>OZ020190.1:19629563-20876706 GCA_963971165.1 Philopedon plagiatum | reverse complement strand
AAGATATTACTAATCATTTACGTCAGTTATTGTTTATAATCAAAAATGTTTACATTATTTTGGTTCACTATAGGTACCCCAGAAAATTTCCATGTATTTTTTACATTTTTTTAGCAAGAATAAGGAATATTGATTGAATATTAAGCTTAAAGAAAGAACAGGTTTCATTCAATTTATCAAGCAAAAGCAAAATCTTCCTCTAATTATACATGTATTTAATTGGGTGCTTGGAAGCAAAATATTTCCTTTTATAGGTAATCTTTTTTTATAAAATTGTACTCCTTTGTGTTGGTCCGCACCGGTGCCGGTGTGTGTGTGAGTAAGTTAATGGCACTGGTTAAGACCAAATGGCCAGATCCGCACCGGTAAACCCAGTTTTTTACAATAATTGACGTCATAAGTAAGATCAAAAATATTTGTCAATAAAAATGCCAATAAAAAAAGAAATAAATGATGGCTATGGCTTTTTTACGGGACTTTTTATATTAATCTTTTTGAAAGGTCCACATGCATATTAAAAATGGCCAGATCCGCACCAGTAAACTCAGTTTTTACAATAATTGACGTCATAAGTGAGGTCAAAAATATTTGCTAATGAAAAAACCAATAAAAAAAGAAATAAATGATGGCTATTTGTTTTTTTACGGGACTTTTTATATTCAGTTTTTAGAAAGGCCCACATGCATATTAACCGGAGGGTTACTGAACCCTATTAGTAACGGTATTTGCGCAAAGCTGGAAATTTGCATATTGACGATTGAAGAGCAACCATAAGTAAAACTCATGATCTGGCAAGTCTACACTAGTGATGTAAGGATACGAATCCAAATATCCGTTGGATACGGATATTAAAAGAATCCGGATTATCCGGAACCGGCCGAGAACTTGAATACGGATTCGGAATCAAAATAAATTCGCATCGGCTGTATACTAATACAAAGTGCAAAGAGAAAACGGAATCGGAATCGAGTGTAAGCGAACAACACGGTCTGCGATGTGGCTTATTTGATCTTATGCTTTCTCTTTCTAATGACCTTTCCTAAAAAAAGATAGCATAGTTATCGGGGTAACGGGTATCATATGGGATGAGACCCATTGGTTAAACTAGGCCCGCCTCACCCGAACCGAATTCAAACGAGAACGAACGACGCCGACGGTGCCTTCCTATCCCTAACCTTCGACTTCGAATGATACCGATACCGCATCGACCTACCTAGCCGTGTATCATCTGGATAGAAAATGTTTTAGTATTGCATGCATACGTATACATGATCTGTCGCGCGGTTCAAGAAATGGATTCGTATTCGGATAATGGATACGGATATTAGCTGATTCCGATTCCGTATTATCCGGATATCTAAAAAATACGGATATTTACAACACTAGTCTACAAGTCTACACCGGTCGCGCCATCAACCCCAATATTTTTGAAAATGTAAAAACAAAATAAACGTTAAGTCGCAAACTTCAAATACAAAAACAAATTGCCAGGCGATTCTAAAGGTCGCACGCACCTGCCAGGCGATTCTAAATGTGCATAAAAGAAACATTGTCCTACAAGGTTCCAATTTTTACAGGCTCTTTATTAAATGATTTAACTTAAATATTTTTAAGGCCAGACGAGTCCGACGGTTGCAAGGGCCCACCAGGCTGCAGAAAGATAAAACGGGAGTGCGAGAGCGAGAAGATTGGTTTATAAAATTTGAAATTAACTATTTTTTTAAATTTTTATCATAAAAAAGACTTTTTTTTCAAGTAAAAATTATTTCCACTTTTTGGACCCCCTTGAGGGGTGACGCAAGGGAGTTGAGGGCAAAAACTGTAAATGCAACCCTATACCGTATGGTACCTCATTTAGAGGTTTAAAAATCATTTTACCGCAAATCCGAGGTCAATATCAATTCGTTTTAAAATGGCAAGCCTATTAAAATTTAAAATCGTGAAAAAAAAAATTAATAGCTAGATTCTCCAAGGTTAGTCTGGCCTAATTTGACAGCCATACGTTTTAAACTGACAAGTGTAAGAATAATATCTAGTATTAAATTTTATACTGTCAATTTATTTCTGAGCTTTTTCTCAAATTTATAAAGAAAAAGGCAATTTTAGTATTTCGACAATAATAGAACTAAATCCATTACAGGACCTTGTTCCAAGAAGAAAATCATTTGGTAACCAAGCAAATCGCTGAAATGTGAGAATAATACGTAAGTTTTTAATGACGACCTATTAACAATGACAGGCCAAAAACCTGTCAAAACATAACTGATCAACTAGAAGATCTTAATTTAAACCAGTAGGTACTAAATTTTATACCTTCTTAGTGAGTCTGAACGTAAAAATTAAGTACCTTCATTTCTCTTATTACTTTAAAAGTTATTCAAAATGACTACCATGAACATGAAGGTATTTAAATTTTTATTTTTTTTTCACGATTTTTAAAGGCTTGCCATTTAAAACTGAATTAAAATACGGACCGCGGGTTTGTAGTAAAATGTTCCTTTTTTGAAGACCTATAAAATGAGGTACCACACGGCATCAGGTTGCAATTAAAATTTTTGACCTCAGCTTCCTAGCGTCGACCCTCAATGGCGTTGAAAAAGTTAAATTGCATAAAAAAAGTAGATTTAGTAACCAATAAGATACACCTAAATTTTGGTGTCTGTATCTTTATTCATAGCAAATATAATATTTGTCAATACTAAGTCTTTTCGGACGCCCTGTATAATATTGGAAATAATGTTTAGTTAAAAAAAGTATTTCTTATGATAAAAATATATTTTTTTACTTAATTTGTAATTTTATTCCATACCACCATCTTATACCTACCTAGCATCTCCAATTTTTTGCTCTCGCCCTCCCGTTTTATCTTTCTCCGCCCTTGCGACCATCGAAATTGCCTGGCTTTAACATAGTTACGTTAAATCGTTTAATAAAGAGCCTGTAAAAATTGAAACATTGTAGAACAATGTTTATTTTATGCCCTGCACAGAGCACATTTAGAATCGCCTGGCAGGTGCGTGCCACCTTCAGAATCGCCCGGCAATTTTTTTTGTATTTTGTTATGTCTAAATAATTCAAACATATTAAAGTCTGAAGTTTGTGACTTAACGTTCAATTTTTTTTACATTTTAAAAAATATAGGGGTTGATGACGTGGCCCGGGGAGATTTGCCAGATCATGACATTTACTTATGGTTGATCTTCAATCGTCAATATACAAAATTCCAGCTTTGTGCATTTACCGTTACTAACAGGGTTCAGTGGCTATCGGACTATATGAAGCCATACAAGCGCCCTAAGTCTGCCCAAAATTTTACGCCCCATTCAGATTGTATAGATCTTTTGACTTCTGTCGCTAGAGGAAGTGTTTTATTCTTGAAAAAGCAACATGGTTTCGAAGGTTCGAAGAGCAGGGTGAGAATCTTTAAAAAAAAATTGTTTTTGTTTCTTTAACTCGAAACCGATTTATTTTAAGCAAAATATTCTTTTATCTGAGACAGCCCACCTAGACTTCAAGCCTAAGTACTAACGTACCGTGGGCGTCTGAAGGGAGGGGAAATGCAATCTATTGACATGAGATTTAAAGGATTGGGGGTTGGGAGGGGAAGGGAAAACATCTGCAGGCAGTCCGTTCCATAATATGGAGACCGTAGGTATGAATGAGCGAGATAAGTGGGATGTTTTAGCCTTTTGCAGAAAGTAAAGGGATGCACACGTAACGCGCCTCCTGTTGTTCTGTTAGGGACAGTTAAGGGAGAAATTATTGTAGCTAGTTCTTCAGAGCAAAATCCGTGGAAGTACCGGTAGAAAAGGGATAAATCCCCAACAGCGCGGCGATGAGCGAGAGAAGGGACTTGTCTTGTGAGGACTGAGTCATTGATGATTCGAATGGCCCTCTTTTGGATAGAATTAAGGATGTTACGTGTCAAAGATGTTGCCGCTCCCCAGATATGGGAGCAGTATTCTAGGTTAGGTCTGGGAAACATACCTCGAACGTTTCATTATCCTGTAGGGTTTGGCCTTCATGTGGATGGGGTAAGCGATGCCAGATTTTTTGCCTCTGGAATGGCCAAATTTCGGTGATGTAGTGTCTTCCCTGGCTCATTTTAGGTCGAGTTAACCTAACTTATCCTAGTAAAAAAGTTATGGATTTGAATTCAGAATAAATACTTATACAGCGTGTTTAGAAACCATTTTAAAAAAATTAAAAAATGGGAGACTTTTTTATTTTTGATTTTAGGAAAATAGCGTACCTCTTCATAAAAAGTTCTGTATCCTGAGAGAATTATATTGCCATTCAATATGAGCTTATAGGGTGGCTTATAAAAGTCCTAATCCACGTGAAGCTAAAAAGACAGAAAATCGTTCTTTAAAGGTAAACTGCCACTGTAAATATACTAGAATTTATTTTTTTCTGTTAGTAAATTTGGTTTGAAACATACAGGAGGTCTCAACAATAAAATTATTTTTTATTATCGCCTTCACCAAAAAGTAAATTTTCATAATAAATTCTTCGTGAAAAAAGAGCATGCTTATTCCAAAATTAATCTAAGACATAAAGGGTGTTAAAAAATTTAAAACTCTGAACTGACCTTAAAACAAGAGTCAGCTAAATTTCAATTTACCGTTATGGTATTTATGTAAGGTTACTAATTAAGTTATAGTTCTTAAACTTAAAATAAGACGTACGGGATGATTGAGAGTTTATTATTATTTAACACTATATTAATAACAAATGTAATATTAATGTAAAAAACATATTAAAAGTAACTAAATAACAGATTTAAACCTCCATTTGGCGTCTTTTTAACTTTTCGTAAATTGGGATTTTCTGATTTTTGAGCCACCGCCACCCTATAATGTCCCACATCAAGTTTTTGAATATCCATGCTCTTTTCTTACAATGTAGAACTTTTATGAAGATATACATTTTTTACAAAACCGATATCAAAAAATTAATTTGATTTTTTGGACCTTCCGTATGTTTTAAACCTAATTTACTAACACCTCCTGTATGTTTTAAACCTTATTTACTAACTGAAAAAAATTAACTCTAGTACATTTTCAGTGGCAGTCTACCTTTAAATATCGATTTTGTGTCTTTTTAGCTTCATGTGTATTATTACATTTTTGAGTCACCCTGTATGTCTTAGTTCAAATTTTTTAATGGCAGTGCTACTTTCTCACGATGCAGAACTTTTATAAAGAGGGACTTTTTTCGTAAAGTCGAAATTAAAAAAGTTTCCCATTTGTTAGATGGTTTCTGGATAGGCAAAATAATCAAAATTTCTATTTAAAGATTGTGTACACTGAAGCACAAAAAGTCAGGACATTTTAAAATTGCATTTAATGCCGTATGTAGCGCCCCCTACAAAGTACAGCATCAGCTTTGAGAACGGATTTGCTTTTCTTATTCCAAAATACTCCCGCCTTGCAAATTGTGGGAATTTATTTAGTATATTTCAAAACATATCGAAAAAATGTAACATAAAATTTTGACTTTAACACCCTCTATCTGCATTATTAACTTTCGTACTAAGACATGTTAGGTTACATCGATTTAAATTGAGCCAGGGAAGCCTCTGCTAAGGTATGGCCCATTCGTTACCAAACACCCTGTATATAAAAGATAGAAGCAATTATTTGTATTAAAAAAAGTCATTGTAGGTGTTAAATTGCCTTTTGTATCTATCAGGCGCGACCCGTGAAATTTTAATCTGATATATCTCTGTTGCAACTTATGGGACCCATGCCAAGCTCAGGTTTTTAAATGTGAGCCTACTAGGAATGTTTTGGTAAAGAAAAAAATATTTTGTAATCTGCGAAAAAAAATTGAATTTTTGAAAAAAAAATAACACGCTTAGGTATTTTATTTTCTATTTTTTTCTAAACAAATTTTACATCATTTTGTCGACAATTCTTTAATTTTAAGAGGAAAAAATGTGTTAGAAAGTTATAGTCATTGGAAATTTTTTAAAACTAAAATAAAAAAATATCAAATGACTATAACTTTCTACTAACACATCTTCTTCCCTTAAAATTTAATAGCTGTCGACAGAATGATGTAAAATTTGTTTAGAAAAAATAATAAATAAAATACATAAGCGTGTTAATTTTTTCCCAGGTGTGTCAATCAAAATTTCAACTTTTTTTCGCAAATTACAAAATATTTTTTCTTGATCAAAAGACTCCTAGTAAACTATTAAAAAACCTGAACTTGGCATGGGTCCCATAAGTAGCAACAGAGGTATACAACTTTAAAATTTCACTGGCCGCGCCTGGTATCTCTATTAAGACAATGGAAAATGTTAAGTACGGGAATTTTTCATTTGCGGACTGTGCAACCCATTTTATGATACGTTTTATATTAGTTTTCGCTACATGTAAACTAATCCGTTTTTTCAGGATATTTGAAAGAATATATAAATATTTGAAACATTTTATTAACTTTTTATTATTGTCGCATCAAACATGAACCACAAATTGCGAAATGCCGTTGAAACAAATAAATCATTTTTGCTCATTTTGTTTGTAACATTAAGGTTATCTATAATGGCTTTTTAAACAATATTGAAGTAGTAAATAAATACACATGTATGCCTTATTTAGATTGGTATATTTATAACTAAGTTAATTAAAATAATTATTATAGTTTACGTTGCTTTTACGAAAAAATGTACCTATGTACACGTGGCTCAGCTGGCATAAACTCATTCCATGAGAGCCATTTATTTAAAAAATAACGATTAGCAAAAAAGTTTAAACAACAATAATAAATCAGCACAAATAGTCTGGTAAATATTCATGGTATTGCTTTGTTATAGTTAACAGCGTTTGATTGTTTAACACGACACTAGAGTAAAATGCCATTTTTTAAGAGTTTATTTTTTCTCTAGCAAAAATTTTACGATAAAAATATTTAGGGAAAGAATTTAGATTAGTGGATATAATATATCAATTTAGCACAGCCATACCACACATTAAAAAAACGAAGAGCAATAAAATATTGATAAAAATAAAATTATGACTAGGAAAATTTTTAAGAAGACGTTGTGGCTCTGCCAGCATGTCTAACCAGTATTGTCAACTCTTCGTCAATCATCCTACTCAATCAGATAAGAAGATACCACTAGATTCCTACCAAACCTGATGCAATGATTATAGGGATGCTCAAAATTCAAAATACGCCAATACATCGAAAATCGATGCATCAAATTTTGATTCATCGATAGCAGAAACATCGACCTTAATTCATCGATGTTGTAAAAATATCGACTGAAAGCATCGCCGTATCGAATTTATTGATATATTTTTTTTTACTGCAATGAAAAACAAAATAAAAGAAAAAAAACAATATTTTGTTTGTTTTTGTGTTATGTTAAATTCGGTGTTTAAATAGTCATCTTTATTAAGAAAAAAGTTTTTTTTAAATTTTATCAACCTGTGTGTTTTATGTGTTTGTCTTATTTGATTTTTCTTTAAGGATGGCTAATTTTTTTTTTTTGAGTTTTTGTGTTAGATTTTGGGTTTAAATAAATTATTTTATCACTAGAAATATTTTTAATTATAATAAAGATGTTTTCTACAATCACAATAGAAAGTAGGCTTTTGCACTGAGATGACTGATATTTTGCATTTTATAGAGCAATTTTAATTTTGCGCTTGCTAAATGTTGGTTTTCAGGTCAAGATACATCGATGTATAAACATCGATGTTTTGGTCCGATGTATCGATGTTTTCGATGTATCGAAAAACATCCTGCATCCCTAGCAATGATGCAATAAAATAAATAGCAGTCTTTTCTTTTATGTGAATCCCCGGCAATAAAAAAAATGGAGCATAGAGCCCTTTCTACACGCCTGTTAAAACAAAACTGGCAATGGCAATCAATTGTAAGCAGATGGCGCTATTTTAATGATTTTAACTTGTACGTAATTGGTTGGAATGCACAACATATTTCTATTCAATTTTAAGCCCACAAGATATATTTTTGGTAACATTTTTTTAATACAAAAATTATTACAAAACCTACTAAAAAATCCTACTGCCTACTAATGATGAAATTTCCTACCGAGGCCTTTCTGCATCCTACTAGATTTAGTAAGAATCCTACCGAGTTGGCAACACTGTGACTAACACACCGAAAAATCATCTAGTTTTTGAATAACAGAAAATTGGTAAAGTCTTCTACAACCATCTAAAATTATGACATTCTTTTTCCTAAGTCAAAATCTAAATCTTGTCGCGAAAGGAAAAAAAAATGCTTTACGAAAGCCCATAAAACTTAATTTTGTTTAAACAATAGTTCCCCAAAAATTTACAAAATACTCCAGGTTGGGGCTTTCACGAGATACAGAGAAAGGCAAAAATATAATAAAATTAAATTTCCAGTAGTAAAAAGAAACAGTACTTTTTACTTTTTGGCACTGGCACTCCAACACTTTTAAAAAACAATGCGGGGGAAAACGGGTACTAAAAAATGGGTCACGGACCTGGAGATAATAGAGATTAAAAAAAATTAGAAATGTTTTTAAATAAATTCACAATACTACAGAGATCCATTAACAAAAGAGAACGAGAAGAGAAAATCCCGAAAAATCAGGATATTTCAAAAACTATTAGAGATAGGGACAGAACATTCTTTACAAAATGTAAAAAGTTTTTGACGCACTATAAGATGGCAGAAAATATATATGGTGTGCCATTTGATAAAAGTGACATTTTTTAATTAGAAGTCTTCTGAATTTGGACCTAGAAATAAAACACCCTGTACATGAGATGTCAAATATTTCATAGTGGATATGTTCTTTTTGACTAATTTACAGGATACAATGAATCGCTTGGATTGAAAATTTAGGTAGTGTTTTTACAACAAAAAGATGCTTGCAAATGCTTAATTTTCTTTACAAGTCGAATTATCTTGAAAACTATGACTTTTTCTTATATTAAACAAGTGAAAAAGTTATGAAATTACTCGTAGAATTCAAAAATTCGTTCAAATTCAGAGTGTCCCATTTAAAAAAATCTACACCCAACTTTTAGAACACATCCTGTATAATTCAAAATATCTTTAAAATGTGCAGAATATCCAACTATATCTTAACACAAAAACTTAGTATCGACAAATCAAGGCATAAAATTAGTCCATGCAATCGTTGACGCACCCGGTAGAATAAGGTATATTAGGTTAAAGAAATTACTTTTCAAGAAAAACAGAAAGAATAATAAAGACAAATGGAAACAAATTTGAAACTAAGATGTTACATGGAAAAGAGAAAAATATTGGTGCAGCTTAGTAAACCCTTAAGTTCTGATTCGCCAAAAAGATTTAAGATTTAGTATGGGTTATTAAGATCTTCCAATTGATCAGTTCATATACACAATATTTAAGTGACTGCTTTTTAACGAAGTAAAATGATTTAATTTAGCTATGTATTAGTTTAGAGTACCAATTAGTATGCATTCTGCATAGACATTATTTAACCGATGTCGTCCTATCTTGCAAAATAAAATGAACAAACCAATAATTTTGCAACGAAATCAGTGTACGCATAGTTTATCGCAGTGGCCTAAAAACCCATATAGGTTTATTATAAATAAGCAGGTTTTTTACTCCTTGGGAATTACCAAAACTACATGTATATATACATACATATTATGCAGAACTGCCCTCTATTGAAAAATTTAGTTTTTTAGATTTAAAAACAGAGAGCAGAATACATCTGAGTCCGATGGTCTCCGGGGTGACAAACGGTGGTATTCCTTTATTTTAATTAATTTAGCTAAGTTGTTATCAATGATAACTAATAGGGCCAAGCCTAAAATTTTTTTACGATTTTCGTAGTGTCGGGAAAATATATTTTCATTATTTTCCTAAAAATGAGATGTTGACGAAATGGTGTAGAGTATTTCTCATTGGAATAACGTTATCTAAATATATCAATGTCTACAATCTATATTTTGAAAAGAAGGATTTCTTTTTTTCCAGGTAAGACGTACATTTATTATTTAACATTACTAAGATTTAATGTGATCGGAGTTTGTTATGAAGTCATTATCGGCCAGATTCGCCAACGTTAGTCCGATCTAATTTGACAACCGAAAGTATTAAACTGGCAAGTGTGACCTGAGCAAACCCAAAAATAACATATTAATATAATATAATATTTCCTAATACCGATCAGACCATAGGTACTGGTTTATCCTAAAAAGTACCAGGCTATACTAAGGAAAAACGCAAAGGTCCTAACAACGGTAAGTAGTTTTAATATGTCCTTGGCCAAACTAGTATATCTTCAAATCGGATGCTTTCTGTAACATATATAAAAATATAATTTTATTGGTATGCTACATCACATTTTGTAATAAATATTTATAGATAAATAAAATAATTATCAAATGGCGTTCAAGTTTCATACTTTAATAAGATTGTTTCTAAGAACATAGTTTTGGGTTCAGGCAAAGAAAATAATACGCATTATAATTTTCTTTGGTTCAGGTAAATTCTGCAAAGATAAATGGTAATGAAATGAGAATTGGCGACTGGCGTTTTCTTCAGCCGAGCCGATTTCCTAACTACTAACTGGGAGTGTCTTAATTTCCTCTTTGTCTTCATTACTGTGATATTTGGCATCTTTGTCAATTTTGTCGTCACGTAAGCCTGGCTTCCTTAATTTGAGTCGCCAATAGATTATTTTAGAAATAAATGGGTTAAAACGTATTACGAAAATAAAAATTAAATACAGAGAATAGGGTTCAAAATAAATAGAATTATGAAAGCAAATGTTTGTTGTAAATTCAACGTAAAGATAGGCTCCGACTGGCTTAGATTTTGACCTTATTAAATATAAATAAAAAAACATTGCTACAGTTGAAATCCTGTAGTTAAAAGATGTGTAAATGGGGGTATAAATTAGTAAAAAGATCTGTCAAAGTCACTGCTCAAGTAAATTTATCAGTACACTTTCTGTGACTTTTAATTTAAAAAAAAAATCGGTCAAGTTTAAATTATTAATAGTAATGCACTGCGTTTCGACTGAGCCAAATAAAAATTTTAAAAAACCAGGACTTAAGTTGTTCCTTACATTGTGAGAAATATTTTTTGGCGAAATACTTTTTCACTAAAATGGTTCGGCAATGATATGGAAATTAACTATTAAATTGTTTATATCAATTGATAGCGCTAGAATATTGCAATCTTGATAATTTTTGCTCAATCTACACCTAATTCTCAATGTTCGTGATTTTTTCAGATTTTTCTGAGCGGTCCTTTTGGTGATAAGGGTGGGGGATAAAATTTTTTAAGCGTAAAATGTTTTAAAAATAAATAAAAAAATTCTTTATTTATATTGTTGAATTCGTGCTTCAATAAGCTTTCATTTGACACCCTACACGATGCCTTTGAATTTTCTTTTCCATTTATCAATTTACCCCCTGACATTGACCCCCAGAATCAAAATTCAACGTTTTATACTTCACGTCTATAATTGGGCCACCACACTCTATCTCTGTGCTAAATTTCAAATTTTCACGACGAATAGTTTAAGAGAAAATCGCCTGTGACAGACGGACGGACGGACGGACAGACCGACGGATGGACACCGAGGTGATTCCATAAGTGTTTAACGGAACACTAAAAAGATGCCTGGCCCTAATCTATCACTAATGTAGAATATATTCAGCCTAAAACCCAATCTGATAAAAATATTTTTTTCTGTTGTATCAATACCTAAGCTCGTTATCAAAAAATCTAATAAATTCAAAGGAACTAAATTGCAAAATTAACCAAGTAACTATGAAAATAATTAAAAGAGGATATATGAAATTTCTGCCTGAACTCTTCGGTATTTTTCAAAAATGTTCCTCTTAATAAATTTGCTTTTCTGTCACCATTAGCTTAGCATTAGTCAAAATGACAAGTCTTTAGGTAATACGGAAACATAACTATATACCGTAGGACAAAAAATATATAACTTCCTAATAATAAAATTATTTTTGCTACCTTTCTGTCTGGATAATCGTAGCCAAATTCTGTTAATATCTACCGAAAACTTAGAAAAACATTTATCGTCATTAGGAAGAATGGTTGCGCTTTCAATTAAGTTACGCCTATTAATTTGAGAAAGTTTCCCTAGAAAAAAAAAATAGAATTATTCCACTATATCCTATGACCTGTTTTTCAAACGTGTTCATCTAATTTACTTTTAAAAAGTTCGCGAAGTCCTATGATGAACTTAACTCTAACTGGCCTGGATGTGTCACCCATATAAAATTTACCACACTGACATGGTATTTAATAAACAACATTTTTAGAAGCTTGATCTGCATTAACAGGTTTTACGCTGGTTACAAGAGATCCAAGGGTAGTACGTGTTTTAAAAATATTAACTTTTCCTTAGCAGCAGTTTGGCGTAACACCCAACTAACAGAATTTGTTCAGTATACATCCACAACAATCATATAGACATTATTTGATATAAATTAATTAACCAAAATATAAATAAATTTAATATAAGTGGTACGTAATATTAGATGCACAATTTGATTAGGTATAAATTTAGAACAATATAAATACTCAATCATAATGGCGACTAATGAAAATTTAGAATTAGTTCTATCAGTCATCGTTGCTACCTTAAGGAACTTGAACAAATTTTGAGTGTAAAAAGATTTTTTCTGTTTTCACCTATTTATTCACAACCATTTTTGAACCTTGAACGAGTAATCAGCAAATATATTACAATAAAAACATCTACTCAACCTCATATTTTAATTTAGTTATTGTCAATAAATTACTTACATGTACTTACATAGGTACCAAGAATGCATTTTGGCGATCGCTGATATTTTTGGTCCAAGAACTGATTTCGAATGGTGCTAGATTTAAAATCACTCTCGACACCGTTAGAAAACAGTACTCAAAGCCAAAGTGATGTCTACACCTACATTTCTTCTTTACTTAACAAAAAATCACCAAACAATATTCTCACACATACTTAACTAAAATAACATGCAAATAAAATGACTTAAGTATACTTCTGTTGTCACACTCGGTTCTTAAACACAAAATAGATATTCCCTTACAACCGGCTATATAAAATTTAAAACCCGTGAGGTAATGAAGGTAAACCAAGGAGTCCATACACTGTAAGAAATAAAATACATAAATTTATTCCTCGTTCACACATTAAGAACGGTAATTAGGACAATCTTGAACTGGTTATGCCGCGTTTCAGGATAAAGTGAAAAAAAATAAACAAAAATTTTTGAGCCCTCTACAGACGCAATTCCAAGACTAAAACAATGGCGTCCAGTACTATTCAACCGACTTAGAATTTGATGCTCTAGTTCTCTTCCCTCAGCACTTAAAAAAACCTCTTTATAAGTGCTTGTATTTCTCGTTACCTAAGGACAATAAATGTATTTTTTTTTTATTTTTCTAGGAAATGCTTATTGAGACCGGTAATGGAATGGGATGGAATTATATTAATAATAATATTAATATAATAATAATATAATAATATAATATTAAAATCTACTTAGGGATACTATTTGGAACTACAAAAAAACCTCTACCAAACGGGCACTTTTCATTTTTTTTTCATCTGATACAGCCCACGTAGACTTCAAGTTCTAGCGTAACGTGGGCTTTGATGAGATGAAATATATTAACACGGGATTTACAGGCCTGGAGGTTGGGAGGAGAAGGGAAACATCTGCAGGCAACCTGTTCCACAATCTGGAGAACCTATAGTTATAAATGAGCGAGAGAAGTGGGATGTTCTAAGCTTTTGTAGCATGACAGTAAAGGGATGCATACGCGCCTCTTGTTGTTCTGTTAGGAACAGTCAATGGGGGAATTACAGCGGCTAGTTCTTCACAGCAAAATCCATGGAAGTATAAGGATAAATCCTTAACAGCGCGGCGATGAGAGAGAGAACGGAGTTTTCTTGTGAGGACTGGGTCATTGATAAGTTGAATGGCTCCCTTTTGGATAGAATAAAGGATGTTAAGTGTGAAAGGTAACGCCACTCCCCAAATGTGGGAACAGTACCCTAGGTTAGGTCTTATTTGGGAAACGTAGAGAGTGTATAAGTTGGACGTGGAGAAGTTTTTTCTGGCTCAAAAGAGAAAACTAATCGATGGGGCTATTAAAGTGTCGTGTTTGTGCCAGCTGGACTCATGTTCAAAAGCGATGCCCACAAGATCGAACGTTCCATTGTTCTCTAGGGCTTTGCGATTTATGTGAATGGGGAACTGAGCTTGGAGGAGTTACATTGAACAAGGTGCTTTGGCACCCCAGTCTAAATTTAATTGAAGATCTTGGAAAAGAAATAGGTGATTAGATCTGCGTCTATTATAAAGCTCTTGATTCGAGACCTGTCTGGAAGAATGAATGTTGAAGTGAAGGGTTCTATCGTCAATGTAACTGTGGATGAGATTGGTAGAAGAAGTAGGGATGGTGCTGTAACTGAAAATGGGATGGAAGTTAGATGAGTAATCGTCCACCACGACAGATATGCGCCGATTAGAGAGTTATATAGTACCCTTTTGTCCTAGTGACGTAAGTATTATTAGTTTACGAGTAACAATTTGCCATATATGAACCGGCTAACAAAGAAATACTCATTTCCTTAGAACTCAAGCAACTCAGCTTCGAAATTTCGGAATAACTAAAACTAATGCATAAAACTGCATAAATTCGTAACAGCGTGTAGTCTAACCGCGGAATGCACTAGAAAGTTTTAGTACAGTATTTATTAAATTGAGATTTTCTAATTGATCAGTTAAATGTTGACTATTTTTGTCCTTCATTGTTAATAAGTCGTCATTAAAAACGTTTGAACTATTATTTATACGATTGGCTGGGTGTACAAATTATTTTTATCTTGGAACTCTATTTTTTCTATCTACATCTTCGAAAAAACTGTCAAAATGTCAGGGTTGTGGTGACAGAAAAGCGGAAGCCGTTATCACGAAAAAAAATTAAGAAATAATCACCTTATTATTTTTTTTTAAATTTAGATAGTTCCAATTTTTTAGATTTTTTGATAGCGAGACTAGAAATTAGGTCTGGAAACGCCAGGAAAATTAATTTTCATTAAGTTAGCTTTTAGTCATTCTTTTTATAATTAAAAGTCACTGACAGTGTACGGAAAAAAAATTCACAGGATTTGTTCCATTTATGTACTCGTACTTTCAAATGCAAAGTTTTATTTTTTAAATATTAGTTTTTGCTTATAAAGAGAGTTGAATTAATATAATATATCCCTTCATACTTATTTAATTTCATTAGGCTAAAAATGTAGCATTTTTAATTTAATTTTGTTTGCGTTAAACTACAGCTTGGAAGCTATTGTTTTAAACTAGTACCGGTCAAATTAAAAACTTTATTTAAAAAAGTTACTGTTTGGGTCAACATTTATTGCCATGAAACCTAGGGCGGCTGCCACACTGAAGCAACAGGCAACCAGCAATAGGCAATTAGCAACCCGCAATATGTATCGCATAATGAAAAAGCACGTCATTTAATCTAACCTCACACTATGGTAACAGCGATACCACCTTCGAAAATATTGCTAGCTTCCGGCAATATGCCCAGTGATATCGTAAAGGGAATTGTGTTGCGAGTTGCTTTGATTTAACCGAATCATCGAAGATGTGGGATGACATAATAGCTACAGATTGCTGTGAATACTATTGCTTGAGTGTGAGGGGCTGTCAAAATAATATTGTGTGTTGAGTGTTGCTTATTGATAGTTGGTAGTTGATTATTGCTCGTTGCTTTAGTGTGAGAGCCTCTAAATAACTACGGTCAAAAATATTTATAAAACAAGAAAAATAATAACCCTCAAAGCAATTTCATCAGTAATTGCCAACAGGACACTGGTATGTCGTGACAGCACAGATGTCGTAGTCTATTTCTTAAAGCCTGACAGCATAAAAACGCCATTATGCCTGCAAAAGACATCCCTGTCAAAGTGAGCCTGTAAATTTTAAGAATAAATGGGTATTTTTCATTACAATTCAGGTGGATTTAGTAATTTGCAGATGAACCCTCCCTGTTACTTTACAGAACTCAGTAGGTTGGGTTTGATTGAAATTAAGGTAAATAATATAGGATAAGTTTTTTGCCAGTGATGAAGGTTTAAAGGCCTAGATGGTTTCAATTGTAATTGTTTCTGTCTTACAAGGTTATCTAAGTTTCATACTTCTTGTTCTTCTTTTACTATATAATTTACCGCACCATGCCAATTTTTTTCAATTATCAATTTTCCTAAATATTAAATAAGTTCACGTACATCTTGCACTTTAAATATTTTATTATTTTTAGCTAGTACATAGCCTTCCATTTATATCCATATCAGCTCAATAGCATTATATTAATTCACAATGGCATGTTATTTTCAAAAATAAATTTAAAATAAATAGAGGTATTTTTTCCTGTGTAACCCTGTTGCACACCACTTTATATTTCCTTCCTTTCTTTTTTTTGGTTTTTTTATTTCGTTTTATAAAGTGAGATTAAATTACTGTCGGTATCAAATTTGCGGCTGCATCACGTTTTCTATCTTACATGAAGCGGCTGTATTTTATTATCTATAGTCCTTTTAATTACGCTGAATTTTTTTCACTTCTTTAGAAAAATTGATTTTAAGGACAGCTAGGACTTACTGAAGTGCTGACAATACATTTTAAAGTAGGTTACGGAAGAATAATAACGTTTTTCGGTGTCGGGTTCATAGACTAGATCATAGACAGAAATGTTTTTTTAAATATTTTTTAATGTATTTAATACAGGGGATATACAGACCATGCTCGAAAGCAGAACTATCACGACTTCTCCGGGTGGAGAGACGATCAAGTTTAGGGTTGCCAAAGGATGTCCTCAGGGTGGGGTTCTCTCACCCTTACTATGGTCGCTCTTGGTGGACGATCTACTTCCTATGACCTCTCTGTGGGATATCAAGGTGCAGGCATATGCAGACGATCTAGTCATATTAATCAAAGGCAAATCTGAGGAGCTGATCTTAAACAATCTTCAGGAAGTGCTAAACACCATATACGTATGGTGTGTGAGGAAAGAAATATCTGTTAATCTCCACAAAACGGTCAAATTTACCAAGAAAAAAAAGAAGCTGGAAAACTTGAGACCTTCTTCCTTACAAGGTTCCAAAATATCTAGGAGTAATTCTGGACAAAGCGTTCAATTCGAACTCATATAGGAAATCAGTAATTCGCAGAGCGACTCTTTCCATATGGACGTGTCGCAGGGTTTGTGGCAATACCAATGATAGCTCTGTTGTCTGGTGGATTAAGGGCCATCAGTGCCTAAGCCAAACTCTCCGGTCCACGCCAACGGCATCTATGGAGGCCCTATTATATATATACTTTCTCGCCACATCTGGAGAGAGAGGCAAGATGGGCCACATACAGATTCTTTCATGTGACAAAAGGCATGCAGACATGTCATGAGTGAGACAAATCTACTGGAGAATACTCAAACTCACATCATTCTGGGTATGCCCTGGGACATGATGCCTAATAGGTTGCTTTCTTTGCTATGCTATGCCATGAGGATCCTGGCGGCTCATGTTGAACTGGCAGTTCTCTTAAACGCTTGCTATGGAAACGGGTACCTTCTCATCAAATACAGCATAATATTCTGGGGCCCCTCAAACACCCAAGTTTTTATCCTGCAGAAAAGGATAATTAGAATGATGTTAAAAATAACGGTGACAGGAATCTATGACTATATATTATGCCTTACGTTTGTTTTTAAGAAGAAGCATATATTTTCCACGGAGCTTTTTGGGCACAACTACAAAACTACAAAAAAAACTTTAGCTTTAAAATGCCAATACATAGACTGACAGTGAGAGAAACCCTAAGTGGTTATGATCAAATTATATAATGCTCTCCCACAATCTTTTAAGTGTCTAAATACTCTTGGAGCTTATAAGACTGCCACATTTGGACTGCTGTGCGGTATGGAACCCAGGAATGATTTTTTTGCAGGATTAGAGAACTGGTATGATGGTGTTGCCGTGCCCTGGCACTGCTTCCCCGCATTTAACATAATTGTATCGGGTGAATCCGATTGTCTTATTTTTCTTTTTGTTTATTATCGTGGAATATAATTTTAAATGTTACTTAAGTAAATCTTTACTGTAAAGATCCCTCTGAGGAACTATTCTATATAAAATAACGAACCTTTTCATATTGCTGTTCTAAGTACTATAAATTTAGTAATATATTTATATATTTCTATAGGCACGTACGTTTGAATATGAAAAAAAAGTGAAATGATTTTGTAATCCGATCCTGAAATTTCTACCCGTCTCTACAAGTTAAAGAAACCACTAACAGACATAATGTCGATCTAAAACTCTAAATTTCTTTACAACATTTTAATAATTTGACACATTTTTCAACTAGTCTGGCCTGTTGGAAGCTTCCAGAGCCATTGAAACTTACACACACAAACACACCTACATTTTTCGACAAACCTACTTAACAATTTTTATTACTTCCCAGTGTGTAGCAATGGGTCCATTGCTTAACAAGGCAGCTCATGGGCCACAGATATTTCAATAACAGTGGCGTAACATTGCACTGCAGGAGCCCAGACATTTGAGGATCCCAACATGGATGGGGCAGGTGCCCATCCACCTCTGGGTCCAGGTCCTGGTGCTCAGGTTTGTTAAGGCTTCTCTTACGATTTTGCGTCTTGAAAATTTGTCCTGATGATACATTTTATCAAGGTTTAGGTATAATATCTTATTTGCTGATGTTTTTAATAAATTTATATGTTTTAAAAAGGTTTTATATAGGCAGTGAAAATAATGAAATTTATTGGGCATTTAGTTATTAAATTCTAAACTCTACTAAAAGACCCGCTTTACAGAAATAAACAAGTAGTATTGAAATTTAAGCACAAATACGAAGTACTTGAATAAAGTACCTGCATGAAATTCAATATTTCGATAAAGTATTGAATGATCGTACGCTCTAAGGATTTCCTTGAGTACCCGGGTTTAGTTCTACTTGTACCCATATTATTATGAGCAAGTAGGGAAGTTTATTTGAATACGCAGAAGAAAAAAATGTTTTTTTTATTAATTGCATATTGTTTTATTTATATACAGGGTGAAGAGTTTAGAGTATGCACGCAGAAAATTTTTGCATTGACTCTACTGGTTTGATAGTAATAAAAGTAAAAACTCATAACATACCTTAAGTTTAACAACGGTCGTACTTTGAAAGGTGTTCGAAATGACCTCCATCCACATACAAACATATCAAAATTCTTGTGTCACGGGAGTTGCGAAAACGATTTAGTATTTCGTGAGTTACTAATGTACAGCCATTGACAAAATAAAATCTAAGGTCAGATCAGGACAGCTTGCAGGCCAGTTTACAGGGCTACCACGACTAATTCATCTATCTCCAGGGCATGACCTCAGATTTGAAAATTCTTTCAAAGGTTTGACGTAACGTCCCTAGATAATATTTGCTTATAGTTTTCCCAAATACTGCTAAGACACGTATTAATTGTTTCATCATTAGACTTTTGCAAGTTATTTGCTAATAAAAAGAGCCTAGAGGGGGGCAATTGCCCCCATTCCCCCCCTGAATCCGCCACTGATTGGCAAGAACTCCAATCCATTGTGGATTTTCAGGTGGCCAATAGTACACATATCTACCGTTTAAGCAGAGCTTAATATCCCACTAGCTGGTACTCGCGGGCTTCGCCAGCGTGTTTGAAATATAGTTTGACAAAATATATATTTGAATATTAGCACTTCCTTGTGAACATCATTGGCTGGATTTCGTAGAGGCTGCAAAATAGCCAAGCTGTTGGACAGTTACATATGTATGTATATGCAGTATGAGCGAGTAGGGAAGTTTATTTGAATTGTATAGCTTCTATCTATTCTGTCGATTTTACCCCTTTAGAGGGTGAGATTTACAAAAATCAGGGGTAGAAGTGTGTTTTGTCCCCTAGGGGTATTTCAACACGAAAAAAAGTAGTCTTATGTAAAAAGTAAAATAAAATTGACGTGTTTTGCCGTTTTCCTTAGAACTTAATAGTTTTTAAAATAAAAGAAATAATTTAATTTTTATGGGTTGCTTTTATCCTCTTAGAGGCGAGTTTTGCAATATCCTTTTTCAGTGGACGTCTACGGCGTAAAATAAAGCTGTGTGCAAAATTTCAACTTTTTAGCCATAGTAGTTTTTGCTGGGCATTGCGTTGATGAATCAGTGAGTCAGTCAGTCACGTGACAATTTTATATACATATTAGTAATAGATTATTAAAAAAAATTTAACCAGTAGAGCAAATGCAACATTCTTCTGCAGAAGTACGGAGTTTGTATCGGTGAATCCAATTATCAAAAAAAAATACTTTACCGTTTGACATTTAAATCTTGATAACCGCCATTCAAAATGTGGAGTGAAGGGAGAAATGTCAAACATTTTAAAATATGTATCCCTGCCTCTCTATTACATTGCGCACCCAAGTAAACCCAAGCAAAACCCAACCCAAACCAACCAAACCTGAGCAAATTTTTTATTAAAATAGCCCAAACCGTTTCTGAGATATAGCGTTGTAACACTTTAAAATTCTCACTCAGTAGAAGCTAGGGCTTGCAATGTCGGACGTATATTTGGATCCCGAGATATATTGGGATCGAAGAAACAAAATCCCGGGATCCCGGGATTGATTCCGAAAAATTGTAACATTAATAGAGGTAAATTATGTTTATTTATTATATTGTAATTTAAAAAAAAACAAAACAAAGTTTATGCAGAGGACACACAAAAGTATGTGAAGTTAAAATAATATGAATTTATTTACATACGTACTTAAATGATTCTTCTAGGGTTGCCATATCACGCGTGAAACATTATTTTTAGGAAAAATACTGGGTTGATGCTTGAAGCGTTAATTTAATTAGGTTTTTTTTAACATGTTTCATAATTTATTTATTCCGAGATTTAAGTGCCCAACCCCGCGATTGAATTTTTAACGGGATCCCGGGATCTTAAGATTTCGGGATCCTCGGACTGCAAGCCCTCTTAACTGAATATTTTCTAAAATGTGTTACAAAGTTTGTGAAAACAATGCTTAAATTGTCAGTAGCTATGACTTCCTCGGTTTCATTTGCGTAGAACATTAAACATTATCGCAAGTTTTGGCGGGTTTAGATTTTCTCATCTTTGAATAGTTTTATAATGTGATAATCTAATAATTACTGTATGAGTGACGTCAAAGAAATTTCCGTTGCTGATAATGATAATTTACGAGTATTTAATTGGAAAATTAAATTTTTTAATTTACAAGTAATATTATCAGAATTTTAAATCTCATTATAGGAAGGAACCTAACAACATGCGGATATAGTGTCTGTTTAATGCAAAATGAATAAAGGCGTGTAAAATTTGATCTACTTAAATAAGTTTAAATTTTTATGATATGAAAGGTGTTAAACAAACTACTTATTACTAACTAAATAAACTTTTGCTACGAGGATCCGCGGGACATTCTAATACTAGATAATAAAAAAATCCACTTATTGCGTAAATTCTAAATACTTTCAGTTGAATTTAGTAATAATTAAGGAATTAATAATAAAAAAATAGTTAGTTGAACCAGGTCAACACATGAAAAAATTAAACTGACGTGCCCCATCAGTAGTTTTGCCATTCGATTTTCAATAACTTGTCCAAAGTAAACTGTATATGATAAAAAAAAACTTTCTCTAAACAATAGCAGCACTTTTAGGACAATTAGATGAGCTGTCATCGTTATCAGATAATAATCTAAGTAAATTCTTGTTTTGTCCATATGCAGCGTAACCGAAGTTTTTATGTCACTTTTTATAAGAAAAATCGAAAAAATGTTTTTTGACTCAATAATAAAAAAGTGTCGCCAAAAAATTGAGTTCTGACATAATATATGTACAGCCATTAGTAATTATTAAAACTTGCAATGCATATCTGAGAGTTTGAGTTGTCAATGGCTGTACATCGTGAAAAAAAAAAAATTAAACGCTCTAAAATATCACAATTTAATTTTTTTAAATATGCTATTTCGGACACACATCTATTGAAAGAAATTAAATTCAGCTATTCAGAAAAGCTTTGTTTTTCACTTTTTGAGAATATTAGCTGCTTTAAAAAATATTTCCTATTACTTCCTAGTTAGGGATGAAGTATTGTGCAGATTTTTTTTATTAAAATGAGCAAACTTTAGGTTACTCAGAGGAGTACTTAGACCGTTTTTTTAAACGATATATCTCTGATGAGTTTTTGCAAGGTAAAAGGGTATAATTTAAATTAAAATTTCGTTGACTGTAAAATGAAAATACAATTAATAAGAAGGACCTTGTTTTGATTCTGGTTTGGGCAACCTCCTGCTATCGCAATTTCTGGGCCCTTACCCTTCATCAGGCAGGCTCACACCCAGGGCGTCTGAAAAATGGACGACATTTTTACCAGAATTACAACAAGTCCTTATATGCGTCGGCGTCGGTTCGAAAAGGATGGGTAATATACCTCGCAGTAAGTTGTACACCCTGTGTTGCTCCAGTATTTTGGGTGCCAACACAAAACAATAAGTTATATATATATATATATATATATATATATATATATATATATATATATATATATATATATATGTATATATATATATAGATATATATATATATATATATATATATATATATATATATATATATATATATATATATATATATATATATAACTTATTGTTTTATTATTTAAGATTAAGCTTAATGAGCAAAAATCTATTTGTGTCAACTTTACCAACAAAAGAATAGGCAATCATCAACCAATTAACATAAATGGTATCATAGTTCCCTATGCAAATACTGCCAAATACCTGGGGATGACCTTAGATGCGAAACTAAGATGGAAGGAACATATCAGAACTAAACGCACTGAACTAGGGCTCAAATATAGACAGTTGTATTGGCTCTTGGGACGAAAATCTAAGCTGTCAATACACTGTAAAATCATGATATACAACCAGATTTTAAAACCAGTCTGGGTTTATGGCATCCAGTTATGGGGCTGTGCCAAGGAGAGCCACATCAAACGCATCCAAACCTTCCAAAATAAAGTATTACGGAACATAGTTAGTGCACCGTGGTACATACGAAATAGTGACCTACATCGCGATCTTGGTATCCCGTATGATGCTAGTGAAATTAGAAGATTTGCCATCAAGCACGAGTCTCGACTCCATCAGCACGTTAACGTCGAAGCCATTAGGCTTCTTGACAACCAGGACCTAGTTAGAAGGCTGAAGAGGACCAAGCCCTTTGAACTAGTATAGACTTTTGAAAACATAGTACAGTGCGCAAGTGTGTGAGTGCTAAGTGCCATGGCCATGAGTCACAACAGATAAACCTTTAGGACTCCATTGGGTGAACTTTAGTATATAAGGATTTTAGTTTTTAAGAATTTAGAGAAAAATTAATGGTTGGTCTTGCAGACCAGTTTTAATAACAGTAAACGCCGCGGGCTTTATCAATAAAAAAAAAAAAAAAAATATATATATATATATATATATATATATATATATATATATATATATATATATATATATATATGTATATATATATATATATATATATATATATATATATATATATATATATATATATATATACAATATGTAGAAAATAGCAACATACATATCTTGGAAACACACCGTCTGTTGGAATTTTTTTCTAATTTGATTAAAAGTTATTTTCCATGCACATTTAGGACCAACGTACAAAAAATAAATTAACGTTATATGGCTGGCGTAGTTATTACGTAGAAGTTGTTGTTATTAGTCTGTTATTAATTAAGGTTTTTTTTTCTAATTTATCATTTTAATAATTAAATTAATAATTAATATTAAATACTTATGCTAAGATGACGTTTTTATTTTTCCGGAAAGTATTTCTGAGTAGGTTTTTAAACCATATCTTATTCCACATTCTAATTTATATAATTTAGAAAATTTAAAAATGTTTTGAAGTAGCAGTAGCTTGAAATTAGTTTTATTTGGCTATTAACGCTAGTATACAGTATGTCCACGGATGGGGTTGACAAGAGTACAAATGAACCAAAAAGTTAACGATACAAAAAAGGACATTCCTTTAGAGATACGAAACTATCGATAGTCACGACCATCGATAATTACCGATAGTCGAAGGAGCGACTATCGATAACTATCGATAGTTTTCGATAGTAAAAAAAGTTAGGTTAGTTATTCAATAAGTCACAAAAGTTAGGTTAGGTATTCAATACCAACTAACCTAACTTTTTTTGGTTTTGGTATTGCTTTATTAAATGCTGTAGAATTACTTTTATTTTATAGTCTGTCACCTTCTGCCTTATTGTTTATTATTTGTAAACAAGTAATATTTCCAAACAAGCAATGAGAGACAACAAATTAAGATAGCAACCAGGAATTATTGTTTAAAAAAATTATAAAGACCTCTTCTAATACAACACGAAACAATAATAACAACACCCTCAAAAATAAATTATTCTGGAATATTCCGTTTTATTTAAATCCTACACGGACGGGCGGAATTTTTGGGTTTGCTTGCGCGATATTATATTTTATACATTTCATATTTCTTTCTTCTAACTTGGCTTCTACTCCAAAGGCCAATTAGTCAGATGTGATGGTTTAAACTGTCTTTCTGATGTTAGAACAAACCGCTGTGAGGTAATGGGATGTTGTAATATTCGTAATATTCAAAAACTATCGATTGTTGCCGATAGTTGAAAAAACTATCGCTAGCATTCGATAGTTCCTACTATCGATAGTTATCGATAGCACTATCGATAGTTTCGTATCTCTACATTCCTTATAAAAGTTTTTGCTAGCTTCAAAAATAAGATCCACCATGCCAAAAATTGTTTTTTTTTTGTACAGGATATGCAAAAAATATGAAAAGGTAAAATTTGTTTGAGAGTAAAATTGCATTTTTTAAATTTTAAATCAAGGCGTTAAATAAAAAAGTTGTTATAAATTTTTAAGGAATTCTTATTCCAGATTTTCAAGTAAAAATTTGAAATTTTTAAATTACGCTTTTAGAATCAAAATTTTTCTGTCACATTGTCACCTTTTTTATTCGATTACATCTTTGATAACTGTGACGTATTTGTCAAAATAATAAAGATCTCTTTAGAGCAAAGAATATTTATAATTCAGAATTACATAGGTAGGTACTCATACAGGTTAAACAAAATTACTAATAGAATGTTAAATAATAATTTTAATATTCGAGGATAATTTTCTATTTCATTAAACTTTAAAAAACTTAAGGGCACGTCATATTTATTTTTCAAAAACTTCTCCTTTATATTCTTCGCATTTTAAATCTTCTTCATATTTCTTCTAGTAAAATGGATTCTATCGCTCTTAAAATTCTCTGCTTTAAAACTTCTTTGTCATTTTCAATGAACATTGACATTTTTAAAATACAGACAGCGGTTCGCAATTCTAAACTCTGGATTTTTCCTACCCCAGTATCTCATATCCTGAGAAGCTACAGTGCAATTCGTACTGAATGTTGACTCATCTCAGAACATTATCAGCTTATAAAAGTTCAAGTTGTTACTTAGAATTAGGAAGTTTCCTACACAGAAAACCGAAACTTCGTTTAGAACGAAAAGTCCCTAATAAAATTGTTAGCGATAATGCGCCAAACCATGCCGTGCTGCGATCCCAACTAACAAGGAAAGTAGATTTCTGTAATTTGTAAAAAAGGTGATTTGAAGTCCTCCTTCGCCATAAGGTCAGGAATACATTATAAAAAAACTGGTCCCAAACATAATGGCGCCAGCAAATAAGAAACATTTCCCTACCGAATAAAACCCTAATAGTGTAAGAGCTCATAACACATTTTTTGTGTCTATAGAACCTGAAAACATGTTTAAAAGTGACTATGACGTCTGACGTCTCTACAAGGGGTTAACAGCTCGATTGCTGGGAAAAACCCCCAAAGAATAAAAAATACGTGATAGTAACAGAGAGGGTATAGCGATGATACCCTTTCTGTCACAATTTCAAACACAGTTCCAGGTTTCAGATACAAAAAATGTGTTGCGATTTCTCCATTAGGGCCTTCTTCGATAAGGAATTGTTTCCTATTTTCTGTCATTCTGGAACAATAAATGCATTATTGTATACATTTTTGATCACTAATGCCACCAGATTTTTTAGTAACTATAATAGGTAAAATAGTGTTAAAACAGGAGTTTGCGTAGTTTAGAAATGATTGTTAGTGTTTAAATAAAAGGTAAAAAAATTACCAATGGGTTTTAGTTTTACTTTATTATGAGGGCATAAACAAAAAAGGTTACACTACATACAGATTAAATGCGTAACTACCAAGTCCATATCCAGTGATCGATATTATTAATTTACCTTGGACATATCCACCATCAATCAGTCGAGCTCTTTTTCCTGCAACACCTTCCAAATCAAAATTATGAAAGCCTTAAACAAAAAGAGAAATGAAGGTAAATAACAAATTAAACCTAAAGATACTAAAAATCAAAAAAGGCCTGCTGGTCATCAATTTAATCATTTTACTAAATCCCCATTTTTATGGTGCATAGAAACTCCTGTAGCTGATTTACTATAAATGTGGGTTTGGTTCAAAAAATGTTAATTTTAATATTAGTTGGTATTATATACACAAACAGGTACAACCATGCAGTTCTTTAAGACTACACCTATTGCAAAATGGTTTTTTTTACAAAATCATCCTTAAACAGAACACTAACATTTTACTCGATGTAACATTTGAGGCTTTCTAAGTATGGGCAGTTCTTTATTTCAAGGTTTACATCCGGCGTTCCCACATTTTCAGCACAAAAACGTAAAAGTTTAAAATCTTAATATAAATTGATAGAACAAAATAAATCGATTATTGCTCTAATTCTGCAATATAATCTAAATATGACATGTTCAGAAATCTATGATAAATTGTTAGAAGACAAGAAATTCTGTACAAAAATTCACAAAAGTGACAAATATAAACATTACACATTTCTGCTACAAGATGAAATTACGTTTTTAAAACCTAACATTTATTATTTTGTGCACACATAAGTTTCTTTTACGTACCACAAAATGTCATTTTAGTTTTATCTAAACCTAATAAATATCTTTGAAAACTTTTCTTTGTTTACTATTGCCGCCCTATAAAAGACAGTGTAATTACTTTTTTCTAATCAAATCTTTTTGTATCTATTTCTCATGTGTCCCGTATTTTACCAACAAAAAATATGGTAGGCTTAGGCTTTCCCAGGTTTAGTATAATATGAGACTGAATGCACGATACACTTACAATGGTATGCTAGGCTATGACGTCACTTCGAGGGAAAATCCTAAATTGACTAGACGCTTGCACCCCTTGTACATAAGTACAGGTCAGTTTATTGTCGGGTAGTGTGTTGAGTTGACGTTTATTAAAATATTATTGTCATATTTCATTTGCTCAGGTGCAAGCACCTAGTCAATTTAAGATTTTCCCTCGAAGTGACGTCATACGTAGCATACCGTTGTAAGTGTATCGTGACTGAATGTAAGATATTGTCTTTGGTAAGGTATCTCTGAGGATTCACAATTTTTAAAAATTAAATCTTTATCCAGCTGTCAAATATACAAACTTAATAAGGCATGCGAACTGCATATAAAAGCAATTACTTACCTGGAACATTAACTGTAGGAACTGTGTTCCTTTTCAGTCCCCTTTTCCTACGGGATGGTAGAATGCTTTTGGGATCAAAATGTTCTTCATATACATAATATTTATTATAAATTTCTTCTATACGTAATGTTTTATAATTTGGAGGCTTCAAAAGCTCAAGCCAAATATTATACACCTCTTTATCGTTCTTTGGAAAGCGATGCCGTTTACTATGTCTGTTTGTGCAATTTTCTACACAACACTTTTTTGGCTTCGCTGCAGGCACATACACAAAGTCATCCATATTTAACGTTTCAACGTTAAGGATGTAGTTGTTAAGATAGTTTCAAAAACTCACAAAATAGCAACTAAAAACACGAAGGCAAAAATTTAACGCTCCGTCTTGATTTGAACTGGTCGAAAAACAGGAAAATTTTTTCCGAGAATCCTACAAGGGTGCCATCTTACGGAAATAGGCGAAAATTGTATATTACAGTTTTTTATTTCAGTATTTAATATTTCTTGCGATGGTGGTGCCATCCCTTGCGTGCGAACCCAAGTTTTTAGTATGAGAGCATGCGCCATTTAACTTTTTGTTCTAAACGAAGTTTCGGTTTTCTGTGGTTTCCTATGTCAGAAATAACGAGTAACTTCAACATCATGTAATAGTCTTTCACTTAACATGTCAAACAAAAAAAAAATATCTCGATATCTTCAAAATTGACGAACTAATTCATCGCGCGCGGCTTTTATCGGCCGTGACGTCCAAAACCGGTCCAAAGGCAGAACTCTGTCGCCCCCTGGTCTCTGGGCTAGCTGCCCGCTGCTGCTTTCGCGTGTTTACTTCATAGAGAAAATATATAGTAGAGAAATAATGTCAATTACGAATGCGGCAAATTTACCGAGCTGAATCCGCAAACAAAGACGGTCCTCTGCGGGCTTGCGCATTGTCGAACGTTTGCCTTGTGATAGACAGGACCGTACTTCAAAATTTATTTCACATGACGTGAATCTTTTATCGAGTAATAAATGCTAAATATATTACTTGTAATTATTCTTTTTATTAATGATACAAATGTAACCATTAGTGAGATTTTAACAAAAAGTGTATAGTTTGTTGGCTTAAATCTGAGTTTTCTTGCTATACAAAACTGTCGATAATTCCTCGAAAAGAGCTCAGTTTATATATATATATATATATATATATATATATATATATATATATATATATATATATATAGTAGAAAAATGGAAGATTTCTTGGCCAATAGGTAACATATTAAATGTAAATGCAAAGATTTACTTCTTCGCTAGTGCAGCAAGAAGGCCGTAAATGAAAAATAAAAATAATGAGGACTATTTTTGATTCTGGTATGGGTGGCCTCCTGCACTAGCGAAGAAGTAAATCTTTGCATTTACATTTAATATATATATATATATATATATATATATATATATATATATATATATATATACAGTGCGTCTCTTTAAAGTACCCCCTCTTAATTTTTAAACGTTACATTTACAAAATTGAAAGTTGAAATAAAATATAAACATAGTATTCTAAACAATAGAAATAAAATATGCAACTGTTTTAAGAAGTAAAATAGTAAATCAAAAAAATTACATGTGTATATTTTATTGGATTGGCATCCCATCCTGTATAATTATTGAACAAACCAAGTTCTAGGGTAAGATGTAAATATTTTTACACCTATTTACAGTGTGTGCACTTGATACTTTGCTGAAATAAGCGCTACTACTTATGGCCCCATGTCAAACTAATCCACCGATATCTTAGCGATCCTTTGGCGAAAGCGCTTTTTTCTTTCGCCATCCCTTTTAAAATACTCCCCTCTACCCTAATCCACTAGTATTTTTAGTGTCCCTTTGACGAAAGCGCAAATATGACTTTTGGACACTCACCCTTCTAATCCACTGATATCTTAGCGATCCTTTTGCGAAAGCGCTTTTGTCTTTCGCCATCCCTTTTAAAATACTCCCCTCTACCCCAATCCACTAGTATTTTTCGTGCCCCTTTGGCGAAAGCGCAAATATGCCTTTTGGACACACCCTTCTAATCCACTGATATCTTAGCGATCCTTTGGCGAAAGCACTTTTTTCTTTCGCCATCCCTTTTAAAATACTCCCCTCTACCCTAATCCACTAGTATTTTTAGTGCCCCTTTGGCGAAAGCGCAAACATGCCTTTTGGTCACACTCACCCTTATGCAATATAGGGGAAGGAGGCATTGATACTATATATGACCTTACACCATCTTACCCCTTATACAATGCCCCTAATACACACACACCCCATCAGTGCCTTTCTGACACCTTGACCACACTCAATATACGTCACTGACAAATATTTCTACTTCTCAGTGTGTGTATTCACTTCAACACCGGAGTGCATTTAAGATAAATTATATTTTTTACCTCCTATTCTTTCACATATTGATATAATTTAAATTTGGAATTAAACTATTTGTATTTATGCACTACTTGTAAGAAATAGACTACGAAATAATTCCTTATTTTTAAAAGTTGGATACATAATTGGCGAAACATATGAAATGTCTGTAACACTTTGTAAAGACTATTTTTGTATCGAAATAACAAGCTTCAGAGGTTCGCTATATTCGCCACCCCAACCAAAAATACCATAACACACAAATGACTGAGATTTTCTCGGCCCGGTTCTGATCGCCGCGTTGCGTCATCGAGTTCAACAACCACTTTTACGAGACGTCCCGAGTGCGCATGCTTCGAGTGGACCGTCGTTTAAAAATCTGACTGGCGCCCAATGCGTACAAACCATAGAGAAAATATATAGTAGAGAAATAATGTCAATTATTACGAATGCGGCAAATTTACCGAGCTGAATCCGTAAACAATGACGGTCCTCTGCGGGCTTGCGCATTGTCGAACGTTTGCCTTGTGATAGACAGGACCGTACTTCAAAATTTATTTCACATGACGTGAATCTTTTATCGAGTAATAAATGCTAAATATATTACTTGTAATTATTCTTTTTATTAATGATAAAAATGTAACCATTAGTGAGATTTTAACAAAAAGTGTATAGTTTGTTGGCTTAAATCTGAGTTTTCTTGCTATACAAAACTGTCGATAATTCCTCGAAAATAGCTCAGTTTATATATATATATATATATATACAGTGCGTCTCTTTAATGTCCCCCCCCCCTCTTAATTTTTTAAACGTTACATTTACAAAATTGAAAGTTGAAATAAAATATAAACATTGTATTCTAAACAATAGAAATAAAATATGCAACTGCTTTAAGAAGTAAAATAGTAAATCAAAAAAATTACATGTGTATATTTTATTGGATTGGCATCCCATCCTGTATAATTATTGAACAAACCAAGTTCTAGGGTAAGATGTAAATATTTTTACACCTATTTATTGTGTGTGCACTTGATACTTTGCTGAAAGCGCTACTACTTACGGCCCCATGTCAATCTAATCCACCGATATCTTAGCGATCCTTTGGCGAAAGCGCTTTTTTCTTTCGCCATCCCTTTTAAAATACTCCCCTCTACCCTAATCCACTAGTATTTTTAGTGCCCCTTTGACGAAAGCGCAAATATGACTTTTGGACACTCACCCTTCTAATCCACTGATATCTTAGCGATCCTTTGGCGAAAGCGCTTTTGTCTTTCGCCATCCCTTTTAAAATACTCCCCTCTACCCCAATCCACTAGTATTTTTCGTGCCCCTTTGGCGAAAGCGCAAATATGCCTTTTGGACACACCCTTCTAATCCACTGATATCTTAGCGATCCTTAGGCGAAAGCGCTTTTTTCTTTCGCCATCCGTTTTAAAATAGTCCCCTCTACCCTAATCCACTTGTATTTTTAGTGCCCCTTTGACGAAAGCGCAAATATGCCTTTTGGACACTCACCCTTCTAATCCACTGATATCTTAGCGATCCTTTGGCGAAAGCGCTTTTTTCTTCCGCCATCCCTTTTAAAATACTCCCCTCTACCCCAATCCACTAGTATTTTTAGTGCCCCTTTGGCGAAAGCGCAAATATGCCTTTTGGACACACCCTTCTAATCCACTGATATCTTAGCGATCCTTTGGCGAAAGCACTTTTTTCTTTCGCCATCCCTTTTAAAATACTCCCCTCTGCCCTAATCCACTAGTATTTTTAGTGCCCCTTTGGCGAAAGCGCAAATATGCCTTTTGGTCACACTCACCCTTATGCAATATAGGGGAAGGAGGCATTGACACTATATATGACCTTCTTACACCATCTTACCCCTTATACAATGCCCGTAATACACACACACCCCATCAGTGCCTTTCTGACACCTTGACCACACCGGAGTGCATTTAAGATAAATTATATTTTTTACCTCCTATTCTTTCACATATTGATATAATTTAAATTTGGAATTAAACTATTTGTATTTATGCACTACTTGTAAGAAATAGACTACGAAATAATTCCTTATATTTAAAAGTTGGATACATAATGGGCGAAACATATGAAATGTCTGTAACACTTTGTAAAGACTATTTTTGTATCGAAATAACAAGCTTCAGAGGTTCGCTATATTCGCCACCCCTACCAAAAATACCATAACATACAAATGACTGAGGTTTTTTCGGCCCGGTTCTGATCGCCGCGTTGCGTCATTGAGTTCAACAACCACTTTTACGAGACGTCCCGAGTGCGCATGCTTCGAGAGGACCGTCGTTTAAAAATCTGACTGGCGCCCAATGCGTACAAACGCACTTTTTCGCCCATACATTGGACGTATTCAGCTGGTGTCGCGAATACGTTGTGATGGTCTAAATATATCTTGTCTATGGTACAAACGCACTTTTTCGCCCATACAGTGGACGGATTCAGCTGGTGTCGCGAATACGTTGTGATGGTCTAAATATATCTTGTCTATGGTTTACTTTCATGCATTGGATCCTGTCCGGCAAGAATAACACTAAAGATTAAACGGGCGCCTATTCCGCTGGGGCGGTTTTTGACGTCATCGAGCCTCAGTCAACGTGAGCGTAGCATCTCAGACTTTGAAGGACGATAACTTTTTTATTTCTACAAATACTTAAAAACCAAAAATACATATGTTTTTTACATTTTTAGGACTATTTATTAAGAGAAAATGAAAAAAATGGAAACTTCCTAATTATTGGTTTAAAAGGTCGAGTTTTATTTTCCTGAAACACATTTTGAATATGACTTTTATTACTACAATGTAAATTTCGTGCTCGTTTTCTTAAATACATAATAGGGTTTTCATTAACAGATTGCAAAATTAATGCTGTATAGAAGCATCGTTATCGTCGTATCTTTTCTTGAATCACTAACTAGGTTTTTTTAAAAAATTTAATTACTACTTATGTACTAAGCTTCTGCATAATTGTATATTTGGAAACTTTGCTTGAGACTTCTCAATAACATAACCACGATAGCAATTCTCGTCATTTCTGTAATTTTGGATTATAAATATTCTCTGCTCCAAAGATAACATCTTTATTAGCGCAACAAATACGCCACAGTTATCAAAGGTGTAATTAAATAAAAAAAGTGACAATGTGACTTACAAAAATTTTAATTTTAAAAGCGTATTTTAGAAATTTCAAATTTTTATTTGAAAATCTGGAATAAGAATTCTCTTAGATCTTAAAACAACTTCTATATTTACCGTTTTGCATTAAAATTTTAAAAATGGCAACTTTACACTTAAACCAAATTTTACGTATTGGTATTTTTTGCATACCCTGTACAAGAAAATAAATTTTCGCATAGTGAATCCTTTTTTAAAACAAGCAAAAACTTTTATACGGAAAGACCGTTTTTCATATCTCTCACTTTTTGGTCCATTTGTCCTTTTGTCTACCCCATCCATGGACATACTGTATATCAAAAGAAAAATATTAACATATATACTGTTCACATTGATAGCACTGAATCTGTCCTTGTAACAATGTGGTAGCACAATGAAAACATTTTATTTAGTAATTATTAAAAATTTTATTGATAAAATATTTAATTTCTAGAATAATCAGAAAGAATTCCCTCTCAAAGAAAAACATTTTGAAAGCCATTAGTTATTGATTAAAATTAAAATATTTAAACTTAAGTAATAAAAATGATAACTTACAAAAAAATACGGGAACTCAACGACCTAGGTTTCGATTTCTCTAAAACCAGTTCACCAGTTATAAGGAAATAAACAATAAAATTGTTTATAACAATTGACCGCGCTAGAATGTTTCAATCCTGATAATTTTCGGTCAATCTACACCTAATTCTCAATGTTCATGATTTTTTCAGATTTTTCTGAGCGATCCTTTCGGTGATAAGGGTGGGAAACAGCAATTTTTAAGCGTTTTCCCCGAAAAATGTTTAAAAAAATGCAATACAAAATACATCATATATATCGTTGAATTCGTGCTTCAATAAGCTTTCATTTGACACCATACACGATGCCCTTGAATTTTTTTTTTCCATTGCCAAATTTACCCCCCGAAATTAACCCCCAGAATCAAAATTCAACTTTTTGATAATTTTCCCGAGATCTACACCCAACTAATGTTCGTGATTTTTTCAGATATTTCTGGGCGATCCTTTTGGTTTAGGGTGGAGCAAAGCAATTTTTAAGCGTTTTTCCCTAAAAAAAAAAACGAATACAAAATAGTATATTGTACAACGAGCATGGAATGACATGCATTTCCTACGAGTATGACGTTTGCAGCACGATGCCGCAGGCGAGTGCTGCAAATCATACGAGTAGGAAATGGTCATTCCATGCGAGTTTTACACTATACTTTTTCTACGAATGTTACTGTTAATAAAATGGGATTAGTAATATTTTTCTTTTTAAGATGTCAAAAAATGTCAATCAAATTATAAAGATTTTGACGCGGCGACGGTCAACGCCACCTTTGTAAAAATATACCCGTGCACAATGGGAACTTTGTAGTTGAATCACCATGGTGATTGAAGCACAATGAAAATGTCTAAAACACAATGCACCATGTTCCGAAATTAGTATTGAACATACAATACAGGTTTTTATTGACATTCGTAGAAAAAATACATTATGTACATATATTATTGAATTCGTGCTTCAATAAGCTTTCATTTGACACCGTACACGATGTCCTTGAATTTTTTTTTGCCATTTCCAGTTGACCCCCTGAAATTAACCCCCATAATCAAAATTCAACTTTTTACACTTTAAGTCTATAATTGGGCCACCGCACTCTATCTTTGTGCTAAATTTTAAATTTTTACGTCGTATAGTTTAAGAGCAAATCGTCTGGGACAGACACACGGACGGACACCAAAGTGATTGTATAAGTATTCCGTTTCACGGAACACTAAAAATACGGGAACTCAATGACCTAGGTTTCATCCTTATTGGGACTCTTCAGGAAGAGGTATCCAATGAAAACATATAACTCAAAAAATATCTAAGAAGAAATTTAAAATTATAATTATTATTAATTTTTAATAATTACTCAATAAAATCCTTTCTTTGTACTACCACATTGTTACAGATTTAGTTACCTATATATCAATGAGAACAGTACATTATGTTAATTATGTTGCTTTTAATATACAGGGTGTTGATAAAGTATGTGGCCAAACTACAGGGTATTATTTCTTACTCAATTTTAAAACAAAAATTCATATAAAAGTCCTAAATAACTAGAAGATGCAAATTGGTATCAAGTTGAAACTTGGTGGCAATTTTTAATACATAAAGAGAAGTCTTGCTAGTTGTCAAATTTGTTATTGTTGCTTCAATGGCTCTTCCATGGCTCTCTTACATTTTTGTTATTTTCAACAAATTACACTAATAAATAATGTTATGCCTAACTTTCTATTTTTTTGTTTTATCGAAAACGGCTAAACAGCAAAAAATTCAAGAAATGATTTTTGTGTAGTTTTATTTGCTAAATCATTAATACTATCAGACTGAAAAATAAGTGGCGTTTTTTTAAATTAAACCTCAGACGTTACCCCTGTGCACGCCATTGGTAAAATGAGAAAAACAGTTTTTTGCTTAAAAGACTTCTCTTTATGCATTAATAATTATCACCAAGTTTCAACGTGATACTAGTTTGCGTCTTCTAGATATTTAGGAAAATCTTTCTTTTTAAATTCTGTGTATTAAAAATAAAGTCGTTTAGGACCCATGTTTATATGAACTTTTTCTTTTAAAATTGAGTAAGAAATAATACCCTGAAGTTTGGCCACATACTTTATTAACACCCTGTATATTTGCGGTAATAACCAAATAATTGTTTTTTAACAAAAATCCACAAAAATAAAAAAGCAGAAGCCTTACAAAATCTGTTTGTATGAATATTTCGTTTTGAAATTAATATCTAAAAAACACTAGGAAATATTTATACATATATATATATATATATATATATATATATATATATATATATATATATATATATATATATATATATATATATATATATATATATATATATATATATAATTATTATTGAGAAATAATAATTGTTTCTGTTGTAAAATTATGTTTATCGTCGACAATAATTCAAACTTTCAGGTTTATACGGAAATGCAACGCACATCTGAAGGTTTCAGTTGTTACATGAAAAAGCTATTTATTATTTTAAACTGAAAAGCAGTTCCGAAATTTTGCGGTTGTAAATTTCTGCTATATTGTACCAAAATTTTGCTATTACTCAAATAAAATACTTTTATATGAAATTCATAACATCCTTTCATAACAAAAATAAAAATATTCTTGCTTGCATACAAAAAAGTGACTTCTGACTGTGACGCAGTTACACTAATTTTTGCAAGCATCACGGTGATGACGTCAGATAAGAAGCTGTCAAACAAAGAAAGAGGCATTAAAAATTATCGTAAAATTAAAGCGGCTAATTTCTAAGGTTACATTTTTACCACACTTCCAGAAATATTATAAAACTTTAATCCAACGAACACACTTTTTTGAGATTGAAAAAGTTTTGAGTAAACATAAAAATAGAAAACAAATTCACATCACAACTACCGCCAATATTTTGATTGATCGTACGGTGACTCACGATGGCAACTACGCGATTATAGGACCCACAGGCCCTTGTGTTGCATAAGGGCACAAGGGGGATCTCATCACCCTATGCAAGACGCAACCCCGTTGAACAGCGAATAGAAAGGACCAAGTTAGTATTTACCGGTTTAAAATACTTTTAATGAGGGCCGTAATGCATGTACAGGACGTCGCAAAAATATTTAGAGCAGCGTTGTACGATTAAGCTAGGATTAATCATGATATTCAGTCACTGTGCTTGCCAAATTCGGTATGTAGTTTTGATCCACTTTTCAGGATAGGCGACAAACTGTTTTCGTTATTGTTAAAACCACACTCACAATTTCACAATTTCAAAACTTAATATCATTTGAATGGGGGTTTTTGCGCAAATTTTTACTGTCTTTTTACAATAATTTTATGGTACAAATGTGAGCAACGAGATACTTGTTGAATATACAGGGGCAAGTCAAAAAATTTTTTGTTTTTTCTTAAGTTTTTTCGATTTCCGTTAGAATGACGTAATATTAACGTCATTTACAGCCAGATTCTCCAATGCTAGTCCGGTCTAATTTGACAATCAAAAGTTTTAAACTGACAAGTGTAAGAATAAGACAACTAAGTTTTATTCTATGAACTTATTTCTGAGCTTTTTCGCAAATTTATCAGGAAAAGGACAATTTTAGTACGTAATTTCAACAATAATAGAACTAAATTCATTACAGCAACTCGTTCCAAGATGAAAATCATTTGGAAACCAAGTAAATCGCTGAAATATCACAATAATTCATAAGTTTTTAATGACAAGGACAGGACAAAAACCTCTCAAAACGTAACTGATCAACTATAAGATCTTAATTTAAACCAGTACTAAATCTTAAACTTTCTTAGTGAATCTGGTCGTTAGATTCTATTGGGTAGTCTGATCTTTTTGGTTTTTGATTCAGTGTTGTATCTTTTTTATTGGAAATACAGCAATATTAGTAAGATACAAAGGGAAGATTTTTATATGTATGGAACATAAATACAGAAGTGCCTTAAAATCTGACATGTCAAAGTCGTAATTAGTAATTTGGGAGCTCAGGTATTATTTCACGGAAATTAGGTGGGAAAACAGCGAATAGGAGATCAAATTTATATATAAATTATATTGGGAGTAATACTAGTTTATAGGGTTTAAAATAAGAATCCGAAGAGTTCCCACCTCTCTCGTGAATAGAAAACCAAATTTGATAAAAAAAAGTAAGTAAATGTAAATTTTTTATGTTTTTCTCCGAAAATTTTAGGGAAGGAATAAAACTCTTACTTACTTCTACGTAAAAATTTTCCTACATACTATGTGTCTAATCACCACCCTTCTCTATTTTTCACAGAGAGTATCTCTAAACTGGCTACTTTTATATTAAAAATGATTATAACAAAAATTGTGAAGCAGAATGTTTTCTACCAAACACATGCATCACACTTTTTCCTTATATTTATTTGCGTATACATTTCCCGCTATTATTGTCGTAAACGCGTAACTTGTAACTTGCACATTTTTAACTTTACGTGACACATTGCTACTCTTACTGCCGAAGACGATGCTGATCTGTTAATCGCTTAAACTGCAATTGTCGAATCTCGTGAACATGAGACAGTTCTGTTATCATCGTTGGATAAGATGTCGATCTTCTTATGCTAATAATTGCACTAGCTCCTAAAAATAAACACAGTCGATTTTGGAGAAATGCTCAGCGGCAAATAAAGGAAAGACTGTATAGTTCTCGTGACTTGGAGTCCTCGGATGTTTTGAAAGAGTCTCAAGAAACTGCGCACATATCCAGGCTTTTAGAGGATCTGCTGTTTTGGCAAAGGCAAAGCACAAGCGGTAACTTTGCTAAATAGCAAGAAATATTTAGAAAATGTTGTTGCTATATTCAGTAATGATCAATCGACTAAGGAAGAAGTTGCAAGTGCTGAAGAGCGATTTACACTCGCATTATACAAAGCCCCAAAGAAAGAAACATCTTTAAACCACCATATATTCCTCCCATTTAATACGGTACTTCGTCAAACAAGCATTTTGGGTCCTTCCAACTACACACCTGATGGTGTAGTCTAAGGTCCTTCCAAATATTTTGGGTGGGAAAGTTGAATATAAAGGAATTATTGTGTTCCTCTTAACATTTCTGCGATTCTAATAAAATTTTTGGACTTACGTGGTTTTACTTGAATAGTTTAATGAAAAAACAGTCTGCCACTTTGTTGACTTTTTAGCTAAGCATATGGCTTTTTCCAAGATTGTATTTGTAATATAGGTACATACTGTATCTATATCCGAGAAGATTTGTCCTTCTCGGTTTATATTTTGTAAACTTGGCATATACGTACGTATACATAGAATTTGTTAATTATTTATTACTAAAGAAATTTAGTTTCTATAAGAACTGAATTTGTATAAAGGGTTGATTGAGGGATAAAATGCGCTTTAGTCACATTCAGGGGCGGATCCAGGATTTAGGAAAGGTGGGGGGGGGGGGGAGGGATGTTAGACGTAAAGCACTGCTAAAACTTAAACATTTATTCCCAAATTCACAAAGAAGTTTAAGGTTTAAAATAGGTCTCAGTAATTAATTATGGTACAAAATATCTATTTATTGACAGAACATTCTTTGCAAACACTAAAAATGTAAGCTGTCCAGTCCGACATTATAAAGTTATGTTATGTTGTTGGTTGGTCAACCGGGGGGGGGGGGCTTGAACTCCCGAAGCCCTCCCATAGACCCCATAGACCCGCCACTGGTCACACTAATTTATTTAGAACTTTATTTGCATTCCTTTTTGTTGAGTTCTATGTTCAGTATAGATATGTATTCCAAAGTATATCATATTTTTATCGCTGATTTTAGTTTAATTAGATTAAGAATGGTATTCCGATCAATATGGCATATTAAAGTACCAAGGAAAGGGTATTAAAATGGTGTAAAATCTCAAATTTAGAATTTTTGGACTTTGATCGTTTTTCCCCTGTGGTCTTCATTTAATTTCAACTGCAATTTTGCGTCATTTTCTTTAGATTCAAATACGGGGGTTGTGCTTATGTCGGCAGTATTATTGTCTCTATTATTATCAGACAACGTCGTTTTGAATAATACACATATTCGTTAACCCGAGTCGAATGAAAATCTCTAATTTCTGATGTTTTAATTCTCGTTCTTTTTGCAACAGGCAACCGAGAGAGCGTCCTAAGGGGCTGCAGTCCCGGCTATCACTCAGTACCGAGACTTTTGTTACATTTTTTAGAGAAACTATTGGATATACATGGCTTACGCCTCTATATCTCCAATTTTTTAGTGACTAGTAATCAGCAGTGCGGTTTTATGAATTTGTGCGCCCCTAGGCACTATTTTTTTGCCCCCCTCCCCCTCCCTTCCATATACGTAACATTCATACCAACCTCCATTTGTTTAAAAGTACAGATAAAATACTCATTTCTGTTCGGCGCACCTATTTTTGTTCGGTGCCCCTAGGCACGTGCCTAGAGTACCTAATGGGTAAACCGGCACTTGTAATCAGCCCTCTCTAAGTCAAAATCTCGGAACAATTTTTAAGTAAACATAGTTTAGCGCCTCCCAATCCATAATAATTAGGGTTGCGTTTGTGTTGACGTTGATAATTCTATTAAACTAAGGTGACCATATATTATTTGTGAGTCAATACAGGATATATCGGGCATTTGTCAAAATTCACAGGAAAATTATCTGGTTTCAAACGGTTGATCACCAGCCGTTTTGAAATTCACTGGTGACTTGACTTGAAATTACATGTATTTCTGTCATTTTTGTGTCACCTACTCAACGGTCGTTTGGATCGGTAGATCCGTCAGTGAATTCTGAAAAGTGCCCATAATTTTCGCAGGGACTGGGGGAGAAGTTAAGAAACAAAATAATGTTTTTTAAGAATTAAGCCAGGAATATTCTAAAACGAGACAGAGCAAGCGTGATGCCTTCATATCTATGACGCTCGTGGCTTTTTCTTGCCTGATTCTTACTCTACCACATCAATATCAAGGTTGCAATATTTTTCTATCAAAGACAAAATGGAGGGCATTATACAGAACGCTCACAATACAGGACAGCAGATAAAAAGAAAGGACAATCCCGTAAAATACAGGGCGAATGGTCAGCTTATATTAAACTAGAACTGGAGATGGGATAGTACACCTAGATAACCCTTTAAACTTGCAATATAATGAGAATGACAGAAATTAAATATTTTATATATTTTTAAATGTTTCTGCGCTCCTAATTCCGTCGTTGTAGACGTAGTGATTCCACCACGGTATTTTTCAAGAAAAGTGGCACAACTCAAAACATAGCTTGCCCCCTTACAGTTACGCATAAGTTGACAAAGTATATAGACAAGAAACTGAATATCACATCTCTTTCTAAACTGTTGTTGAGCGCCATCCTTGGACTGTACGCCCAAGCTTGCTTTAATGATCGCTTGCATCAAACTTAAAAAACAAAGAAATCATGATTATTGGGAACACATTTTTGAAAACCTGCTTTACCAACAGAGTAAACGGCGCTTTTTATTGAAATATACGGTATGTCCACGGATGGGGTTGACAACAGGAAAAAAATCTTATTAATTTTACGACCAAAAGTAATTCTTTATAAAAAATTCTGCTGGTCGAAAAAATAAGTTTAAATATAAAAATCTGAGATCAGATGTCCAGTGTGTTAATAAATTAAGAAAAATGAAAATGCTGTAGGAGGGAAGTACCATTAGATATTTATTATTTTAAATAAAATGTTCGAAAAACAAAGTTCTTTGTAATCCAAAACAAAGTCTAAATGCAAATTTTTAAATCAAAATTCTAATTTTTAACTGCATTCTACATATCTAAATTCCACCCCACCGTGTTAAATAAATCCGCTCTCCTTTGTGAACATTTTGAAAACTACCGTCACGAAATCAAAATACTGACAGACGTAAAGACGATGCTGATGTAACATTTAATTATTAACTAAATCGGATATTTTGGTTTTTTGTCAAATGCTGCAAACAGTCGCAAAAAACCACTATCAATATTCTAAATTTAAAAGTTAGAATTTTGATTAAAAAATTTCTATGTAGGCTTTATTTTGGATCATATCATAAGCAACTTTGTTTTATGAACATTCGGTTGAAAATACTAAATAATGGTACTTCTTTCGTAAAGCATTTTAATTTTTCTTAATTTATTAACACCCTGTACATCTGATCTAAGATTTTTATCTGGTATACTTATTTTTTGACAAGCAGAATTTTTTTATGAATAATGACTTTCGGTGGTAAAATTAATAATAAAGATTTTTTCCTCTTGTCAACTCCATCCGTGGAGACACTGTACAGGGGCGCACCCAGGGGAGGGGCTGGGGGGCTGCTGCCCCCCCCCCCGACCAACATCTTAGACACACAAAAATTTTAAAAAGTGCACTACTAATTGAAGAAATCCACCGAATTGTACCACTCAGACCCCCCCCCCCCCCCCCAAGGCAAAATCCTCGGTTCGCCCATGACACTGTATGTATTAATATGTAAACTTACGCAAATACAAGTAATTTATTAATACAGTATTAATATGTAAATTTACGCACATACAAGTCGACCCACATCATACTTTCGAAATTGAATGTTTTTTTTTAAGAAATCATTCACCAGTTTGAATACAAAAAGTATACTTATCTTATGAAAGACTATTTAATTCCCATTGCAGTGGGTCTAAATCAAACGAGATGTCTTTTTTTTATTTAAAAGATGACTGGTTTCTAAAAAAATGCATTCAATTTCAAAATTGTGTAGATGGTCATTTCTATGCATGTAAGTGAATAATATGGTGGTTCTGATGGACGAAGTACGGCTTTTTGCAATGGAAGCATGCACATACAACCTATATGATACACAACAGAAGGATGCCATATGATTGGTTAAAAGGTAACAATTTAAAAAAAATCTATAACATATTTAGTAACATAATATTTTAATGAATTACATATACATTAAATTAAATAACCTACAAGACGAATGTAGAAAGTTAAGACCACATGAGCAGTAAAATAAATTTAATCAGATGAGTGTGGAAAATACATATCTAGGTACTTAATTATTACTGCTTTTTTGTTCATAAACTTGCGAGAACTCTTTAAAAAAATTTCTTAGTACAAAACTTACGTTTCTTATTAAATAACTTGCTATTTTAAATCTCCTTTCTAACACACTCAATGGAAAACAACAACGATGCGTAGCGCAAATCAAACAGCAACCAAAATGGCGATTCTTCGGTTCTTCCTCTTGTCGCCAAAAAGTTAAAAATCACCCCTTGTGATACTTGCGGTGCCATCTTAATGATTAATGTTGAAAATATTAATATGGAAAAGTACAATTTCATTGTAGGTAGCGATAGACGAGGTTCGCGGTCAGCGCCCTCCGATGCCTGTATGCCTAAGCTAACAAATTTTGCGCGGTAAAGGCAAACTTTCTTTACTATAAATTCCATGTAGGTACTGAGTAGTTACGATATCGAAATGATTTATGCAAGTCCATGTCTTGCTATTATTAGGTGCAACTAAAAGTAAAAGTAATATTACTTTAAATTTCAAAAGATCCAGTCATCTGATCCTGCTGTTGCAGGATCAGAGAAATAATAAATATTTGGACAATCAATACGACATATATTCTTAAGCATATTAAATAAAAATTGGGGTGTTTGCATCACAGGTTTGTATCTAATCAAAGATAATCTCTTTCAGTTGTATGTAAGTACAAATAGAGACCCAAAAACAATGAAGTAGAAAGTAGGAATCTTTTTAGTATAATGTAACAACAGGTAGGAATGTTCCATAACTCTCTGTGCTCCTGGTGTCGCATATGCACTTACGTTAATTTTGCCCAAGTAAAACATGGCCTGAGTTTGCAAGAAAACTGTCACAACTCAAACTGTAAGTAAATAAGATACCATCGAGATTCTCTGCTCGCCTTGTAGATGAGTTGGACTTACGCTTATTTTGCCAGAATTAGAGGAATATCGAAGAAAACGATCAAATTGGCCGGCCCGGTTTGCTCAGATTGTCAGGACTGCGGGTCGTCTATAGAAGTTTATCGAATAAATTTCAATGGGGACTATTCAGCAAAAAAAACGCAATAGTTAGAACACGAAGATTGAGATTGGGCCTTTCCGGCCGTTTTTGGTTGTTCTTAATCTTGGAGTTGGAAAATTTTGCAAACTCAAGCACAGGCAGTTACTAATTACTATTACATTGCCTGTGGCCCAAGTCAACAAATACTGTGCTGTAGAGCTGTAGGGCTATAGATTGTAGGAATGCGATGTATTTAGTAACATAATTTACATAATAACTAAGACTGGATCACGCTGGCCGGTGATCTCTTTCAGCTGTATGTAATTTAACATTAACACTCTTTACTTTTATTCTGTAAACCGCAAATAAACCTAGCATCATTACATTTCGAAACTATAAAACTTTTAACTTTTTAAGTATTATTTTTCCCCTCTGGCTTTAGTGGATTTTTAGGTGGTACAGTTGAATTTAAAGAACCATTGTGTTCCTCTTAGAATTTCTGCGATCCTGGTAGAACTTTTTGGACTTACGTGGTTTTACTTTTGGATCATAAATAAAATTTATTCCTACATATGGCAACTTGGTGAACACTATTTTAAAAGCATTTTTATTGCTCTTTGCAAGATGTAGATAACATTTTCCTACGGGCGGAGGGGGTGATAGCCCGGGGCGGCCGGAGGGCCGTCCCTCTGGGTTTTGGCGGGCACCCCTGATCGTCTCCGGCGGCCCTCTATCGTATAAACATATTTTTGTTGGTCACAGATAAGTTTGTAGATATTAAATTAGTTAAATAGGCTTCTAAAAAATTAAACATATATTTTTAATTATATTCGTAAGCTGTGGAGTATCTAATTCTAAGAGTAAAGTAATAAATAACTATAGAAACACAGCAAGTACAGTTGGTTAAGCGACTTTATTTTATGAAAAAGAGTAATATCAAATTTTTTAAGGCCTTTTTCATTTTTTAAATCTTTCAAGTCCTGCAAATGATGTGGTCTTAGTGGAAATATTTAATATTTTTAAATAGCTTTGATAATCGTGAGAAAAGATGAAAAAACGAGATTTTCGTCAGTTGTTGGTACCCATCTCTTAAATAGTACGTTCAAACACGATGGTTTATACATTAATTTTAAAGATTATACACAAATCAAAAACAAAAATTGCCTCTCTATCTACATCTGTTCAAAAGATATAGGTAATAGAAGGTTGAATAATTCGAACAAGACAATAATTATGGAATCAGAATGTTGAGATATATCTCTATAATTATTATAAGTTATGGTTAGAACTGTTCATCATTTTCAAAAAGCTAAATCAATTATTTCAAGCCAAATAAAAAAAATGAACTTTTATCTTGAATAAAACCAAAAATAGGATCGTCCGAAATGTCCGCGCCGCGCGACGCGACGGTGCCGGTGTTGACAGCGCGTAGCGTGCTATGACGAAATGCATTTTTACTAGCTGTATTATTAAGTTTTTTTTTTAGTTTTACTTACATAGTGAAAATATAAAATTGATTCCTTTTAATTTCATTTCCTTTAAACGAATTATTTTTAATGTATCATTTTGTCCTTTTATATAGAATGATACATTGAAAATAAGTCATTTAAAGGATATTAAATTAAAAGGTATCAGTTTTATATTTTTCAGGAACTAAGTAAAACTCGATAAAAACTGAATACAGCTATTAAATGCATTGCGTCAAAGCGCTCGACGCGGTGCACTGTCAACAGTCCCAAACCGTATGTCGCGCGTCGTCGGCGCGGACATACAGTTTCCGACAATCCTATCTTAGGTTTTATTCCTGATAAAAGATATTGTTTTTTTATTTTGCTTGAAATAGAGTCAAGTTTTTGAAAACGATAAACAGTTTTAACAGTACCTTTTCAACCCTTTAGGGGTTGAATTTTAAAACGCCCACGATATATAAGAACCCTCTGTGCAAAATTTCAAGTTTCTAGACCCAGCGGTGTGGGCTGTACGTTGATACCTCAGTCAACCAGTCCGTCAGTCAGTCAGTCGGTCAGCTTCCTCTTTTATATATAGAGATTATCTAGCTTGTCGGATCGGAAAAACCGACACATACAAGTTAAAATATATAGGTAGTTTATGGTTTTGTCAACAAACTATAAATAACTAAGGTTTTAAATAACACAAAGGAATTTTTACTTAAATAAATACATTCATATTTTATTTATACATCCTATTTTAATTTCGTGGAAAATTCAGCTTTGGATGTTTTGTTGGTATATATGATTTTTATTTTCCAAATATTGTTTGGGTACAGTACAGTGTACAGCTTCAATCAACTCCAAACTGGCAGAAAGAATTACCTACAAATAGACCCAAAATCGCCCAAAGACAGTAATGATGGATGATACAACATGTTGTATCTAGGGTTACCATTACCAACCGTACTCTTTTAAGAGTACATGTACTCTTTTTGAGATCCCAAATTTGTGTACTCTTAGTATTTATTAAATCCTCTCAAATGTACTCTTTTTCACAAAATAAATTCATTTTATTCAGTTTGAATACTTTCTGCAGGCCTTTTCAATTTAAATGTAGGTAATATAAAAAATCTATAAATTCGTAGAGCTACAAAATGCTTGGTTAAATTTTTTGGTTCTATTATGAGTGGATAATTAACATTTAATCGGTTGATTTGATTCTGTACTAAGAACTAATTTATTATGTGTTCACAAAACTTCAATAAACATTCGTTTTCTACAAATCTTCTGTGAAGTGTTTTTATAGATTGGCGGATGCGCTGGAAGCGTAAAAGTGTACTCTTTTTTACAGCGAATCACCTGGAAACTGGAAACCCTATGTGTATCATGTGATAAGCTGTAGTAATAGGAATCTTTTTAGTATAATGTAACAATGTCTCATCTCATAACTCTCTGTGCTCCTGGTTTCGCATATGCACTTACGTTAATTTTGCCCAAGTAAAATCATGGCCTCAGTTTGCAAGAAAACTGTCACAACTCAAAACTATAGTATATAAGATAGCAACGAGATTCTCTGCTCGCCTGGTAGCTGAGTTGGGCTACGCTTATTTTACCAAATTAATAACGAAAAAAAAAACAGTTTTTTATCTTTTCTATGATCATGATCAAGTTTGCCCCGGTTTGCTCAAGTTGTGACGAGAGCGGGTCGTCTATTTACGGAATAAATCAGAATGAACTTTGTGTAGGGGAAACGTCCAGAACAGGTAGACGAAGAATATGCAAAATAATCAGTTAATTTGGGGAAGACAAAATAATCTTGGGTCTAGTTGGGATTTTTATATTCGCATAGTTGAAAATTTTACAGCACCGGTAGTAATAAATTATAATATAATTTAATTATAATTTAAAACTTTTGTAAGTATTAATAAAAAAAATTAATAAATATTAAGATTTTGTTATCTAAGGTTATCGACCGGTCTAAGGTCCTTCTAAATATTTTGGGTAGTCAAGTTGAATTTAAAGGAATTATCGTCTTCCTTTTAGTACTTCTGCGAGCCTAATAGAATTTTTTGGACTTACGTGGTTTTACCTTTAATCTTCATTTACTAATTCTGACATATAGATGGCAACAAGGTGATTTTTAAAAAATAAGCACACAAGATTTTAACATATGTATGCATACCCCTATTTTTTTCAATTTATTATTTACTACTAATGAAGTTTCTTAAATTTTGGAAGGTCAAAAGAGGTCAGTGTGGCCATTAGTTCTCAGGCTAACACCTAACACTCAATTCAACAGAAAGATTTGTGTATATCTACTGGTAAAACTTAATAAACTACTCAGAAAGAGCATTTACTGAGCCACTCTCAGACAGTCCCATGGGCATTAAAATAAATAAATGAAATTCCCATCAATAATATCCGATATGCGGATGATACATAAGCAGATAATGCAAATGAACACTACTAAACCAGCTCACTGAAGCAAGTAAAAGCTTAGGCCTAAAAATTAACATCGGCAAAACCAAATTCATGGTTGCTAGTAGAAACAACATTCCGAACATTCGAATGCATTCAAATGGAGAGGACATCAAGCGGGTCACGCAATTTAAATACTTAAGGAAAAGATGTAATCCGGATCATGAGATAAGATGAAGGATCGAACAAGCAAGAACAACTTTCCTAAAATTTTAAAAAATATCTTGTAGACGAAAACTTGAGTTTTAGCCTCAGGTAACAGAATGGTAAAATGCTATGTCTGGTACATTCTCTTATACCGGATAGAGGCATAGATATTGAAGATTGAAGGTGATGCCTTCGAATTGTGGAACCTGCGACAAAGGCTGAGAGTGTCTTGGGTCCATCATGTGAGAAACGAAGAAGGTCTCCGAAGAGCCGGTCTAGCGGAGCGAGAACTTTTCGAAACCATCAAAAAAAGACAAATAGCTTTACCTGGGACACATATTGCGTTTGGAACGTTTTCACTTTCAGCACCTTAATCTTCAAGGTCAAATTGAAGGGGGGGGGGGGGGGGGTGAGGAATAGGCAGAAGAAAATTATCCTGGCTCACTGGATGGGAATAAAGGACTCTCAAGCACTGCAAGGTCCTGCAATTAATAGAACTATTTGATGGAAAAGGTGATGGACACCTACGCAGGAATCTGTTTGATACTGAATCTGAAGAAACTGGTAAATTAAAATTTTCTAGTTGATCAGTTAGGTTTCGACATGTTTTTGTCCTCGTTAATGTTAAAAATCGTAATTAAAATCTGATAAGTTCTATTTTATTTCAGCGATTTGCTTGGTCTTTCCATTTATCAATAAATAAACATTGTGTTTTTTAAGGCAGCCCAAGTCAATAAATACTGTGCTGTAGAGAGTAGGGATGCAATGTGTTTAGGGACCAAACCTGGAGCACGCTGACCGATGATCGGGTCCGAGTTGACTTGTGCCATGGATGAATAAAGTTAGAATCCTTGGTTTGTGCAGACACTTCGAGAACATGGCCACATGGTGTATATTTCTTTTCTTTATAGTTTCTGATACTACTCACATACGCCTATTCCACTACAATGGGACGATATGCCACACTCCACTATGTGGATGCTAGCAATGACCCGTAATGGCCAGTAACCCGTAATGGCGCTGGATGACAAATAACCCTGCATGGTCCGTCATGAAGAGAAGCCATGAGCAAGGAAAGATTAAAACGTTGTAGGTTTGGTAAGCTACGTTTCCTGCACTCAGGGCCGGTTCTAGAGGTAGTGCAGTGCATGGCCGTCCCTACCCGGGGGCGCAGGAGGTGCCTAGCACACCAGCGGCAAAGTAGCATAGGCGGCATGACATAAGCCGCAAGTATATTAAAAACAATAAGATAGGCGACAAATTTCATTTCGCACCCAAGCGGCGCAATAGTTAGGGACGGCCCTGGTGTAGGGTGCCCCGAACGAAGGTGTCTAAAACAAAGGGCGCCAAACCAAAGTTCGGCACGAAGGCATTTGCCCGCCTAAAACCGGCCCTGCTTGCGTTTTATTACAAGAACATAGTTATTTTTTAGTATTTTTTTTTTAAATTTACCCAGCTCTAAATACCAAAACACAAAAACCACAATACCTATTAGGAACGAAAATCTTGATCATAACATAACTGATTTTACTTAAAACTAAATCAAAAAATTATTATTTAGTACTAGGATTTGTCAGTTTTATGATGATGATCTTATTAAATTCTGCACATGATAATTTTAAGTTATACCAGCATTGCAGAATGGCCTCAACGGACTCGGCTAATAAACGATTTGTTTCTTCTAACCGCTGGATGGACTTTAAGGAAAAAATTTCTTCGCAATTTGCATGTGATCAGGGATTGCGAACAGGTATTCACACATTTTCACTCTTTCTAAACGTTGTGTGCTTTTTAAGAAATTTAACCATCTTCCTCCAATCGAACTGTTTTTCCACTCTTCTAAGAATGTTTTTCTTCCATAAAATTAAAGGTATAAAAACCTTCTGAAAACAGTGACCTAAAATTTTCAAACTGTTTAAGATATAGGTAACTGTTTCTTCCAACTTTTCCCATTGTGAGATTTCAGAAAGCGACATCCAGTCAAAAACGTTGAATTTTCAAATGGCCGTAATGATAATGACAATAGTAACTGCTAGACATCAAGTGAACTGGTTTCCAAAGAATACCGACGCGAAGCTATGCACAAATTCGCAAGATAGAGGTCTACTGCACCACGCTATTGTGGCGCGTTATATTATGCAAGAACTTTCTTTTTAGAAACCTTTCAAAATTACGTTTGTTGGTGCGTGTGCCAAAGAAAATTTAATTTAGAAAACTTTGCTAACGTCGATCGGGACATTTGATACCTTTGTCGGTACGTCGGGACATGAACTCCAATAACGGTGACAGTCCCTATATATCATTGCGCTTGCCAACCCTATGCTTTACCGAAATATTTTGATTTTTTTTTGTTAAGTCGTATATTTTTATTGTTTGTCATTTTTTCCATTTTTTACTACTTTTACCTAATAATGACACCTTTTCATTCCTAGTAGGTAACAGGCGCGGCCCGTGAAATTTTAAAGTTGCATATCTCTGTTGCTTTATGAAACCCATGCCAAATTTAGGTTTTTTAATAGAGAGCTTACTAGGAATGTTTTGGTCAAGAAACTGAATTTTTGAATTGACCCACCTCTTAGGTATTTTATTTATTATTTTTTCTAAACAAATTTTTCATCATTTTTTGACAATTCTTAAATTTTAGGAGAAAAAAATGTGTTAGTAGAAAATTATAGTCATTTGAATTTTTTTTTTATATTATATTTTGGGTTTAAAGAAATTTAAACGTATTTTTTCCCAGGTGCGTCAATTCAAAAATTCAACTTTTTTTCGCAAATTAATTTTTTTTTCTTTACCAAAACATTCCTAGTAGGCTCACTATTAAAAAACTTGAACTTGGTATAGGTCCCATAAGTAGCAACAGAGATATACAACTTTAAAATTTCAGGGGCCGCGCCTGGTAGCTAACTAAAATAAGATTGGGTTTAACAGTATCCTAATTTATCGTCAGCACTCAGTGGTAAAAACATACAGTCTAATAATAATAAATGAAACGTTTTAAATATTCAATTATTGTACTATAGTTGGAAACAACTTTTTTATTCAACATTTTGACCTAAAGTTAAAAAAAAGTATTAAAATATTTTGTTTTTGTGTTTCTAGAGCACCATTCTATTGAGCTAAATTTTCTAGAGTAAATTATATTCTGTGCCCAACAAAATCATTTATCAAAATATTCTATTTCAGAAATTGAAATTATTTGTCCTCTGATCACCTCCATTCGTGAACACGCAGTATATTTTGCATTTTGCTAATCTGTGTTTCATACAAATCTTAAGGTGACGCCACTTTACTAAAGTGAGTAAAAATACAGCCAGTAAACAGATATCAGCGTACCTGTCCTGTATGTAGATCAGTGGTTTTCACTCTTTTTTAGACCAGGAACCACTATGATTTTTTTATTCTTCGCAGGGACCACAAGGTTCAAGAATAATAAACTGTGTTAATCTTAAGGTGGCATTTTCTAATCGGGAATCGGGTCCAATTTAATTTCATTTTGACATAGTTTTTCGGCTTTAAAATTTTGAACAATAACATTATGAGTATATTAAGTATTACTATTTAAAGTTTCAACGTGTAGAATGATTTCATCCAGAAGATTAGCATTTCAACTGTTGAAATGCTAATCTTCTGAATGAAATCATTCTACACGTTGAAACTTTAAATAGTAATACTGTTGAAATTCAACAGATCTATGGTGTCATTTTTTTTTTCACAGGACCTCAATATTCTTTTTAAAATATATTGTTTTCCTAAAATAAATCATAAAATTTCTTGAAACGTTTATTAATACGTTAAAAAATATCCATAGAATATGAATCAATGGTTAATATTGTGAAATATTTATATAAAAAATAAAGCACCAACTATTCGAAAGTAAAATTAAGTTGGCAATAAATGGGTGTGGTCCGCAAATGAAGCCTTAAACTGGACTTTAATTAAAACTTTGAACATATTCGTTAAACTTAATAGTAACATGCACAGTGTCCTATTATTATAATTATAATATAAAAAAGAACATTCTTAATCGAAAATTAAGTTTGGCAAATCATCACTGTGATTTTTGAGCTTGCATCTCCTTTACAAGCTGTGTAATCCTGGAGCTAATAATACTATTGCACAAATCTACATGTATATCATCACTTAGTGTGAATCGATTCCAGAACTTATTTTTAATTACAAGCAAAGCAGAAAATCCTTGTTCACATAAATAAGTCGTGGAGAAGAGCATAAGATAGCTCACGGCATTTGTCCGAATTTCAGTATATGAAATTGTTTCTTACACCAAAACTCCTCAAGGAAAACGCGTCCTTACAGTTTCTATCATTTTGTAATTCAGTAAGCTCTTACTGGACTTCTTCAGCAATCTCTCCATTATTAATACAAAGAGGATTACGGATCAACATTTGGATACCTTTCGATTGATAAGCGATTGAGCTTCCAGTAAAATGAATAAATGTTTCGCGGACCATATTTTAGCTCTCGCGGGCCACCGGCTAAGAACCACTGATGTAGATAATCCATTAATCATTACTTACATAGTCCCCCCAAGTTTCCTGCCTTCCTGGTTTTAGATCTGACTCAGTGATTTTACTGGAAAACCGACATAACTCAAAGAAATATTTTACTGTTAAGGAAATCACCGTCAAAACTTTCTGGGCTCCTGATTGCAGAGTTGGACTTTGCTGATTTTACCAGAATAAAATTTCAATGTGGTTTCGGAGCAATAACGACACAACTCAAAACCAAGTCTGGAGGCGTTTCTGGCCACTGGCGCTTCTTTCTTGATAAGATAAGGACTTGCATTAAAAAATCTAGACCCAAAAAATGAAGGGGTTTTAAAAGTGTTTGTGGGATTATTTTATTGATTTGAAGCCATCCACAGGGCCGTATTTTTACGTTTAAACCCTGAGTTAATGAGCGTTTTAATGAAAACACTATTTTATTTTCATTTACAGGCATTACGAGACGAGGTCAAGTTGTTTCTTGCTATTTAACAATAATATTTGTTATCTATTTTTTTTATATAACAAACCAGGACCTATGGTCACTATTCTTCCGGCTTGTGGTTAGACAATATCTTGCTACCACTTTTTGCTACGTCCTACCTAATATTACGTCATTATTACTTTAAACAGGTCGATTTTTTGCCTTTCTGTCACTAGGACCTCAATATTATTACAAGCTTTTATTTAACTTCACCTGTCAGGTTGCTTGTATGTGTGTATGTTTGTATGTATGTACATATGTTGTAGGTCTTTAGGTGAAATATTGCAATCAAAATTTCGACTAGTTCTAATTAAGAGAGCTTTGAAATTTTGCACACGTGAATAAGTCCGGTGACAATGCAATATAATATAGTATATTTAATATTGTTCGAAATACAATATGGCGGACGCCCGAAGATGGCGGATTACCTTTTTCGTTACAATCCCCTTGATATGGGGATCAAATGAAAGGGTTTGACGAGTAGAATACGATAAGCTATGTGACGTAATTATAAGCCCAATAAGGCACAACACCCTTGACATGGATACCAAATGAAAGGGTTTGACGAGTAGAATACGATAAGCTATGTGACGTTATTCTAAGCCCACACTGAAAAAACATTGTGGGACATTTCACTACAATTGTGTACCTTTTTCCAACAATTTGTTCTCAAAAACGTTCAAGACCAATTTGTAGCAAAATTTGCTACAATTGTATGAAAATGTATAAAAACTCTTGTAACTACTAATCCAATTAGAGTAAATTGCTCTACAAAGACTTTTCTACAATTTTGTGTGAAAAAAAGTCCAAACGATTTTTTCAGTGCAATATGGCGGAGGCCATAAGATGGCGGATTACTTTTTTCTTCACAATCCCCTTGATATGGGCATCAAACGACAGGGCTTAACGAGTAAAATACGATAATCTAAACCCAATATGGCGGTCGCCACAAGATGACGGATTACCTTTTTCTTCACGACCCCGTTGAAATTTGTATCAAATGAAAGGGTTTAGCGAGTAGAATTAACGTTTCCTTCACAAGCCCCTTGATATGGGTATCAAATGCTAAAGGTTTGACGAGTAGAATACGTTAGCAGGTAAAAGGTCTTAAAATAATGATGCCTTATCAGAAATGCATTGGTTAAGACATAACTAAAAATTTAAAAATAAAATCTTTTAAAAACTACTATTTAAAAACAAGCTTTTATTATTTAGATGTACTAAAACGAAAAAAATTAGTATAGTTTTTTCATTGTGACAATGCTGAATGCTATTTATAAGTGGACGAATAAAAATAGGATCAAAGTTTTAGCTCAAACAGACATAATATATTATGCTAAATTTATTGTCTTTAAAGCTTGTCGCCTGAATAGAAAAGAAAAAATACATACTTAGGTACTTACAATTTCTGCCAATCAAAGTTAATGTCTGTATGAACTTTTCGCGCGCGACGAGCTTGTAAGACAATAAATTTAACATAATATATTATATTTGTTTCAGTGATAACTTTGATACATTTTTTATTAGGATCCACCCACGCGAACTACGTCCACTTAGCATTCGGCATTGCCACAATGAAAAAACTATACTTATTTTTTTCGTTTTAGTACAGCTAAATAATAAAAGCTTGTTTTTAAGAAGTATTTTTTACAATATTTTATTTTTAAATATTGTTTTCCTAAAATAAATCATAAAATATCTTGAAACTTTTATTAATACGTTAAAAAATACCCATAGAATACGAATCTATGGTTAATCTTGTGGAAATATTCGCTACGCAAATAAAAAATAAAGCAAACAATTATACTAAAACAAAATTAAGTTGGCAATAAATGGGCGTGGTCTGCAAATGAAACCTTATAATAAACTTAAATTAAAACTTTCAACATAACCGTTAAACTTAATAGTAACATGCACAGGGTGTCCTATTATTATAATTATAATATAATAAAAACATTTTTAATAGAAAATTAATTTTGGCAAATTATCAATGTGATTTTTGAGCTTGCATCTATCTCCTTTACAAGCTGTGTATTGCTGGAGCTAATAATATTGCACAAAGCTACATTCATATGATCGATCACTTACTTTCAATCGATTCTGGGACTTATTTTTAATTACAAGCAAAGCAGAAAATCCTTGGTCACATAAATAAGTCATGGAAAAAGCATAAGATAGCGCAAGACAATTTTCCGAATTTCAGTAACTATGTGAAATTGCTTTTTTACACCCAAACTCCTCAAGAGAAGCAGATTCAAACGCATCCTTACAGTTTCTATGATTTTGTAATTCAATAAGCTCTTCCTGGTCCTGGACTTCTTCAGCAACCTCGCCATTATTAATACTAAAAGGGTTACGAATCAGCTTTTGGATACCCTTCGATTGCTAAACAATTGAATCTCCAGTAAAATGAACAAATGTTTTAGTTCTCGGGGACCACGTGTGGTCCGGTTAAAAAACCACTGGTGTAAATAATCGATTAACCGTTACTTCCATAGTCCCTCCAGATTTCCTGCGTTCTTGGTTTTGGATCTAGCAGTGATTTTGCTGGAAAACCGACACAACTCAAAAAATAACTGTTAAGAACAGCACCGTCAAAACTTTCTGGGCTCCTGATTTCAGAGTTGACTGCTGATTTTACCAGAATAAAATTAAGTTTGTTTCGGAGCAATACCGACACAACTCAAAACCAAGTGCAGGCGTTTCACGGTTTCTTTCATGAATCATGATGGATTTATTACATTAAAAAATCTGGACACAAAAAATAAAGGGTTTTAAAAGTGTGTGTTTGTGTGATTATTTATTGATTTTAAGCAATCCACAGGGCAGAATATTTACGTTCAAACACTGAGAAAGGAGCGTTTTAATGAAAACACTGTTTTATTTACATTTAGAGGCATTACGAGTCGAGGTCAAGTTGTTTCTTGTTGTTGAAAATAATAGTGGCTATCTATTTTTTTTTAAACCAGGACCTACAGCCACTATTAATTATTTCGGTTTGTTGTTAGACAAATAGACAATATCTTGCTACCATTTTTTACTACGTCCTACCTAATATTACGTCATTATTACTTTAAACAGGTCGATTTTTTGCTTTTCTGTCACTAGGACCTCAATATTCTTTTTAAATATTGTTTTCCTAAAATATATCATAAAATAATATCTTGAAACTTTTATTAATACGTTAAAAAATGCACATAGAATATGAATCTACGATTAATGTTGTGAAAATAGTTAAATAGAAATAAAAAATAAAGCAAAAAATTATACTAAGATAAAATTAACTTGGCAATGAATGGGTGTGGTGTGCAAATGAGCTTCAAAATAAACTTATGAAACCACTGATGTAAATAATACATTAACCATTACTTACCATAGTCCCCCCAAATTTCCTGCGTTCCTGGTTTTGGATCTGTAGTACAGTTACTGGAAAACCGACACAACTCAAAAAAATATTTACTGTTAAGAAAAGCACCGTCAAAACTTTCTGGGCTCCTGATTTCACATTTGGACTTACGCTGATTTTACCGGAATAAAATTTGGATGGTTTCGGCACAATACCGACACAACTGTCTGCAGGCGTTTCTGGCCCACTCACGCATTTTTTCTTGCCAAAACCAACATTAAAAATCTAGACACAAAAACTAAAGGGGTTTTAAAAGTGTGTGTTTGTAGGATTATTGTATTGATTTTAAGCAATCCACAGGGCAGTTTTTTTACGTTCAAACCCTGAGAAATGAGCGTTTTAATGAAAACACTGTTGTATTTACGTTAACAAGCATTACGAGGCCAAGTTCTTTGTTGTTATTTAAAAATAATATTTGTTATCTATTTTTTTATTACAAACCGGGACCCACAGCGCCACTATTATTCCGGCTTGTACTTAGACTCTTAGACCTTAGACAATATATTGCAATCATGTTTTAGCTACATCTTACTTAATAGAATTACGTCATTGTTAGCTCAAACAGGTCGATTTTTTGCCCTAGTACAACCACCGAACTTTAGTCTATGGTATCTACAACTAAAGCAGACCAATTTTTTTTTAATTTATATTAAATTATATTCTCTAACCTTTTCACCTCTTGAGCTTGTTGTGAATGTGAATGCTACAATATTTGTATGTTCTCCTGCTTATAAAACGGCAACGCTGATTTTATTCATACCTTCCGTTCGCCGTAAAAACAACAACATTTTTTTCTGCCTGTGTCATCATAACAATAAAAAACCCTAAAAAATAATAATTTTAATAATAATAAATAAACTAATTACATCTTCATATATCTACTATTTTGATACCAGGACTCTTGGCCAAACCAAGAAGGAAGATTTGGAATTATCCTTTGCAGAATTCTGCATACGACAAGTATTTTCGTTTTTTCGCTTGTAATTAAAAATTAAAATACCTTTGGTGCAGAAAGATTTTAGCTCACATTTTGTAATTTCTACTTACTTTTCATGAAAAATACTAAAAGCTCGGTCTCTGCAAAAATTCGTAGGGTTCTGGCGTTAGTGCAGGATTCAGCAGCTTGATGTTGCCAAATGAACTAATAACAATACACAATACACGTTAGGTATTGATCTTGTGTATCCTCAGTTTCAGTTCTGTTAATACCTCCTTGCACCAAAGGTTTCAATTTATTGTATACCTACCGTTGATCATTCTTCTGATAGAATCCTATACTTAAGCTTAACTGGAATCGATTCTCGGTCCTCCTCCTTCTCCTCCTCTTCCCACTCGTTATGCTACCCTTGAAAATTAGGTCCTTTTAAATAGTCTCAACAAAAGTTGCCCACAGTAAAAGTATTTTAAAATACTTGAATTAATAAGTAACATTGTTTATAGGACAAATCACCCGTAGATAGCTTTAAACCGTTTATATTTTACAAATTCCTTGTTTTTAGAGATTCTAAAAAGAAAAAAATTATAACTGAATAAATGAATGAAGAATACCAGGTATCAAAATTGTATAATTAATAATACATCGCAATACCGCGGCGATCTAGAGTGGTTCTTGTGTAGGGTATTTCAACGTATACGGGCGCTGCTGAAAGTTATCACATGATAAAATACATAATATAATATTTTTGGGCATTGTTGCCACGTACTACACAAACCTTTACTATACCCTTTATATCCCTTTAGGGGTAAATTTTGAAAAATCGCTTGTATATACAAATATTAAAATGTACTTTATCAACACGAGTCAAAGAAGGCTCGAGTACATGTAGCTATTTTTGTCAATGAAGGTTATTATTAGCAATAAATGCCATTAAAAATCTTTGCGTTCCTGGTTATAGATCTGCACTTATACCACCTATTTTAAGTAGCAGTATGTGGTCGCTTGGGAAGAACAACGACACAATTACAACGTTTATAGTTTATCGTGTTCTTCACGAGAATATTAGGATATTAGTAGCAAAGACAGAAGACAGGAACAGATAATCAGCTCTGATATAAAATATAGTTTGCAAGATATTGAATTTGTTGTTTCTAGTTTCAAAATTATCTATAATAAACGAATTGGACATACGGAAGGAACAGGAGCAAACCAAATAGAAGACGATAAATAGAGTAGTAAATGGCGCCCTTTTATATTCCCACTGCTATTCACAATCTCCCAAACTTCGTGTAACCCTGGTTTTAAGGAAGCCGTTTAGACTGATTTTAAGAATCGTCTGCAGTTTTTGGTAGAAAACCGACACAACTCAAAATTTCAACTATCGCTGCGAATACCACCCAAATTTTCTGCGTTCCTGGGTTCAACTTTGGGGTTAACTAGAATAAAATCGTAGAGATTTCGAGGAAAACTGACACAACTCAAAAGACTTACTTTTAGACCCCTCTTAAACTCTATGCCCCTGGTTTTATATCTGTAGTTTCACTGATTTTGAACATCATCCTCAGTTTGGACGAAAGACACAATTTTCGTTATCGTTGGGTTAGTGTCAGAACTCTCTGCCCTCCTGGGTAAAGATTTCGATTTCTTGTGATTTTACGATAAATATTCGTAGCATGAACCAACAAATAACAAAACTAACGTTTAAACACCTCCTAGAACTCTATACCCTCCTAGTTTTAAAATTCACTTACGCTGATTATTCGTTTTGAGTTTTGAAGAAAACCTACTTAAATTCTTACTTTGAGATAGTCGAATTTGTCGGGGCGACTTACAGAAATTTTACCAGAATAACCGAAGCAACTCAAAAGGCTGATTGAACCTCCTAAACTTTTCGCACCCTTGGTTTTGTTCTGCATTTAGTCCAGGAGCGGATTTAACTTAGATTGCGCCCTAGGCCTATTCCGATATGGCGCCCTTCTTGTTTTGTGATAATATAGAGTTTAATCTATCCAAGATCCAAATTATTTTTGACACAATTTTGTTATTATATGATTTATTTATTATGATGTTTGTACTTTCACTTGAAACGTAGCTAATGTTAATAAATAGTTTGTGTCAAAAATACTTAGGATCAGGTTTTGGTTTAATTTTATCGACATCAGTATGTACTATATATATTACACATTTTAAGTCTAAATAATTTCGAGCTCTCAGATTGGCTCAGGGAATCACTGTGCGTCGGTTCGGCCGAACCAGACCACTGCTCCGGTCAAAACCGAATAGTAAAAAAGTAGGCCGAAGCGGCCGAATACCGAAGCTGAATCGATGGTTCGGCGCATCCCTAGTAGACAACACACTGACTTTAAAACCTCCTCAAATGCTTTTTCCTGCTTTCCTGCTTTTAAATCTGCAATGACGGTGTACTTTGTACAATAAATTCGTACCTTAATTTTAAAGAAAATCGTCACAACTCAAAGACAGTGACGTTAGTAAATAATAATAAACCCCCTCACATTCTTAGCTTTCCTAATTTTCGAGCTGCACTTACGTTAGGATGAATTTGTTCCTCAGTTTTGAAGAACAAGGACATCATAACTCAAAACAACTGGTTTCCAAAACTCCCTCAAATTTTTTGCTGTCCTGATTTTAAATCTTTGCCTAACTAAATAAATTTTATCCCAAAATTTTGAAGGAAAAACACACAACCCCAGCTATAAATTGTACTAAAATAACCTAGTATGGTTGAGAACAGCATCAAAATTCTTTGCGCTCCTGATTTCATCTTTAGACTACGCTGGTGTTACTTTAGTTTGGCAAAAAACCCACACATCTGATTAAAAACCAACATATCAAAAATTTTATTCGTTGAAAACACTATCAAAATTCTCTGTGCTCCTGGGTTTAGACTTGAATGTGATTTTACCAGATATAAGCTTGTAGGCCCTAAGAATACTGATTTTTACATTCTCCTCAGCTTTTTTGCTCTCCCGATTTGTAGTCTGCACTTACTATGTGTTTTGTACAAAAACTGTGTTCCTCAATTTTAAAGAACACCGTCACAACTCCAAAACAGATATGACTTTTAAACCCCTCACATTCTTTGCTCTTCTGATTTTAAATCTGCCGTATGGATATATGTTGTTATAAACAAATTCTTGTCCTCAGTTCTCGAGAAAACCGTCACAACTCAAAAACAGTGTGACATCCCTTCGTTTTGGAGAAAAAGGACACAAGAAATAAACTTCTACCAGTGCAATAAAACTACGCCAAAATAAAAAACAAACTCTGGAGAGGGGGACTATTATGATTCTAGTCCAGATTTGAAGAACAGAACAGAGCAGTGATCTGGGTGGCCCAGAAATCCTAACAGCAGAAAGGCCCCTGGAGCCGAATCAACAATACAAGACATTTCTAAAACTCTCCCAAGTTCTTTGATCTCCTGATTTTGGATCTTTTGGGTGTATTTTCCTAGAACAAAATTCATCCTTAAAACCGTCACAATACAAAACTGTTAGTGTTGGTTAAACAGAAAGTAAGTTCTTATGGATGAAAACCAAGCGCAGTGAAATTTTAAAGTTGTATGTATATCTATGTTGCTACTTGCGGGACCATTGCCAAATTCAAGTTTTTTAATAATAAGCCTTCTAGGAATGTTTTGGTAAAGAAAAAAAATATTTTGTAATTTGCGAAAAAAGGTGAATTTTCGATTTGACCCACCTGGGAAAAAAATCAACACGCGTAGGTATTTTATTTATTACTTTTTCTAAATAAATTTTACATCATTTTGTCGACAATTCCTAAATTTTAAGAGAAAAAAATGTGTTAGTAGAAAGTTATAGTCATTTAAATTTTTTTCAAATTATATTTTAGGTTTAAAAAAATTCAAATGACTATAACTTTCTACTAACAAATTTTTTTCTCTTAAAATTTAAGAATTGTCGACAAAATGATGTAAAATTTGTTAAAAAATAATAAATGAAATACCTAAGGGCGTTAATTGTTTTCCCAGGTGAGTCAATTCAAAAATTCAACTTTTTTCGCAAATTACAAAATATTTTTTTTTCTTTTTACCAAAACATTCCTAGTAGGCTCACTATTAAAATACCTGAACTCCGACCTTGGCATGGGTCCCATAAGTAGCAACAGAGATATTCAACTTTAAAATTTTACGGGCCGCGCCTGATGAAAACACCATTCAAATTCTCTGCGCTCCTCTGATTTTAGATTTGACTTACGTTGATTTTACTAGAATCAATTCGGAAGAAAATCGACACAACTCAAAATTCTCACTATTGTTGAGATAACACCTTTAACACTCTCTGTATTCCTGGTTTCAGACTTGGACACGCCGGTTTCGTGGTTTTGCCACCTACAAATTTTTACTTAAACTGTCAAAATTCTTTGCGCTCCTAGGTTCAGACTTGCATGGCGGTGATAACCAGAAATACATCCGCCCGATTTTGGAAAATACTTCACGCACTGATTTTTTAAGCCTTCTCAAATTCTTTGCCTTCCTGATTTTGGGTCTGCACTTACGGTGTATTTACAATAACCTCGTCCCTCAGTTTTGTAGAACGCCGTCACAGCTCAAAAACGGTATAACAAACCTCCTCGCATTTTCAGAATTCCTGATTTTGGATCTACACTTAAGGCACATGTACATCAATTATTTGAACGGTGCTTACTGAAACCGCCCGTACCCGGGTCCTTATATCAGTTGAAATGTTTGCAAGATCTCTAAAGAAAAATGAATATTCTAAAATATAAAATTTTAATTATGCATACATTGCATACCTACATCTGCTTTAAAATGGTCTAAAAACGTGAAGAATTGTAAAAGTTTGCATAAAAAGATCTTCCAGGTCAAATTCTTTAGCTACTTAAAACAGAGGGCCAAATGACGCCAAGCCTAAGCAAACCCAACCAAGCCACGCAAACCCTCCCATCCCCCATCCCTCCCATTTTACTTTTAATAATTCTTTTGTGTGTATAATTCTTTCTGATGATTCAGGTGATAACCTGTCTCGAAATTTTGTTTTATTTATTGTACCTGTAATAAGTGTAAACAGGAGCTATTTATTATATTATTTTTATGTAATAATGTTTAAAATTATTTCTTTTATAATTGACAAAAATCCCTAGATTAAACAAAATGTCGTAAAAGAATCCCTTTCGTTCCAAAGGCCTTAAAAACCGGATTCGGGATAAATCCCTAGACATGGCGACACTGCTACCGTACGAAGCCGAAGCAGACGAAGAATGGACTTTGGCTGCTACTTCGCCCCTGATCCAGGTAATGTGTTGCATAGATACAGTTGTGTTGATTAGAAATCACCAGCAGACGAACCCGTCTCGTGGTTAAGAATGCTATCCTTTTTTAACTACGTTATGTGAACAATGAGACTACGCTAACCGTTGGAATCGGTTTGTCGTTGATGAATTCGGAAAAAGCTATTCGCATACTGCGCACGCGTTCCTGTGGCATATATTCGTAGACGATTAATTTTCGCCAATAGTGAAGTTAAAATGTTGTACGCAACTTGGAACTTTAAATATTAGCAGTCCAATTTAATTTGTACGTCATTGGTCACAAGCAGCGCCCGTTACGACTGCTTGCTGCCCGACTAGTACGCAGAGGGATCAGAGAGCAGAAGGTTCATCAGTTAATCAGTACAATTTTTGTTCATAGAACTGAGGAATGGATTAGTTTCGTTTTTCGTTACCGAAGATGCCTAAACCCACCAGTTAGAACCGCCTCGGCGTTTGTACACCGTCAGTTTAAATCTGCTACGACACGAGGTACCTTAATAAGTAAAACGAATCCAATTTATTTATAGAAATATTAATGGTGTCATGGTTATCAGGTGGTTTAGAGAACTTATTCTCAATTTTACGTATTTGTATTTATATGTACCCCTGACAAGTAGACTACTTGCATTTCATTGTTTAATTATTAATGAGATGAACTCTACTTTTAAAGCAGTTTCATGGATTTAATTTCGTTACCAAAGATACCTCAACCCACCACTTAGATCCGCCTCGGCGTTTGTACACCGTCACCAGGCACGACTCGACAATATGAGCCGCCATTTTTTGTGGATGCGTAGGTATAGACGAGTTTTGCTTTGGAATGTAGTGATCCCGTTTTTTATTTTCCTTGTTTCGTATGTAAATATTTTAAATATGTTTTTAAATAAATTTGTCCACTACTTTATAAATTATTATAGTTTAATATTTTTTCCTTATTCTTATTCTGTCATTTTACTAACTTTCCTAACTAGAAAAGTTATAAACTAGTTTAACGTGATGAGTTTTTACTTTCTATACCTATCTCTTCCAACAAAAATGAGCAAGGTTTATTAATCTTCGATAGCTATTTAAATACGGGGAGCAGAGATGTTCAGCACGTTTTTATAAAGAACAAAATGGACGGTATATTCAAATGTATGTATATAGTTTAAGAGTGTTAACATCGGCTATTCCAGAAACATTTTTACATAAAAAAATAAGTTAAAATTTTCAAAAATAATTGCATTTTAACCAGGCATACCCCAAGTTTAGGGACAAATATTTTGAATTCATATTTAATATTCATATAACAGCAAGTGCGAATTATTGTTGTTAATTTTCAGTGAATATTTTTCTGTAAAAGTCTTTCTAAAATGCCCAAAGCGGATCATCTTAAATTTGTATTAAAATCACGCACTAGGTACTGCATCCACTGGACCAGGCTGATCCACAAGTGGACGGACAGCGGGTCTCCTACGGTACTGCGCCCTGTAGTGTAATGCCGCTCGTCTATTGTTCTCCAGCTACAAACACTCATCGCGCGTGGTTTGGAAATTACAGTATAGTAGGCTCACTATCAGTATCCCAGTATCCCGTAAGTAGCAACAGAGATATACAATTTTAAAATTTCAGCAGCAGCCACTGCTAAATGGACGTTTTTAATAAAGCAAACAACATTCGTACTGTCAAAATTGCTAAATGATTGGTCAATCAATCATTAGAAATCATTAAGCTATTAGAATAGCCCTCAACACTAATAACACTAATTTTTGACTTAAGCTAAGTTCTGACAGACGCGGACTGCGGAATCCGGAGAAATGTCAAGTGGCAATTTCGGATTATTTTACAGTATACGTTCTGACAGATGCGAAATTTCGCAATTTTTGACGTTTGGTAAATGTCAAAAATTGATAAATTCTCAATTCTCATTTGCTTTTGTTACTGTTGATTGTTGTTAAAAAGTAGGTTGCAATGCAAAGAAACAAGACAATTTTATTAATTGCGTTATATTTTTATCTTCGTCATCGGGGCACTGTAAAAATTCATAAACACTGAATGTTAAAAGCATCTATCATGATTTTACAAAAAAAGATTTTAAGAATTAGAAACTGTGAAGGAATTTTATGCATAAAAGGACCATTCATAGTCCTGTCGGAAAGGAATTACTTACTGGTAATTTTAAATAGATGGTCACTTCCGTCGATGGGCTCGTCCAAAGCCACTCTTTCATCATTTATTAAAAACTCAATCTGCAAAAATTCAGTCATTTTTAGAAATTTGTGTTGATTTTTAGCACATACACTTTAATTCCAACGAAAGTTGCTTGTTTTAGATTAGATCCAAAATATAACCTCAAAAAAGGTCGATAACAGAGAAAAATATATGTTTTGTCTTTCTCTACGAGGAAAAATCCGTAAAAAAGTTAAAAATATTCCAACTTTTATCTGTCATCGCAAAAAGTTAAAAATTTCCGCAATTTTTTCCCGCCATGAAATCTTGCTTCAAATATGACCAATCAGGAGAGATTCGCAAAAAAAATATCCGCATTACGCGTCTGTCAGAACTAGGCTTTACTCTGTGCTCAGCAGCTCTTCCCAGGTACATTGAGACTTTTGAGCGTACACAGCTCGTCCATGAATATACGAACTTTTTGACAGTCATAACATAAGGCATTCCCAGTGGGGTTAAGGAATATTAGGGAATATATTTACTAGGATTACATAAACATGGAACTTGCTGTGCTTCTGCACCAAGTGTACAAATTTAAAATATTCATACTGTTATGTTTAATATTTTTATATTTCCTACTATGTATTTATGTAATTTATCTTTAATATTAGATTATTATCATGTCGCTGGTCACTTGGTAAGTAAAACTTCCTTATCATGTAAAAAAAATGTTAGGTTTCTAAATTTTACGGTTGATTGCTCAGCTCCTCTATTTATTATAAAATATTGAAAGTAAAATATGAGGTGCAGAACTTGGATTAGGGTCCCATAAAGAGTAAGAAATTACTTAAATATTCCAAAGTGTAAATATTTTATTTGTCCAAATAATAGAAACATATTTTTTTATTAGAAAAATATTGAAATAATAAACAAAACGTTGATCAGTTTTTACAGGGAAACTATATGTATTACTACCTACTCCTGCAACTTTAAGCAGTTAAACATTTTTTTTTGTCAGAAATCTTAAAATTATAAGTAACCTAAGCACTGTTGCAATTAGGAGAGTAAAGAATATTCGGAGATAATATTACATTTTATTAGATTTTGTTGTTTAGAAAATTTTCCATACAATTTGTAAAAAGTATGTAGCAAATTATAAGCTCAAACAAAATCAGAAAATTTTACAAATTCAAGTCGGGTTTTGCGTCAAACATTAAAACAATTTCGTAATTCTGAATATCCAGAATTTTCAATACCTTGCTGCGGAGTAAATTAAAAATTTTCCTTAATTTGATACTCCTGCCCCATGTTTTTTTATTTCACATTTCGTCATTTGACAAATTATTTTATAGAATATGTTTACTGCAAGGGCGGGGGACTGTTATGAGAGTCCACACAGTTTTTTTACCACACATGTTTTTTACCACACAGTTTTTTACCACACAGTTTTTTACCACACATGTTTTTTACCACACAGTTTTTTTCCACACATGTTGTTATGAGAGTCCAACACAGTTTTTTTACCGATATTATTATTATTATTAGGTACCTAAACACCGAATTTAGCGTAAATTTACACCTTTTTGTCGTCACCTTTTGAGTAAAGCCGGCGCTACACGATGTGGCAAATGCCTTTCAATGTTGGATACACTGATACATGGTATAATTTGTCGCATCACGTGGCCGTGCAACAACTAATTTCATGTGTCAATCGTGGGAAGCTGGACACGTTCGGGCTATAGTCGGTATTTTTGTTCCGCGTCAAAGGATATACCTACATATGTATGCTTCCGACTTTGGAACCAACATTCGATACACGGCCACACGACTTGTTAATCGTTTCCGGATTGGAAGCATTGTCCCGGTATTACTTGGTTGTTTATTTTTACAGGTTTGTAGCCAGGTTTTGATGTCAGAGGGGGTAACCAAAGTTTTAGAGGGGGCAAACTTGTGATATAATATTTTTCTAGTAGACAAGACAATGTTTTCAGTGATTTTCAAGAGTGGGCACCCTTTTTTTCAAAGTGGGCATCGTCCACTCTGCCACCCCCCCCCCCCCCCCCTAGCTACGGGCCTGATCATGTAGCAGAATAATTTGCCAAATTTTAATCGGTCGATCTTAGTTCCAGTGGTGGACACAACATACAACACTGTACCCTACGTTCGTTTTAACGTTGGACGCATCGTATAGCGCCGGCTTACCAATGGTATATCTCCCCAGGCCCTTCGCAATCTTCTGCATGCAATTTCTTAGTGAGAATGGTTCGGCCCATAGATTTACATTAATTCTGTATTTAGGTACCTAATAATTAATAATATTTGTAAAAAAGCTGAGCCTTGGATGCGCCCTTGCATTGAGCAAAAATAATTTGAGTAATGGGTTGTGCCTATCGACTTAACGTCTGTGCTCTAGTCTACTCTAGTACTACTAGAACCATATTTACTTTTTGTTTTCGAACTTAACTAATATTTTTCTTCCTACACTATTATACCATACATTAAATTTAAAAAAATATTTTGATATAAATAAATAGGATTTTTTTATTCGTCTAATATTAGACGTTATCAAAAAAAGCCGTGAATGCTTAGCTGTATGTAGGGAGTCGACGAGAATATCTTTTATGAGGACTACAGAAATTGTTAACAAGTTTAATAAACATCTTGAGTGCAACAAAATATTGAATAACCCTAGGTGAAACTAGAGGTGTGCTTGGGGGCTATGCCCCAGTGGCGGTTGGTGAAATTTCAAAGTTGTTTATCTCTGTTTATACTTACAGGACCCGTACCAAATTTAGGGATTTTAATAGTGAGCCCACTGGGAATGTTTTGGTAAAGAAAAAAACATTTTGTAATTTGCGAACAAAAGTTAAATTTTTGGTGCGCCCCTCCCAAGAAAAAAATGAACACGTCTAGGTATTTGATTTCTTTTTTTTTTCTAAACAAATTTGACATCATTTTGTCGACAGTTTTTAAATTTTGAGAGAAAAAAATGTGTTAGTAGAAAGTTATAGTCATTTGAATTTTTTTAAGCCTAAAATATAATTTTACAAAAAATTCAAATGACTATAACTTTCTCCTAACACATTTTTTTCTCTCAAAATTTAAAACCTGTCGACAAAATGATGTAAAATTTGTTTAGAAAAAAAAGAAATCAAATACCTAGACGTGTTCATTTTTTTCTTGGGAGGGGCGCACCAAAAATTTAACTTTTTTTCGCAAATTACAAAATGTTTTTTTTCTTTACCAAAACATTTCCAGTGGGCTCACTATTAAAACCCCTAAAGTTGGTACGGGTCCTGTAAGTATGAACAGAGATAAACAAGTTTGAAATTTCACCAACCGCCACTGACTATGCCCCTAAAAACTTACACAAGCCCCCCCCCCCCAATTTCCAGATTGCTTTGATTTCCTTTGATTATATAAATATAAATTCGTGTTTGCCTATAATAACATGCGTATAGTAGCTAAATATAACTATTACCTTGCCTATAAAATCAAATATAAAACAGGGAAATTATATTAATAATGTAAGGAGGAGGGGCATTTACGAGTATAACCGTAATTAGGTACCACGTGTCTTTCTAGTTATAAACTTGCTTCAGCTTACTGTCGTGTGTGTCGCGAAGAGGGTGCACATGGTGGAGCAGCAATATGTATATGTGCATGAAGGTACTCAGCGGAAAGAGAGAAGGGACATACATTATCATATATTCTGAGGATAATGTATTTGAATGCGCTGCAATTGAGGTTAAATTAAATGATAAAAAAGCAATAATTTTGTGCGTCTATCGTAGTCACAGTTCAACAGTCAATGATTTTATTTCAATGTTACAATCTTTTAATATTCGTCCTTCAATTCTAGATAACACTCGCATATGCGGAAACTCAACAACCTGTATTGATTGAGATCTTTACTAACTGTGACTCTTTTAGATCAGAGATATTGGACACTCATATATCAGACCACACAGCTCAGAAGATAATTTTGAATGTTAAAGTAAGCATGAAAACAAATAAAGTAAAGAGACGCATATTTAATGCTTATAATAAATGTTTCAGAAATATCTTATCTCAAGAAAACTCGGACGATGATTTTGAACTGCCCGAGTCTCGGGTAGACATGCAGTGGAAGGTCTTTGTGTCTGTTTTCACTCCTGTTTTCAATCATTGCTTTCAGGTTTCAGTATAAAACTAAGGAAGTGACTCCGCAGCCGGCGCCGGTTCCCAAAATGTTGATCCATGGATACCGGCGCCGGCACCCGGGTACAATTTCTCGGATGCCGGCGCCGGTTCAGATACGGCCAAAACGAAATGCCGGCAGTTCTAACCTAAAATAATTATAGTTACGTATTTTAAATGATATGTAAACATTGTGTTGTTTTAATTTTGCGTGAAAACTATAAAATATGAGTGTGTGATAAATTTTCTTCATATGAAAATTTTAATTGTGTTTTGGTGGAATACAAGAAAGCCACAAAAAATGAGTTTTGGTTGCGTGGTAGCAGAAATACTATTATCTGCGGTTAGCCTGTGTTAAAGGTGGAAGACCATTCAAGACAGAAAATAAAAAGTCAACAAGGAAGTGTTCCACGTGTAAGAAAGGCTGCCAGGCTGGCATTTTCTTGAAAGTAAGTGAGTGTAAACAATTTCTATGCATCCTGGGGATTGAACGAAATCACAATCATACTTCATCCAAAGCTTATTTCAATTTTATAGTAAAACAGAGACACAGAGTTACAGGCTCTGCTAGTTATTTCTACCTCAAAAAATGGCAATATGTCCATAGAAGGCAAGAATTCCAATCAAATTGATATAAGACAAATTGAACACTCTTATTGAAGGTATATTATATGGGTTTATTTTTCTTATTTCTACCTTTAAATTCGCAGAATAATAACAATTGTTATATTTTTGTAGGAAGATTTAAGTTTCGTTAAAGTTTACACTACTATATAATAAATTAATATTTTTTGATTGAATTAAGGTATTTTGATTCTCATCTTATTTTGACACTAACTTTCTAATGCTGCCGGCATCCGTGATTGCTGCCGGCGCCGGCATCGGAGCCACTTCCCCGGCAAACAGCTCGGCTGCCGGCGCCGGCATCTATGATGGCTGCCGGCGCCGGCATCCATGACGGCAGCCGGCGCCGGCTGCGGAGTCACTTCCTAAAAACTAAACCCAAAATGTTACGTTACTATAATGCTACGTACTATAATGTTGAAATTAAACATGTAAACAGGAACTTGATCTTCTTTTGGTTCTAAGCAGGTCTGAGAATGGATACAGTGAGGCATACACGGCAAAAAAGCGCAAATACAAACAAGCTTCTAGCGCAGGCACGATCTTTACAGTATAGTAATCGCATTATTAACAGCGATAATAAATCAAAATGTGTCAGGCAGATAGTTAGGGAAATTAAAAATAATGATAAAGGTAATAAAGACTATCAAATACCGGGCAGCCCAAACCATATATGTAATGATTTTAATGATTTTGTCATCAATGCAGCTCCGAACCTTGTAAGTGGCTTGCCAAAACAAAATACTTTCTCGTGTAACATACCATTTAGTTATGAATCATTTTTCTTATTGTCTATAAATGAGATCCTTAGGATTATAGTTAAGCTTAAAACTAAAATGAGCAGACAAAAAAGGTGATGCTGCCTTACAGGAAAATTACCGTCCAATCAGCCTGATTCTCAAAAATCTTTGAAATTGCCATAGCCTCAAGGCTTCTATCATTTTTTATAGTGAAAAACTGCTTAGCACTGCACAGCATGGCTACCTTAAAGGTAAGTCTGTTGAGACACCCGCACTGATAAAACAGGACTACTTATGGGAAAAGAATTGCTTCTTTTGCCAATTTTGTTCTTAGGACAAAGGAAATTTATCCGACAGAAAGATACCACTCTTCGGCCAAACACACATCGGTATTTAAAACCAGTCCAAAGTTCTCTTGGGCTTTAATTCTATCAAGCTGAAAGAAATTCATTTAAACTAAAAACTTTCCCAACATAGTTACTCTATGATCTTCTATCAAATTCAAAATTCTCTTCTTAAAGAACCCAAGCATTTGGCAACCAACATATCCCACGAAGCCTAGTGTCCTAAGCCATCGTGGAAACTCGTTTTTAACGAATCGCGCGAACGTCAGAATCCCGGAATATCAGTGGTAACAGTGGTTGAAACCCATAGACAAAATATATTTAGACCATCACAACGTATTCGCGACACCAGCTGAATCCGTCCAATGTATGGGCAAAAAAGTGCGTTTGTACGCATTGGGCGCCAGTCAGATTTTTAAACGACGGTCCTCCCGAGGCATGCGCACTCGGGACGTCTAGCAAAAGTGGTTGTTGAACTCAATGACGAAACTTGGCGATCAGAACCGGACCGAAAAAATCTCAGTCATTTTTATGTTATGGTATTTTTGGTTGGGGTGGCGAATATAGCGAACCTCTGAAGCTTGTTATTTCGATACAAAAATAGTCTTTACAAAGTGTTAAAGACATTTCATATGTTTCGCCAATTATGTATCCAACTTTTAAATATAAGGAATTATTTCGTAGTCTATTCCTTACAATTAGTGCATAAATACAAATAGTTTAATTCCAAATTTAAATTATATCTATATGTGAAAGAATAGTAGATAGGTAAAAAATATAATTTATCTTAAATGCACTCCGGTGTTGAAGTGAATACACACACGGAGAAGTAGAAATATTTGCCAGTGACGTAGATTGAGTGTGGTCAAGGCGTCAGAAAGGCACTGATGGGGTGTGTGTGTATTGGGCATTGTATAAGGGGTAAGATGGTGTAAGAAGGTCATATATAGTGTCAATGCCTCCCTCTATATTGCATAAGGCATATTTGCGCTTTCGCCAAAGGGGTACTAAAAATACTAGTGGATTAGGGTAGAGGGGAGTATTTTAAAAGGGATGGCGAAAGAAAAAAGCGCTTTCGCCAAAGAATCGCTAAGATATCAGTGGATTAGAAGGGTGAGTGTCTAAAGGGCATATTTTCGCTTTCGCCAAAGGGGCACTAAAAATACTAGTGGATTGGGGTAGAGGGGAGTATTTTAAAAGGGATGGCGAAAGAAAAAAGCGCTTTCGCCAAAGGATCGCTAAGATATCAGTGGATTAGAAGGGTGAGTGTCCAAAAGGCATATTTGCGCTTTCGTCAAAGGGGCACTAAAAATACTAGTGGATTAGGGTAGAGGGGAGTATTTTAAAAGGGATGGCGAAAGAAAAAAGCGCTTTCGCCAAAGGATCGCTAAGATATCGGTGGATTAGATTGACTTGGGGCCGTAAGTAGTAGCGCTTTCAGCAAAGTATCAAGTGCACACACTGTAAATAGGTGTAAAAATATTTACATCTTACCCTAGAACTTGCTTTGTTCAATAATTATACAGGATGGGATGCCAATCCAATAAAATATATACATGTAATTTTATTAAATTACTATTTTACTTCTTAAAACAGTTGCATATTTTATTTCTATTGTTTAGAATACTATGTTTATATTTTATTTCAACTTTCAATTTTGTAAATGTAACGTTTAAAAAATTAAGAGGGGGGGGGGGCATTAAAGAGACGCACTGTATATATATAAACTGAGCTATTTTCGAGGAATTATCGACAGTTTTGTATAGCAAGAAAACTCAGATTTAAGCCAACAAACTATACACTTTTTGTTAAAATCTCACTAATGGTTACATTTTTATCATTAATAAAAAGAATAATTACAAGTAATATATTTAGCATTTATTACTCGATAAAAGATTCACGTCATGTGAAATATATTTTGAAGTACGGTCCTGTCTATCACAAGGCAAACGTTCGACAATGCGCAAGCCCGCAGAGGACCGTCTTTGTTTACGGATTCAGCTCGGTAAATTTGCCGCATTCGTAATTGACATTATTTCTCTACTATATATTTTCTCTATGTTGAAACCTGTTAAATTTTCTTTGATCAGTTAGTTGCTTGGAACTGGAAGCATTTGAGTATTGGGTTAAATAGTTGGTGTTTAGACCATTTGTGGCCATAATTTGATGGTAAGTAAATGCAAGAATATTCTTTGATAATTTAGTAGACTAGTTAATTAAGAATTGAGAGGTTTATGCGATGCAGATGTTAGACTATACTGACTATACAGAATTTACAAAACCTGGACATTTATTTTAACCTTACACATTATTTAGGACTAATTATTTCCAAAAAGCTCATTCGGTACTTGGGATGAAACAACTCGTATAATTTAAAAAAAAATTACCATAATTATTGAACTTCTTTGTAAGTACTTCAGGGTAGGAAATAAAAATGGCGATATCTTTCTTCAAAACCGTTGCACTTGTTACAAAAGAATACAACCTTCTTACAATATATTATGTCTTAAACTGAAAACCCACGGGTTTGTTGATAAAAGATTAAGATTTTCTATTGATGCGTATTTCCTTTGAGTTAAGACACTCTGCAAATCTACCAAGATTGTCTTTTTCACCACTCAAGAAAATTTTCTGTCTGTCCCTTATAGTTTTCGGGATACTTTCATCACCAATTTAGGACGCACTGTTAACTATACAATTTTTACCTACAGCTTCGCTCGTATGAAATACGAATGTGGACGAAATTACGGTCTCTAGTTTTTCAAAACTTATTAATTTATTTTTTTCTTATTTTCTGACAAGGTTAGAACAAAGAATTAATGAAGTTGAGATATTGAAATGTCCCACTGAAGAGCAGATCAATTCAATAATACAAAACATAGGCTTCCGGCTTCAGCGAGGTATCAAAAGCTTGGATGAGTGCAGCTCAGGTGAAAATGTAAGCAAATTAATGTTAAATACCTGACAGTTGCGAGTATTTTACGTATCTACTTATTTTATTCTCATTATCTTCCGACACATTTTTATAATGTTGCTGTCTTTTGCTACGTTACCTACTTTATCGTAAATAATAATAAATAATAATTATAAATGGTTAGTTTTTGGGATATATTAGTTTTAAAATATTTTGTTTTTTATGCGATTTGTTAGTTCTCATAAGTAAATATCATTTGTTGTAATAGCGTCAGCAAAAAACACAGGTGTTTCTGTTTTAAATATATTTAATATTAAAATAATTCATTGTTTTCTTGTTCCCTGTACGATATTTTATTTAATACATAGGTTTTAGGTAACTAATAAAATAAAAAACTACTGAGTTTAAATTAATGTTCCTATATTTTGCAAGTTAAACATTAATATCATTAAAATTCTATTCAAATTAGGAAAACTCAAGGAAAAGGCATACATCCTTCTAGTATACACTTCTGATTTTAATTTAGTCTTTAACTACACTTTTGAAACATGCCTTATTATAGGATTTTAAACGAGATAATTATTCTCTTTACCCAAAGTAACAGTTTATAGACAAGTCTTACGAAACTTCTAACAAATGACTTAATTTTTAGAGCTAAAGTTATCGAGATCTTAAAATGAAAAATCGATTTTATATTAAAAGAATTAATCTTTTGACTCAAATGTACGATAATCTTAAGATAAGAAATTGAGTTTGCAACAAAAGGCTTAGTCTCTTTACTTAAGTTCAAGATGATCTTAAAATAAGGGACAGAATTTGTAACAATTAAATCAAGTTTGTGGCTCAAATCTACGATTATTTTAAAACAAAGAACGGAATTTGCACCAATTAGCTCGATGTTATACGTTCATGTGCCCGGAGTGCATCATATTTTGGCATAAATCCCTATTCTCTTACTTGACAGTTTACTACTTTCCTAGATAAAGGATTGTAAATTCATATTCTTCTGGGTCAAAGAAATAAATTGAATCTGAACCAAAGAAATGTATTTCTTATTTTAAATTCCTCATTCATTTGGCATATATCAAAAGAATCATTCGTTTGAGGAAATGTCATATTCTATTAAAACAAATGATCCTTTTTATCAGTGCGTGAATGATTTCATTGATAGAATATTGAAAGGATTTGAAGATCGAGATTTATCTATGGGTACATTCTTAGATTTGTCCAAAGCTTTTGATAGCTTGGACCACTCCATTCTTTTGGATAAGCTTGGGCCGTATGGTGTGCGAGGACCAGCACTACAATGGATTAACTCCTACCTAACTAATCGTAGGCAAAAAGTTGAGTTGAGAGGGATTGGGAGCGATACTTCTCTGGGGAGGGAAAGCTGCAATTGGGGATTTCCCAGGGTAGTGTGTTGGGACCTCTGTTGTTTATTTTGAATGTAAACAATTTAGCATTAGGAGTTCTTGTCCAAAAATTTCATCCTGTCTCGTTGGCTGATGACACAAACATTTTAACCATTGACTTCACTCTTTCCGAACTCCTCGGTATTTCTAGTGATCAGCTACGAAAGGCGCAAGATTGGTTCTGTGAAAACAGACAGATTCTAAGTAATGACAAAAGAAATTACTTGTGCTTCAGAACAAAGCTGCGTAATCAGGACATTCCTGACAAGTAGGGACCGAATTCTCTTACGAGGTCGTAAGGACATAAGAAACCATAGGCGCGCATAATTTTTGAAAATATAGTAATCGTTTATAAACTAGTAACAACCACATGGCCCATTTACTTGTTCTAACACTTTAAATTACATGAATTGCTTGAAGAGCGTACTGACTTGAACAATTTGTCGCGAACGAACAGTTTTCGCCATAAAATTCTCTAGTCAGTACCGCATGAAATCTTTTCGCGAAAGATTTTGTCGCAAATGACCGCTATCTTGTCTTGTCGGTACATCAAATAAATCGAGTGCTCAGTATGCACGAGATAGGTATAGACCGCATCTGTATCGGAAGAATGACTTGTTTTGAAATTATAAAAAGATGTAGGCGCGAATAAGAATCTCCTGTTGCTAAAGCAGTATTGCTGCTAGTTTGACTTTCCTAAATTTGGTATCCTACCTCTTAATTTTTGGGCTGATGACATAAGTAAGTATTCAAAGTCCTCCAATCCTTTTTGTCATTTCTTATTTGAGACAGTAAGTACAACTAACGTACAGTTTGTGTCTGGAGAAAAGGGAAATGTAATCTATTGACACGGGATTTAAAGGATTGGACGTTTGGCGGGGAAGGGAAAATATCTGAATGCAATTTATTCCATAATTTGGAGAGTTTCAATTCGTTTTATTTACAAGTCTGAAAAGTGGTTCTATACTAAACGAGCAGGCAGTCAGCCGTAGCGCCATAGCCCAGTTTTGAAAGCCTAGGAGTCATAGAACAGGTGTGAGTTTAAATTCATGAACATGGTAATAAAAAAAAATACGGCCAGGTCTCACTAGGGTAAATTGGTATTTGGCTTACAGGGCAACGGTTGTTCCAATGTCCCAAAATTAGATCTTAATAGCGATGCAATGATTTAATATAATAGTGTCGTTGCTTATTCTGACAAGACATATTATGTACTTTAACATCAGTTGTATTTCACTTTTTCTATATTGATATGTTTACTAAATCTATTGGCATCCTCTGTGATCCTAATAAATGTACTCGTTGTCACCTCCGTATATACGAGCATATGTTTTAACTGAACGATGACGTAGGGAAGGAAATATGACGAGACTAGCTTTCATTGCTCAAGTTAGTACAACACACTGATTGTAGTTCTATCTCTTATTAACGATATGGAAGAAAATAGGATGCAACAGCAAAAAATCCCTTGCATCTTTAAAAGGAACCGGTATATTTAGAGGATGAGTTCAATATTTCTAGCTTTAGCTTGCACCTAACCTAACTTTAACGTTAATTTCATTTTCTCTAGATTCTTGATCCAAAAATTTTTCACGATTGTTTTTTTTAATTAAAGTGTTTCTTAACTTTAGTGCTTTCCTATTAAAGAGGATTTTGTTTCTGGTTTTCAAAAAATTATATGTTGATATTAGTTGTGTCGAATTCATCATCAATACATTAATTTAGGTTGTGTTATAAAGTTCTTTCTTTGCTTAAGCTCCTTCAGATTTCTGTTCCCTTGAATGGCATATCTTGAACGCCTGGTACCTCAGAAATAGTGTTACAAAACGTAGTCCGCATCTACTTTTGTAGTTGTGTAATGAATACTAACATAAAAAATCGGCAAAGTGCAAGCTATGGGTACTTGCACAATTTAGTGTTCCATGCCATCAGTCCACCACTTGTTAATAGTAAGGCACTCGCGTTTTGACTGAGCCAAATTAAAAATTTTGAAAAACGTGTAAGGACAACAGTTCTCCCTTTTACATCGTGAGAAATATTTTTTCTCAAAAAACTTTTTCTCTAAAACCAATGGTTCAGCAGTTATAAGGAAATAAACAATTAAATTGTTTATAGCAATTGATCGCGCTAGAGTTTTTCAATCCTGATAATTTTGGTTCAGTCTACACCTCATTCTCAATGTTCATGATAAGGGTGTGGGAGACAGCAATTTTTGAGCGTTTTTCCCGAAAAATGTTTTAAAAAATGCATTGTTAAATTCGTGCTTCCATTTTTTTGCAAGGAGAACTTATTCCAGCTCTGACTAATATTTTTCCTCACCATGCAGAAGCAGATCTTCATGATCGAATATGGTTTCGCAGGATGGTGCTCCGCCTCATTACGCCCAAAATGTTCGACAATATTTAAGTGAAGTTTTTCCAAACCGCTGGATAGGATGAAGGGGTACTATTGAATGGCCGCCAAGATCGCCGTACCTTAATCCTCTAGATTATTTCCTTTGGGGTCAACTAAAAACTAAAGCGTTCGTAACAAAACCAGAAAATTTAGAGGAACTTAGGCAACGACTCCTAAACGAAATTCGCCAAATAATCCCGGATATTGTACATTGTCAAGAATGAATTTTACTTGAAATTAGGGTTTTGTCAAGAAAAAATGGGCAACATTTCCAACAATTTTTACAACAAAACAAATTATGTCGAAAAATGTGTTTTTAATTTTTTCTGGCTTTCTAGATTACCAAAATGCAAAAGTAAATGGTCGGTCATATCCCTTTTTTTATCCCCTTTCCAATGAGCTATCACAATACATACCTTTACATTTAAAAAAAAAGTTGAGGGCGGTTACTACCCCCAAAGGTGGGGTAACTTTCATGAAGAGACGAAAAAAGTGTGCCAAACTAAAAATAAAGGAACTTGTATTTTTTTATTTTTTCAGCAAATAAAAAGGCTTTCTAATACTGAATTTATTCCAGTCCACCCTGTATATTATATTTACCCACTAAATCTTCTTCAACCTGCAGCTTGTTGAGAATTATCTGCATTGTTTTAAGGGTTTAAAGACTTTATGCTTCAATTGACAGCAGTCAATAACAAGGCGCAAACTTAAACATTAATTATTAATATTACATTATAACTATATAATTAAGATATTCAAAGATATTTTAAGTCCCAAAACGATGATCTATAGTAAGGTCTGCACACCTAATTTATTAAGAGAAAACAAGTCGGAAGGTAATAGTTTATTCTCCTCCGAGGAGGCACCACCCCGCATATGTCGGAGTCAGACACTCCTAGTATACCCATGGTACATATATAGTACTTCGGTTTAGACCGTCGCGGGCTGCCCAAAGATAAAAAATCCTGAATTAATTGCAGAATATTAAGATGTACAACTTCCTATAGGCTTTTGATTTTCTCGTGTAATTCTATAGTTTTTATTCATTTGTTTGATTGAAATAGTTATTTAGTGAACGAAATAGTACATTAATACCAAAGGTATTTCGCGCACGAGTTTCACACAATATTTTTTCTATAACTATATATTATAAGGATGGAAGCCCACAGCCGTCCCAGAAGGATACACTGAAGATTCGATAAAAAACAAAGTGAAAATTTCAAATAAAATGACTTCACCCTATACAAATATTGGGTCATGCAGTGGGTGTTCTATTAGTGTTATTATTGTGAAGAATAATAACTAGTAGGTACCAGTGTGTATCTATTTATTTAATAAATTTTATATTTATATTGTCTTTTAATGTTTGAGTTTTTATGCCTGATCTGAAAAGTGCACGAAATGTTCTTCACCGTAGTACACGAAATATTTCATGCTCTACGAAACAAAAATGAACCGCTGTCAAAAAATGTCGATCCCCGTACACTGGCATTAATGAAAAAGTCGACTTTTTTTGACAGTTATATAAAATAATACCGATTTTGTCATTTTATTTGGTATAATCAAACCAAGAAGAACGTTTGAAACCATTCGATTACCTGGCAGTTCTAATAAATTTTAACAGTCATTCAAACTTCGTGCTGTTTATATCTCTTAAATTGTTGATATAATTGGGCCGTATTGCACCTGCCTCTTACTTGGAAAGTGGAAAGCTTTCGACGGTCCGAGTTTATCTGGAGGCACAGTTCTCACGCTTTTTTCTGTAAACAACTTAAAATAAATTTAATTTCCTATCTCATTTGCTTTCCAAGTTATTCAAATCCAAGAAATTAGCTATTGACACTCACTCACTAATCATCGAAATTTTAGGAACCTTCCTGTTGCCCTAAAATACTGAAACTCGGAACAGAGGTAGGGTGTAACACTTAAAGATAGGTTAAAATCCAAAAAGTCATCGTGTTTTCCTTTTATTGAATACCTTAGCTACAGCTAAAATAAAACAATTTTCCTTTTTTATATTTTATGCATTTTAGTCTTTAACTTAATAGGATTAATATAGAATCACAAATATGTATTTATAAACTAGCCTAAACTATACCTATGGAAATATACAAAGCTTTTAATTGAGAAGTAACATAAATACCTTAACTTATAGAAATATATACATAAAAAATATACAAATCAAAAAAGCATTTTTTCAAATTTACGCATCCCTAGAATTTAAAATAACTCTGACATATAACAACAACAAAGTGAGAAAGAGTAACTTATTAACATAACTTACTTTTAGATTAATGTAAGTCTCTTATAACGTAACATCCCTGAAATCATATATACATATATTATACTAGGAGTATATCCATTTAGTTAGACAGATATAGTTTGCGAGTTGACCTTATAACTTCTTCTAAGGAATAACTAACTGAAGTATGGTTGGTATGGTAAAGGGAGTGCTTAACTTTCTGGTTTCTCGTTATGGAAAAGGGGAAATATATATTAAAAACATTTACCTTCTATTAACAATAACTATATAGCGACCACTCGAACCTAAAGCTCATGGAACAACAACTTCAAATTCAAAAATTTTCGCAGTCGAATTTCTGAAGTAGATGAAAAACAGCGGCTGAATGGTGGCTGCAATTTAGTATACGTCATCAAATACAAGAAAATAAATGATTTTTAAGAAAAAATAGACATTAGGTATGTCTACTATTGCGCTCTAGTACCCTGCATCCTTTACGCAGGTTTCTGAGTTTTGTCATATTGCTTTTTTCTTTCTTTCTTTGGATTCGATAAAATTTTTAAAGTGATTTGTCAGGGGTTTGGGACAAAGTAGAGGATGGCACATTAATTGTTTTGTAGTATTAATCAGGCTCTATTTAAAAAAAAATTGTACCATATAACGTATTTTCATTTAATATCGCAAAAATATATATACAGTGCAAGTTTTTTTTAACAACTGACATAGGCTAACTTCTATATTTGAAGAAAGAGACTATACCGTATCCAATTTGATTTAAAAATGATGCCAGAAACCCATTTTGCAACAAAGAGATCAATTAGGTCTCTCTCTCTCTCTCTCTCTCTCTCTCATTTTTTTCTCTCTTATCTTCTCTCTCATATTTTTACAGCTGGTAGAAAGTTAGGTTATGAAAAATATAAACATGACATATTATCTCAAGCCTGTCCCATAAGTTGTTTTTGCAGTGTAAAAATATATCTAAAAAGCTTATACAGTCATCTTAAACATTTCGGAACATCATTTTATTAGTTCTTTAATTACGCAACTCTCTTCTCATTTAACCAATTTTGTATTTCTAACTATAAACGAGATACCCCCCCCCCCTTCTTATGTTGGACACCGTGTATATACTATACATAGGTACATATAGTATGTATAAATAATTATATCGCAAACATGATTAGTTATTGCAAAACTTGACAAGGGGGGATTCGGCAAACGAGTGATTTCGTATTAACCTAATGTCTATTTTTCTTTAAAAAAAAGTTTCTTTTCTTGTACACTGTTTAGACTAAAGGTATCAAATTATGAGAAAAAGTTTTACTAGGGGCTTAAGAAAACCGTGTTACTGTATTTAATCGACTTTCTAAATATTAGAGGTTTTATAAGATTTAGCTAAATCTCTTTCACAACATATAACGTGATCAATATTACGCTACCAACAAATTTAATATTCGACATGTTTATTTTTTTCTGCGCTGTATGCTGCAAGTTTCCTTTTTCTGCAGGGCTAAATTTACACATGCTAATGAGATCATTTAAAATCAGGTCAGTTTTTACACCTATTTTGAATATTTTTCCAAAATATTTGTTTGTGATATCGACATAACGAGAATAAATTTCCGATATTATTTGAAAAAATCACATTTTAAACTTACAACAGACATGTGCAGAGAAAAAACTGTAATTGTGCAGACATGCAGGAATGGGAATTTACGTTATGTCTGTACGTATGCTATATTTCTACATACATTGAATGTCTATACAGTGAGGACATAAAGTATGGAATAAATTAATTATATAAAAAATTACAAATTTTATGGAAAATCGCTCGGACATGTCAAATTTTATTTAATTTTTTACACATTTTAAAAATATTTGTCATTATACAGGGTGGCTCGAAAAAGTAGGAAATACGTCTACTTTGTTTTTTTTAAATGGAATACCCTGTATATTTTTACATGTTCGGATTCTGTGTAAAATTCTAAATATTTTTCGTGTAGCATGTAATATACCTATATCAGATAGTTTCGAAATTATGCAGGTATACATTTCTTATTTTTCAGGACATGTTAATTACTGAAACACAATTATTTAGATGAAGTTTTTCTAAATAGGCGGATCGGGACGAAGGGGATTTTTGAGTGGCTAGCGAGATTACCAGATGTGACACCTTTGGATTTTTTATGGGTTTATTTGAAGAGCAAAGTATTCAAAACAAAACCAATAGATTCTAATTCGAAATGAAATTCGACTAGTACCTCCTAAAGTAGTGCATAATAATCAAACAGAGCTTGCAAATAGACTTGATTATTGCCAAGTAGCAATGAAATGGTGGAAATTTTAAACCCATAATTAAATATCATTAAATTGCCTTTAAAGAGTACGCAATATCATGCATTACCCACTGTTAGAGTCAATAGTGTTAATGTTTCTAAAATGTAATCCTATTATTTTTTTAAGTTTACTTAACCCTGCTGCGGGCGCGCAGAGGTACTCCATGCCGCATTTTTGCATTTATTAGATTTCCTTAAACTCTCCCAGTAAACCAAAGACAGTCGGGAAACGGTCGGCAGCCTGTCGGCACTGGTGGGAAGTCGGCGGCTCTTTTTGCCATTTTCTGAGTGCATATGGCACGCGCGTGTTATTTCCATGCGACGAATTGCCAGCCTTAAACCTAAAGCGTCACTGACTCGGCACACCAGAAACTATTCTTAAGTTTGGAATCGATTGCGGACACGATTCTTGCAGCCCAGTTGCGAAAATCAGCTTTCGCACCGCATTCGGTTCTTAAGCAGCTGACCCTTCTTCTGGTTGGAGAATCCAATGAACATGCGTGGTTTTCGAGTTTACAGGATGGTGCGAGTCGTTAACAAAGAAACGCCATTTTTTGGTAGCGTATATAGACGTGGTTGGCTTTTTTTGTGTATTGTTCAGTTGTTCGCCTATATTTTTTTTGGAATGTGTATTGTAGCACTTTCAGTCATGATCTCGTTTTTTATTGTTCCTTGATTTGTATGTAAATATGTTTTTAAATAAAGTCCACTACTTTATAATAAAATAATTATGATAGTGTAATATTTTTTTCCTTACCTTCTGATATTTTATTCCGTTCCTAACTAGAAATGTTATAAACTAGTTTAAAGTGATGAGATACATTTCCTATTTATACCTATCTCTTCCATCAAAAATGAGCAAGGTTTGTTAATGCGAATAGCTATTTAAATTAAATACTGGGAGCAGAGATGTTCAGCACGTTTTTATAAAGAACAAAATGGTCTGTATATTCAAATGTATATAATTTAAGAGGATTAACATTGGATATTCTACAATCATTTTTACAGAATTAAATAAGTTAAAATTTCCAAAAATAATTGCAATTTAGCCCGGCATAAACCAAGTTTAGGGACAAAAATTTTGAATTCATATTTAAAATATCTTATCTAGAGTAGATATAACGGCAAGTGCAAATTATTTTTCTGAATTTACAGTGACTATTTTGCTCTAAGACTTTCTAAAATGCCCAATGCGGATAGGGTTGCAATCACTAAAATTTAAAAACCAGATCTTTCTATGCAAAGAAACCCATTCCAGTCTCATCGAAAACAGCCCATCATATGCAGTTCAACTAATTAAGCATCATACAAATATTACTTCCTGTCACCCCTTTGGAACGCAACTTCAAGAAATTAAGAAAAATTATTGATGGAAAATGGCTAATCACAGCACCAAATCGTCTATTGGCACAGTCAATTGCCAAAAATCATTGGACAATGTACCCTTGTTTGGATCCTACCTGGTGAAATCCCCGACCGACTGTAAAATACAAATAAAATCAAGCATATTGGAAACATACAAGTCAAGTCGACTTAGCTACTCCGAAGTCAATCTTCCAGTATTGAACTTCAGCAAGATTGAATGGCATCGATCAACGCAGTGCAACCCTCCTACTAGGGACCTCAATTATGTCAATCTAAAAGCAACGAAAGAAATTGAAACCAAACTAGAAGAACAGAAGAGAAACCTTCAAGAAATGTCATCAATAATTTATGTTAATCGAACTAGATTTTGGATAGTATACAGACAACCAGTATACCACATGCTTAATAAAAAATGTTTAGAATTTTACGTAGAGTCCGAAAATGTAACAATATAAAGGGTGTCCAGTTTAAAGAAATAAATTTGACGTATGTCTTACTTTTTTGAGCCGCTCTGTATAATGGCAAATATTTTTAAAATACGTAAAGAATAAACATAAAGTTGACGTGTCCCAGCGATTTTCCATAAAATGGGTCATTCTTTATAGAATGAATTTATTCCATACTTTATATCCTCACTGTACAATCAAGAGCAGTACTAAAGTGATCAGCTAATTTTTAGCAAAAACCAAATTATTTTCATTTTCCCTAGTTTTAATTTCTTCCTTCTGGTTTAGCTTCTTCCACGTTTCTCCCAACGCTTTAGCGAAGTGATCATCTACACTCAGACAAGGGTCATTCATAAATTCAATGATATTGGTCGTTGCCTGTAACAAAAACCAAACGTTTTAAGCATGACTTTAACAGTGATAAATATCAGGTAAATTTATAAAAAAAAATAAGGTATGCTGTCTAGTGTATTAACGGTTTCGAAAAAAACTTTTTTAAAACAGCGATTTTTTTTCCCAGTGGTCTTCAAAATAACCAAAACGTGGAAAAATTCGAAAAATAATTATTCTTTAAAAATATGTAAAAACTATATGAACAAAATGAACAAATCATTACAAAATAAAACTAGTAGGTACTTTAGTACAAATTTTCACGTACGTAAAGTAAACAAGAACATTCATAAAAATTGTTGTTTCCCGATTATTAATCTAATTAATCATCACTTTCGGAATCCTATTCGTTATTGTAACTTTCCTAATCTGATGAGTTTTGCTTACATACTCCGCTACTGATGTGGCATTCACGTGGGAAGCCTTATGCATTACTGAGATAAAGGTTATTGCGAATTGCAACAAGCTTTTTCACTCGTTTGGGATTCCTTCTGTGTTAGAAGATAATGCTGAAATGATAGCCAATTTTTTCACATCCTGCCGATGTGGATATGAACTGTAACAAACGAGTAGGTACTGGTTTAAGGGATTGGTTTGCACATAGACCTTGCCACGTGCCATAAGTGCGCCCACGCTTTTAAATTTAATTACCTATTTAAAGACCAAATGTTTTGTAGCTGTATAAGTAAACAGAAAACCGGGGTGTGCATGTGTGCGGAGTAAAGGGAAGCGCGGTTTGCTAGGTGCTTTACTTTCCCTACACTGCGCGCACTGCAGACCCCGGTTGTTGATTTGTACTGCTATAAAAGAAAAATAATTGTTTTTAACTTTTTAGTGCGCTACTCATAAAAGCGAGTTTTTTAGTTTTTTAAACTATAATTCATATTTCAATTACGTTGCCAAAACTTTTATGTCAAATATTTGACAAAAGCAGGGCTAGACAATAATGTCATTCATTTTTACACCTGAGTGGTTATCCGCTTTTATTTGTTATATTATATTGAAAATATGAGATAGGTAGCTACATTGTTGCAGACTAGTAAAATAAATCGAACTGAACTAAATCAACCGAAGTTTTGGCGATGAAAAAAATTATAACACTACCAAACAAATGGAACCTAAGCATTTTTTATAGAAAGAATAAACAAACCGTACCTACCTAGTAATGCTATTATTAGTAGTAAGAGTTAGTAAAATTGCTTAAATCCTAAGCTACCAAAATACTGATTTTTAGATAACATGCAATATCTTGAGGCTTTCGATAGTTTAGGTTATATCTTCGAAAAATAACATATAAATAAAATTAACTGATACCTTGGGAGGAGATTTTGGCGGATTTTCCACTTCTTTTGACGAATTATTGTTTTGAAACAGCGTGTGGTAATCGTTGCCTAAAGATCTACGGAAATGTTCCTCGATCACTGGATCGCACATTGAGATTCCTGAAAAATACAATAAAAAAATATACTAATTATACGAAAATGTCCTAAGCAGTTTTTACAGCTCTGATATTATTGGACCCATAGTATACAGGGTATCGTCAAATACGTAAAATATACCCAAGAATAAAGTACCCTAATTTAGCATACAAAGAAAAGTTATTTTAAAGAATTATTTGGAATTATTGTTTTCTCTCTAAATACGAAATCACAGCCACCTACGAAACAAAAAATGGTTTTACATTTTTACTTTACGTTACGAAATCAATGTTAGTATAAGTTAATGAAAAGTGATTATCTTTCGCACAGGTAAATTAGCTAAGATTAACTGTGACATAGACATCGACATTATTTACAGTATAGTTCTATTAATTCAGTTTATCATTTTCCTTAATTATACCCCCAAAACTAACTACGGTTCAAAAAATTAAAATTGTTTTAATAATTGTTGGCGACAACCACAAAAGTTATAGGGTAGCCGCTGAGATTTTCCATGAAAGGCATCCCGAAATATGTACCTGTATCCCATCAAACTGTTGGACAAGTAATGGCAAAGTTTAAAAGATGTGGAAGTGTGGAAAACCGCTTCATTAAAAAAAACAAGTTCTGGCCAAAGATGATGAGGATATTCACTTACAAATTATCCAAGCCGTTGTTGAAAATGCCAAGACATCGATGTGCTTTAGAAAATTTTCAAGTTGTTTTAAGAAAAGCTGTTTTACAATTCAACAACAAAATACATTGAAAAGGAATATATTGAAGTTTGAATTTTGCAAATTTATTTTTTCCTAATAAGTAGTATATCTATTTGATTTATATTAAAACCCTTAATTTTATTCGTAGGTGGATGTAATTTGGCATTTAGAGAGAAAAAATGATTCCAAATAATTCTTTAAAATAACTTTTCTTTGTATCTTGCTAAATAAGGGTACCTACCTACTTTATTCTTGGGTATATTTTACGTTTTTGTCGCTACCCTGTATACTATAGGTCTTTTTAGATTTTTTCCATAGGGACTCTTAGTTTATTAATATGCAGAACTTTTCTGCATCAAAGTGATTTTTTTTAACTTTCAGTGAAAAAAATTCCATATGGCAAGAACTTCGTGGGTCACACTGTATATCAGTGTTGCAATTTGTATGATAAGTAAGTAGCATATTTTCTTTCCATTTTAATACAACGCTTTACTTGTAAAATGCTAAACTGTTGTGATTCCAAAATATAGGCTTATTAAAAAACAAATATTCAGTATGGGTTTTGTGATTCAAAATAAATCAAATGCGATCAAGCATATATAACATGAAATTAGTAAGGCGTATTTTATAATTATTTCAGACATAGATGGGTTAAAATTTTAAGGTGGTGGAATCTATTATACCAATCTATGTTCGATTTAAATGTCTTTGATCGTTACCACAGTTATAAATTATAACAATGTTGTTTAGAAGAACTTAAAATGAAGTGTGTCAAGGGTAGTCTATTATAAAGTAAAAAGTAGTGTAAACAGCCACTTTTAATACTAAAAATTGTGAAAAAAATTACCATCATGACGTGATTAAAGAAAAAACAATGTACACACGTCAGCAAACTCAACAAATTCAGTACAAGTAAATACCTACAATAATAAAATGAAAAGAGGTTTGTTTATTTACTTGTAAATGTTTATAAATATAATATATAGAAATATAAGGTTTTATCAGAAACACGTTTCAATTTTTTTCTTAAAATAATCTGCATTTATTAATTTTATTATGGATATGAAAATTTAAATATATGCTTAATACTTTTATGCCTGTTAAGTCCAATGCAGATGCAAAGCTACAGAAATATAAAAAATATAAAAAATAAGGGAATAAATGCAAAACTAATTAAAAATTTAGATTTAAATAACATTTTTATTACTAAACAAAGCAATTGAATTTTTATTAATCTCTTCTGTTCAACAACATACTAATATATCAAACAGGCTACATTCGACGACACATTACATGAACTTTTACAGAAAATATTTTTGTTCTAAAATAATATTATCACGTTACATACTATCTCTGGTATTTCAGGGTTATATGAAAATATAAACACATTTTTATTACAGACTACAATGTAGACAACAATATGCGGTCTTTTGATAATATAGTGCACAGAGAGAAAAAAGTTGGTGGGTATTAAATCACATTCTATAATTTTTTAAATAAAAAAATAATTCCCTGGATAAAACCATATTTCAAATAAAAAAGCGATACTTGCAACAAAATTTCTTTTATATTTTGCATAATTACTGTAATTAAAATATTTAGTTGAGAAATATATTCTTAAAAAAATTAAATAATTTTTCCGCCAACAAAAGCTTTAATAATTAATAGAAAAATTCGCATAATTAAACATTGTATTAAACGTTTCATTGTACAAATTAAATTGTATTGTCGCAATAACGAAGAAAATCTACTGACAATTATAATTTAATTTTCCTAATAAGGGAAAAACAGAACTAAATATGTAATTCCAAAAATTAAAGTTTATTCCTGACAACTAAATCGCGGCTTATGAGAATAAAATTATTCTTTACGCTAGCCCTAACCGCCATGCCATCCCGTCGACATAAATCATCCCGGCGTGCATCGCATTTACCCATCGTCCCTTGATGAGAAGGCAGACTAAGCGGCTACTCCGGTAGTAACAGTGAAGGTGACGGCCATTTGGTCTATTTTTGTTAGTGTATATATTTATGGATAATATAATAGCCTTTTGTTGCTTTATTTTGTAGGGATATACCTATAGATATGCATGTATTCAGTGATAAGTAAAATTTAAAGATTCTTTGTATTTGGTAAATATTTGTTGGCGTTATAGTATAGATCTTTTATAGAACAAAAAATAAAAATATATGTTTCTGTATGGCGACTTTATTGCAGGGTTTTATTGTATTTTAAAAATGATTATATCACATTAAATGCAATAAATATGTGAAACGAAAGTAGACATTTTCATCTTTTGTTTTATAAAAGCTCTATATTTTAACCACAAGAAATATTTTCTTACTGCTTAAGGTTCTCTTTGCTCCGCTATGTTTGGTATTGTCAACCTAATTCAGTTTTGTTACGTTTATCTGCTTTACTTTAGCATTTGAAAAAAGTTATGTATAATATGATATTCGTTAAGCAAATCATTACTAGGCTAGTATGAACGCATATTTCAATCTATTTCTTAACTGTTTGGCCCGCAAAAAATTTACGATCATGGTGTCATAAAAAATGTCACTAAATTTTTTGAGGGCCAAACATTTCAAAAATAGATTGAGATATGCGTTCATACTAAACTAGTATATAATGATTTGCTTAACAAATAGCATATTATACATAACTTTTTTCAAATGCTAAAGTAAAGCAAATAAACCTAAAAAAACTGAATCAATTTTTTTTGGGAACTATATCGGGATTGCAAATAGTATATATCTTTGTTAGTAAAACTAAGGTTTACTTCACGTAATTAAATTAAGATATTTTTATTAACCAATATTAGTTGTAGGTATCATACCTTCACATTAAATGAATTAAATGATAATTGATACAATTAAGTCATATTTTACTTTATCGTGTAAATTTACTTACAGAAATTATGATTTACTTCAGTAAATTAAACCTGCCAATTAAATAATTAAATTCGCTGAATTATATATTTAATTGCTCGATACCAATTAAATAATTTAATTGAAAGAAAAAAAAATTACTTGTGTAAATTAATTCTTTCTCTCTGTGTGTATATTGTAACAATTCTCTTAAAAAGATAAAGAATTAGTAGAGCACTGATAGGCTACAAAAAATTTACACTTAAAAACCGAAAAGCATTAGTACAGGTATTTTAAGAGATAATTTTGCAATGAAATAAAAGTTTAAAAATAAATACCTATCAGTACACACAAAATTTACATCTCGCATTATTTTAGATACATATTATATAAAATTTACTTTTCACTAGTTTTTTTTAGTTGTAGACATATTTTAGAGATTTTAAATATTTTTGTGGTGCACCAGATTTTTTTATACAGAAAATTCTGCAATCAGTTTTACAAATGCAGAGTCTTTAAAGACTGATGGAAGTTGATTTCAAAATTTCTTTTCGATGATGAAAAATGTCATTGCAACTCAGTTGCGACCATTTCTATAGATCAATAAAATATTATTAATCTAGTTCCTTGACCTTAACACAGGGTTTAAACTTTTTTTTAGTGTAGTTTAAAATCCTTTTAAAAAGTCTATATATGAGGCAAAACATCGAAATTGTCCACAATTTTAATGGAGAATAACTTTATCCACAATAAGGTGTCTTAAAACTGTTTCTACAGGCCACGTAACTTTATCACTTTATTCGTCATTAATACTCATTAAACATAGAGAAGACTTTGATGACAACGTAGACAAGAAATACCACTGTTATGTTGTGAAGAGTAACATACTGAAAAGATTTTTCTATACAAAAAATATTGAAATCTGTTTTACAGATACAGAATAGGGATATTCTGAATGGAAGTCGATATTAAAATTTCTGTTTGGCGAGCAAAAATGTTATTGCAATTCACTGGCGATCAGTTCTGCAGATCAATGAAATATTATTGTATTAGGTCCTTGAAATTAACACTTTTCTTTAGTTTAGTTTAAAATATTTCTTAAAAAGTACATGTCTAAGTAAAACATGCCGACAACTTTAATTTAAAATCTTAAGAGTGTGTCTATGGATCACGAAATCACGTGCCCTTATCACTGTCTCTATAGATCACTTGACTTTACCCATGTTCAGTTATTTGTTATTAAACATAGCTTTGGTGGCAAAGAAGAAAGAACAAAAAGTACTAGTACGTTGTGGTGAGTGACACTTTTATTTTATTCTATTCAGTTCAAAAACGGAAAGAATAGTCCTTAACACCAAACCAACCCAATAGCGGTGGACGGTAATACCGTTTTAAGCTCTTAGAGATGAATTCCAAAACTCGCCTTTGACAGCAAAAGGCCATATGAGTAAATTAAAACATTTTCACTAGAGCAAAAACAAAAACAAGTTAAACAGCCAGATTCTCCAACGCTAGCCCAGTCTAATTTGACAACCAAAAGTTTTAAACTGACAAGTGCAAGAATAAGACAACTAAGTTTTATACAATGAATTTATTTCTGAGCTTTTTATAGAGAAAAGAATAATTTTAGTACGTATTTTCTTTAATATTAGAACTAAATTCATTACAGCAACCCGTTCCAAGATGAAAATCATTTGGATATCAAACAAATGGCTAAAATATCTCAATACTTCATCAGTTTTTAATGACGACTTAATAACAATGACCGGACCAAAACCTAACTGACCAACTATAAGATCTTAATTTAAACTAGTACTAAATCTTAAACCTGCTTAGTGAATCTGAACGAAAGAGTCTGTTTACCTGAAGGAAGTTCATCTCTATTATTTAGTACTGGCGGTACCCCGTTATGGATAACGGTCGGCCGGTAACTTGACTTATAGCTGGGGTTGCTTACTGTTTGGGCATAAGAAGGTGGAAGTCCTCTCTGTCGAATACTCATGTCAAGTGGTGTTTCTACTCCATTTGTAGTGTTGTCTTGTTCTCTTTTAACTTGAATACCTAGAAAATTATTAATAAAGTTTTTTTACGTAGGATATCCTATGTACTGCAAGACTTGATTTGGTTTAAATAATTGATAAGAAAGTTTTATAAAATGCACTAAGGTAGACCTATACCACGATATAGATCGTCATGGGCGCCCATAGAGTAAATGTCAGGGGTGGTTCAACCAGTCAAAAAACCGAATGTTACAAAATCACGAAGTTGCGCAGTTGCTAAAAAGCACCATAGAACCCAACCCCAGGGGGTGGGGAACTGCCCCCTTGTCCCTCCTTATGGGCGCCCATGAGGATCGTGCTTATATGCTGAGTTTTAAGGTTTTTTACTATTTCTCAGTTATATAACAATAAAATTATGTACAAATTTGCTACCATTTTAAAAAGTAGACCAAGTTTTACAGCAAAGTTCCATTTACTGCTTACGCTTGCTGCATATTCTTTTGTCGCTAGAAAAAGGTAAAATATGAGCAATTTTTTTAATCAGATAACTCCCTAGATACTCTTGGTCAGGGGCGTACCGAAATCACTATGTTGGGGGAGGGGGAGGGGAGGAAAAATATCCAGCTATGAGAAGATAAAAATTTAAAATTGTCGACCGTTTTTTTTTGCACATTCCCTCCGAGAAAAGCTGTCGACGTGCTTTTTATAACTGGTCGAACATTTTTTATGTTTGGTGGAATTAAACTAAACCATTTATTTTGCAAATTTTCCCAAAACTCAACTGTCGACATTTTTTTTTGTACGAGGTTCTAATAGTCAACTCGTACTCTAATTACCCAACTCGAGCATTCACAGGGGGACGTTCCTCCCCCCATCCCCCATAAGTCCGCGCCCGCCCTTGGCAATCACTACAGGCAGTATAAAAGTTAGTATAAATTTTCTATTGAACAAGACCTACACTATCCAAATGCAGCAATTTTTTTATGACAATTTTAATTTTTATTGAAAAAAGGTCAAAATACATGAGCAGTGTAAAACACTCAATAACACTGATTAATTTGTTAATAATGTTTTAAGATTCCATTAAATGTCTATCTACCATTTTATGGACAACGTTTACTTAAAATCAACCTCGTCCCGCGATAGCTGCAAACGGAAGTTTTGCAGTCAGCGATAGCTGCAAACCGAAGTTTTGCAGTCATCGCGGGAGTCATTTCTGGGAGTCATATCTACTATTTCAAGAAGCCCTGGCCTCATTAATTGTCTGTTAGCAAAAGTATTTTTCAAAGGACTGTGGCGCTTTCCAGCTCGTAGGCATTTAAGTTGGAAAATTAGAGCACGAGTTGGCTATTGGGATCGTATATCAAAGAAACATCCACAGTTTAGGAAAAATTTGCAGAAATGTCAACTGTTTAATTGGGAGAATCGCTTACGAAAAGATGCGTCTTGGTATATTACCATTTATAAAAAAGAAATATCCAGCAAGTCATTTTCTTACGAATCAATTTCCTACCCAATCAATTTTAGATTTTAACCAGTTATAACTATGGTTAATTAAGATGTACATTTTGACTGTTCAAATTGTCATTTCCATTTAGTACTATCAATTTCTTTAGTTTAATTAAACGGAAAAATGGAAACTTTTCAGATGCTTCTTTGGGACCCCTTCGGTGCTCAAATAACTTGGGGCCCTATACTTAAGCATACTAAGCGTTATGGCAAGTCTGCCGCTTACTCAAGTCACAGTTCTTCGATTTATAACCTTTATACATAATATTAGGCGACATTAGAGAAAAAAATTCGTGTACAAAATAGGCGTAGTTTTCAAGTACCATTTTAATTTTGTCATGTAATAATATTACCATTTAAATTTCCAAAAGGACTGCTTCCGTTTGACATACTGGCCTCGGGACTAGAAGGCTCGGCACCCAGCGTTTCAGGAACTTTGGGGTCTGATTTTCTGGAATATTCGGGAAGGCGTCTTCTATCCCTTTTCCATTTATTTGTTTGCTTGTGAATTTGTTTATTTGATTCTTCTGAAAAGAAAATCTATTTTGTGAATTCAATCAAATCGAATAAATTAATTTTTAACCCACAGACTTTTTTTTGGTAAATAACCTGAAATATAAGATAAACAATATTCAAGATGCCTTTAAAAAACTGATATAGCTGTGCAATGTGTGAATTATAGCTGTGCAAAGTTTAATTTTTTTAACACGCTTTTTGTCATACTGAATTTAATCTTCCATGTATTACATTAAAATTTAGCACAGAAACTAAGTTTAGTGAACTCTATAATCCTGAGGTAACAGTACTGCACTGCTTTGCCGCTAGAGGGGACTTAACCTAAAACTCAAAATTTATTTTTACCATAACTTTTTTATTTTAATAGATATTGTAGAAATAAAGATGCAATTTTAAAAACAATAAAAAACATAACAAATAATGTACTCTTTATTTGAGTCCATAGACCTCCCCGTCAGTGATGAATCCAGACATTTTTGTCCGGGAGGGCATTTGACAATTTCGGAGGGGCACAATTTTCGTATATGCATATAAATAATGCACATACATAATCTCCGGGGGGGGGGGGGGGCACTATAGACCTCCGGGGGGCCGGAGAGATACCTGGATTCAACACTGCTCCCCGTTTAGTCGCAAATCGGCATTCAAATTTTTATTTTTTGAAATCAAATTTTCAAATTACGTCAACAAATTAAGTGGTAGTGCTTCAAATTTTATAAAATATGTCATTGGATAATAATAAATAAATCGGACAAATTAATAATAACTATTGCAATTTCTTTTATTTAAATCTAATTTTCTTATTCCTTTTAATTAAAATCTCGTTGATAAAAATTTGATGTAAATAAAAAATGGTAATTGGTATCATTAATTTACCAAATGAATTATTTATTATTATTCAATGCCAAATTTTATTAAATTTGAAGCTCTACGACTTGATTTGTTGCTGGAGTTTGAAAATTCGTTTAAAAAAAAAAATTTAATGCCGGTTTGGCGGCTAAACGGTAATGTCCATCGATTCAAATGTGGAGTGCATTATTTGTTATGCCTTTTTTTTTCCTTTAAAACGACATCATCATTTTTGCAATATTTGTCAAAATAAAGTTAGGAGAAAAATGAAATTTGAGTTTTAGGTTAAGTGACCTCTAGCGGCAAAGCAGTGAAGTACTTTTACCTCAGGAATATAGACTCCACTAAATTTAGTTTGTGTGCCATATTTCAATATAACACGAAACATTAACAGCCAAACAAATAAACTGCTCGTCAATAGATTCGGAAAGTGGAATTTTTAACGCCAAATTTGGAACGCTGTAATTTAAAGAATAATTGATCGCTTTTGATGTGCTTGGCAACAATGGAAAGCTTTTGTCTTTCCAATTTCTAATGTTAGAAATAACTTACGAAATATAAAAAACTACATGATGTACAGGGTGAAATAGAAACGATGGAAAACATTTGAAACTTTCGCTAGTGGGATATCAAAATAGGTTCACAAAATCTGAACATGGATTATTAGAGCGTCCTATCATATCTCCAGCCGTATCCTTCAGAATTTTGAAATCTTATATTTTAATGGAGATTTCACATTTTTTCCACATTTATTGATTTTTACTCCTTGAAAGAAGATAAACAAAGGTAAGGGTACCGAATAGCTCAGTTGTCACTACAAACTTATTCGGATAGTATTCAATGAATAAGTTTTTTTTATCCAACTGAATCAAGAGGCTTAAACCTTCTTAGTGAACACCGAGATCGAATTTCAAAGATATGAACAAAATGTTCTACCTACTTTCAATTCCTAAAATCTAATCTTAAATTTAAAAAGCCACTACAGAATTCAGTCAATCTTAATTTTAAAAAATGATGGTATTTTCAAAATATCCTTAAACAAAAGGTCAAAAAGAATCAAAATATGTCCCTCATGAATTTGAAATCTTTATGTTGCATTAATTTTTTGGAATTTTGATTTCCAGAAATTTGAAATTTAGATCAGTATGATCAAAGTATGTTATTCGGACAATAGTATTGTTTTAATTTGCCAAGAATGTTGCTAAAATTATATGTATATGTAGGCTGTAGGTATAAGCTTCTTTAAAGCAAAAATAATCAAATACTTCCTAAGTAAAGACTGACGACGCAAAAGTAAAAGAAACTTTAATAAAGAAAACTGTATTTATATTTTTTAACTGTAACGCACGTTTCCTAAAGAAACTAACAAGCATGTGCCAAAAATTGTGTTTATAAAAATGTTTGGATTACTTAATTTTCTTTATAAAATACTAATGCATCTGGTGCAGTTAATATATTATTTCTCTTAAAATAGAACTAAGGCAGTTACAGGAACCCTGGAAAGGCTTACTGCACCATAGAATTATCTAAAAGTTGTTTGAGGGAGCCGGAAAATTGTTTCAATATATTTCCAATTTTTCTTGTTTAATATAATAATTTTTTTTCTTGTACCTGGTTGTACATTCATATTGTAGGAATTATAGCTAAAATTATGGTCAAAAACACGACTGGTTTCCTTAATTTTTTTAGACCGATTGTAGAATGACTTACCTATAATATTAATGGTTCAGAAGTTCTGCATAAAATTGTTTTTCTTCAATGCTTTATTTTTCAGTAAAAACACTAAAACACGTGAATTAATTGAACTGTTTATTCATTTTTCTGTAATATTTTCAATCATCTCCTTTCAACCCTCTAATTTCAACTACCACATTTTTTTCAAATTCCTTAGAAAGGAGACGGTTATGGTAACCCTTAGTTTCACACAACTGTCTTGGTTTCATTTTAATAGAAAAAAATATTAATAGCACAAGATGGATTAATACTATAATTATTCAATAGCGGTAACACTTGCCCTTAAGCAAAAATTGGGTCTGCAATAGTAAACAAGTCGTAAACGTCTTAAGACAATATTTCACCGGCAATAAATAAAATTTTATTACGATTACCATCAGAAAATGGTATCTGGTAGTATCACTTTTAGTTTTCTGTTTTAATAAGGCAACTATTAACAAACTAAAATAAAAATTAGGCAATTAGAAGTTTAAAATACCTTTGTGGACCCAAGGCTGCCAGAATATCGGTCTCGTCTGTAAATTGTCTTCATCAAAGTTTTCCTTAGCACGCATTATTAACGAAAGTTCTAACAATTCTTTTACAAAATAAGGTATTTCCATAATCTGAGAAAATGTCTCTCAAAACTGAACAATAAAGTAGAATAAACCGTGAACTTCTTAACACAGATACGGTACAATTATTAAAACACTTAACACATTTTTATTGACACTCAGGGATGGTCCATTGTGTATTTGTAACTTTGAGAATATAGTAAGCCGCAGTTCATTCATAAGAGTGAAGCAGGTAGACAAACCAGGTATATATTATAATTACTTTTTTCAGTCCAAGTAGCCGCACTGGTGTTAAGTCACCTTAAAATAAGGGCGCTATTTGCTTACACAGCCGTTTTTGACCGGTTCCACACTTTTTTGTTTTTATGTTACACCACGAGAGTCTTCTTTTCGTATACAACTTGCAGCACGTCGGTGTGGAGATATATGTTTTGTTACGAGGAGTGTTGTATTAATAATTGTGAAAGACTTACTCTTCATAAAAATTACATTTTCTATGAAATCATAATTATTATTATTTGTAGCATTATCAGTATTAAAAGGATTTCTTGGTAATACTTAAATCAACTTTATGCTTTTTAAATATACTTTACTTTTTTGTTCATTCGGCAGTTATGAAATGAACTGATGTATTTTTATTTCATTATTTCTCTTGAAAAGATGAAATAAAAATTGATTAAGTACTAGCTTATCTTGTGACGTTTTTTGACCAAAAGTAAAGTGTTTTATTATCATTATATTAAAAGTATGTACATAATAACCCTGAGTTACTTAAATTCCACGTTCCCTAAGGTCGTGGACAAAACAGGCGCGGATTTAGGGGCGCAGGGGACCTCCATTCCCTAGGGCCTTGTACAAAAAGGATTTTAATAGCGAATTTTATAAAAATAATTGCAATATAAATATTAACCATTCGTACATGTTCTACAAAATATCATAAACAAAAACAAACATTTGCCGCCCACGTAACAGGCATTTTTGATTTACATGCTCTTAGATGGTATCTAAAAGCATTCCTTTCTAAAGGAAACAAATAGGTAACCAAATAGAGTTTTTTTCAAAAAACATCTTTTTTCAGAGTATTTTTTTTTTTGCAAAAACAGATTTTCGAAAACGAATTTATGAAATTTTTGGAAAATATTTTTTCGAAAACCTATTTGGAAAGTACCATTTTTAAAAAATATGACAACAGCTTTTTCAAAAGATGCTCTTTTGATAATGGATTTATGAAATTCTTTAAAATACATATTTCCAAAGTAAATTTTTTCAAAAATGTCTTTAAAAAAATATTTCCTTAATAATAGAGGTATACAATTTCCGAAAATGTAATTTTTTTCGAAAATAGTATTAGGCTATGAACTCTACTGCTTGGAAAATGTTAAGTAAAAAAGACGAAAAACGACCTTCAACGAACCTTTTTTGAGTTTGGTTAGGTTTCGTTAGGCCTGGTGCGTTACTTTCTCGTAAATTACTTTTTTAAAAAACAGTGGCTTAAAAAAATTAATATTCGCAAAGTGTTTTCCGAAATTTAATGTCGAAAAGGATGTTTTCTGGAAAAATGTATTTTTTAAGTACTTAAAAAATTTTAAAAATTGGTTGTCCAAAAATTGTACTTACATAAGTATCTGCCTTCAATTGAGCACAATGCATAAAATAAAAAAATGCTAGAATATTTACACTGTCATGTTAATCAAACAATTGGATCTGTCATGCGTACTATGTTCTTAAAAACATTTTTTCGAATTTAAATTAAGTAAATTTTGTTGAAAAATATCTTTATCGAAAGATGCTTGTTCGGAAACGGATCTAAAAATTTTTTTCTAAAATATTTTTTTTACAAAAAGAATCTTTAAGAATTAGATTTTCCGAAAACATAGTTTCTCAGAAATTAAATTATGAAGTCTACTAGCGTAGAAAATGCCAATAAAAAAGACAGAAAAAATGTTCTCTGAAAAAACGCATTTTTGAAAATTTAGTGCTTTAAAAAAAAATTGGTTTTAGAAAAATTGTTCTTTCCTAACTACTCGTATATCCCACCAAATGAGCAGAAGACAAAATAAAAAAATGCTACAATATTTACCACTTTCACATTAATCAAACAATTTGTCCGGTCGCGTGTAAGCTAAGATGACCACCTGTTCTGCTTTTCTTTTCAACAAACATCTTTTTTGATGTTAAATTAAGTATTTTTCAGCTTCCTCGAAAGATGCTTTTCGGGAATGGATCTACAAAATTTTCTCGATAATACATTTTTTAAAAAGAATCTCAAGAATAGATTTTCAGAAAATTATATGTTTTAGAAAACGTAGTTTTAGTTAATTTAAATTATGAACTCTGCTAGCTTGCTTGGGTTTGATATGCCAACGAAAAAAAGACAAAAAGATCCTGAACTAACCTAAACCAACCGCTTGTGTGTTCAGTCAGTTTACGTCTCCTTGTGTGTCTCCTGCTGTGTTACTATGTAGTGAATTACTTTCAAAAAAGTGTTTTTAGTGTTCGGTGAAACGAAACACTTATGGAATCACCTCGGTATCCATCCGTCTGTCACAGGCGATAAAATTTAATATCACGAAAAATAATAGTATTTGGTATATTTTATTAATTACACCGGCACACAAAAAAAAAGTGGTCTGTACATTTGACCAGACCCATCTATCTATATGTATTTTGATGCGCTGAATCCAAATCCGAAGTCCGTTTGGCCCGTACACCCTCAAAATTTTGAGTAAATTGCGAAAAACTGCTAAAAATAGCTAGAAATTGCAATTCAACTTCGGAGGACTGATTGCTTGTGCCTGTAACCAGGGCACCTCCACGTAGTGACGGTGGGCAACAGAACCGTCTGGCAGAGTCCCTGGGTTAACGGCGTGTATGGCAGAGGCACAAGCGATAAGTGCTGTACGATGCAGGGATTCGGAACCCCAGTATCGGCGTCTGATGGTCAGGGTGAGAAAGCAGGCCCGCTGGCGTCGTCATCAAGCGACTTCAACTCTACATTAGTGGGTAACTTGGCTTCTGTAGAGTATAATGTTACAAGAAATCACTCCCACATACGTAATAAATGTCCTCATTGGTACGTAAGAACAATACTATTTTTTGCTATTTTCTGCTACTCATTGCTATTTTTTACGATTTTTGATAAATACATGAATGAACGGGATTAAAAGATTCTGAATTTGGATTCAGCGCATCAAAATACATAAGAAACATTCTTGATCTAGTTCAATAAAATGTTCTTCATTTTCATAACTGCAATATTTTTAGGCATTTTCCGCGTTTTTTCGCAATTTAATCAAAATTGTGAGGGTGTACAAAATACATATAGATAGATGGGTCTGGTCAAATGTACAGACCACTTTTTTTGTGTGCCGGTGTTATGAGTCATATTATGTTTAGCCTGTGGTATTTATGATTGTAGATAAGTGTTAATCCACAGTAATTGCGATATTAGAATCTGCAAATGTTCTGCATAACTAGAAGCCTGGCAACAACCGTTCTTAAAAGGTAGGTGGGGGACTATATCGTTTGGCATTTGGGAATCCCTGATTGCTCTAAAATGTAAATACATAATTATATCTATACTTGAATCGGAATCAATGTGTAAAACCGATTATTCTATCAATAGTCTTCATAATCTATTTTTCGCTGTAACCCTGTATTTCATTGAGAAGATTAATCAAAAGAATTTTCTGACGTAACGAAAGAAGAATGTGGACGAAGCGCTTGGTATAAAATATAAAATTGATTCTCAGATACGCTGTTTAAGAATTACTTGTTTAATGAAGTAGTAAACCCAGAACAAGATCGACTTTCTAGGGGCCTATGGGTGAAAATACATGCAGGATACTACCTACTAAATTGTTTTTAATATACATATGTTTTCCAAAGGAAATAAACACACTTATGTTATATACCATGTTCTAATTAATTTTGTAAATTAGTCTATAATTGGTGTTAATTAATTAACTTGGACAAAGTCAAAACCGTAATACAATGCTTAAATTATTATTTTAGGCTAATTAACGTATTTTTAATGTCTGAAACCCATTTAAAGGATTCACTATTTTATATACTGCAAAGATTTCCCATCCTGATTTTTTTTTAATATTCGCATTCTTCTTTCATTGGCATTCATGCATCGCCGTCTTAGAAATCAAATAGAAAGGGACGGCAACACGAAAAGCATACAAGGTGATCACTCTAAGTTCAATCTGCAGTGATTGAATCAGCCTATTAGGTGTAACCAGCGCCCTCTCAAAGAAATTTCAAAAGTAAATACAGTTTTGGACCTCTCATCGCCAAAAAACAATCCTGTTTTTTTTTTAAATTTTGTATGGTAAATGATTTTCACATTATTGCTTAATTTTAGTAAGAAACATTCAATGTTGTATTTCATTAAACAAAAACACTTTATACTAAAACATATTTTCCTGTTTTGATCTCTAGTATCTTTAGTTGTTGTGTATACTATTAGTTGACTTACTATAAATTTTCAAATAACACTTTCTGAAAAATATTTTTTTCTAAAAACATCTTTTTGTAGCACAATTTTTGGAAAAAATCTTCCATAAATACAATTTTCAAAAAACTAAACTTTATATTCAACTAGCTTTAACCCGCAACTTCGTCCGCGTGGTATAGGTGATACCTAATAGTGTAATTTTAGTAAATTACAAATTTCGAACCCCCATATCACCCCCTATGGGTTGATCTCTAAAAGATGTGTTTATTTTTTAGAGTACTCTCATGTAGTTTCAGGGTAATAGAACCGTATAACAATTTTACCATTCCATTCCATTACAAACTTTGAACCCCCATTTCAACCCCTTAGGGGTTGATTTATTAAAAACTGTAAAACACGTTTTAAACATTTACGGCCAGATTTGCCAACGCTAGTCCGGCTTAATTTGACAACCAAAAGTTTTAAACTGACAAGTATAAGAATAAGTCAACTAAGTTTTATACTATGAATTTGATTCTCAGGTTTTTACAAAATAAAGAAAAGGGCAATTTTAGTACGTACTTTCGACAATAATAAAAACAAATTCATTTAGGCATTCCGTTCCAAGATGAAAATTATTTGGAAACCAAGCAATCGCTGAAATATCACAACAATTCATGTTTTTAATTACAACTTATTAAGAATGACAGAACAAAAACCTGTCAAAACATAACTGATCATAATTACATTGTTCTATAATGCAAATTCGAAAAATTTTATTTTAAAATAAGGGTTTCTAGAAAAACATCTAGACTGTTTCGCAAAAAGAATGACAAGCCCAAAATCTTTAATATTAATTTATGAAACTAGTTTAACTTTTTTAACAACCTAGGGGGGTGACGCTAGGAAGATGAAGTCAAAAATTTTAAATGCGACCCTATGCAGTGTGGTACCTCATTTTAAAGGCCTCCAAAAAAGAAACATTTTACCGCAAATCCGAGGTTCGCATCTTAATTCGCCAAAGACAAGCCTATAAAAATTAAAAACCGTGAAAAAAGAATTAAAAATGTAAGTACCTTTATTTATCTGATTACTTTAAAAGTCATTGAAAATGACCACCATGAACTTTTTGGCAGTAATAAATTCCATTTTGGAACTCTGCCAAGAAGTAACACCTGCCATTCTCGAAAATGTGAGAAGTGAGTTCCAAAATCGACTTTATTACTGCCAAGAAATTCACGGTAGTTATGTTGAATAACTTTTAAAGTACATAATAAGAAAAATAAAATTATTTCAATTTTTTATTTTTTGTCACGATTTTTAATTTTTGAAGGCTTGCTATTTAAAAACGAATTAAGATACGAACCTCGGGTTTATGTTTCTTTCTGGAAGACCTTTACACTCTTAAAAATGAGTTGGCTTTCCTAACTTATTTTCATTTGTTGCAATACTTAAGTTGTTGGAAATAAGTATTTTTAGTTACAATAGCAAAAATGTTGGTTTTATAAGTTTTCCTTACATTTAAAAACAGTCACTACAACACAAGAAAATAAGTTGCATGCTATTAGTTGGGACAAAATATTTATTTTGTTACTTGAGATTTAATTTTATTATCAACTTATTAAATAGTTATAACACCATCGCTTATATTTCCATTAACTAAAAAAAAACATTCGTGATTACCTATGCGAAAAATTAGGGACGCTAAAACGATTTAGTTGTCACAACAAACTTCTTATCAGTATCGACTAATAATTTAACTTGGCAGCAATGCCTTCTTAGTTGTGAGCACATACATACGTGAGTGGTGGGGTGGCAGCATCAGTAAGTCAATTAGCGGGTTGAGCAGACATTTTTATTTTTGACTGCTGCGATATTGCGCCGTGTTTTCCAAAGTACGGGCTTTAATGTTGATTTTATTCGTGATATTCGAGCTTAAAGGTAAGTAGTTATTTTTTCCACCCCATTAAAAACTATAACTTATTCATTTTATTGCATTATATTTTGTAAAAGTTTGCTTATGGCGCCCAAATGAATGCCCGATTAAGTAAAAGTTATATTGACTAAAACTTTTTACTAACACATTTTTTTCTTTCAAAATTTAAAAACTGTCGACAAAATGATGTAAACTTTGTTTAGAAAAAGTAATAAATAAAATACCTAGACCTGTTCATTTTTTTCTTAGGAGGGGCACACCAAAAATTCAACTTTTTTTCGCAAATTACACTTTTTTTGTTCTTTATCAAAACATTTCCAATGGGCTCACTATTAAAACCAATAAATTTGGTACGGGTCCTGTAACTAGGAACAGAGATATACATTTTGGAATTCTTCAAATTTCTTACATTGTTGTTTTTCACAGGTAAAACACTTGGCCTGTGCCGACGACAAAAGCATGGTGTTTCGAGGGCGAAACAATGGCAGGATGGCCGAATGTTAGGAACGAATTGCTCCAGCTCTACATCAGATGCTTATGGTCATAAATTGAAGGCATAGTGGTGACCTGTGAGCCAAGTGCGTCGAATGTTTACTTTTGGGGGCCTATAGGTTCAAGTGGAATTTAAGTTTAGTTCTGTATGAAAGCTCTTTTATGTAACATATATAATCTTTGAATATACTTTTATTTTAAAAGTACTGAGTTTTATTGGTCATACCAACCAAACTATTAGTTCATGCAACTAAAATTTAATGTTTCTTGAGTTAACTTATTTAGCAGTTTTAACTACATTTCTTAATTCTGCTTACTATAATAAAGTAGGCCATAACAACCTTCGTCTATGTTAGAAACATTAATTTACATTAGAGTGACAACATAAATCTTAGTATCAATAACATATCTTTCAATTGGTTTGAACCCAACCGTTAGTTGGTGCGACTAAAATTAAATGCTTCTTTAGTTGACATATTTAGCTGTTTTAACTAGTACACCTGCAACTGTTTTGCATTAGTTACGATGACTTAGATTTCGGTTGAGTCCGTTTTCACAAAAAGAAAAGGCTGTAGTGACTAAATTTTAGTTATCACTACCAACATATTTTTAAGAGTGTAAGATGAGGTAACACACACCGAAAAAAATAAACTGTTGAAATCATAGAAAAAAACTTTAATTTAACAGTTTGTGAATATTAAATACAAGCAATGGTTTTTGGGAATTAAATAAAACATCAGAAAATGTTAACTTTTGTTAATTGACTTGACAGACAAAACAGTCCAATGAAGTATTACCTTATGGTATTATACTCCAAGGCGGTTAGTTTAAGCAAAAAGAGATATTTAATCAAGAGCATATCTGTTAGATGAACAAATAAAGTTTAACAAATTTTGAATTTCGTCCTAATATCGAAATAAATTTTCTTCTAACAGTTTTTTAATTCAATCAACCATGTGGACGTTAACATTCATGGAACTATTGATCCAATCTTTTCTTTTTTTTCTGTGCACGCATAGGGTTGCATTTAAAATTTTTGACCTCAACTCCCTAGCTTCACCCCTCAAGGGCGTTAAAAAAGTTAAAATTTAAATTTGGTGTCTCTATGTTTACTAATAGCAAAAATATTTCCTCATACTAAGACTTTTCGGACACCCTGTATTTGGCCGGTAGGCTATAATTACATTGGTTCTGCAATGTATATTCCAAACTTGTATTTTGAAATAAGCGTTTTCCGAAAAGATGTTCACTGATTCGGAAAAAAAGTGACGATCCCAAAATCTTCAACATTTTTAAAATTTAATAACATTTGAATGGGTTGTTAAATTTTAATTGGCTTAACGATACGTAGCGTAGTGATCAGAGTAAAAAACCGTGAACACGTTGTATTTCCTATAAAATGATACATAAGACAGAATCGAAAAACCAAAAGATCTACAACGAACAGGCTAGAAAAGTACGTCTATGTAAAATTAATATTATAGGTAGGTCATTCTATTGTGTCTAAAAAAGTGAAAAAGAAACATGTCTTGATTTTCCTTCGCATTTTAAACGGCAATAAATCGTAATTCGCATTCATAGAACAACATTATTGTGAAAGGACATGGCTATACACACATCAATAAAAATTTGAATAAAACTGAACAGCTCCTTTGGAAGTTATGATGTTTTAAAGTTGTTGAATATTTTGGGTTCGCCATTTTTTTTGGATATAGTGTATATTTGAGAAAAAAAAATTTACCAGCCTGCGGATAGTAACCACTTTCCGCACTTAATAAGACTTCGTGTGCTAATTAACGTCACTGGGCCCGGAGCGAAGACGTCCAATTTAAAATATTTAGTAAAATATTAGTGGGAAATACCCAAAAAACAACCATCCGAAAACTATGAATCTACCGAATAATTGCAGAGTCTTTCTCATTGCTATGAGTAGTAATGCTATGCAATTAGGGTTACCATCTGACCGGATAAACCCGGTCTTCACTGGATTTTAAAGCCGTTGATCGGACTCCGCCCGAATTTCATTAAAGACCGAATTTTCTGCACCATCAGGCAACGATGCAATTTCCTTCCGAAAAGACTTCTTAAAAGCTGTTTCAAGTGGCCAAAAATGTAAGTAATTTGAAGGGTTATAAGAAAAACTTATAAAACAAATAAAACGGTAAAAAAAGAAGTTTTATTTTTTACACCAAAAACCGGACTTTTTTTTATACAATCAGGATTTTTCACCGGTCTCGACTGATTTTAGGAATTTAGCACCTGGTAACCCTATATGCAAATAAGTTTGTGTTATTTATTTATTTGTTGATTGTCAGTATAGACGTCAAACTGAAAATACAAAGATTATTCGACTTTTATCCAACTTTTGAGCAGAAAATGGAGATAGAGGAAGAAACTGAAGAAAATATGATTGACGAAATACCGGAAGACATTCTCGAAGAAGCCAAGAATGTGAACATGGAACTGCTACCAGAAAAATCAAAATACCGTTTATGCCAAACAATTGGAAACCTTTCGTAAATGGTATGCAAAAAAGAAAATAAATAATTTCAAGAAAGAAGAGGTACTTTAGTCTAGTATACTTTTTCGACATTGCAAAAACAAAATTTAAAGGTATTTATTCAGAAAGACGGAAACATCGGATTTTTTGATGAAATTTTGCTTAGACCCTAATTTTGGGTCATAAAACACGAATCGGAAATCAATATTCGGCGGTCTCATAAGATTTTACCAATTTTTTCTTCTTTTAGGTTAGGATTTTCTATGGATTTCTTTAAATTTCGATAATTTCACTTAAACACATTTGTAACCTTATAATTAATATTTCTTTTCGTAGCAAAAAGCATCAGATTTAGGCAAAAATAGCTAAGAAAATTGCTTTTTTCTTTCGAAAATTCCATTTAAAATCACTGTTAGCCGCCATTATTTACCCACCGGTGAACACTATTATTTTGTGCGGTGCTGCCACGTTTACTTATTTTTCCTGTAAAAAAATGGCAAATTAAGAGTTACCTCAAAAATATAAGTGCATGTTATGTAACACGTTTATCGGATTTCTTGCATCACTGAGGCCTTCTGTCCACATAGCGTATCGTTATAGGCGCGTACTAGATTCATCTTGCAGGGACGATTTCTATTCGCCGACAGTCACAAACCAAAATTTGCTGGCGAATAGAAATCGTAGATTGGTGACGAATCTATTACGCATTTATGACGATACAGTATGTGGATAGAAGATCTAACGTGGTCCAGAAGGAGAGTATCAGCTTATGGACCGAGAGGTGGTGGGTCCGAGGCCGTGCCATTTGCCATTTAAAAAATTAGATCGGCTTTAAAAGGTGTATTGAAGACGGATTAGTACTTCATACGATGGTAAGTTTTTTTTTATAATAGTTGCAATCTCATATGTACTACTCTAACTCTCAAGCATGGGCACATATCATAATATATCAAGTGAGGATTATTTGTTTAGGGGGGCAGGCTAAGCTCAAGTTAGGTACTGTATGACATTTCCCCATGTTCCAGATTTTGAGTAGTACATGAGATTACCAATAACAACAAAAAAATTAAAATCCTATGAAGTGCTAACACGTTTCCAATACACCTTTTAGAGCCGATCTAATTTTTTAAATGACATAACCATAAGAGATCGTCGAGAACTGATTTCAGATTCGTGTTCTACGACCCAAAATTGGGTCGAAGCAAAATTTTATTACAAAATTCGTGTTTCCGTCTTTCCGAATAATTACCAAATCAAAACATAAGTTGGATATAAGCAATAAATAAAATATTCTATAAAAATACCGAAACTAAATAATCTTCCTCACGCTCGTAGAAAAAACATTATTCCCAACACGTGCGGAAAGTGTCTTTTCCGCACTCAACTAGTGACCGAACTCCGCTTCGCGTCGCAACTGCAGTCGCGTGCGGAAATGTATCACTTTTCGCACTTGTTAGGCAAATAGCTATTTCGGAAAAATTACTTTTGAAGATGTTTTTTATAAATTTTTTAAATATTCAAAAACTTTTTACAAATCATTGAATCATGGAAGACTCATTTGGATCTCTTAAAAAATTAGGTTCGTTTACTAGCCTATACTTTCATAGATCAACGAAATGTCATCAGTTGTTAAATATGACAAATGCACTGATGCAAATGTGATTTCGTAGTAAAGCATTGTATAAAAATATTCGCATAAAAAGTTGTATTTAGTTATTATTCTTGAGACGTAATTGTTAATTATTTCTAGAAAACGTGAGTTAAAAACTAGGTGAAGTCTTTTACTCGGAATATTGCATTGCGATTAAAGTTGAGAAATTGGTAATTTTCTACAATTAATTTGTTATCTTCGATTTCCTAAAATTGAAATTACAGGAAAAACTAAGTACAACAAAACATATCCCAAAATTAAATCTGCTAGAACTTCTAATCAAAACAATAGCAACGATAATGATTTACCCAGCTGAGTGGAGGACATTTAGGTGTCATTCTTTTTTGAGCTTTTTTTCAAATATAATCGTGCTACGTAAAATGATACTGAAGATTTCGAATAACTTACTAACTTAAGCCTATTTATTTTATGAAAAATGAGATAGCCAATAATATTTTACGGCTATTTGTTTTGTAGCATCAACAATTACTATTTCCTTCCCATTCCGTTAATTAAAGAAGTAGAAATCGACCCTGAAATTTGGCAAACACTTTTTGACTACATCTCAAAAACTTGGGGTGATATTGGAATAAATTAAGTAGGAAAATGGGCTATTTTATCAGGTTAGAGGGTATAATGGATAATATAATAAAATGTTAAATATGTTGTAAAAATTAGATGTTATCGAAAAAAAGGCAAAAAATCGAAATTAAATCGTCGTAGATTGCTTCCTTCCTATAAAGAATGAAGAATCTAAAAAATAGGGAAATCACGTATTTCGACGAGCTTTTTCTGATGAGGTATAAGGGATTTTGATTTGGATCAATTTTGATCCCGAAAAAAATTAAGAACCATCGCGTCGCGACAAAATCTATTACTTTTTTCAATAATAAAAAAACTATTATTTTGTTAATAATGTGACTTTATTTAGTCCCTTAAAATACGGAAAACTCAAATAAAGCTCAAAGAATTATGCAGACCCAACACATCTTATTTGAACCGAATCTTTCTCCATTTAATTTTAAATCTGTGGAATTTCTCGTTTTTATTCGAGTTGGGCGGCATCGGTACTAGTCCGACTGCATGCCAAGCATCCTCCTGAACAATTCCTCCTTCACACTTATCGCATCGCATCTACCGTGAAACTGTTGGAATTTTAACCATATTGGACGGATTGGCGTATAATATGCATCACGCAACAAGTTTGTATTTTTATATCGTAAAACGCATAACTGAAAATTTCTTAGGTCAGTAGTTATCAATATAATTATTACGTAGTAAGTTTTAAATGATTTGTGAAATATTCACTAACAGAAATCCCAGTACCAACTTTGCAATGAGAAATAATGCAATGAGAAATAAAAAAAATATGTTTCGAGGAAATGTGTTTTTTCTATTGTAAATGATAACAATGATGATTAGACCTAAATACATATATGTGCAGTGTTTGATGTATAAAATTCAAGACGTAAAAACTACTGGACATCTACATAGTCTTGTATGGGTGTTGATTATCTGCAAGCACTTTCCACGACAGTCTGTATAAAGAAAAGACCCACAAAAAACCCCACAAAATGTCCGACATAATACTTAAGGTTAAACAAGTTCAAAAAACTCTTCTATCCCTTGACACCAAAAAGTCCCCCAGTCTGGATGGCATACCAGCAATTGTTCTAAAAAGATGCGCTCCAGAACTTGCACCCATCTTAACCCGTCTTTGCCCAGATCTCCTATGACAAAGGTATCTTCCCAGATAGCTGAAAGACTGCTCGTGTGCAGCCTGTTCTGAAGAAAGGTTCCAAGTCCCTCCTTTCCAATTAAATACCTATCTCTCGTCTATCTGTTGTCAGCAACGTTGTGAAGAAAGTGATCCACTTGCAAATTCTAAAACATCTAGCAAAAACACAGAATAATCCATGACAGACAGGACGGATTTCGTCACCATGGACCCACAGCTGATCTCCTTACCTTTGTCACACATAACTGGAACAAGTCTCTCGAATTTCATGGCGAATCCTAGATTCTTGCTCTTGATATTTCCAAGGCTTTTGACCAAGTGTGGCATGCCGCACTCCTTAACAAACTACCTTCTTACGGTCTTCCTTCCAAACTATGTATCTGGATCGGTAGCTTTATCTCTAATCGCGCGTATCTCTCGCGGTAGACGGATACTCATCCAACTTCCATCCTACCAATGCTGGCGTACTCCAAGGCACAGTCCTGGCACCAACACTATTTATTTTTCACATTAGTGACCTTCTTCAGCTACCTATCCCGTCCACAGTTATGCTGACGATAGTACTTCAACATTCATTTTTCCAGATAAGTCTTGAATAAAGAGCTGGATAATAGACGCAGATCTATGCAATTATATCGTTCTCAAGATCTTTAATTAATCTTATACTGGGATGCCAAGAACCTTGTTCAGTTCAAAACCCATTCGTGCTCCCTGTCATGCAGAAAATCCGAAAACACATACTCCATCCACATGAATGGCAAGCCTTACAGAGCAATGAAACGTCCGATGTTGTTGGCATCGCTTTCGGACATAATCTCAGCTGGCACAAACACATAACTTCAATAGCCACATCAGCAGCTAAAAACTTGGATTTCTCTTTCGAGCCAGAAAACACTTCTCCCCTTCCAACTTACACACTCGCCATGTTTCCCAAATAAGACCTAGCCTATTCCCACATCTGGGGAGCGGCATCACGTTCGACACTTAACATCCTTGATTCTGTTCAAAAGAGGGCTTTTCGACTCATCCATGACCCAGTCCTTACAAGAAAACTCCCTTCTTTTCCTCGTCGCCGCAGAGCATAATATGTATACTTGTGTGTAGGCTGTGTGGGGAGGGAATAAAAAAAGGAAAGCATTATGTTCTCCAAGGGATATCGGCTTTAGTGAAAGGAACTACTGTTAAAAAGTAAAATTAATGCATGTTCAATAATTGTTCATGCATAACTTCATCACAGGTGCATCAATTTTAAAATTTTGTTTTTTTTTGTTCGAAAGAGTATACTCCCGCGGTGCTCTCTCGTAAATTTTATTAGGATCTGGTAATGATTCCCGAAGGTAGCCGTGGAATTCCTCAACGGCTAACAGTGTACATACAGTAATTGACGCATAACTGCGATATGTGGATTTAGATGATTGTTTTTTTTAAACCGTAGGCGTAATTCAGATTCACTAAGAAGGTTTAAAATTTAGTACTGGTTTAAATTAATAGCTTCAAGTTAAACAGTTATGATTTGACAATTTTTGTCCTGTCATTGTTAATAAGTCGTCATTAAAAGCTTGCTTGGTTTCCAAATGATTTTCATCTTGGAACGGGTTGCTAGAATGTATTTGATTCAATTATTGTCAAAAGTACGTCCTAAAATAGCCCTTTTGTTTATAAATTTGCGAGAACCCCCGGAAACAAATTCATAGTATAAAACTTAGTTGTCGTATTCTTACACTTGTCAGTTTAAAACTTTTGGTTCTTAAATTAGACCGGACTTGCATTGGAGAATCTGACCCTATATGTTTCCCCAATGGTTCCATCGAGTTATACAAAAGTTAAAGCAGGGGGAGAAAAACTCCAATTTCGCAAGGGAACAATTTGTTGTTGTAAAAAAGAGGTAAGAGGGAATAAGTGCATTTTACTGTTAAAATATTAAAATATGACGTTTTTAGAGTTCTTGAAGCCAAAGAAATCCAGTATTATATAATAATGATAATTTTTGACACAGAGATCAAAGATATTAATATAAAATGGATACTAAAAAAATAATGCGGCGGTAATGGAAAAGGAGGCGGAAGAAACGTGATGCGTTAAAATATTCGTCAAAAACTTGTATCTTGCTGTATTTGACAAAATGGTAAATGATATTTAAAATGAAAAATTCTCGACCTTTTAATTCGCTGCCTCCGCCGTGCCTCTCTACCTGATTGGTCGCCAGAGGTCTGACACGTACTGCTTTCCAGACAGCAGTGAAGGGTAACATCATTGGTGATGAGATGAATAATGCCGTGCGAAATTTTACTTTCTCTTTATTAATTAGAAAAGAAAATATGTTTTAGCCCTTTATTAGTTCTATTAGTATTAACAAAATATCATACGCGCTTTGTGCTTTGCGTTAGGTAGTAAAACACAAGATTTCTGGGTGTTTAGTTTGGTGTTAGTTTTGGTTCGAATAGCTATTCTCTGGATTATTTTATTTGTGTTAGAGTATTTTTGAAATTCCGAATTTTGGACGAGATAGTAGGATTTCCTTCTTTAAAGCCAACAAAAATATTATTTCTTTAAACTTGCTAAATATAAGTATTGTTAAGAGAATTGTCAACACAAGAACATAGCTCTCTGTTTTTATACGGCCATGTGTTTATTCCCAGTGGTGGGAATTTATAGCAGGATTTATCGGTTTCAATATACAACACCCTATATAATATTATAGCATTCATATAAAGACATTAGCAAAACGATTTTAGTGGATTAATCCGTTTTGGAGCTAAAGTGAACTAAACATATAAAATAGTTTGTTGACGTTTACGTACAGGTTTCGATTAAAAAAAACTCTTCTAAGCCGTTTAAAGAAGAGCGCACAATCAATTATATAATTTTTAACTTGCTTTATTAATTTGCTAATCCATATTTCCTATTCGTTCTTCCGTTATGCTCATTAGATTTCAAAGCACAATATCATTCATTTAAATTTGAAGAAGTTCTGCTCAGCCGATTTTAAAATATACCTTAGTGTTTTGAAGCATGCTTACAGTTGTTTTTAAGCTAGTGCGGTGTGTTGACATTTAGTTGTTATTTAAATTGTCGAACCATAAAAAATATATGCTGACATGTTATTTTTTAATTTAAGACAAAAATGTTACATTGCGTAAAGTATGTGTATTTTAGGACTACAAGAAATGATAAAGGGTCGTTTAAATTAGCAGTTTATCTATATTGAAAATAGAAGTAGACGTCATGCCCTGACTGTATAATAAATGAGATTTTTTTTATTAAGAAACTAGCCATATTTCACACCAACGAAATGTGAAGGATGTGTTTTGCAATGTTTGTAATATATAATGTTAGTAAAATATATTGTTTTAGTGGCTATAATTTAAAAATTGTAACAACCTGCCCCGATGTCCCCTACTTTTAACAAGCAAGTCTATTTATTTATTGAAAACACAGTTTTGTATTACGTGCAATTTGCACTTAACACAAAACTGTGTTTTCATTCATATTTAAAAAGTGCACGCAGCCTTCACACATTCTTTATTTATTTATTAACTGATACGAATAGCGCCGTTTTCTGTTTCTGTCTGATCTCTACATAGCAACTAAAAACGGACAATTTCGCGAGCCGACAATAAGATACAAGGGTTAGATGCCATCAACGTTCAGTTGCCTCTTGATAGCAGCTAATGACGCTACCGGCAAGTAAGTAATGATGTTGCTCACCTAAAATACTCACACAAAAAATTTAAATTTAATATCAATTTTGGGGCACTTTTGACGCTGAGAAAATGCGAAAAAAATTTGTACATAACTTTGACCGCACTCTCCAGTAAGCAAATTAAAAAAATATATAAAACAGGCCCATTTTAATTTACAAAATAAACAAAATTCACGTGATACTTGAAATCTATGCACATACCATTGCATAAATATTAATATCACAAATTTAAATTCAGGTCTTGTTATAATATATTTTATTAACTGGGCGTTAAATCCTAGGCAATAAATTCCAGATTCCATATTTGGTAGTATTTAATTGCTAAGGTCTAGTAATAAACACAGACAGAATTGCCAATAATAACTTACATATTTAAGCAAGGCATTTCAATGAAAAGAGTATCGTGGTTATCAGATAATTACATTAAATTAACAAGCAATTCTGAAGAAAAATTTCCACGAAATTAAAAACGAAGAACTCAAAGTCGCAAAGTTCTGAAGATTTATTAAAAAAGCCGTTTCTCCTTTGTCAAGGAGAATAGTAATGAACTAATGCAGAGCTGTAATAATTCCAACGACATTTTAAATTCAAACTCCGTTCAAACCGTTTAAGTCTTAAAATTAGTACTGGTTTAAAATTATATTCCCTAGTTGATCCGTTAGCATTGGATACGTTTTTATCCTGTCATTAACAAATCGTCGTTACAAACAAATGGTTTGTTCTTCTATTTCTGCGATTTGCCTAGTCTCCAAATGATCTTTGTCTTGGAACTCGCTTCTATGGATATAGTTCTATTATTATGAAAAATAACACTTTAGTTTTCTTCTCCTTGATAGGTAGTACCAGAGACTATAAAGACTATAGAAAAATTCTCGAATATGGAAATGGAAGTCGAGGCGCTGGTACAGAATTCCCTGTGTCGCCGCCAATTGCCGCACTTGCCGCGTTGTAACTCTATTTGTTTTTAACTCGGCGAGATACAGCAAAGCTGCTATTAACCGAGCATGGTAACCGGTTTATCAGTGAGAAAGTAGTCGATTTATTAGTAATACAGTAACCAGTTAGCACAAAAAAATAAAGAAAAGGAACAAAAAAAAAGAAAACATTAGTAAATTAGTAATCTAAAAACAGTAAATCCCTATAAGCAGTATTAAAAGAAATCCTAGAACGATTCAACATTTAGGAATTTCGTTGAGAAGCTAGACCGATGTATAGCTGAAGGATCTTTTAAATAAATTTGTACAATGCTTGGGCAACTAAGAATGATAATGATATCTAGTATTACGTTGATGCAATGTATTTCTGGAAACTAGTCTTTGACGCAAATATTCCGGAGAGCCAACTTTCAGCAATCTATGCAAAAAGCATCCCAAATAAAGTTTTTCTCGATCTTTGATATTTAGCTATCTAAGTTCTTTTAACTTATAACGTACATGATCTCTGCCTCTCAACCCAAAAATAAACCTATTACAAGAATTCTGAATTTCTTGCAATCTAGCATCAACTCATCATCATCGAGGCAAGGACAATAATATACAAAGTTGCAGTAGTTACAATAAGACAGCACCAAAGACTCACACAATCGTTTTCTCTTTAAATTAAGACTATGCTGATTTTTATGCAAATTGCGCAAATAGTAAGCTCGTTGCGTGACCCTTAAAATCTGACATTTAAACCTTATCCTACAGTTAAATACTATACCTAAATTCTTATATTCAGTCACAGCTGGAATTTCAACCTGTGCCATACTTATATTGGACATATAGCCCAGTCATTATTTTTACCAAAAAACATAATGGCAGACTTTTTAGGATTAATTTTTAGGCTGTTAGTAGATTATTGGTATATATGTAGATTCCAGGCCGCGATTGATACGGTTTTTAGCATTTAAGGCATTCAAAATATTAAAACTGGTAAAAATTTGACTATCATCTGTATATTGATTCCAGTTACAACTACTCGCATGTGTATGGATGTATATGGTAAAAATTACACATAGCAATGCACAAATAGCTTGCATACATCCATAGCTTTTTAACTTTTCAATGTTAGGATTTTTTAACTGGGCCAGCCCACGTGGACTTCAAGCATAAGAGTGCATTTATGTCGGAGCTGCGATAAACGATAAGATCGGCGATAATAGTGAAGCGGAGGGAATTTGTCTGAAGCAACGCGTCGCTCCAATAGCGACACCTTCATACAAAATAATGAAATCATTCTGTCCGCTTCGCTAGTATCGTCGCTCTTAGCATTTATCGCAGCTCCAACATAAATGCACCCTCAGTACTAACCTACCGTGGGCCTCTGAAGAGAAGGAAAATGTAAGCCATTGACTCGGGATTTGAAGGATTATAGGATGGGAGGGCAAGGGAAAATCTGCAGGCAATTTGTTCCATCATCTGGAGACCCTAGATATAAACAAGCGAGAGAAGTGGGATGTCCTTGGTGCTGTGTTAGGAACACTCAAGAGGGGAATAATAGAGGCTAGTTCATTTGAGCAAAATCCGTGAAAATATTTGAAGAAAAGGGACAGATGACAGATCACCAACAGCGCTGCGATGAGCGAGAGAAGGTAACCTTGTCATGAGTACTAGGTCATTGATGAGTCTTTTGGGTAGAATCAAGGATTTTAAGTGTCAAAGGTGATACCGCTCTCCAGATGTGAGAACAGTACTATAGGTTTGGGAAACATAGAGAATGTGTAAGTTGGAGGGGGACAAGTATTTTCTGGCTCGAAAGAGAAAACCAATCTTCTTAGCTGCTGATGTGTCTATTGAAGTAATGGGCTTGTGCCAGCTGAGATCAAGTTCGAAAGCGATGCCAACAAAATCGAAGGTTTCTTTGTTTTGTAGGGCTTGGCCTTTCATGTGGATGGGATAAGTGTTGCCGGATATTTTTGCGTGGGCAGGGAGCAAGACTGAATTTTGGAGACGTTCAACTAAACAAGGTTTTTGGCACCCCAATCTAAGATGAATAGAAAATCTTGTTAAAGGGATAGGTGCACAGATTTCCATCTATTATCCAGTTCTTGATGCAAACCCGAACATAATGGGAAATAATTACAAAGTCTGAACTTCTGAACGTGTAAAAAAAATGTTACTACTCACATGTCAGTTTCGCTAAAATTACGGGATTTTCTAATAGGTATGTATGCATACATCACACAAACCACATGCAAAATAAATGAAATCAAATTAATAGACTAATTAATGCACTACAAATTAAGATCCGTTTCAACACTTATCGCACTTGGCCCAAATATTTTCGCCAAGAGTTAATTTAACAGTTAACTAGATGATAAGCTTTTGTTTTAGTGCAAATGTTCTCATGAAGACGATATCTATACTTTGTGGTTTGTTGTTATTGAGATAATAATACCCACTTTCTAGCACAGTTTTGTTGTTAGTACACGGTGCTAACGTTTAATTATATTAGTATTTTTTAAATCTTGCTTGACTTTTTCTTTTTCACCCGTGGCATAGTTGTCCAAAACAATGGCAGAAAACTAAAATACAAAAACCAGTAGACTGCAGACTCTGCAATAATGGAAATCCGTCTAAACCTTCTTCAGGCTCACTTGGTGATCCAGAGCATGACGGTAATGAAACTTTCTCGACTGCTATTTAATAAATTTTTGTTGCTACCCTTTAGTAAACAGACGATAAGCTGTGAACTCCGACATAGTGTAACCGGGAACCTGAAGCAGAAATGCAGGCAGCGCAGCGCCAAGGTTCCTCTGTACATATACTTTGAGTTAAGAGAATGTGTGAAAAAAATAAGTGAAAAAATGTATTTTTTTTGTTGTGATGCTGATCCATTTACTTCAAAGTCATTCCAAAAATTTATATATGATGGCGCCTCGCCAAACATTGTAAATAAACAAGAATATTTTTCAAAACCAAAACAAAATCTTACAAAAACTGTTTTTTAGAAATTTATTAGTTTATTTGGTCTAATGCACAGCTAAATTCTTCACATTTTTACCAGCCTAAACTCCGAACCATCCCGAACTAGCGTCTGTTGACAAATACTACAACGGATCAAAGTCAACCAGCAGACACTAAATGCTTACGTCTATACGAAAGAATTTTAAAATGATTTGTTGTGGTAATGTCAAGACATTTTAAATCGTATAAATATTTTCACATACTCATAAACATAATACACCAGCATCAAAACCATCAAAATTTTTGTGATGAATAATACTTGCAGCAAATGCAAATTGGTGCATAAAAATTACAAAAATAAATCATTTTTGTATATTTATGGGGATAATTTTCTATGTTTTGATTCCTCAGCTGTTTGAGGTGTTTATAGTAATTAGTTTTAAAATAATAATTATGCAGCTAAATTTTCTTCTAAATGATAAGAACTATTTTTAGCTAAGCCTGTATCAGAGAGTCTTAGAAAAAGGAAGATGTTTTCTATTAATACCAAAATTACCCTAATTAAAGTGAAGGTTAGGGAAGAGAGGAGAAGCCTTTGCAGCCAAATGTTTTATATATGTATGTATATATACAGGCTGATCCAAATTAAATATAAGATGAGTTACGAAAAGAAAAATATTTTTATTTTATACGGAATAGATTAATACAATAATAATACTCTTCCACTTATTTAATTCTACCGAAAAGCTTAATAATCAAATACCGAAATTGTCAAGACGTATACCACGACTCTCTAACAATAACTGCCTCTAAAAACTGCAAACTTATCCCTTCTTCATTCAAAGAATTCATCTCTTTACATTAACACCAAAAAAACTAATTGCCTTAGAAATAGGATATTTTCTTTTAATCCCTGATGGTTTTTAAAGGGAACCATAACTGTTTGGGCCGTACCTATAGTTTGTTCACAAATCGGTGAGTATATAGTCTGTTCAGTATGATAGTTAATTAAAATTATATTTCATTCGGCCATCCAGTAAGTCCTGTCCTCAGGACTATCTAAGCGAACTTATTCCTAATACCATTACGCTATCTACACATAAAAGTAAACATCTTTAATGAAGCTGCATGGTATCATCATCAACCACAAACTGTTTGGTATGAACTGCATTACCGGTAACTGCGAATTGCTAACTGCATTATCGCTAACTGTGAACTGCTTCACGCCAACTGCATTATCGTCAAATGCGAACTACTTCATGCCAACTGCATTATCGCTAACTGCGAACTGCTTTACGCCAACTGCATTATCGCCAACTGCGAACTGCTTGATGCCAACTGCATTATCGCCTACTGCGAACGGCTTCATGCCAACTGCATTCCCCACCGTTACATACACAAATTACTCTCTCATCATGACCCATGGCTTGATTTTATCCACAGCGACCACGGTCTTATATTTCTTAAGACCTTCCCTTAAGTCTTCAACTCCATAACGGTCGTTTATCAATACATGCACGATTGATACGAAACGGTTCTTTGAACTTTGGAAGGAGCTTTCGACTACTACCGGTTGCTGTACCATCTGTCCTCAGGACCATGACTACTTCGCCTTCCTCATGTTGTTTCGCTTCAGTTCGGTTTTTATCAAACCGTTCCTTCTGAGCGATCTGATATGTAGTTATTCTCTTGGATATGTTGGATCGTAATTGATGGATATCAATGCGATCCAGGGAATCTTTTATTTCATTTAAAATTTTTGACTCAGCAATAGTTCGACTTTTGTACCCAGCGAGTGCTTCCAATGGAGACGTTCCTGTAGTCTTATTGCACCGCAGTTTAATACCCTCCGTATTTGTTTTACATAGACGTCCCAAAGTTCTTCCGGTTGCCCGCCTGCTGCGGTCGCTAGACAATTTAGCACCGTCCTATTTACTCGCTCACATTGACCATTCGCTCGAGGGGTGGTCTATATGCTATGCCACTGATACTAAAGTATAACTATCCAGAAAAGGCGTGAGTTTAATAAGTTTAAGTACCCATTATGATTTGTAGAATAATTATTAATAAAGTAATTGCTGGTTATCTATTTTAATGTTTAAGACGTGGAATAAAGTAATTATTAGATGAATGTCTGCTCAACTTCTTTTTTTATCGACACAGACGTTGAGTTAGCTTTTCATCTATTTTCATTATATAATGACTCCATCCGTGATATAATGGGATTTTCGATCAGTTTAAAATCTCTACCATAACAGGTACTCAAATATAGTCAGTTGACCTTATCTGACAAAGAATGCAATTTGCGATTGATTCTTGATTGATAATTTTGGAGGTGTTAATTTTAATTTAGGGGGTGCTTAACACCCTCCAGCCTCCTCTAGTTGATCCTGTATTCGCTACCATTAAAAGGCTACAAAAAATGCTGTATGCATATGATCTTCTTGGATGAAGTTACAGGCATTCAACAGTGTATGACAAAAATAAGGAAAGTGTGAAGGCTGTGTGCACTTTTAAGTATGAATATGAATGAAACAAAATTTTTGTATTAAGTGCAACTTTGCACTTAATACAAAAATTTGGTTTCATTCATATGACAAAAATGACTAAAATAAAAAGTTAATCTCTTTTTGGTACCTACAGCAAAATCGAATAAAGAAATAATGCGTTAACGATAAAATTAGGAATAATAACAGTTGTGAAATAACAAAATGTAAAAACAGTGACTTTATATTAGGTAAATTATTATTTTGGTAGCATTTTTATTCAATTATTCGAAATTATTCCGAATTCCGAAATTGTGTAAAAATTGATTCACAAAAATGTTTTGACGCTGTGCAATCCGAAAACAAAGATTTTGGGGACCCCCATAAAATTTATAACATTTTCTTCTTATTTTATGAGAGAAATCTTCGTTTTAAAGCCGTGTGACGTAATTAATTAATACATTGTATAAAGCAATGTTCAGTTAAACGCCTCCAAAATCCTTGTCTTGGTCCCTGTCACGCAAAAAATCCAACAATTACCCACCCCATCCACATAAACAGGCAATCCCTACAGAACAATGAATCGTTTGATCTTGTTGGGATCGCTCTTGAACATAATCTCAGTTGTCGCAAAGACATTATTTCAATAGCCACATTAGCAGCCAAAAAATTTGTTTTTTCCTTTCGAGCCAGAAAATACTTCTCCTCTTTCGACTTACACACTCTGTATATTTCCCAAATAAGACCTAACCTAGAGTATTGTCAAAAATTCGACTTATCAGTGACCCACCCCTCATAAGCAAAACTTCATTATCTCGTTCATCGCCGCGCTATTGGGGATTTATGATTTATCCCTTTCCTACCGATACTTCCACAGATTTTGTTCGGAAAAACTGGAGGCTATACTTCCTCCCTTGACTGCTCCTAACAGAACAATCAGCGGTGCGTAACGTATGCATCCCTTACTATCCAGACACAAAAGCCTCGGCAATTCCACTTCTCTCGCTCATTCATACCTACCTAGGGTCTCCAGATTATGGAACAAATTGCCAGCAGATGTTTTCCCTTCCCCTCGCAACCTTAAATTCTTTAAATCCCATGTCAATTTCCCTTCTCGTCAGGCGCCTAAGGCGTGGGCTATCTCAGGAGAAAATCTTATCATTGTCAAATTATTAGGAAATGATTGGTCGATTTAGGCTACGCCGGATAACAAAATGTGCCTGCCCATGTCCACCGCTTTAATTTGAAAAAATAGCCCTAGGAGTAACTAAGACCGTTTAAGACTGGCTACTGGTTTCAATTTAGACCTTCTATTTGTTCAGCTAGGCTTTGACAAGTTCTTGTCCTGTTACTATTAATAAGTAGTCATTAAAAATTTTTCTGCTACTTCTGCGATTTGTCATTTGGTTTGATTGATTATTCCAATGTTGGCGCTTGCTAAAATTTTAATTCCATTATTGTGGCCAAATTAGGCCGGTCTAAATAGTGAATGTGGCCGCTATGTTTGCTTATAAGATAATATAATCTTATAATACAGCTAGCTAGGCCTAGAAATCACTATATAACGACAACTAGACTGTTTTGTCAATCTTTAATAAAACAATCTAGATAATTGAACTATTTGGGAGGATAATTTAACCTTGCGAAGCCAAGTTGCCGATTTCATTAACTTGTAACGTACACAGACCGTGAACTCTTATTACTCTTTAATTTACAGAATTATGAGCAGCAACATAAAAACTGTACTTTTTATGTATTTAAAACAATGTCATGCTTCTTTTTTTTGTTAAATTATACGTTTATACCAAGTATGACGGTCACTCGGGAAGGTGAGTTTGTGTTTTTTTATTATTACTATGCGTTAAGCGTTAAGGCGAGGTCAATGCCATAAATTCGTATGTTATGGTCCAGATTTAATGGAATTTATGAATATTTTCAGGTAGACTACGCTAAAGTAGCTAAATAATAAATATTTTTTGGAATAGAGACATCTAGTATTGACGCTGTCCACGGATGGTGTAGACAAGAGGACAAATGGACCAAAAAGTGAAAGATACGAAAAAAGGTCATTCTTTATAAAAGTTTTTGCTTGCTTTCAGAATAAGATCCACGACGCCAAAAATGTGTTCTTTTTTTTTGTACAGGGTATGCAAAAAATACAAAAACGTAAAATTTGGTTAAGAGTAAAGTTGCCTTTTTTAAAGGATACAACACGTTGTATAAAAAAGTTGTTAAAAGAATTCTTATTCCAAATTTTCAAGTACAAATTTAAAATTTCTAAATTACGCTTTTGAAATCAAAATTTTTCATGCACACTGTCACTGTCACCTTTTTTATTTTATTACAGCTTTGATAACTGTGACGTATTTGTCAAAATCATAAAGATGCAAAGAAAATTATAATTCAAACTTACAGACTCATAGAGGTTAAAGAAAATTACTAATAGAATATTAAATAATAATTGTTATATTCGAGAGATATATCTCTTATTTTATTAAACTTAATTAATTAAGTTACTTAAAAAGTAAGGGCACATCATATTTATTTTTCAAAAAATTTTCCTTCATATCCTACGCATTTTTCTAACTGACGTCGAAAATGGATTACGTTTCTTCTTATTTCTTCCAGCAAAATCAACGCTCTTAAAATTCTCTGCTTTAAAACTTCTTCGCCATATTCAATGGGTCTTTCAGTTGTTTAATGCGCCCCTAGAGAAACAAATCACAAATTGCCAAATCGGGACTCCAAGGGGCACACAAGATTGGACTGTGTCGGTTCATCCAACGATTTCCAAATTTGCGATTGAGCCAATCCCTTACATTTGCAGCACAATGTGCACGGTGATATTGAAGACGCAATTTTTCTAACTTGTCTGACAAAAATGACTCCAGCATATATAAATAAGAATGTCTGTTACATTTATTATCATAAAAATATGTTATTATCCCATAATAGGAAATGGCGCCCCAAACATTTACTTTCGTATCTCACATACTGAGAATGCTACAGTGCCGTTTGTACTTAAGGTTGACTCTCTGAGAACATTATATCAGCTTATGGAAGTTCACGCTGTTATATTTTCATTAACGACCCACAAGCCAAAAACCAAGCGTTTGTAACTGTCCCCATCTTTCAAAGTTTGGTTTAAAAGTGCGAATTTATTTTATTTAAACACATTTTAAATATGGCCTTTTTTACACAATTGTAAACTTCGTGCTCGTTTTCTTACAGACGTAATAGCATTTTCATCAACGGATTGCAAAATTGATACTGTAGAAGCATCGTTTTCGCCGTATCTTTTCTTGGTCTTCTTTAAATCACTATCGGATCCAACTTTTCATAATTGTACATTTGGAAACTTTCCTTGAAACTTGTCAATATCCTAGCGATAACAATTCTTTGCTCTAAAGACAACATCCTTATTATTTTAACAGATACGTCACAGTTATTAAAGGTGTAATCAAGTAAAAAAGGTGACAATGTGACTTAAAAAATTTTGATTTTAAAAGCGTAATTTAGAAATTTCAAATTTTTACTTGAAAATATGGATTAATAAATTCTTTTAAAATTCAAAACATCTTTTTGTTTAACATTTTGCGTTAAAATATAAAAAAGGGAACTTTACTCTTAACCAAATTTTAAGTTTTTGTATTTTAGCATACCCTGTACAAAAAGACAAATTTTTGTCATCGTGAATCCTATTTTTTTAAAGCAAGCAACAATTTTATAAAGAATGGCCTTTTTTCGTATCTTTCACTTTTTGGCCCATTTGTCCTCTTGTCAACCCCATCCGTGGACATACTGTATACTAATTTTATAAAATTAGAAATACCTCGAGCACTGTAGGTACACTTAAATGATTTATTTGTTATTTACTTGATTCATTTGTTGTAGATACTGATATAAAATGTTTTACAACAAAAGTAATATAGGAAAGTTAACGTAATAATTGTTTTGTCGAATTCCTTCTTGTCAAATTTTACATTGAATCATTTCGCGATCATTGATTGGGAAAACAAACGCTAGCTGGCAACATTGTTTTTTTTTCATTTATTTCTATTGGTTTTGTAGCTATTTAACTCTCATACCCTTTATTCCTTAGGCAGGCATCCTGATCCTCACTGTTGTCACATTTCTTTTTTTAGTGTTACTTTCTTTGTACTCGATGAAATGACAATTTAAGTGGTTTGTTCTGGTTTGTTCAACAATATGCATAAAAAAGCTCCCTGATACGGTTGGGTGGATGGGTACGCGGCGCGGGCGAGACGCGACATGCAACCACTTCCTCGTGGTGAGTCCTGGGTAGTAGTAGCGAAGATGTAGTAGTAACTAGCGAAGAGTTGCATGATAAACCAAATGTATATCGTAATGTAACAGGGTTTTGCATAGTTAAATGATAAAGTTTGCTTGCGCGGACTAAGGATATTACTTATTTATGTATATTTTTTGTGTGGGTAAAGGGACCTATAAGCAGTATTTAAGCACTACCCACAGTTTGAATAACGATATTAAGATACTTAAAAAAAAACATTAAAAAATTGCAATTTTCCTGAAAATCGAAATTTTAAGCCCTTTGCGCAGACTCAATATATAATTTTACAGTTTTGGAATTTTACACAGATATTAGTGACGCAACTCCACAACTTTCGGTAAAAACCCCGTACCAAATTCGAAAAATCGAGTGTTTTTCACTCCACCCTAGTGAACGTGGTAATATTACTGCCCTGTATCAAAATTAAGAAAATTCCAATTGACAAACCGAACCTGAACAAAAAAATTAATGATTTAAGTACTTCTAAAACTAAAATAACTCACCAACTAATGCCGCTTGTTGGTTTTCTTGTTGTACCATTGTAGCTGCTCTGGAAAGGACTTCCAGCGGCGACTCTTCTGCTGTATCCATATCGGCTCCACTGCATTTTTCAACAGCAGAATGTGAGGTTATCATCGCTGTCTTGAAATTCTGTAATAAAATAAGAATTATGGATATTTGAGATGCCCATCGCATTTATAATTAAAAGCGAATATTCGGCGGTGAACCCTAGAAAATAAACAATTTTGACGGCCTTTAATAATAAGCATTTAAAAAAAAAGTTGAACTGACCTATTGTGTCACTTGCCTTGAAAATACAGGGTATTCGGAAAATGCGTCTTGGGATACTTGGATAAGTGATTATACGTGGTAAATTAAAGGTAGTAAGTAAACCATGTAAAAAAGTTCGAAATCTCAATATTTTCCTAGTTACAGTCTATCATTTATTTATTCATTTTTGCCAACAAGATCAGAAACGCGAAAAAGCCACTTCACAAAAAAGTCATAATATACCTACTACACACAATATGTAACGCAAGCATGTAACAAAATAAAATAACATACATTAATACATAATACATTAAAATAATAGTATCTGGATGGATAAGGGGCGTTTTACCAAAACCTTACCTCCACCTTACTCTAAACTATTTCCATGGGTTGCTGGTTCATTTTCATCTTTGCGCAATCCCTGGCAACTGCGGCTTGTAGACTTTAAAAGACATCAATTTTATTAAACACTACGTATATAAATTTACTTGCATATTTACAATACAACTCTTGACTTTGACAGTTGTAACAAGAATATTCAGTTTTACTTGAATCTGATTGGCGGTTGGCCGAAAGTTATAACGTAGGGTTAGTTCGTATGATGATGTAATTGTTATAACGACGAGTGTTATCACGAAGAAATAATAAAAATAGGTGGATTACCTAACTTGTTGAATAATCCAGTTGTAAGGATCAAAATGGTTAATCTGGCTCTGACAGCTTGCCGAAGTATTGAGATAAAAGGGTACTACGACCCGAAAGAGTATGACTTACTTCTGGCACTGACGGCCAGAAGAAGTAATGAGATATGAGGGTACTGTGACCCGACTAGCACTGAGCTGAGAGTTCTGATGGCTCGAAAGAAAATAAGGACGTTACTTTGCCTTGATGGGATTGAGCTTTGAAGGCTCGAAAGAGAAGAGGGGGGTTCTGTGATCCGTATTTAAAATAGAGGTTAAATAAACAAGAAATGCTAGCTTGAATTTTATTATTTGCCAGGGGTTTTATACTTTATTGATTTTTAATATTTATTAGGACTACAGAAAAATACAATTTACACGAACTGTTGGGTTTCCTCAACAGTATCTACACACTACAAATGCCCAACATAGGCAATAAAATGGGTCACATGATCACAATTTAAAACTTAATAATTAAATGTAAATATATAAAAACATTTATCTCTAGCCAATGTGCAGGCTGCCCTTTTCAATCTCTTTTCCCCATCGACATTCCTTATCTCGGGTGGCAAAAGTTGGAAAGCCTTGACACCCCGGTTGTAGGGCCCTTTTTTGAACAAGGTTGATTGATGTGACGGGAATCAAAGGTCATTCGCACCTCTTTCATTTACATATTCTGATTATATCCATCACTATTTGTTGAGAAATTCGAGATATTATTTTTAACAAATCTAACAAGTGCTGCAAAATAGAGTGAGGGTGTTGTCAATATATTCAGTTTTTACAAACTGGTTTGCAAGATGTTCGTGGATGCAGGAAGAGCATGCATCTTAACAGTCGCTTTTGTGTTTTAAATATTTCGAATTGGGAGACACCCCAAAAAGCAATGCCATAACTCAGCAATGACTGAACATAAACAGCTGGATAATGTATGGTGACATACTGTATAGCAGTCTGCGGATCTGAGCACACACACTATTTAGTTTTGGTTTGTATACAGATTTGAAATGTGACATTTCCAGTTTAAATTGGAATCAATGAAGACACCCAGGAATTTTATGGAATTTATGTTCTGAATCGATTTTTGATTAAAGTTAATCAATCAGGCTTTAACTTGTTTTAAACATATTTCGATTACTTCTTAACCAATCCAATTGATATTTGGCACATAGACACAGCTTGGCGATTTACATCATTCTTTTATAAAAATGTTTCTCCACTGTGCCACCAGAGGGCACTTTACCTGAGATTTTTTTTTGCCATATCTTTTTTGTTCGGCCAGATATTTCAAAAGCGAGCATGCCATTTTAAAGGTAACTTAACAAAAAAGCTAATTTTCATCCGAGTCGATAAACCTTACCATTTAGTTGCAAATTATAATTAAAAATTTTATTATCATTAAATCAATTTTTTAGATGGAAGCAAAAATCTTGTTACCATGGTTTAAATTTAGTTAAATCTGACAATAACCCAATCGAAATGTTGTTAAAAATTATAAGATATCTAGAAGGTTATCGGACAGTTATATAACAACGATAACAATTTTTTTATTTATTTCTAATTTTCTTCAATTAAGTGAAAATTTTGACACTAAATTAATACTTTAAAAAGGGAAAAAGTGCTTGCTATTATTTTTTATTCTTTATCTGTCAAATAACATTTCGATAAGGTTTTTTTCATGGTAACTTGATTTTTTGATTCCATTTAAAAAACTAATTTAATGATAATAAAATCTTTAATTATAATTTGCGACTAAATAGTGAGGTTTATCGACTCGGATGAAGAGTAGTAGTATTTTATTATCTTTAAAATTACATGCTCGTTTTTGCAATATCTCTCAAAACAAAAAATATAAGGGAAAAATAAAATTTGGGATTCAGGTAAAGTGCCCTCTAGTGGCACGGTAGAGAAACGCTTGTGTAACAGAATGATATAAATCACCAAGCTGAGTCCATGTGCCAAAAATCAATTTGAATCGAAATATTTTAAAAATAAGAAAAAGATTTGAAATTTGATCGGCTGTAACTTGGAAAAAATTGAGTTATCGAATTTTTTTTACATGGCTAGCTACCTTTATTTTTCCACTTAGAATCACCTATTCAAGTATTCTAATGCATTTTCCGAACGCGCTGTATATAACTATATGATGCCAATTAATCTGTCTTACTCATTTCATTTTGTGGAAAATTTTAATTTTTTTCATCTCACCTCAAATTCAACTAAACTAATTGCGTAACAAATGATAAATAGTGATAATTAAGTTCCTCACAGAGAATTATTGTCAACAGTAAGTTATTTTAAAGCAATAAATTATTCTAAGCTAACTACCTACTAAAATATTTCTCTCATACGCTTCAGCGCCTTTGGAGGAAACCAGCAAATAATTTAATTAAATTGTTAATGACATATTTATTATTTTAGTGATTTTATTAATAGATTGTATGTATATTGTAATGATTGTATAGATATCGAAGAAAATACACCGTAGAAGATTCGCTAATGATATGGAATTGAAATGATTGAAGGTTAGGGGAGACATGGAACACTTTATACTAAGTAATATAATATGTGGACATTTCTTTAGGCTTTTGTGTAGCAAAAAGAATGCATTCTTCTTATTTCGTTGTAAGAAGGTAGTGCTCGTCCTTAGAGATCAGAAAAATATCCCAAGTTAGATATTAAACAAAAAGTATTATAAAATTAACGATTTTTTCCAATGCATTTTTCCATTTAATTAACCGGTTATTATTTGTTATAATATGTTATACGGTTCTACTACCTTGAAACTACGTGAAAGTATACCACCTGTACCACGCGGACGTAGTCGCGGGCGGAAGCAGTCCCTATATTATGTGACCTTCTTTGATACTGTGTCAAAAAATGGTTTTTGAGTTAAGAATGGATTCGAGGGTACGTAAAAACGTATAGAATGACGTGGAATCCCTTAAAATATTGAAAACCTTATTTTTACGACCAAACAACATACATGATTGCTGTATACATACACACAAAAAAATAATTAGCAAAATAATTCCAATTTTTTTATTTTGTCCTCTTCTTCTTGGGTGGTTTTTCCAATGGTTTTGGCGCTACAAGGTCCTGTTTATGTGGATCGGAGCACAAAGTACGAATGTTGTCATAAAGACAGCATTTTCTTTCAGTTGGTAATACTTTTGGTAGAATTATAGAATTCAGCTTACTGGCAGAAGGCGGCGTGTGTAATGGTAGATAAAAAGTTTCCTCTTAGGAATATACGAATTCTTATGTTAGTTAGTCATCGGGAGCTATATTTGCACAGTTAAATTTTGCATGCAACGGAGCGCGACTTTTTAATAATATTTGGACAATTATTACTTTTCCAAGAGTTGCCAATCGATTTGATCGGAGAGGATGGGTGAGGGGTTGGGGAGTAAGGGGTAAGTACTCTATACCTCAAGTGCACTCTTTCGCTAGTTAAATTTAGATTATAATATACGGCTGACTCCAACAAAGTTGTGCAATACACATACTTTAAACACTTTTTCTCAAAAACGTATTTTCGCACACTAGGTCCCTTTTATCAGAGACACGGTCAGATATTATGATAAAAGTCGAAACTAGCTGACTGACTGACGGGCATATCAACTCGCAGCCCATACCGCTGGATCTAGAAACTTGAAATTTTGCACAGAGGTTTCTTATATAACGTAGGCCTCCACTAGGGAAGGGTTTTTCAAACTTCAACTCCTAAGGGGTGAAGTAGGTGTCCAAACTTTGTATGGAGAAAAAATATTAGATGGACCTGGTAAGTCGAAACTTAATAGAATTACCCTAAAATTAATTTTTAAACACGTGTTTTACAGTTTTTAATAAATCATCCCCAAAGAGGGTGAAATGGGAGTTCAAAGTTTATAATGGACTAAAATTGTTATACCGCAGACGAAGTCGCGGGCTAAAGCTAGTCATTTCATAAAAGTAAAAATGTAGGTATACAGATATACACTTTTCCGGTGCTTTCTTCAAACTGGACTGTAGGTTAGATACTATAAGCAATGTGCCAGGGCTTGTTAATATCTTTGCCACTGCAGAAAACCCCAAAATAAATCAAGGGCTATTTTGGTCTGGGTCCCCTTCTGCCTTTACACTTCGTTGGAACCAATGTCAAACCGAGACCTTATATTGTTATCGGTAAGTTATGATAGGGTTTGTAAATCACGGTGCCCGATCATAGTCGAGCTGCGCTATGTCAATACATCGACATGCTTTGCGGTGGAAACAGGTGACCAAACGTTCGTAGAAGTCACCTGCTGTCGCAGAATAATCGGAAGATTATTTTTACTTTTCCGAAACTAAAAACAGAAAGATAAAATACGACAACAAAATAATTTGGCATCAAATCAAACAAAAATATTTAAAATTACGTCTGCAACTCAAAAATATCTTTAGTTTCAAATACAGTTAGTCTTTTGTATATCTTACAACTACTTTTATATCATCATTTCGTTAAGGTCTTATGCAATAAAATTTTAAAGTGAAGTAATAAATTTACGACCGAGAATTAAAAATTCAAGCGCGTTTAAAAACCATATCTCATCACAAAATTTTGAGAAAAACAATAGTCTCAGTACGGTCCTGGGCTCAGCGAATTTCCCTATTAGAGATGCGTAAAATATTTTCACTAAACACCTCAATTTTTTGTCGTCACAATTTGTTAGCGTAGACAGAGGAATTCTCACACATTCCACAATCAAAAAATGTTGGCATTAGTCCTTTATTATGTTCGTAGACATTTTTTCCGTCATCGTTTTAGGACGCAACAAATATTGTGCCAAAAATGCTGACAGAAATTTTTGCGACGTGCCTTAGTGGAATTAATAAACAAAATTATTTAGTTAAAGCATATATTTTTTTAATAAAAATATATTCGCGTTAACCAAATCCGTTTTGATAAAATGTCATGTTTGAGTGGTGAATGAAGTTTTTGATGATGCTGTTTGTGAAATTATCACTAAACATTAATAATCACTCGCTGGTTGCGTCGGGTTCCCAATCAGTTATTTGTTATGAAAAAACGATAACTTTTAGGAGGACGCGCTAAAAAAGAAATATCTTCCCAGCTAGCTGGACGACTACTCGTGTGCAACCTGTCCCGCAAGAAAGTTCCAAGTCCTTTCCATTCAAATATAGACGTATCTCTCTTCTCTTTGTTGTCAGAAAAGTTATGGAGGAAGTCATCAACTTGCAAATTCTAAAATATCTAGAAAAACCCTAAATCATCCATGACAGACAGCACGGATTTCGTCACCAAAAAGCCACAGCTGATCTTCTTAGCTTTCTCGCACATAACTGGAACAAGTCTGTCAAATTTCATGGCGAATCCCAGATTGTTGCCCTTGATATTTCCAAGGCCCTTGACCAAGTACGACATGCCACACTCCTCAACAAACTACCTTCCAAACATCCAAACGTCTTCCTCTCAAACATGTACCTGGATCGGTAGCTTTCTGTTTAGTCGGCGCATATCTGTCGTGGTGGATGGTCAATCATCTAATTTCCATGCTATCAATGCTGGCGTGCCTCAAGCTTTAGTCCTAGCACCAACCCTATTTCCTCTTCACATTAATGATCTGCTTTCTCCAACTACCAATCCCATCCACAGTTACGCTGACGATAGTACTCTTCTCTCCAACATTCATTTTTCCAGACAAGTCCCTAATCAAGAGCTGTAGAATAGACGAATATCTATCCACCTATTCCATTCCCAAGTTCTTCAATTAATCTTAGACTGCAGTGACAAAAACCCTGTTGAGTTCAACATCTGCAAAACTCAGTTTTGCTCCCTGTTACGCAAAAAATCCGGCAACACTACTTACCCCATCGAAATGAATGGCCAAGCCCTAAAGAACAATGGAGCGCTCAATCTTGTCGACATCACTTTCGAACATGACGTCAGCTGACACAAACACATTACTTCACTAGTCACACCAGCAGCTAAAAAGCTTGGTATTCTCGTTCGAGCCAGAAAATACTTCTCCCCTTCCAACTTACACCCTCTCTATGTTTGCCAAATAAGACCTAACCTAGAATACTGTTCCAACATCTAGGGAGCAGCATTACCTTCAACACAACATACTTGATTCTATGCAAAAGAGAGCCATTAGACTCATCAATGATCCAGTCCTCTTTCGCTTATCGCTGCTCTATTGGGATATTTTCCCTTTTCTAACAATAATGCCACGGAAGAGCTTGTCGCTATAATTCCCCCCTTGACTGTTCCTAACAGAACAATAAAAAACGCGTTACGTATCCCTTTACTGTTCAGCTACAAAAGCCTAGAACATATCACTTCTCCCGCTAATTCATACCTAGGGTCTTCAGATTATGGAACGAATCGCCTGCAGATGTTTTCCTTCCCCTCCTAACAATCAAAGAATTCAATTTTTGTAGCCGTTTCTAAATTATAAACCAATGTTCAGATTCACTAAACATGTTTCAGATTTAGTTCTGGATTAAATTAAGATCTAGTTAGTTTTTGATGCGTTTTTGTCTTACCGTTATTAAGTCGTCATTTAAAACATGAATTGTTATGTCAGCGATTCGCTTGGTTTCCAAATGGATTTTCATTTTGGAACCAATGAAATGGCTAGAATGAATTTAGTACTATTGTTGTGGAAAGTAGGTACTAAAATTGCGCTTTTCTTTATAAATTTGCGAAAAAAGTCTGAAATAAATTCATATTATAAAACTTAGTTGTCAGTTTTAAACTTTTGGTTGTCAAATTAGACCGGTCTACCTTTGAAGAATCTGGTAGAGAATTTGTATTTACTTAATGAATATATTATGTATTTTTTATTTGGCCGCCTCAGAAAGTCATTGTTTTTTTTTCAATAGCAAATAGCAACAAAATAAGCTCATTGTTACTCAGTATAAAAATATAAAATGGTTTGCTATGTATCTTTAAAAGTTTCAAATATCAAAAAAAAATACACCTGTAGCTGTTTGATTTTCTGATTAAAACACGTTTTATAATTATTGTTATTTATTTGACAACAGTTCAACAAAATTAAACTATATTCAAGAAAAAACGTACGATGCTGGTTTCATGTAACTTTACATCACATCCCCTTTAAAGACCTTTCTTGTCTTTCTCCCTTTCCCTCTTTTCTTTCTCCCCTTTTAAAATACTTCCTGTTGTCTAAGATTCACCGATAAAATGTCTTTTTCTTACATAAACCTTTCCACTGTACGATTTTGTAGTCTTAATTTATTCCGTTCCGTATTTCTATATCTGCGCGATATTACTAGATAGAGACACAATCAGTTCTAATTATTTTTTATTTGACTATGTTATACTAAATCAAAAAAAAATATATATAATGGGAGTTCCATGGTAGAGCTGAATACAAATTGCATTAAATATTATGAGCACCTATCAAATTAACGTGTCATGCCAATGACTATATGGGGGGTATATAGTTAAAAATACACATTGTCACAATTTTCTAACTACGAATATATTATTTAACTACATATTTTATACAGGGTGTCCGAAAAGTCTTAGCATGGACAAATATCTTTGCTATTAGTAAAGATAGAAATATTGGTTAATAAATCTACTTTTTACATAATTTAACTTATTCAACCCCCATGAGGGGTGACGCTAAGGAGCTGAGGTCAGAAATTTTAAATTAAACCCTATGCCGCGTGGTACTTATTTTAAAGGCATTCAAAAAAGAAACATTTTACCGCAAGACCCGAGGTCCGTCCCTTAATTCGTTTTTAAACGGCAAGCTTCTAAAAATTGAAAATCTTGATAAAAAAAATAAAAATTTAAATGCCTTTATTTCTCTTATTACTTTAAAAGTTGTTTAAAATGACCACCATGCACTTCTTGGCAATAATAAAGTCGATTTTGGAATTCTCTTGTCACATTTTCAAGAATGGCAGGTGTTACTTCTTCGCAGAGTTCCAAAATCGACTTTATTACTGCCAAGAAGTTCATGGTGATCCTTTTGAACAATTAAGTAATAAGAGAAATAAAGGTACGCAATTAAATTTTCAATTTTTCTATTACGATTTTAATTTTTAAAGGCTTGCCAATTAAAAAATAAATTAAGATACGGACCTCGGGTTTGCGGTAAAATGTTTCTTTTTCAAGACCTTTAAAATGAGGTACTACACGGCATACGCTTGTATTAAAAAATTTTGATCTTAACTCCCAAGGGTCACCCCTCAAGGGGGTTGAAAAGTTAAATTACATAAAATAAGTCGTTTTATTAACCAATAAGAGCAAGTCTTTACTAAGAGCAAAGATATTTGCCCTTACCAAGACTATGCGGACACCCTGTCACCCTGTATAATGTACCAACAAACAGGGAGCCAGTGCATCAATACTACGGCATATTATAAAAATACAAACTCTGAAATTATAGGCCAGATGCCCTTTTTAGAATGTTTTAGGTACAACATGTGTACGGCAGATGTTCTAAAATTTTCATTTAAATACGGTCTCGAGAATACCACATTTTAAGTTATTTGTATAATTTGGTAACATATAATGCTGGAGGCAAATTTTAAAAACTAACCCTGCACTAAACTGAAAAATACATATTATGTTGCCAAAAGAAAGAAGCACAAAGGATTTTTGTGAGGATTAAATGAATAATTTGTACATACGTATATTAATGCAAAGCAATAATTCTTTACCAGTGAAATACAAGACCATCAAAGAAACCCAGAGAATGGGACTATTTTTTTTTTATTCTAGTTTAGGTGCCGTCCTGCTATTTCACGCGAGCCAGTACATCTCACCCATACAAAATTCAAAGATTTTAACTGTGTGTTCTAAATTCTCTGTCATCTCATAAACGCTTTTACAAGTAATATTACTAAATATTAATAATATTTCTTTAGGTAAACTTAAAGCATAAATGCCAGACAACGAAGCTACCAAAATTCTCTAGCCATACTCGACGTCTGGCCGCATTATGTTTTGCTGGTGCATAGAATTACCAAAGAAAAAATTTACGATCTGCTACTTATCGACTTCTCGATCCATCACATGCTTGCTTTACTGAAATTTTTGAAAATTATTTTTAGTGGAGATTATTTGTGTTGGGACTAACAAAAATTTTTCAGACAAGGAAATTTAAAAAAAAAATTACTTTGTACTTAGTGGCCTGAACAAAAGGAATCAAACACTAAAAGATTTTTATTATTCTTGTTGCTTGGAAAGTTTACTGTCGAAATATAGTTTGTACAAAATTTCATTAAATCGACAGTCGGGAAAGGGACATGCCACAGTATTGAATGTTATCTCCATTATAATTATTTATTATTTTTATTATTATTTATTTATTTAGCACTTGGCTAGGGATGCCACATTATTGAATGTTATCTCCATTGTAATTATTTATTATTTTTTAATTATTATTTATTTATTTATTTAGCACTTGGTAGTTAAATATACATCATTTATGATTTATAACACATGGTTCTTTAAATGTTCAGATACTTATAGCGCGTTCGGCAATGCAATCTTTTCCATCGTTTTGCTCGGAATTGTTGACGGTCACATGACCTATTATTGTAAACGGTACAACCGATCACGTGCCTGTCAATAATTCCGAGCAAAACGATGGAAAAGATTGCATTGCCGAACGCGCTATTAGTCTCTTATTAAAAATTCATGAACAAGATGTACTTTCTACATCTTTGGTCAATGCATTGTGTAGTCGAACTCGAATAAAATACTATTTTTACAAAGCTGTTGTTTTAACAGATGGGACATTAAAACTTTTCCTGGAACGAGTAATATAATTATGCAGTTGTGATATCTTTTCCAGAAGGGAGTTTAAGTGGACTGGGAATTAATTATGTTCTATTTTTTAATTTAAAACTAAGTTTGCTCTTTTAATGCATTGCTCGACCGTTAACTAATTTAAGGTTGATAACATGGTTGCTATGGGGGCATACCTGTCACATTTTAACACAATTCTCATCACGTTATCTTGTTGCAATTGGAGACTGTGCCTTTTTTCTAGTACATGAAATAAATAGAGAGCAGCAATAGGTAAAATAATAGTACTATATATCATACGAATTCCGTTGAAGAAAAGTATGGCATAAAACAATAGATTTTATTAAATTACCAGTTTTCCAACAACTAATGACAAATTTGAACCTCCTGGGGGTACATTTTTGCCAAACAGAAGAAAAATGGATAATGGTTTATTTTCAGCTGGTAGTCTAGTGTTTTAATCTTGGGATCACTACCACAGCCTTTTTTTATCATCCGTTATGCTTATTAGGATTAGGTGTACAAGCATTGTGTAACTTAAAACTTCTAAAGTGTTTATTGTTTTGTGCGTTACCTCGTTGAAAACTTAAAGGTGTCAACTTCTTTGTTGAAATATTTTAATATTGTATGCAACAACATACTTCGCAACAAGAAACATGCTTGTTTGTTAAGGCGGCATTTTCCACGTCGCGTCCATGTTAGCCAACTTAATTTCATTTTGACATCGTTTTTCGGCTCTAAGATTTTTAACAATAACTTTATAAGTTTATGAAATGTAGCTTCGTACTCTATAGGTATTTTTACGTACATATCAATAAAAGTTTCAAGATATTTTATGATTTATTTTAGGAAAACCATATATAAAAAGAATATTGAGGTCCTAGTGACAAAAAAAAATGTGACCATAGATCTTTTAACATTGTGATCTTCTGATGAAATCATTATATACGTTGAAACTTTAAATAACTGACTGAAAACTGCTTGCAGGATATGAACCTATACTTAATATACTTATAATGTTATTGTTAAAAAATTTTAACCTGAAAAACCGTCAAAATGAAACTAAGTTGGTCAACATGGAGGCCACGTGAAAAATGCCGCCTTAAAAGTCGTATCTAACTGTTTGTGTAAATTTTAAGAACAGCATAACTACATGTTGTGAAAATGGTCTTAGCATATTTTCTTGGTCAAAGAATCCAGACCAAAGTCGTTAAAGTAGAAGAAACATTGTCAAAAAAATTTATCATTCGTTCCTTTTCATGATAACATTTTTAAGAGCTTTAAAATATGTAAGCTTTGTGGATGATAAAACAAAGAAATCCTGATTCTGCGCAAGTTCCCAAATTATATCAAGTAAAAAAATTGTTTGAATAAAACGGATGTTGGTGTTTTTTTATGTGATCAACCTGTATTCATATTATGTTTGGATAATCTTTAAATATCAGTTGTCAAATTCGGTGAATTGAAAAGTAAATAAGGATCACCTATTTGGATTTCAAGCTAATTAGTTTTTAACAATTAAAACATTAGACAGCTTGTTGAAAGGTCCATAATAAATTATAAAAAAGTCTATTAAAAAAACAAGGCACTAGTGCCAGGACTAAATAATCTAAACTTTGTATCGACTGAATGAATGCTGGTGCTAAAATAGAAGAAAAGTAGTCTTAATATGCTAATTTACACTATCTTACTGGGTCGGTTCTTTAAATGTTTAAACTTAATTGAGTCTTTTAATGGAAATATTTTTATTCAGAGATGTGTCTAAGCGCCAATTAAAATAATTAAGTGATAAGTTCTTAATATCGTTCCTATCCAGGCAGGTAAAGACTCTTACCTACCTAGTTCCAACCTCAATTACATAATATTGTTCAATTTTAGCTGAAATAAACGGCACTAGCGATATTTTAAAATTTACTTTTAAGATCCCCTTGGAGGTATTGTCTGCCCAAGATATCTGGAACCGGCAAAATAATTTAAAGAATGCAAGGGACGGCTTCAACGACGTTGCAAATTTTTCTGTAAACCAGATGTGGTAAGAAAAGTTTAAATCTTCTTAACGAAAAATTAAACAGTTTTTCAAAAATGGTTTACAAACAGTTGGTAACGTTGTTTAAGCCTTCCATTACAGTCTTTTAATTATTTTGCCCCTTGCATATCTTGGGCGGACTATAACGATATTTTTGCTGTTGCTTACGACATTTAATATTATTGTAAGATCTGCAATGAATTTGCCGACTTATTGATGACAAGACACATAAACGACATCTGTTTAATTTTTTTTTGCATTAGTATAAATATTTTTGTCAATATTAAGTAAGTAGTTAACATATTAGGTATCTATTTTTTTAATAAAAAGCATTATGTTGTTTTCCAATGTATTTAAAAGTTTAAGTTTTGTAATAAAAAAATAAAAAGATAATCTTTAGCCTTTTTTTTTCGACTTATGCGGTAAAAAAACCTATATCGACTGTAATTTAGTCACGAAGTGACGTATCCCGTGTTTTTCTTTTTTTAATTTTAGCTAAAGTAGTACAATTTTTTTGGGTGTTATATATTGTAGAATATCCATTAACGCATCGTCATAACGCGATAAAATTTCTCTTAGTTTATTAAGATTCTTGTAATAATTGTTGAAATGTTACTACAAATCTAAAATCGCGTCTCCTGTAAAATTTGGAAAAATGAGATACGTCAGTTTGTGAGAAAGGGGATGAATTGTCTTATTTGCCTTAAGATAAAAAAGATTTATGACGCAAACAGACTTGAATCGGGAAACAATTTTCGCCTTCTTGGTTGGATATGTAAGTAAGTATATTTTTTTATCTTTTATTTACTTTTAGTGTGACACTCGGTGTGACAAAGTTATCAGGTTATTAACCTTTTATTAGTGTATTTCGAGGTTTTGTTTCTCTTTTCTTGCTGTCCATATCATGTTGTAGCAACACATTTTTAAAATTCTGCCGCAAAAGTTGGCTACCTACCGGCGGCTCTTTTAAAGGGGCGCGACTATAACGAAAAAGTACAAAATAAAATTTTTCGTTTTGGGTTATATATTCCTTTGATGTGTCTCCACCCGAAAATGCTTGCTTATAGCACATAGTGAGCAACAAATATGTGAAAAAAGAAGCACAATAGGAATAAAAGCTGATTATTTCTCTGACCGAATAAATTGATAGAACTTACATTTTTTTTATCAAAAAAGTCAAAATTTTAAAATAATTTAAAGACAGCTTTATTTTGTTTGCTTTAATAATGCAACATGTTCAAAATTTTCCAATTAAATATTTTAACTTTTTTAGATTCCTTTCAAATACTCACAAGATAATAAATACTTATAATATTCATAATATATTGTAGGTATTACAACTTTCAAAATATTCTACATTCCATAGGTAATACATTTATTTACCGATAAGCTAAAAAATGTTTATGTTATTAAACCAGCGATATGTGATATGATTTAAGGAATTTAACATCATGCACACTTTCATGCAATCTCGTAAATGAAATTGGGGTAACGTTTAGTGAACAGTGACCCGGATAATAAAATATTTGAAATTCTTTCCGAACAATTGACAACAAAAAATTACTAGGTCACTAGAAATTGCACAATTGAAACACTACCATACGAAAATAATGTTGCTGAGCTTTCTTTTCCATTTATCATCATTGTTTTTTAATTTATTATTGTCGTTTAAAATCTTAAACCGGATCTATTAAACATTTAATATTTTAAAAATATTTTAAATATCTACAACAATTTTTTGAAAATAATTCATTTTACAGGGTAAAAAATAAAATTAAAGAAAGCAAAGGGTTTCCACCCCTAAAAATCAATACAAATATACATCACGTGCCCTAAACTTACCCCTATGAGACGAACACTAAACTGTTTTTATATTCAAAATACCCGGGTCACTTAAACTGACGAATCTTGATTCGGTAAAGTCCAATTGTACTTTTTTTACCGCACTAAACACTAAACTTGTGAAAAGAATTTGACATTTCGGTCGAACCTGTGAGTTTGGTATGCTTGGTATGCCAAATATTTACATTGGCCCTCTATCGCAAAACTTTTAAATTAATTGGTATAGTTTACACTGGAAAAAACTGCTTTAATCAATAACTCGAATTCAGTTTGAGCAAATACTAACAAATAAAACTAAATGAAAAACTATACCCTTGGTAAATACTGAACTTATTTTTCGACATTACGTTCGGTTATCATTAAGAAAATATTTACACACGAAGATATTTCTACCGACAAACCTTTGTATCGTGTAACTTGTGCTTGTTTTCTATTGGTTGGAATATTCGCATCGCATGGTTGCTTTAAACAAACGAAGATAGTATTGATTTAAAAGTATGGCTTAGTTGAAGCGTCACTGACGTAGAAATTAAATGGAGAACAAGAATGCACTATCAAAGTTTACTACCAGTCCCCTGTGAACATGCGCTCTCAACCAACATTCTTCCTGTTGGGCGCCAATATTAAGTTTACAGTCCGCATGAACATATGAGCAAGCAGATGGTTTAAATTACTTGATGCTACCTGCCTGCATCTGCCATATTACACAGAAAATATAACCGAAAATGACTTTACCTAAATTATTATAGGTCAATTCAATTTATGTTTTATGGTCTTCTGCGTAAAAGTTACGGTAGTACCTAGGTTGGTACCTACCTAGGGAGGTTGTAAATACTATAAATAAGAAGAAACATTTATCTAGTCCATTATAGGTAATATACATAGGTACTTACATAGGTTCTATCAACTGGCGTTAATAAAAATAAAGTTTTAGTCATGCGATAAAAAATATTATTGTTAATTATGAAAACATTTTATTGTATGACATATGTAGGTATCTATGTTTTCGCATACAAAAACTATTTTTTTCTTAGTTGTTTTTCACAATTTTTGAAATTGTTCAAATTCAACAACCACGAATTCTTCCGTAAATTATCTGCTGGCTACCTAAATTGTGTCGCTCAGTTATTCAAAAACTTGTTAGAGGAGAGAAATTATTTTCTATCCATACTTGAGCATTTTGTATAACCCAAAGCTTAAGACACTTTTGCACTTTAGCACCATTATAATTCAGATACTTAGCTGCCATCTACACGTCGCCAAATCAAAATTGAAAAAGAAAACAAAGTACTTTCCATATATATTACTCCAGTTAACGTATAGATGGCAGCAGGTAACTCGTTGTTGATCGTCATTACTGCCTTGTCCCATCTATTGATTGACACATTGGTCTGTGAACTCGCGCAGTTATGTGACATCAACCAGAAAACAGATAACCTAATAATTTCTGAAGTGTTTGTAAATATATTTAAATTAAGTTTAAACTAAAAAAAGTACGAATTGTCATGGGTGAAAAATTAAAATACGTGCAACTATCCTCATCGGTGAATCCTAGTTTTTGGAATAAACTTACAGAATTAAAGTTAAATGTGGACAAATTGAATGAAACGGATAGGCACCTTTGGGGGTACTTTTCGCTATTACGGAACACCAATATACCTTTTCCTCTATTAGAAGTAGATAGTACGTCTTTTAATGAGTAAGTTTCGATCTATTTAGCATAACAAATAAAAAAATCAATTTAAATTTTATTTTAGGAATTTTAATAGTCAAAACATGTACATTCCGTTTGAAGGCAAAGTAGTAAATAAAAATACCATAGAGCAATATAAGGAGTGTAATAAAACGGACTTCATTAATACTGAAGGAGTAAATCTTTATAAAAAAATTGTATCTGGCGACGCATTGAACAGACCTTCAATTCTAAACTGCTTTCTAGTTCTAACTTTTGCTGTGAGTTTTTTCTTTGAAAATATTTTAAAATTGTAACTTAAAGTGGGTTTCCTTGTAGACTATATTGGAAATTCTATACCTATAGTAATAAATTAGCCTTAATAATTTACATTTAGGACCTAAATTTTGTTGTGGTTTGAACTGAATATATTCCTACACGTTCTTCATATTAGCTTCTTTTATACCGGCTTTCTGGTCGTAGTTATTTTCGATCTTGTTTCTCAAACTCGAAAAATTCTCAACTTTTTCTTTCCATCCTGCCACAATTGGTCTTTACCATCGTGATACCGTCTAAACAATTGGTCTTTACCATCTCTTGATCGCAATGAACATTGATTGGTGATTATATAGGGAGAGTAAATATTTTTGCATTATACCTAAGCAAACCTAAGCGCCGGGTACTCGCTAAGAATATAGGAGACACTTTCATGCTCTTCAAAGCACTACCTACAGTAGGAGTCATCATCTACTTCGGTCCTACAGAGGTGCCTTTTAAAGTGGTAATATCTTGTTAATAAACCAGGATCGGAAGATATTTTCTATGTAATGAAAGAAACTCTTTTGTGAGACGTACCTTTGGACCTCGCTTTGGACCTTCTCTGTGATCCTTGGACTGCCTCATTCCTAAAGCCTCCCTATATCAGTCTAAAAACTTACTCCCAAATAAGACTTTTAGCTATTTGTTACTAGCAATTCTTGAATGAGCAATGATGGGTTGAGACCCATTTGGATCTTTTGTAGAATCCATTCTCGCCAAACAGCCCACTTCCTTATTATTTTGGATTTACCATTAAATGTTCAGAAACTTACACGAGTTTCACGGTCCACGGTTTATCGAAAACTCTTGTACTAGCCTTGCAATCCTGTTGTAATCCACCTGTAAACCATCCGAACCCATTTCCAGGAATAGTAAGTTGGTCCGTCTCTTCCCATTCCCCTCTCTAAGGTTTAATCTACCCTTGGGTTTGATTAAGTTAAGTGCCTCCCTTGCGAAATATGCCCTAGCGTGATCACTTTTCTAGACTTAATTTTAATGGCCAACTATTGTTTCATTTTTAGTTCATTTTTTTTAAACTTTCAGCCTCGCTTTGTAAAGGTAAAAATAATGTAGGTATAATTTTTCGGGTATTTGTTTTCAAGCATTAAGAAACTATCTGCTCAGTAATCGTCAAATCAAATCTTTAGTTTTTAAATTTTAAGGGAAAAAATACATTGTAATTTGGGCATTGCTTGGCAAAGAAAGTATTTTTGTACAAAAAAAATTTTATTGGACAAAACAGAGCCTGTGCTCGGTCTGTACAGATGTTTTATAAATTACATCTCCAGTACCTAGAACTAACGTAAATCATTACCCATGCAAACGGTATAAAATGCTACTCAACTCAAATGCGCCTATGTAAAGGTGAAATCATTTTATAGCACCAAAGTTTATAGGGACAATTAAGTATCAATTTTTTTGTTTTTCAGTAATTTTATTTATGCTTATTTTGGTTACAGAATCTCGACCCTGTTTCAAATTCAAATTCAAATATTTATTTATCCTTCGGCTATATACATAATATAGATAGGACACGTCACTTAAAAATATACAAAGTTAGCAGTCACAGTCCAAAAACGGAAACAAATACACGATTAAGGACACAAATAAATTAAACATTTATAACAACACTGTCACAATATACAATAAATTCTTCAATGGAATAAAAACAATTGCTCACTAAAATGTCCTTCAGTCTTTTCCGAAATAACAGAATAGACGTTTCTTGTCTCAACGAATGATTTAGTCTATTATAGAGACTACAACCTGAGTAAACTGGTGATTTCTTATAGAAACTGTGATTTGGACGATCCAGTCGAAAAAAATGTCTACCTCTAGTGCTATGGCTATGAAGATATCCATTAGTTAAGAAGCTATATTTATTTTTATGAATATAGACCAAGATCTTAAATATATAAATGCAAGGCAAAGTTAAGACTTTATATTTTTTTAAATGTGTGTCTACAATACTCCCTATAACCCAGATCAAAAATGAGACGAATAATGCGTTTCTGAACATTAAACAATCTACTGAACTCACTAGATCGTCCCCACACTGTAATATTATAAGATAGGTTTGGGTAGACCATTGCATAATAAGTCTTTAAGAGGTTTTCCTTCTCAAGGGTATTTTTTAAGACAGATATAACAAAATATATGCTGTTTAATTTCTTTGAAATAAAATCAATGTGATAAAAAAAACCTAAGTGGTTGTCAATATACACACCCAAGAACTTAGCCTGCTCAGTTGTATTAAACACTTTACTATCAAGAGAAAATGACAGTTTAGTTGGAACACGATACTGACTATCACTTTCAACAAAAATATTTTTTTCAAAATTTATAATTAGGCGGATTTTGTAGCACCATTGGGTAAACAGATCCAGAACTCTCTGTACTTTCAGTTTTACCTCATCAACATCTTTACCACTTACGACAATGGAGGTATCATCAGCGTACATAAAGGGCATACCATGACTGTTAATGTGCTCCGGCATGTTATTCACATATAAAAGAAAGATTAAGGGTCCCAAAACGCTACCCTGAGGGGTCCCAATATTCACATCAAACACATCAGACACACCATCATCCAGCTTAACAAACATCCTTCTATTCCTCAGAAAAGATATTATCCAACTATTAATTATTCCCCTTATGCCCAGTGCAGTGAGCTTGTCCGCAGTAAAACCTAAATCAACCGTGTCAAAGGCACGGGATAAGTCCAAAAATATTGTTATCACACATTCATTCTGATCTACTTTTCGATACACGTACTGAATGTATTCAATGCTTGCTGATTCAGTTGACAAGCATTCTCGAAATCCATACTGATTTGAAGCTAGTATATTATATTTCTTCAAGAACGCATTTATTTTAATACTAACGACCTTTTCGATGACTTTGGAAAATAACTTAGTATCGAAATAGGTCTATAGTTTTCTAAATTACTAGGGTTGCCCTTCTTTAGTATAGGAACAATGCAAGCTAGTTTAAGTATATCAGGAAATTGGCCTAGAACAATGCTGTAATTTATTATATCTCTTAACGGAATTGCCAGTTCCTTAATGGAATCTTTTACTAACCTAACAGGGACTTGGTCAGCACCACATGTCTTTGTGTTTTTTAATGATTTTACTACATCTACCACATCCTTGCAGGTTACTGGACCCAGGAACATAGATGGTTGATTATTATCAATAGTCATCGTACATTCATTTGATAGGCCATTATTAAAATGTGTTTTCAATTTATCATCAACAACATTGCAAAAATGCGTACCAAAAGCATTGGCTATTTTTTTCCCTTCTGACAACACAGTGCCATTAAATGAAATAGGTACCATCTATTTTTTTCTTTTTACTTTGTTTTCCCAACGTCATATTTACAATATGCCAAAGGGTTTTGTTCTTATTAGTAGAGATATTTAACATATTGGAGACGTGACTTTGCTTTTCTTTCCTTATTTTACTGTTGATATTTTTCTTTAAGTTCCTGTACAAACCAGGCACTCCTGGATCATTAGTTTGTTTTCTTAAAATATTTAACCCCTTTAAGTCATCAAGCTGATTAGACAGCTGTGCACTAAATTTAATTTTACAATTTTTCTTTGAAGTATTTCCCTGCTTGTTTACCCTTTCAGGACAGGCTAAATTAAAGCACCATAAAACACAATCAAGAAAATTATCAAATATTTTGTTTATATCCCTATTCTGCCCTGATAATGGTACAAATGAACGTTGAAATCTGTATCTAAACTCAGACACGGAATTTTCATTTATAAGACGATACTTACGTACTGCGCCTTCTGTGACAGGATTATATTCTTTTCCAATATAGAATTTAACAGTTTGCGCGCAATGGTCAGACAGTCCTGGATCGAGGTTTGATATTGAACTAATATTTACAATATTCGTTATCACATAGTCAATTGATGATTTCGTTATTCGACTGCCATAATTAGCAACTCTTGTAGGTGCGTCTACTAAAGATCTCAGGTTAAAAGACTGGAAAATATCTGTCAAAATACGATAATTATTTGATCTGCCCTTATCAACATTTAAATCACCAGTTAATATAACATGTTTTTGTTTATATATGTTTACTTTTAGTATATCCCTCAGAATATTTCAATAATTATATTATTTGTTTTTTATGGCATAATTGTTTCTATGCACCACTTAGACTCCACATATTAACTTTGTAAATATGAATATGGCAATTTCGCTATTGCGTTTAACAAACTAATTTTGATGTCGATTATAAATAATTTGAAGCATTTTGTCATTTAGATACTGACATATAATTGCAAAGTAAATATTGCTCTAACCGATATAAAAAACAATAATTGTTGGTAATGTGCCATTTAAACGGGTAAGCTTAATAATTCTTGTATAGATATTCGTTTTTACATAGCGCATGCTGCTTTAGATTTTTGAAAGTGAAAATTTAAATAACGTATTGAAATTTTGTTACTAGAAAAAAGTTACTTCATAGATACTTATTTTTAATTCCTGTATTAAAACCTAAACCTGAGAAAAACAAGACAGAGAGAATAATATCTCTTCTTCCCGCCAGCTCGACAACGCGATGGCCTTCAAACGGCAACACCCCGAGATTGGCGCGTACAATTCTCACAATACACCCCGACATTAGCCAGTGCGGTAGCAACACGGCAAGCAGAGAGAGTTTTCTGCGGCGCGTCTCAATACTCGCTCTCACGTGCTTTATAATAACCCAAAATCTGCAGCACACGCCCGTGGCAGCGTGCTCCAACCTCGGTTTGGAGATCATTGAAAGCAAATCGTATTTATGAATGAAATCGGTACGAGATATTATTCTCTCTATCTTGTTTTTCTCTGCCTAAACCAGCCGTAGCAAAATTTATTTTATTTTAGGACTTAAAAAAGTACCACTACTATTATTGGTTTGCTTTTCCTGTACCTTATGGCCTTCACATAGAGGTTATTGATTGCAAAACAATTTCTAGTGAATTCAATGAAGACATGGTATAAAACCTTAACACAATAATGACATGAACATTGTCTATATTAATATTGTATATTTTAGGTACAAAAACTTCATACTGATTTTAAAGAGCTACCTGATATTCAAAAGACGTATTTTATAGTAGAGCGGACAATCGATAAACTAACTGCACATCCTTTAAAAGAAAAACTTCAAAATCTTGATTCAGAAGATAATGATAATATATATTTCGCGTTCTTCAATATCTCAAACGCAGACGGTTTTGTTGGATCACAGCTACGAAACTATGTAGCATTAATTTTACACTTCTGGTAAATTTATGAATAATACAGACACCATTTTCGTATGGCAGTCGATGTGTTCTCGGCCTACTATCTAAATTTTAAGGGAGGAATTCTTAAGTGATAAATTCATTACATTATGATACCTACATATCTGGTCCCTTCACTATCCATAAAGACTCAAGGCAAGTGGTCATGGTTGTTTCGTTTGGGTGAGAATCCCCCAATGACGATCCATTTTCATGAGGCCCATGACAATTAAAGAAAGAATTACCTTTGTTAAGGAGCTGGTGCGAATAGATTTTGAAAACGAAAAAAGTACTTAGTTTTAAAAAAACAAAAATCGGTTTCATATTTTTTACTGTATTGTAGGTACGTATAGGTTATAAAAATAAGTGCATTATAGGTGTCTAAAGTACTAATTGTGTTTACCAGCAGTCAACTGCTGTGAGACCTTCCTAATATTGTACAACGAGAATCCACTAGTGTATTGAATACCACTTTGACAAGAATGCATCTACGGTTCTATGCCATAATCCTTTGACTCAAAGAGATGGCATATCATCCAAACGGTAAAACCCCATGACCACTATTTCCTCTGAAATAAAAATGGCATTCTGCCTATTGGTTTTTAAAAGCAATGATGGTCAAATGTTGTCAGTGAATTTTACGGAAACTCCAGTCAAAAAGCCTGTAGAGATATGCAGTAGCTCTCACTGCATGCCAGTTGTTTTGTAATTGTCAAAGTTGCTGCTAGGAAATTCGAATTTCCTTAGGTGGGTCACCTACAGCACCTATTTTTGATTCTCTGAATTTAAAACCGTTATTAGATGAAGAAGGTTCAGGGACGACGACAAAGGGCCAAGGCATAAATTATTGCTATGAAAAGTAAATATTGCATGGGAACGTAGCATAAATTTTTTTTTCGGTTTTTTCCTGGCAGAACGAGAATAGATTGACTGCCCTCGATGAAGAAATACATTGCATGCAGGTATATAAAGGCTAATTATTTTTAGCCGGAACTTACAAGAAAAAAGCGTAAAATGTATTGCCTTAAATTGTACAAGAAATCATTCCCAAATTAGCATTAACACTTCAACTATCTACACGTTAAGGCTACCAAGCTACAAAGAAGATCATTTTCAAACATGGGTCGGATGGGAACTAAACGAAAGAGAGAAGATGGGACCTAGAATGGCAAATATGAAAAATGTTTTAGACCCTAAAGTGTAAGATATATAAGTAATACCAAAAAAGGGAGTTCAAACAAAACTTCAAGTACTGAAAGTTTGTTAGCGTTTTAGCTATTTACCTGAAACTTTATGTTTCTGAAACATGGAACATTTTAAATGATATATAAATAACACATTTATGTTGTAGTTTAGCGGAAAATGCAGTAGATTTGAACCTAAAACTAATGAAGTGGCGCATATTACCCGAAATTAATTTAGAGAAAATTAAAGATACCAAATGCTTGTTACTTGGATCTGGTACACTAGGATGTTCAGTAGCTCGTTGTCTTCTTGTATGTTAAATATACCTTAAATATTATTAAAAGAACAACACTAACCAAAGCCGCATTTTAGGGTTGGGGAATAAGAGACATAACATTTGTTGACAACTCGACAGTATCATTTTCAAATCCAGTTAGGCAAAGTTTATTTACCTATAAGGATTCTGTAAATATGAAGCCAAAGGCAGAAGCCGCTGCTGAGAATTTGGCAAAAATTTTTCCTGGAGTTGTAAGTTTTTTTTTTGTTTCAGCTGGTTAAATGATAATTTAAAGACATAGTAAAGAAATCATCTTCACACTTTTTACCCACTTTTTACAACACTTGTTGAAAATAGCCATTCTAGAGGTGAAATAATAATTTAGTGCTCTTATTACAAGAATCTTCTTCTTTAAGAACTCGAGAGGTATTCAACTGAATATTCCTATGCCGGGACATAGCGTTGGCGAAAGTTTGTTGGAACAAACGATGAACAATGTTGAGACTTTGACTGACCTCATTAAAGAAAATGACATAATATATTTACTTATGGATTCGAGGGAAAGCAGGTGGTTACCTACTATGCTAGGAAGCTTCTATAACAAAGTAAGTATACTTGACCTTAGAATTTATGTACGAATAATAGGTTCTTATAGGTATATCCAGTTGTATATTCATCACTTGGTTCCGATTGGTAGAGAACTGACTTGCCTCCAACTGCTTGCTACCCGGCAGTTTCTTTTCCATCCAATTAAATGTCATATTTCAGCTTAACATTACTGGTCTAATGAGAACATCAGACAAGCGTCAAAAGTAGTTTTAGTTTTCTAATTAAACTGCACTTGTAACCCTGTACTAAAGTAGGTAATAGCACTGATAATAGATCACTATGACTAGCTGACTAGAATTGTTTTTTATTCCTATAAGGCTTTTACTATTTCCTAGTATGTAAGTATGTACATAATATAATCGTCTCTCTATTTTCAGATTGTTATAAATGCAGCGTTGGGTTTTGATAGTTATTTGATAATGCGTCATGGCTTTAATACTCAAGATGCACCAAGCGATTATGAAGTGTGCGAAATTAAAGGTTATAAAGTTATTCAAGGTCACAACTTGGGATGTTACTTTTGTAATGATGTAACGGCACCAGGAGATGTTAGTAATGTAATTTTCAAAACAGTGATTTTCAGCTTCATTTGATGTTTTTATTTAAATTAGAATGGGAAAAAACTTAAATTTGTTTTTATTTTAGTCAATGAAAAATAGAACCTTAGATCAGCAGTGTACAGTTACTAGGCCTGGTGTTTCACAAATAGCTGGTGCCTTAGCAGTTGAATTGGCAATTTCTATATTACAGCATAAAGAAGGGTAAAATTTGTCTTTTCTTTAAACTCTAGCCTAAAACATCGTTTTACGCTTGAATTATTTTATTTTACTTGTATGTACGTTAATAAATGTAGAAAAAGTGTGCAACTACTTAGATAAAATTTTTTTAGTTAAAAATTTACTAGCGGCATCTATTTCTTGTATTATTTCATTGTGTCTAGAAATAGAAGAGTTGTATTAATGAAAATGAATTTGACAAACTTCATAACCCCTGAAATAAAACGTGACTTGTTTATCAGCAGAATTTCAGCGACCAAACGTTGTTTCTAAGATTAGCCTTTCATTAAATAAAAAACTAACCCCCAAGATGTTACCGAAACAAATTTTATTTATTCTATTGTAGATTTAATGCTCCAGCATTCTACCAAACATCACCGAATGCACAAGATTTAGATCCTGAGGTGGAAAACCAGTGCATTCTTGGTCTAATACCGCACTCTATCAGAGGGTTTTTATGTTCCTTTAGTCAAATTCTACCTGCGACATTAAAGTATAACCAATGTGTAGCGTGTTCTGATGCTATTTTAACTGAATACAAAAATGATGGAAACGCTTTTCTATTGAAAGTTTTTAATAGCTCTAAACATTTAGAAGATGTTACCAAATTGACCGAAATGTATAAGGAAGTTGATCTGGAAGAAGTGAGTATTACTTAATTCTTTCTTTACCGAGTCTGTTTTGCACTACAGTGCCCCTATTCCCAAGCTTTTTATCAACGGACTCTGGTAGGTTCTGGTCCTATATAAGTCACAAGAAGCGAACGTCCAGCATACCTGTCAGTGTGTCATATAAAGGCGATAGCATCGAAGATCAACAAATGATTGTAGACGCATTTGCAAGCTGTTTTCAGAGCGTGTTCTTGCCTCCTGCACCAGATGGCAACGTCGACTTGAACAGTGATTTTAGCCTAGTCACGGATGGTGTTAGTATGGCCGTCATAACTGAACAAGAAATACTTGATGCCGTTAAAAAGCTTAAAAATAAGTTGACAGCTCTTCCGGATGGTATACCCTCTTTTTTGGTTCGGGACTGTATTCATGCGCTGATCCAACTACTTAGGGCTTTGTTCAATATATCGTTATTGTCCAGGATGTTTCCGGCTCCATGGAGGAAGCAGGGTGTGTTCAATTTTTAAGGGCGTGGATCGCGAATGTGTCACGAACTATAGGCCCATATTCATATTGTGTAACTTTTCGAAGGTTTTGGAGATGATACTCTATTCACGCATTCACCACCCGTCAGGAATTTCATTACCCTATAGCAGCACGGATTTATGAACGAGATCAACAGTAACAGTCACTAACTTAACTCTTTTGATTCAATTTGTTGAAACTGTGCTGGATAAACAGGGACAGGTGGATCTGATTTATACTAACTTCTCCAAGGCCTTTGATCGAATTGATCATAGTGGTCTTCTCAGGAAGTTGGATTCATGTGGCTTTGATTTGGATGCTATTGCCTATGTTAAAAGTTACGTGCGCGATCGGCAGCAGTTTGTCTGTTGTAATGGATTTAAATCTGCCAGGTATGTTGCTTTTTCTGGAGGGCCACAAGGTTCGAATTTGGGGTCACTATTATTCCTGATATATATTAACGACTGAAATTCCTTTCGCCTTTAATGAGAGGAGCATTACTCCTACTAGCTTAAGCTTTCTGCTAAAAAAAAAGGTTAAAATCAACACGAAATACCCTAATTGAGCACAACTACACAGTATTTTAAAAATATAACCAAAATTCGTTCATTACAGCATTTGTCAAAAAAAAAAACTTTATTCTGTTTCACACAAGCACGTTCAGAAAGTTGTTATTAGCCCTTTTGTTAAGAAAATTAACGTAGCTTAACGAGTTTTCAACCCTATTAGGCTAATTTAAGAGACACAAGCACAAACTAGATAAAACTGAGCAGAATATTGTTAACAACCGATCGACGAAAACAATTTTCTAGGTAGCAAAAATAAACTACATTATTATTTAAAACTAACTCCTAAAGAAAAGTATTGATAACATTCATAATATTCACGCGTGTTTATATTCTTGCCTATGCAGTAGAGCACGTTGAAATAAACAAAAACCAGACAGGAGTAAAATTATTTCAGGCATTTAGATATTTGAACTTTGAACTCTAGTCGCAGGAAGTTTGTTTTTGTTTCATATAAATGCGAATTGCAAAATTGACGAAAAACGATAAAAAGATTGAATTCCTGACCGCTGCTATTATTTCCACACAACTTTTTTTCTATCTCTTATTCAACAATAACTATTGGTAGTTTTTTTTGTGTTGCCTATCTTTTGCTACGTCGGGGGTAAAAATGTTTGAACAACGCATATACATACAATATGTCAAATAACTTATTTAGGCAGCAAGAGTTGTGTTGTTTAATAAATAAATAACTTTTTAGTTTTCAGTGCTGATAGTAAAAATATACCATCGATTCTTTAAAGCATTGTGTTTTAATTAGTTAGCGGACCGTTTTTTACATGCTGTTTTGTTAGTGTTGTGTAAGTTTAACGTAAAACCTAACAAACCTATTCTATTTTCTTTGGTAAAATCTTTCTACAGGATGTGTATTTTGCTCTAAAAGTAACAAAAACATTAGTTTTCGTTTTTAATAGTGCGGATAGTTACAAAAAAGCGTGGAAACTTCGTGTTTAACTTTTGTTAATTTTAATTATTAGTTGAGTGCTCTTTTTTAGATTAATAGCTGTACTGTGTTGTTAGTGCGTATTTGTTAATCTAAAATATTTTCAAAATAAGTGTATTTTAAAGGGATTTTACTTTAAAGGTAACAAAAACATTTCTTATGCTGACTTGTTGCTTAGAAAAAATTATTGATAGAATTGGCAACTTATTTGGTATCACGTCGTTCTTGCCAGTGGCGGGCACCATATTATCGTGAAGGGACATTTATAAATATTTTTCTTCAATCTAAATTCGTACCAGGATTTACTGGTTTGGATATATGCAGTGAATTTCATAACACCTTGTATAGGTTTAGTGAAGAAATGGTTAATTCGCTGAGAAAATAAGAACTTTACCAGTGTATGTTTTAGGTGTTGGAATTCAGCGATGAAGAGTTCGAGTGAACCCAAAATCACTCTGATATTAAAAACAGCCAAATTTATTGATGTGCCAATTTTGCCTCTACGTATGCCAGTTTTGCCTTATTATATGAGTCATAAAGAAACCAACGATATTTTATTTTTGCTCTCATTGAAACTCATCTAGAACCTACTTATATTTATTTTCCGCTAATAATTTTTAAGACAATAAACTGTTAATAAAACGAATCCGTTTTGTATGTCGCCATCCTTTAACCCTTAATATCCGAGCGGGGTCCCCAGCGGTACAATACTGCAAATATCTTTTTTATTTTAATTGACAACACCGCCGCTAGGTGTTTGTCGGTTAACATCGGGCTGACATAACTTCAGTGTGTTGTGAGGTTTCGGAGTCGTTGTGTCAAATTAATTAGTGATAAGGTAAGTGGGGTCCTTCCAAGACCCCGGTTGGGCATTGGCGCTACAAAATATGTTTCTTTTTGTAGTTCTAACCAATTCAATCCAAACAAGTCGTTAACTCAAAAACAACTCGAAGAAATTGCCGACAAGTTGGATTTAGAGTCAGAATATGACGATAATGAAGCTTCAGATAATGAAGGAGACGATATCATGGAGAATGTTTCGGAAACGGAAGACAATCTCGAAGTTCAAAGCGAGGAAGAATCGGATGTGGAACCTACAGAGGCTAGGGATACTAATAAACTTCGAGGTCATACTTACATTGCAAAATCTGGTTTGGAGTGGAACAGTCAGCCTTTTACTAGGCCCAAAAGACTCTAAAGACATTTTGTAAATGCTCGTCCTGGTATTACATCATATAGTGCAAATTCCAACATCATTTTAGAAATGTTTAACCTATTTTTGACAGCAGAAGTACAGGATATTATATGTCTTCATACAAATCAAGAAGCTGCTAGGTATTATGAAGCCTGGAATGGCAAAAATCCAACTAATCGGCAGGAATGGATTACGCTTGAACGAGATAAATTAGATTGTTTTTTAGGAGTTCTTATAAAAGCAGATGCATCAAGATGCAGATCGTTTTTTACAGCTGCTTTGTCTCCAAAGAGATTTGAAGAAATTTCAACATTTTTGAGCTTTGATAATAAAAATACTAGAGCTGAAAGGAAAGAGCATGATAAACTTGCTCCAGTAAGACAAATTTGGCATATGGTTATAAGTAGATGTAGAATTTAGTACCTGATGCATTGTAATTGTAACCTATAAATTATTTTTAAGGCCTGGTAGAAAGTATCGCTTTGTCATTGTTTTTTTGTTTAATGTAAAAATAAACACAACAAGTACCTAAACTAAACACGCATCCTCATCATCCATTATTTTATTTACACTAACACTCGTCAAAATCAACGGAATCCCTTAAGGACCCCGCAAGGATATTTACGTTGATTAGAATAGCATGGTCATTTAAGGATTAAGTGCATGACATGACACACACATCGTGTATTAAAGTCCTCTTTTCTTTAACAAAAAGTTTCCGGGCATATGGTTTGCCCCAATTAAAGGAAACACAGGATATTTTAATAAAATTTTATTTTCTTTTACGCCAGTGATCAACAAAATGTGTCTGTGGTGTTTAATTTATATCAACTTAACAGAAGTGCAGAAATAGATTTACAGTAATAATGACATTGAGTGGATATTAATCTGATATTTACATTATATATTTTTAATAACAATTATTATAGTCGGGTCGTCCTTAAATTTCTACTTTCTAGTATTAAAGTCGCCCTTAGAATCTCCTAATGTATAATAATAAAGTTAATTTTTGTAAGATTCAATTTACACGGGCACTTAGAATAAACAGCACATTGATTGTTTGATAGCCACTGATAATTATAACATAAATGTCGATTTATTGCAACTGCTTCTGAGGAAAACGGAAAGCTTAGGATTGCCCGACTATAATTGTTATGCTAGTACAGTGCCTTCGGATGTTAAAGATATAAAAAATAAATATTGAAAACAAGAAACGATTAACTTTTTTTGTAAAAATAACGAAAATTATGCAAAATACAACCTGTGCTGTTCAAACTGAAATGGTAATTTTTGTTTTTGGCAATATCATAGATACGAATGTCATTTAACTTTTAGATACATTTTATTGAATTTAAAAATTCACTAGTTACAAAAATATAAGAGATAATTCAACAAATTTCAGTTTGAACACCCTCATTATAACATTTTATAAAATAAATAAATTTCCGTGTGTGGACTGATTCTATAACTTTAAAAAGAGTTAAACCACTGATTTTCTTTACCTAACACGTCGAATTTTACCTAATTAGTACTTTATAATAATAATTATTGGTCGGGTGCAAAATTTCAATAAACTATAGGAAATATTACATAATTTTACGAATTGTAATATATTATATTTTAAACCACGTTGGGGACTAACAAATTTAAATAAATATTTATAAATTAACCATAGATAACAAGCCAACAACATTTCTAGTTTAGATGTAAGGTACTTAGATAATTCTAACAACCTAACAGTAATATATCATAACTAGAATTCTAAAATCTAAGAATTTTGGCGAAAACGAATTGTAACAATCTGATGATAAAATGTACCTTGTAATTCTTAAAGGAAATTATTTGTTAAAACTAGAATAAATTATTTTGATCTAAAAACAAAAATGTCAAGGACTGAATGTATCATTTTAAAACGATATTAAAAAAATATACAAAAAAATTTTTTACTTTTCAGAGAGAAATATTAACTACCTATACATTGTTGTAATATGTTCTCTACAATGGAAAATCATAGACACTTAAACTGCCAGAAAAACTCAAAAATAAATTTATAGTACAAGACTTGTCTTATTTTTACATTTGTCAATTTATACTTATTAAGCAGTAGTGAATTAGGCTGTTTGGGCTGACAAGTAATCAGCCTAGGCAAGAGATGGCGCCACCAGTATCAAAGCAACTTCGTAAATACTATCCTTCAAATGTCATCTGTAAAATTTTCTGTCAGCTGCGTCATTTAGTTTGTGTATGATAGTCATTGAAAGCGAACAAATTTTCTATTTTTACAAAAATGAATTAAATAGAATATCGTGCAGTGATTAGATACTTGTTTTTGAAAAAGAAAACCAACGATGAGATCAACACCGAATTGAACAATGTTTATGGGGACTCTGCACCTTCGATACCAACAATAAAATATTGGACAGGTGAGTTTAAGCGCGGTCATACGAGCATTTTTGATGAGCGTCCAGGCCGTCAAAAAGAGGCCACCATACCAGAAATGGTCGATAAAATCCATGGTATAGTAGTTGACGATCGACGAGTGAAGGTGCGCGATATTGCTGAGGCTGTGGACATTTCACGTGAACGAGTGGAAAATATATTGCATGGATATTTGGGAATGAGGAAGCTTGCTGCCAGATGGGTGCCGCATATGCTGTCTGTTGACAACAAGCGTGACCGTGTGACAACTTCAAAGGAGTGCGTGGCGATCATCAACGGCGACAAAAAGGACTTCTTTCGCCGTTTCGTAACCGAGGACGAAACATGGATCCATCACACCACCCCAGAGTCCCGGAGACAAAGGAACAGTCGAAATAGTGGATTGCTCCTGGAGAATCGAAGTCGACGTACGCCAACGTAGATCTGTCGGCCAACAAGGTCGTGGCCATAGTTTTTTGGGATGCCCACGGTATTATTCATATAAATTATCTTGAAAAGGGCAGAACGATCACAGGTGTATATTATGCAGAGCTGTTGGATTGATTTGGAGCGAGAGCAGTCGCATTTGGCCAAGAAAAAAGTGCTCTTCCACCAGGACAATGCATCGGCACACAGATCCGCAGTCGCATTGGCAAAATTACATGAATTAGGAAGTTTCCATTTTTTTCATTTTCTCCTAATAAATAGTCCTAAAAATCTAAAAAGCATATGTATTTTCTGTTTTTAATTATCTGTAGAAATAAAAAAGTTATGGGCCTTTACAGTTTGAGGCTCGATGTACTCAAGGACGTCCAAACACACATCCCCGTCAACAGCGGGATAGGCGTTCGCAGCAGCAGCGAACAGCTAGCCCGGCGAGAGGTGTGTGTAGTGACGTCACCGGCCGATAAAAGCCGCGCGGAAAGAAGTTGAATAAGTTCGTCAATTTTGAAGATATCGAGATGATTTTTTTTTTGTTTGACAAGTTAAATGAAAGACTATTAAATGATGTTGAAGTTACTCGATATTTCTGACATAGGAAACTTCCTGGTTCCTCGCCCACCATATTCTCCACATTTGCCCCCCTGCGACTATTATCTATTTCCAAACCCGGTGGTAAGAGATTTGGGTCGAATGAGGAAGTCATCGCTGAAACAGAGGCCTATTTTGAGGGCTTCCAGAAATCGTATTATTCGGAGCGTATCGAAAAATTGGAGAATCGTTGGACGCAGTGTAATCTGAAAGGAGACTATTTGACAAATAAATTTAGTTTTGCCAAAAAAAGTTGTGTTTTATTGCCTATGCCGATTATTTTTCAGTCCGCCCTAGATTTTTGGATTCCAAAAATCGAATTATTAGGAGGATATCGAAAAATTGAAGAATCGTTGGACGAAGTGTATTAATCTAAAAGGAGACTATGTTGAGAAATAAATTTAGTTTTGCCAAAAAAAGTTGTGTTTTCTTTCCTAGGCCGATTACTTTTCAGCCCGCCCTAGATTTTTGGACAAGACATGACTTTTTTGAATTCCTATAAAATTTTTTAGGTGTCAAGAAAATAGTCAATACAAAACAAACCTATCACTCTTTCTGAAAAGTTACTCTTTCTGGTTCATAATGGTATCCATATTTGTAGAATTTAATATTATATGTTAGTTTATATTTAGTTTGTAAAGATTTGTAAAGTCTTTTAAGAAAATCAATTCCATATGTTTTTATCAAAATTTTCAAATACAGATCGAGTTATGCATGGAATGTTAAATATAAGAAACATTTGTACAAGCTTATTCCTGCCTAATACTGTTTCATATTGTAGAAAAATCGTATTTATTTTATTCAAAAGATTAAAAGGTATAGTTTCTGGATTCATAAAGAACATTAGATATGCATGTTGCTGCAACTAGGAAATTCAAGTACTGTTAATCTTGGTATATTTATACGGTTACATGAGGACATTCGGTATTGACACCAGAAGCTGCGATTCATTGTTAGAATCAGAAACAGTCCTGCACAGCCTTGTTGTAGGAAAAAATTGAAAGAACACAGTAAATAATGGTCAGAGTTAAAATTTGCATAATCAAAGGCTGTTGATTTTGACTGCATGTGGGCGAAACTTGATTTTTAATAGTTAACATATTTAGTTGAGAGATTAGGTGAGAGATTTCTATCTGAAATATAGTTTAAAGGTTCTTTTACAACGTAATTCATGTTAACCAAATTTATCTAAAAAGGCTAAGATAAAAACGAAGAGTAACTTTTAAAAACTAAACTAAAAGTTTTGTTTACATTAGTGTCAATACACAAACAAAAATAGAGGTAAATAGTATTGATTTCAAAATACTTGAAGTACATACTATAATGTTTGGGAGGATTGTAAGCAATATCAGGCAGGAGGTTTGCATTCTTATTATTATATTTTATTTAATTTAATAAGATACTTAGAGCCACAATAAAATTCAAAGTATTCTCTCTAAATACCTTTTCATACGAAATTATAATTACTTTCATAAGATTAACGTGCTGATCAATTTCTTATTTTCATAATATACTAAATGTAATACCATAGAGGAGTTGCTTCCATTTTTTGAAAATGTATCAACTATGTAAATCATACGTAACAAACATTTACCAAAATAATATGGATAGATTTTGAGAACGGTAGCGTCGGTAGCACCAGAAATTATTTTAAAATTAAGATATGTTAGAAGTAAAAAAAAAACATTTAGAGCATTTTTTAAAAGTAATTTAACTATCTATTGCTGTACTCTATGTTAGATAATTGAGCTCTATGTCATCTAGAATCAAATTTACCTAGTGAACTAGTTTTTAAAATTTAATTTTCTAAAGCTATAAGAAAATATTTACTATAAATTTATAGGCTGCTTTATAAGCCAGTACATATTTGCATACCAAAAAGCAAGAAAACTATACACATGTCAGCTACATCCTCTATGGGAAACTTACACACTGTGAAACACTTAACCTAACATTTACAAAAATAGGTTTTTGCAGTGGGAAAATATTTCATTTTCTAACAAAAAGGGGTCTACTGTTTGACGAAATAAACAAATTTTTCCTGTGAAAACTAAATTTCTCTACACTTTCACTAATGGTATAAATTGAAGATATCTTCAAACCATTTTTGTTAGCTATAATTTGGAAATGGGGTGTGGGGTGGTATTCATGATTGTACGGAGATCCCTGTAATAAAAGCGGCCTTTTCTGTGAGTCCGATGTAAAAGACCTGTTGAATAAATTTGCTACGTGTTTTGGAGTGGATAATCTGATGGATAGAGGGCGTTTAGTTGAAGAAAATGGAGCTTTCCCATGAAGAAACGCAAGTTCATTTTTACGCCGTTCTAAGACGTTCTGGTAAACATTAGTGTCTTTTCTTCCTTTCGCGAAATTGTTGTAATAGTACCGCAAAATGCTTCCTGAATTATTATGCTTCTTATTGTTCTGCTTTGCGATGGTATTATTGTTCTTGTAAATTTGCATCTGTGGTTGTGGGGTTGGATAGTAGATCTTTTTCAGAGTCGTAACGGTGCCTGAACTGTGATTGGAAGGTGGCTGACACGTATTCTGTGGCCTTAGTGTACAGTTACATGAAGTATTTGTTTGGCATGCTATTTCAGTACGTTGTCACACTTCCTGTAAAAGCAAAGAGAAATTTATTAAAAATTACTATAGGGGAGATCGGGTCTGGTTGGCATATGGAAAAAGCAGACACACACAAGGAATTCATGTCAGGTTTAGTTAGTAGCATATTAAAATTGCGGCAGGTTGGCATGCTTTGCCAAAAGGTATTTCAGTAAAACAAGCACTAATGGAAGAAGAAACTTCAAGAAGACGAGTCTTGTCTAATATGGTTAAAACCATTTTCAAATAGCTCCGACGAAAACTGAATACAGTGTCGACTGTAAGAAGTGGCCGCATATTGATTTTTTGGATGCAGTTAAACTAAAATATATTTGTCATAATTTTAATAATTTTTAACTTTAGTCATAATCTTTCGTAAATAAAATCTAAGTTCCGAGATCACGAAGTATTTTTTTAAAACTATTTACTAATATTGGTATTTACAATAGTTTGCTTAGTGCCCTAAGTAGTGCTTTCGAGAACAGGTACCTACTAAGTAAAGACATATCGGTGCTGTCTTAGTCTAGGAATCAGCTAATATACATGTTAATTAATAATATGTCAAACGCTCAGTGTGCAAACAAACATACAACAAAAAATAAAATGAACAAAAATAAATAATAGAACCAATGCCGAACCAGCACTCTACCACATACACAAACATAGCTGCTCGATATCAGTAGGTTTTCCTCATTTAAGTACCATTTTAACTGTTTTTTAAATGCTCAATTTTGTTTATAGCCTGAATGTTATTGGGAAAGCTATTATATTCCTCAGAAGATCGAGATATAGGATTATAAAGACCCTTATTGTTTGTTCTAACGATGATTTGATAGATAGTACCCTGTGATCTTGTGTAATATTATGCATGTCAGTGTAAAAGCAACATATGTGCATGTCTTTTGTATTTTATATTATCTTATGACTGAGCTCTTCTCCAAGCTGGTAAACAGTGGCGGCTGGCGAAATTTTAAAGTTGTATATTTCTGTTCCTACTTACAGGACCCGTACCAAATTTAGGGGTTTCAATAGTGGGAATGTTTTGGGAAAGAAAAAAAAACATTTTGTAATTTGCGAAAAAAAGTTAAAGTTTTGCTAAGCCCCCCTGGGAAAAATGAAGCGCGTTTAGGTATTTTATTTATTGTTTTCAAAACAAATTTAATATTATTTTGTCGAAAATTTTTAAGAGTACAAAATGTGTTAGTGAAAAGTTATGTTCATTTAATTTTTTTTAAATTACATTTTAGGTTTAAAAAATCAATGACTAGTACTTCTTCCTAACACATTTTTTTCTCTTAAAATTTAAAAATTTTCGACAAAATGATGTAAATTTGTTTAGAAAAAACAATAAATAAAATACCTAAACGAGTTAATCTTTTTCCCCAGAGGGGAATCAGCAAAAATTCAACTTTTTTTCGCAAATTGCAAAGTGCTTTTTTTGTTTATCAAAACATTCCCAGTGACTCACTATTAAAACCCCTAAAGTTGGTACGGGCTCTGTAACTATTAACAGAGATATACAACTTTGAAATTTCAACAGCCGCCGCCAAATATCTGGCTCCCTATAAATGTCATCGGTATAATCAAGCCAATCATGTTAAAGCCAATCGTAACAAAACAGGTTTAAACAATGTGTTATGAAAACTCGCATATGCCAACTCACCCCACATGATATGCCAAGCATTGGCGTTGGTGGGATAAGTTGGCATAATTACTCGCCAACTATTCAAGATAGATTCTTGACGCTTTGTGTTTGTACTCCAAAAAAATGGAATGGAATGGAAAAGGCAGCCTTATAGCATAGGTATCAACATGCACTTAGTTATTATTTAGAAGTTGCCTAAAAAGTCGAATTAACAAAGTGCAAACCTACGCCAACCATCCCCAGTCTCCTCTACTATATAGAGATATTTATTAAAATATTCTAATGTCAATTTCTTTTAAAGATACTTGTACTTGCAAATGCAAGTGAAATTATTGAACTTGATCAAATAATGAAAAATTCCTATGTCAAAAAATTGGGCGATAAAATCGAAGCTAACACATTATCAAACCTCTTGGGCAAGGAAAGTTACAATCCAAATTACTTTTGTGCCACTGAAAGTACGAAATCGATTTCTTTCATCTTCCTTGATGAAACTTCATTCATTTTAAAACCGTCATAATGCTACCCTGAAAACTCTCTGTAATGACTCTTTGTGAATGACTTTTATACACAATTTTGTCCTATATAAAAGTCTTTGATAAAAAGAGTTAGGGAATTTTTCCTAATTTTTAAACGCTGAAATTCTAAATTTAGTGGATTTTATAAATTTCAAGCAGTAAGTTTTTCTCTATTAACATAATTCTTGGTGAAATACGGTTTATATAAATGAAGTAACAAAACAAATTTGGAAAACAATTAACGTTTTGGTAACATCAGCAATAACTCTTTAAAAAATTGAAGAACTAAGAAAACCATACCTGCAAAAACTTTACAGGACAAACACCCTGTCGGTTATCTCCGGATCGGATCATAACCATGCCGTCAACCTCATCTCCAATTTGAATAACAATTTGGTCCCTCAACAGCATTAGTCCATTGTCACCATCAGAAACTTGTAAATTGTGTGTTACCTGAGGGAGAAAGTTTATAAAGTAAACCAGTAAAACTTTTCAGTTATGAAGATGACTCACGGAAGTGACGTGGCATATGGTCTGGCAGTAACATGGCGAAAAATTAAAATACCATTTCGTAATTTAGTATGTAAATATATTCTTATCCGCATAAAAGCAGTTGCAAGTTCTCAAATAGAATTTATTTAAAGTTGCAAATAATCTTAATTTAACCCTTCGAAGCTTCCTGCTTTTGCTCAAAGTTTAAACAAAACAAAATATAATTAAAGCCACCATTGTTTTTAGAAGCAAAGTAATTGACTTTCAAATAAGTTTCTGGAACTCTTGCGCCAGAATACTGTTTCTGAATCGTGTCACAATATGGTCTTTATAGATAGTAATGACTCCATTATAAAGTATAGATAAAGCGGGTTTTTTGATTAACTTTTCCTGTAAAGTCCAAATTTAAAGTATAGTACGCTAATTAACCCCATTTTTCTCTTTCTAAGTTTTTCGAAACAGTGCTAAAATTGTTTATGGTCTCCGTAAGTTACCACGAAGGAGGTCTTACGTAATCGAGTCTCTTAAACTTATCTCTACCCAGGGCTGTCATCCGCCCCGGTCACTCGTGGTCGGATTTATTCTTGTTGGGCGCTTAGCTAGTTCTAAGTCCGTTCCTTGAATATCGATAAATGTATATATATATATATATATATATATATATATATATATATATATATATATATATATATATATATATATATATATATATATATATATATATATATAGGGATTTATTCATTGAAAATATACATATATATATATATATATATATATATATATATATATATATATATATATATATATATATATATATATATATATATATATGTATATTTTCAATGAATAAATCCCTTTCAAAGTATAAAGTATAGAAATAAATATTAGAAAATAATAATCCGTTGTTAAATATTTATTATTCACCAACCAAATACTTGGCCTATCTTCAGACACTTAACATCTATAGAAAATCCCTAGAAAGTTGAAAACTTAAAATTTTGAAGACCACTTTTACCACATTGAGCAAGATGAACCCAAACAGGGATAATGGAAAAATTACGACCAAAATTTTTAAAAAGCAGTTTTTCTATTAAACAACTGACGTGAATTCTCTTTCCAATAGTTTTGAAGCTAGAGCAAGCGAAAATTTCCGATACTTGTCAGTATATCAAACAAAGTTAGTGTTGGCATTGCGTTTCAGCACAAAAAGAGCTTTACACATTTTCTAGTACTTGTAGTAAAATTGATTGCTCTTATGCTGAAACTCCGCATGATGCCAGACCAATGGAGACACTCACTTTATTATACTAGTTGTAATTGTGCATGAATTGCCAAAATTATAAATTCTGGGGCAAAAATGCACGTGAATATTTTAAAGCAAATTAGTATGTCAAAAACCGTTCCTATAAAGAAAAACAGTTTTCACCTTTTCCGGATTTTTTGCTAATTCAGTTCCTTTTTTTTACTGGGATGATGGCATAATCCGCAATATCTCTCATTTCTGTGGTCAACCAAGACTATACCTGCAGCGGTTTTTCCCCCGACGACAACTTGGAGACGTATTTAGAAGGAAAATATCCAACTTTTCCAAAACATTTTCCTTTCCACCAATCCGGGTCAGATGTTTCAATAACTGTCACTTTGTAGCCAGCTTTTAAATCTAACTCGTCTTGATGTCTTGCTTTGAAGTTGTATAATACCACATATAAATTGGTTGGAAGTAGCCTGTTTGTTTTCTGAAAAAAGTGTTTCGTTGTTGTTTTCGCCCAAAAAATTCAATCAATAATTAAACTAACTGGGCACTTGTAATGTGACATCACTCATGTTAATATCGTAGCCCAAGATGACTCTAAACGCCAATTAAATTTATTACTTGATTGAGAGTTTTGAGCAACAGGCTGCTAAAGTTTTAAACAGGCTGTTAGTATATATGTATGTTACCGGAAAAGTACGATGCTCCGCTATAGTTAGGTTTACCTGGGTAAATCCCACATTACCAGAACGTTTTTGGCAAAGTCCGAAATTGTTCTCTATTTCGGAGTTGGCCTACAATGTAACCCGGCGAACTTAGGTTTGCCAAACACGTTTAGGAAAAGTCCGAAATATGTTCTTGCCTTTGTGTTGTACCATGATATAATAATAATTATACTTACTAGTGATGTTAAGCCTGTAAATAATAGGATTCAATCGTATATCAGTCAGTTAAATATACTTACATATAGGTACTTATTAAACTTTTTTTGTACACTTTGTACTATATTAAGTAGTACAATATAACATTTATAACAAGGTTGGGAATAATGCATTATTTATTGGCACACGGAGATAAATGATCCGCATTTTGAATTACAAAGGATCTTCTCTTTCTTGCATTCACAGGAATGTGTGGTACATTTTTTAGTACAATTACATTTTAAGGATCTCTGTCCTCCAGATATAAAATTCCGGTTGCTTAGGTCCCGAAGCGATAATTCTTTATCGACATCATCGATTTTTAAAAATTCGTTCTTGCAGATTTGGATTTGGTTTCTTGAATATCGTAAACTAATATTTCCTTGTCCAGGTTTGCTCATGTTATCTCAAGTTTGTTAACAAACACTTAAACAATCAACGCAGTGCGTGTGTACCAGCGACGTATTACAAACCGGCTATAACTAGTTACGACTAGAAAATGAACAGCGACGTAACGGTCACAAATTTATTTCGGACTTTCCCTAAAACGTGTTTGGCAAACCTAAGTTTGCCGGGTTACATTCTAGGCAAACTTCAAAATACAGAACAATTTTGGACTTTGTTTAAAACGTTTCGACAACGTGCGGTTTACCTAGGCAAACTTAAGTATGACGAAGAAATGGACTTTACCGTTAACATATCAATTGATTTTAAACATTTTATCTTAAAAAATGCTCTGATCTCTATAAGCCTGGGAACGGGTAAACATTTTTCTTACGTCATTTGATACTAGACAAAAATTTTCTTTATCCTAGTATATTTAGTAATAAATACTAGTTTCTTTCATCAGGGGCCAAAAGATGAAAATTCAGCAGTATGGGTATGTGACAGCTCCCTGTGATGTTTAAAACAAAGAGTATTAAATATTACTAAAACTCTAGGGCAACTTATAAATCCTCGGGCCAGCCCCCGTAGACTTCAGTCCTAAGTACTAACGTGCCGTGGGCGTCTGAAGAGAAGGAAAATGTAGTCTATTGACACGGGATTTAAAGGAAAAATTGATTTCTTTGATGAATTGTTGGGAGGGGAAGGGAAAACATCTGCAGGCAATTTGTTTCATAATCTGATGGCCATAGGTATGAATGAGCGGGAGAAGTGGGATGTTCTTGGCTTTTGTAGCTGGACAGTAAAGTGACTAACCTACGTAGACTTCAAGTACTAACGTACCGTGGATGCCAAAAGCGAAGGGAAATGCTCCTGAAGAGAAGGCAAATGCTCCTGAAGAGAAGGCAAAACATCTGCAGGAAATTTGCTCCATAATCTGGAGACTCTAGATATGAATGAGTGAGAGAAGGGGGATGTTCTAGGATTTTGTAGCTGAACAGTAAAGGGATGCATACGTATCGCGCCTCTTGTTGTTCTGTGAGAAACAGTCAAGGGGGGGAATGAGAGCGGCTAGTTCTTCAGAGCATAATCCGTGGAAGTATCGGTAGAAAATGGATAAATCCCCAACAGCGCGGCGATGAGCGACAGAAGGGAGTGTTTTTGTAAGGACTGGGACACTGATACGTCGAATGGCTCTCTTTTGGACAGAATCAAGGATGTTAAGTGTCGACGATGATGACACTCCCCAGATGTGGGAACAGTACTTTAGGTTAGGTCTTATTGGGGAAACATAGAGAGTGTGTAAGTTGGAAGGAGAGGTAGTTTCTAGCTCGGAAAAGAACACCAAGCTTTTTAGCTGTTGATGTGGCTATTGAAGTAATGTGTTTGTGCCAGCTGAGCTCCTGTTAGAAAGCAATGCCAACAAGATCGAACGTTTTATTGTTCTGTAGGGCTGGGCCATTCATGTGTATGGTGTAGGATTTTTTGCGTGACAGGGACCAAGACTAGGTTTTGGAGGCGTTGAACTAAACAATGTTTTTGGCACCCCAGCCTAAGATTAATTGAAGATTGTGGGAAAAGGATAGGTGCATATCTGCGTCTTTTATCTAGCTTTTCATTCGAGCCTGGAAAAATGAATGTTGGAATGACGAGTAGGTACTATCGTCAGCGCAAATGTGGATAGGAAGTTGGTAGTAAAGAAAAAATATGATTTGTGCTAGGACTGAACTTTGGGGTACACCAGTTTGGTATTCAAATGATTTTAATCTTAGGACTTGCTATAAACGAAATGTAGTACTATAATTGTGAGAAATATATAATTAAATTGTCATTTTTTTACCAATTTGCAAAAAAAAACAAGAAATTAATTCATGCCAAAAACTTAGTGCTCTTATTCTTACGCTTATAAGTTTAAAAAGTTTGATTGGCAAATTAGTTTTAGCAGTAGTCAACCCCGGGGTATGAAATTTTAACAGTTTGTATTTCTTCAAAAATTCTAAAACCAAAAAAATATCCGCCTGTTATCAGTTAACGTAAGGGAAATATCCATTAGCTCCAGGTCCAGCTCCTGACGAGAAACCTTACTTTGCCGACAGGACTGGGACAAGGCGATGTGCTTGCTGATGATGGACTCTTTTCGGCGTCATCTGGTAACTCCACTGAAGACGTCCTTATGTTTTTAGCTGACAATAGTCTTCGGTTATGTACAGGACTTGATGGAGCTATTTAAATAAAATGTTTAAATAAGTTTTACTACGAACATAATTAATATAGTTTTCTAATCAAATACAAGTTTTAGAAAAAGTTAAATTACTATTTGTGTATTAAGAGCGCAAAGTGATATATTGCCGCTCTGAGCGAGAAGTTAGACGCGCGACGCGTAGCGGAGCGCGGCTATCTCGCGAGAGCGGCAATGTCACTTTGCGCTCGAATTACACACATGATTTTTTCTACAACCGGTATTTTTATCAAAATATTTTGTAATGTAATTAATATAATTATTGATATCAAATTTGGCAGTTTATATTTTGTGTCAAAAGTCGCAGATACGCTGGACGTTTCTTTATTATTATTAAGGTGTCCATGGTAACTAAGCGAGCGACAAAGTAACTTTGTCGCTCGGCGAGCGACAAAGTAAAACAAACGCTTGTTCCTCGAAAATGTCCAACTTTGCGCTTTCTTTTGAAAGCGCAAATTTGTACTTTTCGCTCGGTTGTAGAAAAATATAATTTGTACTGCTAAAATAGGTTTTCTGGTACTTGTCAATTTAAATTCCCAAATTGTCAAATTTAAGACAATGTTTGTAATGGTTCAAGTAAAGTCAATAGGGAATTTGCCGGATATGTTCTAAATGATCTCGAAAAAGTGAAATGGAAGCATTATTATCTATTTTATAAAATTAAAGCAAGTACTAATTCATTGTATTTGTATAAATTTAAAAATAATATAAATATTAAAATTAAATATATTATTAGATCCGAACGGTCAAAATAAGCAAAAAATTTATGCAATGGATAAAACCAATTGGAATGGATCCCTAAAGGTGTTCAGATGAGCGTATAAAGCTCCTCATAAAAATATCTTTTTGCTAATTTTTTTATTAACAAATAATTCCAATAGATTTATGCAAATAGATTCGTCAGTATTTAATAAATAAAAAACCGCTTAAAAAGTCCGCGCGCGAGCGCGCAGCGTATGCAGCGGAATATACTTATATCGCGCACTATAAACAAATGCTCATGACTTTTGAGCAATTAAAGATATTTGGATAAATCAAAATTGCACGCATAAGTAATCGACAAGACAATCAATTAACCATATTTCGAATGTATGTGTTTCCGGTATTCCTGTTTCAGTATGACATTTTCCACTTGGTTGATTCAAGCTCTGTATTTATAAACAATAATTGAAAAGTAAAATATCTGCGAATTCTGTGAGGTGCATATCCATGGGCTTCCTATTTTTTACGACAAATTTTCAGTTGTTTGTTTTACGAAAAATGCATTTTTACGTGTTCGCCGCATAGGAAAACCAACAATTATTTTTTGTAATTTTTTAAATTTAAAAATAATACAGTAGCCACCAGTGAGCTAAAACATGTATTTTCAGATGGTGTGATTGGTTTTACAAAAACATTAAATTTACAGTGAGTTTTATTGGCATACAATTAAAGGTACATCCAGAAAGATGAAAATATCGCTACAAAAAATTGTTATAAAAAGATATTGAAGAAAGATAATCACTAAAGCTTGAGAAAGTTGTAGATAAATATGTCTTCTATTGATATTTAACCAAAAATACGATCGTTTTTGCATATATTTTCATAAATTGATTTTTTTTCTCAAAACCAAATATATTTTTCGTACTGCGCGCCAAAGACTTACCTCATAAGAGTCATAAGTCATAAGTATTACAAAAATATATTTTTCTTAATTTTTGTTTCTGTATAATATTTGAGAATATTATAGGAGACGATATTTTTGAAGTCTAAATAGTTAGTCAACGCATTTTTTTTAAGAATAAATACTAAAAATGTTAATGTTATAGAAAGCAAGAAAAGATGAAGTAACTATGCATCTTGATTTATGCATTTATTAATAGGTAATGTACTAAACCTGTCCCTCATTGCTACGAATCAATGCAGCGCCAGATAACTGCAAATGGTATTTTGTGGCTGCAAAAAGGGTTGTGGTAAGGCGTGTGGATGCCGAAAAGTAGACTTGAAATGTTCTGCTGCATGCACAAGTTGAAAAGGGGAGCAATAGGCCACCATTGAAATTATTGATGACTCTGATGAACTGAACTGCAACAATAGTATTGATATGCCCGTAAGTACTGATGATAGTGCAAATATTTGTACGTCCAGCGAGCCAATGTGTACTACCCATTTTGAAAATGAATGTAGCTCAGATAGCGATTGTGAAGAAGAAAGGGACTCCGATTCAGATTAATGTGTATAAAAAATACTATTATTTATATAGTAAGTAAATTATGTCGATGAAATAAGTATGGCTTTTGGAATTTGTGAAAATGATATCAATTGTATATTTAATGAAAATATTATATTACCTATTAAAAAATCAAAATGTATAGTTACTTCATTTTTTCTTTCTCACAATAACAACACAATCATTTCAAACAAATGTTATTTATTCTTAGTATTTATTATTAAAAAAATACTAACGTTGACTAACTGTTTAAACTTCCAAAATATCGTGTCCTATAATATTCTTAAATATTTTAGAGAGATAAAAACTAATAAATATATATTTTTGCAATAGGTAAGTCTTGGGAGCGCAATATGAAAAACCACGTTTTTTGAAAAAAAAAAGAAATTTATGAAAATATACGCAAAAATGATCATATCTATGGTTACTATTGGTTACATATCAATAAAAGACATATTTATCTACAACTTCACCAAGTTTCAAATGATTGTCTTTTTTAATTATCTTTAAATAACAATTTTTTTGTAGCGATATTTTCATCTTCTTCGAGAAAACTTTAACTTTACGCCAATAAAACCCACTGCAAAATTAAGCTTAAGTTTTTGTAAAATCAATTACACCATCTAAAAGCACATATTTTAGCTCACTAATAACCAGTGTATCATTTTTAAAATTGAAAAATTACAAAAAATAAGGATTGGTTTTCCTAATTTGTCGTAAAAAATATGATGCCTATAAATACACCCCTCATAGAACTGGTAGATAGCGGTCTCAAGAAGAGATTACAATTCTCACTTTTCAATTTTTTAAAATTTGTTTATAAATACAGAGCTTGAATCGACAAAGTGGAAAATTTCACACTGAAACAAGAATACCGGAAATTCAAACATTCGAAATATGATTACTTGACTGTCTTGGCGAATAATACGTGCAATTTCGTTTTATCCAAATATCTTTAATTGATCAAAAGTTATGAGAATTTGCGACGCTTATGAGTATAATATACCGCTTGCACGTTGGCACGCGTACGTTTTGAGCGGTTTTTTATTTATTAAGTACTAACGAATCTATTGGTATAAATCCATTGGAATAAATTGTTAACAAAAAATATTAAAAAGATATTTTTATAAAGACTTTCATACGTTCATCTGGACACCTTTAGGGATCCATTACAACTGGTTTCATCCGTTGAATATTTTTTTGTTTATTTCGATCCTCCAGATCTAACGTGACTCCTCTACATAAAACATTTGACAAAAAATTCCCAAGAGTATTCAACTTAAATTAAAATTACTTTCGAATTTTTTAATAATCCATACTGTTCCGTGGAAGCTAGAAACATATACTTAGGATTAATTTTAGAACTTCAAAAATTTTTGCAAGATGCAATAAATGTTGACGAGGTGACCAAGACTAAATATATAATTTTATTAAATTTATAGTTTCAACAAAATTTTCGTCAATACCAAACAATAAAAGTACAGATTTTTTGAAAATAGGATTCGTAAAACCTGTAAAAACAAAATTGGGGATTTGACAAAATTTTCTACTTCTTTTAGATCGTGCTTATACAAAATGCATTATTAATATTGTAGCTTAGCTCTCATAATAAATAAGAAAACTATGATAGTGCAATTAAGTTCTTCCAATAAAGTTTTCACAAACGAAATTTTATTAAACCTGTTTTGCTTAAAATATTTATTAACTGATATTAAGCAAATTATGTTTCGAAAACCATCATTTTATAATAGTGTGATGATGTGCACCTAATGAAATGTTTTTATTGTTTAGAAAATTATTTTACCACCAAAAATAAGGGCATTTCATAAATAAGTTGTATCTTTAAGTTGCATTTTAAAAGTAACCCTAACAATTTTCTTCGATTTTAAATTGAAAAATACATTCATGTGTTTAAATTTTGTAAATGAAAGACAATAATCGATAAAGTGGTTTATTAAGATAAAGATTACAGGTTTTTTCTCATTGTAAAAATTGTATTGGAATTAGGTATTACTAAAAAATAAAATAAAAATGCATACTTGACTGCGTTTTCAGGTCTTTTCTTACAAGGAGTGTCGGAAGTGACCTTGGAGGAACAGTGGATGCAACAACTGTGAAACATGCATGTTAATAAAAAAATATAATAAAATACAATAATGTATTAGTAGCCATAGAATATCGAGAACATAAATGTGCAGAATAGATCAACTGTAAAGTGGAGGAAAGCCGTGCATCAAGTAGGCGAATCAGGAACCACAAAGAAGACAAGCTGTAAAATAAGTTATGTATTTATTTCAAATCATGGCAAAGTAAAGGAACGGAATTATTTTTTAATGTCATATTTCTTTATTGTACAAAAGTTTTATTGACACAGTGACCCGCAATAATTGAAACTTAGGATAATTTTCTTTTTTTATTATTATTGTCTCAGATTATTTCTGTAAAGGTTGTTGCATAAAGAAGGATCAACTTTTCCATTATTCAGCTTTAACTAGGCTCTACAGAGACTGAAGATTTGAAGATATTGTGTAAAATTTTACATACTTGAATTAGAAAGTTCTGAAATAGCACTATAAGGAGTACTTAAATATAAGTAATATAAAAAATATTTTGCCGAAAAATACTTACTTTAAAAAGGCATATTTTTAACAAACTCCTTTTTTAAAAGTACATGTTTTCTAGAACCATTTTTTTTGTAAATATATTTTTTCGAAAAAACATGTTATTCAAATATTTTTTGAAAAGACACTTTTTGCCAAAGAATTTTGAAAATACGGTGTATAGTTACGTAGGTACTTAATAGCCTACCAAATGTTCAAAATATTTAGGTCTTTAGTGGTATCAATAATATAAAAATGAAAATAGAGATATTTTTCTAGAGGAGATTACAGAATAGAATATATTCTATTGTCTAAAAATGTTAAGAACTGTTTATAAAATTTAGTAAATTGATTTTAGGAACGTCTCAAGATAATAAACATTTGAAAACCAAGCAAATCACTGAAATATTGGAAAATATTTTAATGACGACTTATTAACAATGACGGGACAAAAACTTGTCACAACCTAGCTGATCGATTAGATCTTAAAATGTGTTGTCCAAAAAAAAATATATTTTCAAAAATTTGTATTTTAAAAAATGTACTTTCAAAGTCCAAAATTCATATGCATAAAGATAATTTGATGAGATAGAGAGATTTCAAAATATGCTTAAAAAATCTCAAAAGCTTACTGTCACTGCAAGTTTGTCAAATTTTGTAGCTATGCTAGCTGAAAAGTGTCAAGTATCTATCAAATATCAAAACACGAGTTGTATAAAGAAAATACTTTGTCATGATTTATACGAAGAGTGGAAAATCAGCCATTAGTGAAGAAGAAACACATAAAACGTAATAATTTCTTCCATACACTGTATTTTCGACGACGAACTGTGATTTGAATGGGGATCACTGGCAGCATTAGCTCCATGACGCTGCCTTCTTTGAGCGTGTTCGGTACTTTCTGGCGAATCCAGAGATAAACTCTTCATCCGTAAATTGAGTTTTTGTCTTCTTGGCGAGTGTGGAGCTAAAGTGGAAGTTAAAAATATATTAGTGGTAACTGTAGTTAGAGTTTTGGAGTTTTATTGGTGTTTGATACGGAAAGCTGTCTGCTTCGAGTTTTGTTAGCTATTCGAAAAACATTTAATAAATAAAAGTCGGCCAATATTTTAAGAAAAAGTACTAAAAAATATTTTTTTTGGTCTTGACTTGCGTTTGTAACAGGTTTTATTATTTTTTCAGATTTTTACAAAACGTTCTTATTTATTATTACCGTAAATATAATTATAATTACCTAAAATATAAATGAGAAAGAACATTATCATCATATGCAATACATATTTACACTAATGTAAGTAGAGTTGCCAGATCCGACATCTTCAAAATCAGGGTTTAAAAGCTGCTTAGAAATCGGGACTTGGGGATAAAAATCGGGACGTTATTCTTTTAAACTAGTATTTAATTAATGAACAGAAAAATCATACAATAAGCAAAAATGTATTCTTTTTATAAAAATTCGTATTCTATTTCATAAATGTATGATTAAAAAATTTAAATTATTGAGTTTAAGAAAATGTTGTTTAGAAAATTTTAAACATTGGGATAAATCGCGTCCCGATTTAAAGTGTGTCGGGACGCGCGACAGACCCTGTGAAATCGGGACTGTCCCGATAAAATCTGGACGTATGGCAACCCTAGGTAAGTAAATCTGTTCTTGATTCAATGTGATAGCACAAGGAATTAGTTGATTTAGAAATTAATAAATGTTGATATAGTTAAAACCTGTTTTGTTTAATTCTTCATATAAGAGATATTTTAGAAATCGTTAGTTATTTAGTATATATATATATATATATATATATATATATATATATATATATATATATATATATATATATATATATATATATATATAATATAAATCAGCCAACCACCTAATTTCTTAAATAATTTTAAAAATCTTTCGAACAATTTTGTTCCCGAGAAAAATGTCAAATAAATTATTGAAGACATAGGTGGCAATAGCGGTGTATTAAAAAATTATTTTGGAGGTGACCTGGCAAGTATTGTTTGGAAAAGGGCGGTAAAATAGCAGTCCGATTTTTTACTAGCTAGCAGGATAAGCATGACGAGTTGGCCCCCAAATGGCAACCTATATCGAAACTTATGTTATATAATCGGCTTGATGTACGAACACGATTTATATATGTTTCGCCGCCGGACTCCGCTGTGACCTTGAGATATGGACAAAAATGACCGCACGCATGACTATCGTTCAAAGAGGCATATCTTGAAAACTAACTAAGCTAGAGAGGTAAATCCAACGCGAGGCCTCAGGTAACCTTACAGAGTATATACTATATTTTTTTTTAGATTTAACGAATAATTACACACATGTTTAAGAAAATAAAGAAAAAAATTATTAATTTTTTTTTCGTGTTCCTTCTGACTTACAATCACTAAAATAATATATGTTGTAATCCTTTATATGCACTAGTACCCATAAAAATTGCGTTAGAAAAAACGTGGTGCCACACTTCGAAAAAAAAAATAAAATAATATAAGGATACAAACTTGACATAGGACACATACAGGGTGTTTTCTAATTGAATATCAATATTTAAGGGGGCGATTTTTGGGTCCGTTTTAAAAATAAAACTTCATATGAACGTATGTCCTAAACGTCTTAACTGTTGAGATACAGGGGGTAAAGTTTTCAAGAATAAATAGTTTTTTATTAATATCTGTAATACCACTTTAGATATTTTAACTAAATTTGGCATACATGTACTATGTATCAAGAGGCATTATTTAGTGTACCACAATTTTTATTATTTCCACCAGTGGCGTTCGTACGGAATTTCACCTGCCTATTCTGGCAGACATTGATGGTACGCCACTGATTTCTCGTAAAAGTAAAATTATTCCTGAAATCCTCGATCATTTCCAAGCAAATTTGAACTTTTGAATTTTTTCAATCCGATGCACGGTTTTCGCTTAAAAAAAAATAAAAACCTTTTCTCTGCATGATCATAACAATATTGTTAATATGACAATATCACCATGCAGAGAAATAGATTTTCTTTTTTAGATCAAATTTGCTTAGAAATGAATAAGGATCTCAAAACTTAACTTCCTTATTTATTTCTAAGCAAAGATCTAAAAAATAAAATCGATTTCTCTGCATGGTGATATTATCATATTAACGATATTGTTATGATCATGCAGAGAAAAGGTTTTTATTTTTTTAAGCGAAAACCGTGCATCGGATTGAAAAAATTGCAAAGTTAAAATAATTTGCTTAGAAATGATTGGGGATTTCAGGAATACTTTTAATTTTACGAGAAATCAGTGGCGTACCATGAATGTCTGCCAAAATAGGCAGGTGAAATTCCGTACGAACGCCACTGGTGGAAATAAAAAAAATTGTGGTACACTAAATCATGCCTCTCGATACATAGTATGCCAAATTTAATTAAAATATCTAAAGTGGTATTACAGATATTAATAAAAAACTATTTATTCTTGAAAACTTTACCACCCTGTATCTCAACAGTTAAGACGTTTAGGACATACGTTCATATGAAGTTTACTTTTTAAAACGGACCCAACAATCTCCCCCTTAAATATTGACATTCAATTAGAAAACACCCTATATGTGTCCTATGTCAAGTTTGTATCCTTATATTATTTTATTTTTTTTCGAAGTGTTGCACCACGTTTTTTCTAACGCAATTTTTATGGGTACTAGTGCATATAAAGGATTACAACATATATTATTTTAGTGATTGTAAGTCAGAGGGAACACGAAAAAAAAATTAATAATTTTTTTCTTTATTTTTTTGAACATGTGTAATTATTCGTTAAATCTAAAAAAAATATAGTATATACTCTGTAAGGTTACCTGAGGCCTCGCGTTGGATTTACCTCTACAGCTTAGTTAGTTTTCAAGATATGCCTCTTTGAACGATAGTCATGCGTGCGGTCATTTTTGTCCACATCTCAAGGTCAAAGCGGAGTCCGGCGGCGAAACATATAAATCGTGTTCGTACATCAAGCCGATGATATAACATAAGTTTCGATATAGGTTGCCATTTGGGGGCCAACTCGTCATGCTTATCCTGCTACACACTTTAAGGAGTACCTAGTTAGAAATTAAACCTATTTATTTGGCTATGGAAATATTTTGTTTTATTTCAGTTATACTCTCAGACAAGACTTAAACAACCCTTAATATCAGTATACAGCAATGCCATTTACACTGTATCTACTAGCGCATCATTAGAATTAAATACATAAAACATATTGGCAATTTTGTACAATTATCGGCATTTTGGTATGCTTAAATGTACTAAGTAACTGTGTAACTATTATTCCATATTTTTAAGTATTTAAAACAGAAATATAAATATCTAAATTTTTCCATACCTCTTTTGTTGACGCTGATATTATTTTAGGACATTTTTTGGCGTAAAAGTCCATTTAATACTCAAAATTAATTTTTATCACGAAGCAGACAGCTTCCCGTTAGTAAAACCTTTTGGGGTTCATGCCTAATTTGGAAAAATCTTTTTACATCAAGCCTAAAAGAAAAACAGTTTAGGGATAAAACAAAAACGTGCAAAATTATCATTCTGTGAGAGGTAAGCTAATGCTAAAGTACTCTAATTTTATTTTTACTAAGGGGACTTCTATTTTGTGTTGTTTATGCGTGAAAATTAGGACAATACATTGTTTTTAAATGTTTGTTATAATTATGTAGAAATGATAGCCAGAAGTTTATTTTTCTTTTTTAAAGATCTAGTAGTTTCAACACATGGAACAAACATATATTATGGTAAAAATTTTAAAGTGTTACAATGCGAAATCTCAAAAAAGATTTGGAATATTTTAATAAAAATTTTGTAAGGTGATAGGGAGGCAGGGAGACATGTTTTAAAATATATTTGACATTTACTCGATCTACATTTTACGAGTAGGTATATTTGTTTCAAAAATTCAATTATTCGATAATTACTATGTGGGTACGAAGAAAATTGTGGCATTTACTCTACTCTCTCTGGTTGCATAATTAAAATTTTGTGAATGATGGGATATAAAGCGCTATTTAAATGATAAAGGTGCGCCTAAATAACAGAATAAAAATAGCTGGTTGAGTTGATAGTTACTGAAGTCTAGTTGTCAACTCGTCGCTGGGGCGTAACTCCAAAAACCCGAATTTTGAGTTATGGCCACCATACCTACCCCCAAGGTCATATTTATAACATTTAGCATAAACTACTTAGTCTACTAAACAACTTACATAAATGTACCATAAATTATAACAGGAGAAGAAGGTTCAGTAACCAATGCAATACTGGCTTAATTTTCAATCGCTTCTCCTGAAAAATATGTTAAATGGAGTTACGCCCCTTTGTCTTTTCAGCTACGAACTGTCATATTGGTATCAAAACGAGCAATCTGAGTTCCAGTCTGGAATCATTACAGCTATGGAACAGAATTAAAATACTGAGAACGACATATTATTATTAAGTTTGGGAGAATGCAGAAAGAATTATCGAGAAGCTGCGCAATTTTGGGTTATTAGATTTCTTGGCATTCCAAAATCTCATATGCCATCTAAGCGATTAGAAAACCGAGGACTTAATACCAGAAGCCTTCGTACCATAGAGAGAATTCAAATAAACAACACAACAAAACCAACGAAGACATGGCCGTTGGAATTTTGGATGCAGTTACTTTAAATCCACACGGTGGTTCCAGACAACTTGCTAATTCACTAGTCGAATGGTTTTTGTAGCATTAATAATGCTATTTGTGTGTTTCATTTTATTCATTTCATTAGTTATTAAACTGTTCACAGAAATGGCCTACCACGTCCCATCTTCGAGTATCTGTTTGTCCCACTTATAGTGGGATTTATGGAATACTTGGAATTGGATATACCTGGCTATACTCAAGTTAGGATTAATTACCACGAGAAGTAGCGTCCAACGCATTCTACGAGCTTTTAAAGACACTTTTCTGTTTTTTTTAAAGTTTAGTTTGATTCTGTCTTCCGTACAGTCAAGTATCTTTTAGTGGTTTTGTTATATTTTATATAAAATGGCAAGTTCTAGTCATCGATATTGTAAAACTCCAGCGGATAAGTTTTGATATATATGTGGAAGTTTTCTTTTAAAGTCACAGGCTAGATCTCTATCTCAGGAAGTGAAAAAAGATATTTTTTCTATTTTTAGTACGAAATTGGAGATCATCTTTATTGGACCTCAAATAAGAAAACTTTTAAGTGATTCCCTTTTTAAAGAAAAGTTACATGATAAAGAATTGGCAGCTTAGAACCAGATTTGTTGCGTAATAAGGACCATGACTGGTTTTTGGAGGCGTTAAACTAAACAAGGTTATTAGCACCCCAGTCTAAGATTAACTGAAGATCTTGGCAAAGGGACAGGTGCATAGATCTGCGTTTGTTGTCTAGCTCTTGATTCGAGACTTGTCTGAAAAATTAATGTAGAAGTGAAGGGTACTATCGGCAGTATAACTGTCAAGGGGATTCGTAGTTAAAGAGGGCAGGTCATTATTCTGAAGGAGAAATAGGGTTGGTGCCTGGACTTAATCCTGAGGTACGCTAGCATAGGATGGAAGTTAGATGAGTTACCGTCCACCACGACCGATATATGCCGATTTGCGAGAAAGCTCCTGACATAGTTTGGGAAGAAGACCGTAAGACGGTAGTTTGTTGAGGGGTGCGGCATGCCATACTTGGTCAAAGGCCTTGGAAATATCAACAGCAACAATCTGGGATTTGCCATTATATTCGAGAGATTTGTTCCAGTTATGTATGACAAAGGTAAGAAGGCCAGCTGTGGATTTTTGGTGACGAAATCAGTATTGTTTATCATGGATAATTTTGTGTTTTTCTAGATATTTTAGAATTTGCAAGTTGATGACATTCTACATAACTTTGCTGACAACAGAGAGAAGAAACCTAGGTCTATAATTGGATAAAAGAGACTTGGAATCTTTCTTCGGGACAAGCTGCACACAAGCAGTTTTCCAGCTATCTGGGAATATACTCTTGTCATAGGAGATCTGGAAAAGACGAGTTAAGATGGGTGCAAGTTCTGGAGCGCACTTTTTAGAACAATTGCTGTTATGCCATCCAGACCAGAGGAGTTTTTGGTGTCAAGGGATCCTGATGTGGCCCGATTGGATTTTTTTGGCGGATTTATAACAAAAAGTTATGGCTACACCACCAACTACACCAGAAAACATAAAATACCCCATTTGACAAGAATATACATTAGCAACTCCCGAAATATTAAATCGTGTGCAACTACTGTAATTTTTTTAAAACGTATGGAAGTAGATGGAGGTCATTTCAAAAAGCGTTTAAAGCACAACCGTCGTTAAATTTAAGTTAAATTGTGGTAGTTTTTACCATTCCTTTTACTTTTTCAAAAATTTATAACTAGGCAACCAGTAGAGTAAAACAACAATTTTTTGTTGACAAACGTTTTGTTTTTATCGGAGAATCGAATTTTTGAAAAAAATATACCTTTTCGTTTCACATTTTAAACACCTTACTCCCCCTTTGACATTTGGGGAGGAAATGACATATTTTAAAATTTTTCCCTACCTTCTTATTACCTTGCAACATTTTTACTAAAATAAATCTATACCCTGTATAATTTGGTTTCAGTTCAGAATGAAGTACTATTATAGCGCTGATTTCGGGGTAATAATATAATGAACTTTTTAATCTTTTAAAATTGTTACATGTGCAGTAAAGAGAATTCTTGAAACCTACTGTTAATTTCTTATTTGGTTTTGCATCCCATTATTTTTTAAACATTTTAATGCGCTAATTTAAATTCTAATTAAAAACCAAATTTAAATTGCTCCTTGGCATTTTTTATTTAGACGGCTCTTTTTCTTCTCTCCCAATTAAAACATTAATTAAATATTATTCTTTTGTGAAACAAAGAGGCATTCTTTGTTAAATACTAAACTGACTAAAAAGGATTGGCATCCATGCTTAATATATATTTATTACATTCGTTTGTACGACAAAGTCATTTTAAATTTTTGACATAATTATAAACGTCGTTTCATAGACGATTAAATTATATGAAACGGTATGAATCGTAAAATTTTATTCTGTTTTGAAAGTCATATTGTGAAAAGTCCAGTAATCGTAAAATTTGAACTTATAAATTTTGAAACTGCTCTAATTCCTGTATAATAAAACAATCAGTTAGTGCTCGTATTTAAAGCATAAACAACATCTTTCTAACATTGCTAAGAACAAAACTAATTAGAAGTTTCGTTCGCACAATCTAAGAGTACAGACCAACACTGTGGCTTCCAAACATCGGGCAAAAAATTCCTGAACTTGATGAAGGTAGCTTTACGCTATATCCTAAATGAAACAATATTGAAAATGATGAAAAATATTGCAAGAAGACAATGAACTAGTTAATTTACTAGGCTTCTCTTGAGCTAGCCAAACAGCTATACAATCAGCGATAGCTTAGGCAAAATCTACAAATTTTTTATATATTAAGCACTTAAACTACACATCAAATGATTTAATACTATCATTAAAAAAAACCCCAAAAATTTTATACTTGGTTAAACGAAGATAAAGTGTTGTGTTATTTGGAAATATGTGACTCATGGAGTTAACAGGCTTGCTAATTCAATAGTTGCGTCAACATACGACATATTGATAGTATAAAATTAATGGCGATCACATTCCAATGCAACGACACACGAAATAGCTCATTACCGTTATCAGCTTATGCCCAATAATTAATTTGTTTAAGTACAAAAACTGCACTCAACACAGAATCCTTCAAAATCAAGCAAAACACAACATATCAAACTTACAAATAAATAATGCAAAATACAAACATGCGAAAAGGGAAGAAAGATTGGGAAAATATTTGGGGGCATAGTTTCTCTTAATAATTATAATTAAAGGCGTTAAAATATAATGTCCTAACCCTTCCTATTATCTTGCCGCACTAAGATATTGTTTCTGTTCAGCCGTTAATAATAAAACTTTACAAAACCTTATTAGTTCTCACTCCAAACTGTTAAATTTATAAAAAATCAAACGAAAAACTTACGTTCCATATAAGATAATTCTCAAGTTTATTTAGGATGCAAAGGGAAATGTAAACGCCAAAAAAATTTAACTTGTTTATTATCACAGTCGGATAAAATAACAAAATAACAATCAAAAAATATTTTCTTTTTGTCTCAAAGGTACATATTATGATTTACGTATGTATAACGAACTACTTAATAAATAATTATCTTGAAATAATGTCAGTGGGCACCATTTCAAAATCTACGTATCATTCTTAATTTCGATTCTCTTTATGCCGCATGTGCAATTTTACATTTTGTCGTGCTTATAATTTATGATTTTTTAAATATCGTCAAAATCAGCATTCAACAAATCGACAAAATTTTACTATAAAACGGTTTACTACCCTAAACATTTTCTCTTTTTCTCAAATGGATATGAACTATTTTATGGCTTGCTCTTCTACTTTTAATAGGCCGAGCGGAGACTGCAAGTTGGACTAAGGCATCGAGTATAAGAAAAGACACTACTTCTTCTAAAATGGACATTGCCACAAAGAATTTTATAACATTGTTTCATGAACATTATTAACAAATCAATTTTTTAAATATTTTTTATACTCGCCCCCACAGCGTATAAAATCGCAACAAATATCATTAAATGCGTTGTGTTTTACTCTAGTAATCCGTTAAAAAATAAAAGTGGAGTCTCTATTAGGTCGAAAAATATTGAATAATTTTGAGCGCGTGTCACGCGCCGAAGGCTATGAACTGCGCGCTGTGCGTCACATGTCGCCCACGATATACAGTCTCAGCAGTCTTAAACTCGTTGCTTGCTTCTAAACACACATGGATTCTTGTATAGCAATGGTTTCCAATGCAAATAAAATATGCATCATAAAAAAAGACCCTCGAAAAAAAGTACTACCTACAACTTGTGAGAAAGCGTTTGAGCCCCAATGAGTGTGATGGTCGTACTTGCTTTGCTGGTGTGACCTGTCTCATACTTATTTGGAATCGAACGCTTTTTTCACTCGCAAAAATTACCAAAATAGTAGTAAACGGTTGATAAAGGCATCTATGAGGCATGATTAACTCCATAAAACCATAGAAAAAATGCTGTAAGTTTGGTAAAAATTTCTATACAAATTTTGAATCTCACAAAGCGTAGGTACAACATTTTTTTTATTTTAAAGTACTTACATCGTGCCACTTAGATTCTTTTATCGAATATTTACCGAAGTGAATGGTAATTTTTGTTTTTAATTTTTCTCTGTGTAATCGAAGAATAGGAAACGAAATCATCTAAAATGTTATGGTAAAATTTAATTTGTCACTAAAGACTTGCTTTTAAATTGTCAATAAATTGAAATACTATTACATATTTATAATTTTTATTCTATTAAAGTTTTTATTTACAATAAATACTACCGCAACCCCTATGTCAAAGGAGTTTGGAGTAAAAAAAGGAATGAACACGTATATAATTTTATATTTATAATACAATTTATATAATTATACATACAATTTTATTTCAAATTTGATATATTAATAAAACTAAAATCAGAGCAATAAACTACTAATGATTAAAAAAATGATTATTGATGAGGAATTCTAAAAAATATATTAATTTTTGACAATAATGTAATCAGAAAAAATGTGCAGGAAGTTGAGCGGTTATACTTGCTGCTTGTTTGTTTGGAGATTATCGTTGTTTTTGTCTTTTAATAATTTAAGGAATGTGTGAAGACTGAGTGCACTTTTGAAGTATGAATGAAACTAAGCTTTGTATTAAGTGCAAAAATTTTTAATTTATTAGCAGAGCGCTTTCGACCTTATAGGTCATCATCAGTGAGTCCTGAAAGTAAGGAATAAACGGGTTTAGATACAGATCAAGAGTTTAATTTAGAGTTAAGTTTTATTTTGAAATTTAAAGGTGAAAAAATTTTTAAGTTTAATTTACTTTAATTTATTTTATTGTCACAGGTTATATTTAGTTTATTACTCACTTGTCAGGATGCCAGTCAGAAATCCATTTGAACGAACAACAGTAGAACAGAACATTTTTTCATCCCAATTAAAATCAAATAATAATTTTACAAAACAATTTCAAATTCGGCTTAAACGGTCACATTTTTGATGGTATAAGATCTGATAAATGATCATGAACCACGAGGTTGCTAAATCGTTAGGGGAAAAATTTTTGTAACCAGAGATACCTGGTGTGAAGATTGGTTATAAAAGCGAAAAATTCAAATTTTGATATCAAATCCAATCATTAAATTCTATCCCTATGAAAAAGTGGGTGGTCATTTATGTTATATTTAAATATTAAATTAACGGGAAAGTCTGGGGGATTCTGAAATCAAATCAAACTAATTAAAACCCAAACATTAAAGAAATGTTAAGAGCCTAAATCAATCGTGCAAATGTGCAATGTTAGTAGCATGTATTTAGGGGGAAGTAAGTAACAAAAGAAAGAAGTAGATGGGTGGAGGGGTTAGATTACGCAACGGGGAGATAAGAAATTAACATTAAAGTATCAAGGGTTTGGAAACCACAAAAATATTAGAAAAGTGAAAGAACGCATTTGTTAGGATATTAGGAATTTTTGGTAAATGATTTATTTGTTGATAAGATGGTGAATGAATATTAAGGAATTCCGAAATTGAAAAAATTAAAAGTACATCAAAATTTGCTTACATATTTATTTATTTTTAATTAATTATAAAAGACAAGTTGGGACCGCAACACTAAGGTACCAGTGTTATCATAATAGAAAGATAAATAAAGAAATTACATATATATGTCTTCGAGAAAACTATTTAGGATTTTTGAGTTCGGGGAAGGAGAAAAATTATGTTTAAAAGAATTAATATGGTCCCCAAAGGCAGACGAGGTTTTGTAAAGGTGCTCACGTATTCTAGTTTTTAAGGGTTTTCAAGTGCGACCAATATAGGTGCTGTTGCATGAGTCGCAAGATAATCTATAGATACCACTTTTAGAAAGTGCATCTATCTTATCTTTATTATTTACTAAGTGAGTTCCCAGGATTCTTGTAGTTTTATGGGCTGTTTTGGATTATTGAAAGACCTACGAAAAGATTCAGATATTTCTTTAGAGACAGAAATGTCCAAAACAGAGATCGATATATCTTTACTATCTGTTTTAGTCTTGAGAAAAAGTTTTTCTCTAAATTTTTTAATTTTAGCCTTGGAAATGAATTTTCCTATAATAAGAGGGTCATAAGAATTATTATATGCAATCTGTTTAATAATGTTAACTTCGTTATCAAAATTTTCTTTGGAAAGGGGTGTGTTTAATATACGGTTAATGTAACAATGGAAAGCTGCCATTTTGTATTGATAAGGGTGATGGCGGGAAGGGTGATGGCTGGAAGGTTTAATAGTTTGACCAGTCGAAGGCGGCACGTGTTGCAGTTTTTTAAGCGACTCTTTTGTTATAGAAATATTTAATGCCGATGCATTCTGCTTTAGAACTTTCCTTAAATTCCCTGTATTTCGGATGGTCGTATAAGGAATTAGTTCGGAGGGATTTAAACATCTATCCGTTCGAATATTTGATCCTGGTAGTAATTTCAATGATTTGGGTAGTTTTTATTACGAAACTATACACTTTTAACTTAATTTAGATGTAAAATATCATGCAAATAGCGCTGCCTACGTTTACAATATATTAAAGACTGCCGAACTGTACATCGTGCGCGACATACGACGCACAACGCGCAGCTCATAGCGTTCAGTACGCGACACGTGCTCGAAATTAATAAATTATATCTTTCGACCTAATACAGACTCCATTTTTCTTTTTTGGTAGATTATTAGGGTAAAACACAACGCATATAATGATATTACTTGCGATTTTTTACGCTGTGGGGGCGAGAATGAAAAAAACATTGAAACAATTAATTTGTTATTAATATTCATTAAATTATTTTCTAAAATTATTTTCAGCATGCATTCAGTAACTAACTAAGAACTATCAAAGTCGGATCATATGTATTAAAAAGAGGTCCCTTGAGTAAAAGAGTATGAGTTTCAAATTGGATAATAACGCGGTTTCATAATAAAAAATTGTGTCATAATGAACATTATTATAAAACATGTCGAAAACATTTCAATATTAGAGTAATGAGTAGAAAAAAATGATTAAATTTTCTTCTTTTTTTGTACTTGCTGACGTAGTCTAAACTGCAGTCGCCGCTTATACTATAATGTCTACGCGGTATTAAAGATAATAACAAGAAAACACTGTTTTAAAGTTTAAATACTGCCTCTAAATCACCAACACTTTTTAAACAGACCTAGTTCAATGCCATTTTTCAAATAATAAAAAAATCAACGCATCATTTGTTGAGCAATACCTAGACAAAAGTAGTAAACTGTCAATTATTTACAGCATGTTTGTGGAAATAGCTCATTAAATAGAAATTGATACGGCATAATCCATACACATTAATAAGATACTGAGGGTAAAAACACCAGGTAAAAAAGTATATTTATTTCTTATTATTTTTATGATTTAGGGATTTTTTGGAACCCAGTGGCGTCGTTTTTCCCTTGGAAGGGGATGGGGATGGAGACTTTGGGGGTAAATCAGAACTAATTCCATTATCTAACTGAGGACCTAAACACAACGGTTGGCCAAAAGGGCGATTCCCGGAACCATCCTGTGAATTTCTTTCTGAAAAGTTGGTATTAAAATAAAAATGTTAAAATTGCTAGTCTGGCATTTAATGGGGAAAAACTGCTGCATTTTGTTTTATTCTACAGAAAAAGCAAGGCGAAGCTGTGACAAGACCTTGTTACTTAGAGCAAAAGAAATTAATTTAGAAAAATATTAGTTAAACTTCTTTGGAGCCAAAAATGTTTTAAAAGAGTTTAGTAATTAACCACTCGAAGTATTTTGCGACAAAGAGGAATTAAACCTTATTAAATTAAGGCCCTGACATTAACTAAATATTCAGAATAGACTGGTTAAGACGAAAAAGAAATCTAGGATTGAAAGCGCTGTTTTTAGAAAACACAAAGTATGAAACAAACATGGGGCGAGCAAGAAAAATCTAGTAATATTGTAGTTGCTCAGTTTTAAACGGTTTTATTGTCGTAAAATGCCTAAAAAGGGATAATAATTCTTAGTAGAAGCAATGATTTAATTTTAATATCGTCAAGATTGTAGTGATAGCCAAAGAACTAGCAACGTCAAACCGACATAACGTTTTCGTGGAAAATTCGAGTTTCTTTGTGTTGTACATCCGGTTTCAGTCACTAATATTACAGTCTGGCTAGGGAACCCTGTTGTACATCTACAGTGTGGCTCAAGAAGTTTGCAACAAATGTAAAACCAATTTATTGATTGGTAGCTTACAGAAATATCGTTTAATAGTAATGTATTTTTCTAGTTAGTTAGGACACAATGAACTCTTATTAAACCATTATTCTTAATAATTCTAAACAATGTTTTCTAATAGGATTTTCCGCATTTTTAAAAATAACGGTACATAACTCTTGAGCGATTTATATTTTTGATCCTGCCTGTATGCTACTTGACTTTTCACAATTCTGATAACGTGTTGTTTCTTTTCGTAACTGCTTTTTAATAAACTTATTTATGTAACAATTTCACATTTGATTTAAGTTTTTTAGACCACACTGTAGATGCTTAACAGAGATCGTCAGAGAGACTGGGATATTAGCAAATGAGATCGGATATACAACACAAAGGTTTTCGAGATCTTCATTAAAAAATCATGTAGATTTTGACGTTGCTCATATATGTCTTGTATACAGTATGTCCGCAGATGGCGTTTCGAAGAGGACAAGCGAACCAAATTTTCCAAGGTACGTAAAAATGTCACTCCAAATAAAAGTTTTTGCTTGTAAAATAAATAAGATTCACGTTATATGAAAAGTTTAATTTTTTATACAGGCAGCTGAAAAAAAAACTAAAACGTTATTTTACGTAAGAGTAAATATTCCTTGTTTACCATTTTCTACCAAAAAAACAAATATGAAATATGTTTTAAATTAGATCTTAGAATGTATTAAGATATCAATAAAATTTTAAATATTAAAAGTAACGAGGTTTATCACATAGTCCCAACTATTCTCTCTCGCACTTTAACCAGAGTACCAGTTTCTACATATTAAACAATAATGACACCTATGGACATATTTGTCAATCTTTATTAAATGGAGCATTTATTTAATTTAAAATACTTCTCATTTAAATGCTATCTACTGAATATAGGATTTTTATAGTCCAGTGTAATGGGGAATATTATATATTATACCGCTGCATCATGAACAATTTAGCGAGAAATTTGTAGAAATCCTAATATCTGAAATGGCAATCTACAACACAATAAAAAAGCTCCAAAGAACTGATTCGGTTTTGAATCTCAAGAAGAAGAAGAAGGAAAAATATGACCAAAACGATGCTGCCACAGTTTTAGTTCTTCAGTCTGGTAGAGAAACTCCTGTGACATCTTTTAGAAATCGTGCTAAACATTTTCTAGAATTTGTGGAAAAAACTCATATTCAGATGATCATAAAAGAAAATAAATTATTTCCGTTCAAATCCCACGTTAACTAAACATTGGAAGAGGGAGATGAAAGAAAAGACTAGATTGTTGCTTGTGGGTGGAAGACCACATTTTAAGTGGAAATATCCATTTTTATAAATTTATTATGTTTTCTGATGAATGTACCTACATTTTCTACTAGCGGAATTGTAGCATTACAGTATTTAGAGTAATGAAGACAATATTTTACAAAAGTAAACGTGTGGCGCGCGAGATCTTTCCATGGCATTATAGGCCCACATTTTTTTAATAACACCCGCAATAGAATACCTTACTTAGAAATGATGGATATACACAGGTAATAGAGTGACTTCACCGCAGATTTGATCGAATGTGGATTGGTAGAAATAACCCAATTTTTTGTCCCCCAAGGAGCTCCGACTAATCGTTGGCCGATATGTTTCTATGGGGCCGTTTAAAAAATTGTTTATGCCAGTCCAATACCAAATAATATTAACGTGCTAAAAGGCAGAATTACCCAGGCTGTTCGTTCAATATCCCAGGAAGAAATCAGAAATTCCTGCAGATATCTAAGGAAGTACTTAGAAAAATGTGTTGAATATGAGGGAAGAGTTATTGAATTTTGATATCTTTATTGTATTGCTTAGTTTATAACATATTGTTTTGAGTTTAATTAAAAGTTTGTATTATTTAAAAATATTGCACTTGAATAGGAAGTATTTTGAATTAAATAATTGCTTTTATAAACATATACACAGATACACAGATGTCATTATTGTTTAATATGTAGAAACAGTACTGTGTAAAGGTGTCGGGGAGAATAGTTGGGACTTTAATATTTAAATTTTCTAGCGAAATCTTGTACTTCCGCTTAGAGTTTAATTTAAAACATTTTGGTAGAACATGATACACACTATTACAGAAAATATCATTTTCGTATTTTTTATGCTCCCTGTATCATAAATTAAATTTTTAATAACGTGAATCTTATTTATTTTTCTAGTAAAAACTATTATTAGGAGTGACATTTTTATGTACCTTGGAAAATTTGGTCCATTTCTAAATTTAATCCGCGGACATAGTGTATATTATCTGGAAAGCTTCTCACAATATCAAATAAAGAATCGGCACAATGGTCTTGAAGAGATGAAGTATCGTCAAAAAATATATAAATTATTATTGATGTTATATTCTTGATTATAACGATATAATTATAATTACAATAATGCTAATCTTTTAATGGTACCTTGCATCGGTACGTAATAATCTTGAAAATGACTGACAGATTGAACTTTTGTTTCAAATTGATCGCTTTTATACTTTGTAAGGTTTAGAATATCCAAGGTTTGAAATTTTCCATTTCTGTTTCTTTGAACAATCCCCATTACTTAGGCCGTTCGGCCCTTTTTTTATGAAAAACGCCATCTTTCGTAGTTTGATCTGTAAAATCCGTACAACCATTGATGATGCGGCTCGCTTCATTGTCTAAACTATTTTGCTCAAGATATAAGACTTAATACGAAATCCAAAAGTATTGAAATATTTTCCCTATTTGGGTACAGTACATCTGAAACCATTTTATTACCCTAATACTACCCTTCCGGCTTCTAGTTATAGAAATATTCCATTATTTTCCGGTTTATTTAATACTAAGCTCTCTACCACTAAAACAGGGTTAATACTAAAACAGACATTGTATAAATGCATGCTTAGTAAGAGTCGCCAAATTTTGACTGAGCAACCGTAATAAAACCATTTTATCGTATCTCGTTAAAATGTTGCCAAGCAAAGTAGAAGCAACGGCTTTGCAAAAGATTCACGTCCTTTATCTCCTGTAAGGCTAATTTGAGCGTTATTTTTATATTTTCCTTTCCTTTTGCGAATAAAAATAAGAAGCCGTTACAAAGCAGTATATAACATTAAATTAGGAGCAAAACTTCCAAAAACTGTTAAATATTTTACGCAAGATGATTACACCGCACGAGCTAATAATGCAGAAGGAAGATAAAAGTACCCTCTATGTTTTTGTGGTTTTATTGAAACAACGTGATTTTTTTTAAGCTTGGGCCGATGCCGATACCTACACTTCAGATACCTCCCAATCCGATACCGATATTCTATCTAAAAGTATCTGAAATAAATAGACATACCTATTCGAAAGAACAAGCTTTATTTCTTTTAAAACTAAGTACAGTATATACGGGGATGGGGTTTAGAAGAAGGTAAGACCGGGTCTCCGGTGGCCGAGTTGGTACGGCGCCAGCTTTGCAACCGAGAGGCGCGGGTTCGAATCCCGCTTCGACCATGGATATTTTGTGATTATTGTTGGAAGATGGTAGAGGAATTCTTCATCGACCGACGTGGTACCACCCCACACAACCTCTTAAAGGGCTGGTGAGATCCCAACGGATGTTTCCACCAATAATGTCTGTATTGGTTGTATAAGATTCCTCAAGAGTAAAGAAAGGACCCGGCAAGTCACTTAGGCTCGGTTTTACAATATCTGGTCACCAAAACAGGTTAACCATAAGGTTAAGATTAGGTGACCAAAACGTTTACCATACATTGTGAAACCGGGCCTTGAGATGATACTGGTGCTTATAGTCACATTAGTCAAGTTGATCCTGCTAACACTGCACTTCTGTGTGCAAAGCAATCTGATTTACTACGATTAATAGTTATTTCTAACTTAAGTAATGTCGGCTGTTCCTTGGAACTTAATTCAGAAACATTCGATGCACCATATTTGTGGATCCTTAACTTTTTCCAAATTTTTGTTCAGAATTGTATTCGTTCGTATTTTTAATAATTTTTTATCTGAAGTTCACAATAGAGGAAAATTTTAAATTAAGATAAAATTTTAATTCAAAAGAAAATTTTAAAAAATAGGTGTTTATTTCTCCAATGAACTCACAGAGTATATAGGTATTCGGAGGATATCTGAAATTTATAAGTACCGGCAGCTACTCAGATGCTAAGTATCGGTATCGGCCATACCCTATTTTTTATTAATTGTTATTTTAAGTTTACTTAAGAGAAATAGATTACTTTACTGCTTTTATTCCACTACTAACTTTTTTCAAATTATTTTATCTACGATCTTTTTGATGTATACTTATGTCATTCATTGATGGCTATATCTGCGTTATCTAATGAGCTCTGTAATATTACACGATGGTGCAATGAATCCACTGCATCACTAGTAGTGTAACAAACTCATTATGTAACTTTTCATTTCAAAAATTTGAATCAAGGCCAAGTAATCCAAATATTTAAGTAATTTCTATCAGGTGTCATAATTATTATTTAAATGTAAAATCTAAATTTCCTACTTAAGAGGTCGTAGATAAAATCTTTAACATAACACGTGGTCTAGAGCATATAATACTCGTGTGAGTGCCAAGACTCAGTCTACGACTTCGTCCGTAAAATATTCCTCACTCGTGAGTGTAATAATGCTTTATCCCACTAGCAATGCAAATAACTATTATCACACTCTTACTAAGCAGTCATTCCAACATCTTCTGGAACACCTAAAACATAAAATACTAAGATAACTTCACCACCATCATAATATCGAATAATCAAGAAATCAGCAAAACTTGAACTGTATCTTTTTAAACAATGATACTTTTGTTTTTATTGATATTCTAATGACAATAAAAATTCATATTATTCATATTTTAAATTAAATATATTTTTGATAAGTAACCAAAGTTTTTTTAAAATCATTAATTTTAATTGAAAAATATTTATTTGTGCGGCAATAAAATACTTTCGTGCACTGTATAAACTCTGGGCCCAGCTCATCCGTAAATTTAGTGTTGTTGATAATTTAAACTGACACTCTGTGCTACTAAATTTTCATTTAGCTATATTTGCAATGTTTGATAATAAAAACCAGTATGCAATATTTAAAACACGTTCAAAATACGTCGCAAATCTGGTAAAATTCATTAATTAACGGCACATACAGCAAAAATATATTCAGTGGCGTAGCTGGGCTAAATTTGACCGAAGGTAGGCAAGAATTTTGGCGCCCCTGTAACAAGACCTAATTAGCTAATCGACTCTTTTGCCGCCCCACCCACCAGTCAAGGGCCTACACTGCCTATACCTAGCTACGGTACTGAATGTATTTAAAAAAAAAAACAAAAATATTAAATGTGTCAGGGTATCTCAAAAGAATTCAAATAAAAACAAAATTAACAGCTATTTAAAAAGATACAGATATTTTAGTTTGTAATTTTTAAAAATTCTTTTATGAGTAAAAATGGAATGAAAAACAGCACAAGATTTCAACTGTGCCTGTTCGGTGTCAGCTTCCAGTTCTTTTTGTTTTACTCAAACTCCATCTTCCTGCCAGAAACCTGCTAAAATCTAACTACTAAAAGTTATATTAATTTCAAAAACTACAAAGGTATTTACACAGCAAATACAACTAGGGTATCTGTCTACAAAACTCGACATTAGATAAATATAAAGTTAGATGCTACAATAGAAAACAGTACGATAGGCAGGGTGTAAAGCAATATTATTGTTAAATATTTTATTGGGCTTTATTATTAAATCTTACAAAACTATGCTGGCCAAAGTCGCAGCGTATAAAAAAAATATTTTAATACGCTGGTTTTAGTCTCTGCATAATTAATAGTAGGGTTGTCAAGGGAGCACTCCATGCCTGGCCCTTTGCATATAAAAGTAAGGTTCATTAAATTTTAAATTACTCCGTGATTTTTTTAGTAAGGCTCTTATTTTGTTTTTACAATTTTATTACTTGTTTAATTATTCATAATAATTGCATCTGCAGGAAATATTTATTAAAGCAAAATTGAATTGTTCTTTTTTCCATTAACCCAAAACCATAATAGGCTTATCAATGCAGTAATTTTTTTTATTTCATAATTAAAAAGTACTTTATTCAAAAAACTTATCCCCAAAAATCAAAAATTTCACTTGGGAAACTTTTTTATTTTTGATTTTACGGAAAACAGTTATTTTTCATGAAAAGTACTGCTTAGTGATGTAAGGATACGTATTCAAAAATCCGATGGATACGAATATTAAAAGAACCCGTATTATCCGAAACCGGCCGAGAACTTGAATACGGATCCGGAATCAAAATAAATACGCATTCGGGTGGTTACTAATGCAAAGTGCAAAGAGAAAACGGAATCGGGATCGAGTGTAAGCGAAAAACACGGTCTGTGATTTGGCATATTTGATCTTATGCTTCCTCTTTCTAATGACATTCCCTAAAAAAAGATAGCATACTTATCGGGGTAACGGGTATCATATGGGATTAGACCCATTGTTAAACACGGCCCGCCTCACCCGAATCGAATTCAAGTGAGAACGAACGCGACGGTGCCTTACTATCCCTAACCTTCGACTTCGAATCATATGATACCGCATCCACCTATCTACCTGTATCCGAAATAATTCCGTATATACATGTTTCGGAACCGCTTTCTCGCGACTCAAGAAATTGTTACGCATTCGGATGTTGGATATGGATATTAGTTGATTCCGATTCCGTATTATCAGGATACATAAAGAATACGGATATTTACAACACTAGTACTGCTTGCTGAGAAAATAACACTTAGATCAAAAATTTTCACCCAGCATATACAGAGTGTCAAATAAAGTAAAAACGATAAGTGCCGCAGAAGGAAAACTACTCTTAATTTTAATTGCAAAGTACGAGTACAATAACGTAAGAAAGTCTCGTCCAGAACTGAAAAGCGATAGAATATAAAACCACCAAATAACCCTATGGTCATTCACATGTACCTTTATTGTTTTTAAAGTGTTTTAAAATAGATATTTTTTAAATAACATATTACCAAAATAAAAAACAAAAACATTTTGTGAAGTACGACACTAAGCTGACCACCGTGTCTTTCCGTACAAACTATTGTACGTCGTTAACATTCCACCACTGCATTTCTAACCATCTGAGGGTAAATGTGTTGGATACATTCTCTGATAATTTTCTATAAATGGCCTATGTTTTCGAATGGATCCATAAGAAAAGATCTACTGGAGTTATAAATGGGGACCTTGGTGACCAAGCAAATTCTCACGTTCGTCCAATCCACCTCTATAGAAACGTCCGGTTTAAAAATTCTGTCACTCTTGCAGAGCTGTGACATAAAGCACCGTCATGTTGGAGCAAAAGTGTGTTTCTTATATTCAGTGGTGGTCAATAAAAAAATTCAAATTATTCCGTGTTCAAAACGTCCAAGTAAACACCGATAATATTTTCTCGAAAAAAGTGCGACCCTACAATTTTTCTATTAAAACACCACACCAACTATTTGTCTTGAAGTCACGACACTCAATTACAAAGTGGGGATTATCATCACTCCACCGCCTACAGTTTTGGGAACACACCACTCCATTTGTGGTGAACGTGGCCTCATCTGAAAATAATATTTTTCTTGCAGCAAATGTCTCATCCTCTACCTCACCTTGAAACCAAGAGCAAAACAAAAATCGTGAATCAGAATCTCTAGGCTGCAGTTTGTGAAGAGATTTTGGTTTGTATGGGTGAAAATAATTTTTCCTCAAAATAATTTGGGCCGTGGATTTTGTAGTTGGTCGCGGAACACTTTGTGAAATATTTCCCAATGAGATTTTTGAACACCCCGTATATGCTGGGTAAAATTTCTTGATTTGAATATTATTTCGTCAACAAGCAGAATCATTTGTGAGTAATACCTTTTTTCCGTAAAGCCAAAAATAAAAAAGGTTCTCATCTGGTAAGATGGTTTCTGAACACGCTGTATTTATGTGTTTAGGTCTCACTGATAATTAAATGTAATTATGATCCTTACGTTATCCGAAATATTTATTCATTTATTGTTATCTAGTTTTTATCCTATATTCAATAATTGAGACAAAATAAGCACTTGCTTGGTTGTCAGTTTCATGTGTTGCGTATCAAATTTTACTTACAAAACCAGAAATATCAGTTCGGGACTACGATTTTATTATAATGTTGTAAGTTTTGCTGAAACGAAAAAATTTAATGGTAGTTTTACTATGTAAAACACTTATGTGAACGCCTAAATGAAATCAGAGTACTTTAACTTGCGTTTAACTAAAGATATACGTATAAAAATAAACACCTATGCATGTGTCGGCTCTGCGTGACATTATTACAACAAGGGCCTTTGTATTATTAGTATTTTTTGACTCGTGCATCCCATCGTAAAAAAAAATAAAAAAATCTATAAACAAGCAAATAAGCAATTTCGTGGCAATTCCAATGCCATGAAGTGAGGCTAAAAATTTAAGTAACAAAAAATGTAATTCTTTTCATTAAGAGTTTCCAAAATATCTTATTACCCTAGTTAAAGGAAGGTTCATAGATGAACACATTGACATTTTTTTAATAAAAAATACATTAGGGAGTTTTCTAGAGTAAGAAATTTCTTTACACAAGTAGTTTAAAAAAACAAAATTAGTATCTAAGTATAACCAGAATCTTCTTCTTGGAACATATTTTTTTTTTTTCAAATAAAGATTTTTACTTAATTGTAAGAAGACCAATAACGACAATCTTATCAAACCACACGTATTACCAGATGTATAATACATGTGGCATATAGAACCAAAGCTAATGTATGATTGTACAGGAGAATTGATCATATTTGGGCCAATAGATAGATAGGTAACTCTTTTATTTGAAGGGTTATTTGAAAAATGTTTAAATTACAAAAATTGTAGATTTGTACCAGAACCATCAGGACACGTAACTTTAACAACAATTGAACATCAAATAGGCGAATTTTAAACTAACCTTTAGTTTTATCAGAGGGCTAGCTATTATTTCTTTGTTTTTTTAAATTCTACTCGCAAAGATTTTATGTTAAGTTACCCACACCTACAATTTAGAAAATAAAACGAAACCCCAGCAACCTTCCATACCCCTCGTATATGAGTTAATGCAAGTCGTATACAGTTTCTATGGAAACATCGATAAATATTTAGTTAACTGACAGGTGTCCTAACCAAGTGCTGTAGTCATTCAAAAAGAGACAGAGAAAATTAGTTTATTTTAATATAATAACATGATATACTAACAATTCTGTTGAAATAGAGCAGATGGTATTATTTTTCAGAAATTGGGAATACGTTGGTCATTTCACAAGTTCAGTGAAAAAATTAAAACCTATATAAACATTTCTTAATCCTGTTTTTCTCCATCCTCATTCTATATCCATGAATTACTTTATATAACTTTAAAAATAATCAAGTTCCTCATAAAACACAACTGCATTTTCATGTGCATAACCATGATTTTTTTTAAGAAAGGGAAAGAAAAGACATAGGCTGATCTCACACTGGAACCGACTACGTCCGATTTTTGGTCGTATATAGTCGCACGACTACGCACGACGCATCCCGACCCTGGCAATATAATCAGCGCTCTCACACTGGAAGCGACTTCATCTTGTGACTACGTGCGTATAATTCCGACCTGCGACTCGATCCCGGCGGGCCTGGATTTTCGTACGACATTGTGCGATTTATATTGAAGTAGTAAACCGGTTTTTTTTTTGATTTTTTGTAAGTAATCACGGATACAGAAAAATTAATTCATGAAAGAAAGTGTGTATGGAACCAGAAAAGTGAACATTACCATTCTAGAGGTGTTCAATGGCGTACTTGGAATGAAATTGCCGAAGAATCGAATATTAAAGGTGTGTATTTAAGTCGCAGTCGCACGTAGTCGGTTCCAGTGTGAGACCAGCCCGAGTCTTACGACCAAGTCGACGTCTAGTCGTCCATAGTCGCAGTCGCACGTAGTCGGTTCCAGTGTGAGACCAGCCTTTATCTGGACTATGCGGTGGATATGTTACCAAAAACACTCACCCGATCGTTACGAACCTACCAGGGTGCTGAAAGATTCAGAATACTACTTGGTTTGCGAAGCAATTTCTTTGTTCACTTGATACTTAACATTATGATATTATATTTAAAACATATTATATAAAATGCAATAAAAATAAGATGAGAGCATTATACTGTGCAAGACTGTATGAGAACCGACAAGTTCTGAGCCTAAATACCTGTGTAAGGACTTATAGGAAAATAAAAGATTCTCAAGATTTCAATAGAAAAAAGTACAGGGTGCCAGCATGAAGAACACATTCTGCTAGATCTTCTGCTTTATTTTAATGAAAAACCGGCTAACCCTATACTGGTGGCATATGTAGCAATAAACACTGCATTCTAACTCACTCTCAAAAAGTTCAATTTTAACTTAATAACTTCCGTAATGTTCAACAGCTTTCTGACGAAAATAAACGCAAAAGACTGGAATTTTGGAATTAGGAAGGATAACACTTATTTGACAGGATAATATGGACAGATGAGGCTTGCTCTGCAACAAACAGTGTCTATAATAGGCATAATACCCAATATTGGGGCCAAGAAAACCCTCGTGTTGTAAAGGCCGTCAAAACATCAGGATGGAAAGCTTTCAGTGGCTGGTGTGGCGTTATTAGTGACAGGGTTGTAGGGCCTTTTTTTCTAGGAAGGTGGCCTAATTGGTTATAGATATCATCACTTTCTCGCTGGAGAAATAGAGAACTTTTTGGATGAGTTACCGCTTAATGTCCTCAGCCGAGCTATTTGGCAATAAGATGGTGCCCCTGCAACAACATGCCAAATGTGAAACCGATTCTAAATCAAAAGTATCAGACTTGGATTGGTAAAAATGGTTCAATTCGATGGTTTGCGAATAACCTTTATCCCACATTGATGGACAATGGACAGGTCTTTCTGGGTATGGCTCAAAGATAGAGTGCATAACCAGAACCCATCTAACACTTTAGAACTAAAGCGGAATATTGTGGAAGAAATAAATTTTATTAAAACACACCACAAGTCAACCATTTAAAGACATGTTATCGCACTTGCATTGAACAAAACAGGGGTCACTTTGAATATGTTAAAGTAAATATTCATCTCACTTTTTATCAATCCATATATTTTAGTTTAATATAAAGATATTTTAAAATTTATCAACCTTTTATTGCTGACCGTGTCCCATAATAAATAAACTAATAATAAACTGCATTTCTTTAAATGACTGAAGCACCTGGTTAGAGCACTTGTGACTTAACTAAAGATTGTCGATGTTTCCATAGAAACCCTGAACGATCTGCATTAACTTCTAAACGAAGGATATTGAAAAATTACTTAAATTTCCTTTAATTTTTTTAAATTATATGAAAACAGTCGAACATCGGTGTAGGTAGCTTAACATAAAATAGAGCTCTTAATAAACATAATTTAAAACACAAAAAATTATATAGCGAGCCCTCTAAAAAACTTAAGGTTAGTTCCAAGCCCCTATTTGATATTCAATGGTTTTTTAGTTGCGTTTTCTGATGGTTCTTATACAAATCTACAATTTTTCTAATTTAGACATTTTTCTATCTCTTCAAATGAAAAGGTAATATATTGATCTAAATATAATCAATAACCCTGTATACTAGGGTGGGCCGAAAATCCGCTTTTTTGAAATTCTTTTATTAATCCCGAAAATACTGTTCATCATGCTAAGAAAACAATCCGTGCAAAGGGAAAAATTTTTCAGTTGACATCTCAGGCTCGCCAAAGTTAGTCAAAGTTGAAAGTGTAAAAAAAAATTCCTTGAATTATTTTTATCCGAAAATTAATTCTTTATAAAAAAGTGCTCATGTTAAATCATGTAGAATTGATAGTTTCTGAGATAATTGCAATTTTAGTAATAAAATTGCCATTTTCCTCCATATTTATGTTTAGTATAAGTGAAAAATAATTGATAAATTTCTTATTCCATAGAAAATTTAATTTCCTACAAAAAAAGTCCTCATATCAAATAGTGGACGATTGATAGTTTCTGAGATAATTGCAATTTAACTTAAACATGGTCATTTTTCTTTCTATAAATATCTTTTTTATGTAGAAAAAAATGTCATTATATTTTTTTCATTCACTTCTCTACAAAAACAATACTCAAGTCTATTTACGTCAATATTATATGTACATTTTTTTGTATTTTTAATAACTATTTTCAGCTGACTCTGCAATCATCGCGAATATTTTAATTTTTATATAATAAGACTTGAGTATTGTTTTTGTACAGAATTGAATGGAACAAAAATAATGATTTTTTTTTCTTCATGAAAAATATACCTATCTATAGAAAGAAAAATTGCCATTTTTAAGTTAAATTGCAATTATCTCAGAAACTATCAACCGTACGCTATTTGATATAAGGACTTTTTTTGTAGGAAATTAAATTCTCTATGCCATAAAAAATCAATTATCAATTATTTTTCACTAATACTAAACATAAATATGGAGGAAAATGACAATTTTATTACTAAAATTGAAATTAACTCAGAAACTATCAATTCTACGTGATTTAATATGAGGACTTTTTGGTAGAGAATTAAATTTCCGATAAAAATAAGCCAAGGAAAACTTTTTTTTACACTTTAAACTTTGACTAACGTTGGCGAGCCTGAGATGTCAACTGAAAATGTTTTCCTTTTGCACAGATTTTTTTCTTAGCATTATGAATACTATTTTCGGTATTAATAAACGGATTTCAAAAAACGCGGATTTTCGGCCCACCCTACTGTATACTCGATACCTAATTCACAGTTTAAAGGTACCTGAATGCACTTTTATGGGCGCTGGCACTTGTACTGTGAGTTGGATGTTCGATTTTTGTTATCCACGGATGCACGTAAATGTGGGCCCGCTTTTTAACTTAAACAATAAGTATCACCATTTATACGCATGTGGTGTTGACCAATAGTATTATATTCATTTCTTGTTAAAGACGTTATGAGATAATTCATTACCGATAGTAAATTATCTATTAGGTACAGTTCCCTCACGTGATGTTCATACATAACACAGTAATTATCATCATTTCTATAATAATTAAAAATGTATTGTTTTCTACCCCAATTGCTGAAATTTGGCCTGTGTAAATACACGCTACGCAAAAACATAACAAATTAATGCTAAAAATGGCAATTGAGTAAAACAAAATGAAATCTAATAGATAAGCCAAACTGCAAATTTACTTAAAACGTTAGTAAATACGCAATAATAGATTTTTGTTATGGTGCGAGTTCAAACTCAAAAACAATGAGACAAAAATGATTCTACATAATAATAATGAAAATTATTTCGGTGAAAGGCAGTGTGTACTTAGAAAATGAATCCATTAGATACGAGTATGTAGAGTAGAAGTTCTTTAACATTCGATATCTCAAAGCATTTGATCACGTAATAAAGGTAACTGAGAATGACATTAGGGACATTTTGCAAGCAGAAATTCTAGACACGCTAACCCCTAAACGCTAAAATATAAATTGATATTTGAAACATGCGATCTGTAACAACCCTAAAAATTGAAGAAATGTTAAAAGTCTCTCCTGTGTGTAGTCGGTCTAGAAAGTCAGTTAGTAAATGTAGCAAAAACTCTGATGAAACCACCACCCTAAAATTTAGCGTTTAAGGGTTAGCGTGTTTGGAGTTTCTGCTTGCAAAATCTCACTATTAACATGCGCGCTATGGCACAAGTATATAATTGTATAATGATCGTTTAAATGGCTTTGGGACACCGACTTTAAACGTACAATGCATTTTATTGGGTGTTGTGCTTCGAGAAGCCCATGAAAGAGCCAAGTTGTGTTTTATGCCAGGTCACGTGAAAAATACACAATGTCATTCAACTGACAAATCACAAGCCTAGCACAAGCTAGTATGCGTAGAGTCGACTAGAAAATTATGGCGCTCATTTCTGCAAGGACGATATGTATCCAACACTATGGTATCAGCAGTGACAAAGTCAAAGCCCTATATATGCCTGACCTCATTCCACCTCATCCGGAAAACACTCGTGTGACTTTTGAGTGAGTGTCATGATCATAAACTAAAAGCAAATGTTTAACACCAAATGAAAGTGTTCACCTTCACGTGTCGGGCCGCTGGCGACCAATCAGGTGGAGGCGCTGTAGAGGCGGCGAGTAAGAGAATTTTCCGTTTTTTTTATCATTCGCCATTTTGTCAAGAAACAAGATAGAAGTTTTTGTACGTTTTTAAAAACAACATAAAAACAGGTGTATGTTCTAGTTAAATTGATATTGAGTAATACCACCGCTCTTTAGATATTTATTTATAAAATTATTAAATAGAATCGCGAAATTACTCGCCCAATTTCAAATACACCGCCATAACCTTAGAACGCATCTGACAACGATCGTTAATCGCTCGTGTCGCTTTATGTGTCGGTTTTGGACATATTATTATTTGCACACCTTTTGTATTTAACAGATTAATGTTTTTTTGACAAAATTTCATGCTGTGTTGGTCATTATTTTATAATACTTTGTAGTTGTGCTTAGTTAGTGTGATAGTAAATTATGTGAAAGTGGTGCGACCACCGGACTGGATGTGTAATTATTCGGCGGTCACCGGGATGGTGTTTGCGTTATGATTTTTAGGCTTCTGTAAAGGCAGAAAGTTTAAACTAGTAGTCATAATAATCATCTCATTATTAACATAATAGACAATTAAGTCATAATTGTTTGTGTTGCCATATAACAGTCTGTTTCGTTCTGCTTACAATGTCAATCTGATTTCTCGAGTGTATGATCCATATTTTTCCATATTAAAAAAGAAATTGCTATTAAAATGAAATACACATTTTTAGTAAAATAAGTCTTTGGAATTAACAATGCTTTAAATGATTTTTGGTTTTCACTAAAACTGCTTAAAAAATGAGGTATCAAGGTAATATTTAAGTTTGGCTACGCCGCGGTTGGGTCGTTTGTTTCTCCTTAGTCCCTACCTTAGTTCTTCGTTCTTTTTTTAGAAATAGGATTGTCAACTTCCGATTTAACCGGAAGTTCATGCTATCAAATTACATGCTGTAAAATTATAAACAATGTCAGTTTTTAAATATCAATATCTCGAAAACGATTCAGTTTAGATATACAGTGCTCCGTACAGACTGTATTCGGAATTTTGAGTACAATTGAAAAACAATTAGTACGATATACAGCTATTCATTTAAAATTTAATAGTTGTTGCTAGTTAATGGTAGAGCTATTTGTTTGGTTTCATAAAATAAAAATGTAGTTTGCGCCAAATACCTGTCAGTTTAAAAGGCCGTCCATTGTTTAGGGACAGGTTAGAGTTTTAATTTGATGTTAATTAATTAGTATTTATTTTAGTTGATGAGACGAGCACAGCGACCTTCCAAAGTCAGAGCTCAACCAACTAATTTTTTGGGTGATGGAGCTGGATGAGGTCAGGCGCCAAAAGGGCTTGTACTTTGTCAGTGTTGATACTATAGTTTTCCAAACATATCGTCCTTTCAGGAATGACAACAGTGATTTTGCAGTAGTCTCTCGTACTCTAGGGCTAGATTAAATGAAGCAGTTACAACGGTATTTCAGGGGGAGGCAAATATACAATTATTTTCAATCTTTATTAAAAATACTTTAAATTTTAACACCTAGTCTGACACTACTCTAAGAAAGTAAAATTAAATTTTATCCAAGATTGTATAAAAGTTGTCAAAATAATACTGAAATCAACTTAATAAATTGTCATTCTTTTAAATGTTAATAAAATTAACCTTAAAACCATCCCCAGACAGAAAAAAATTGTTTTGCTGATAAATCCTTTGATTATAATCCGTTTGCCCTGAGGCTTACATAAAAAATATATTACTCTTTAATGAGACCCCCAGTCAACCAAGTCAGCAACCAATTTTAAAAGAACATCAAGTCAAAAATTATCAGCAGATTCAAAATCAAATCTAACAGTGTATGGTGTTTACTCTGACCCAAGGCTATCACATAATCAATCAATGCCTGTCGAATAAAATAAAATCCGCCGTAGCGCCTGAAAATTAATAAAAAGCGAAACTCACGTGCCCATTATCGACATTTTTCTTCCCTTTGTATACCTTTATTAAACCTTTATTTCGCTCTCTATGGATCTACAAAGTTTAAGATCCAGTAATAAATGCATTGCACGTTAAAAAACTATTCAGGATACGATCCCTATTTCTTATAACATTGTTATGTTTGTCATATAAAATATGCGGGAATATTGGATGTACAATGTATTTAAATTTATGGAAAATTGGTCCTAAACCTCTAAAGTTTATTAAAAGCCAAAAGGAGGTAAATACGTAGCAAAGTGTATGCTGCAAGCGACATTAGATAAAGCTACAATGCAACAATACTTTGACATTACGACAATATAGAAGAGATATTATGAAACATGCAATTATGTACACAGAAAAAAGCAAGATATTTTTATGCTGTTTTTTATATAGTTTGTCAATTAAAAGGGACGATTAGCGGTCGTTTGCGCCGGTTTCATTCTGGCAAAATTAACCTCTACTTAAAAAAGGTGACACTTGAAAAATGACAAATCATCTGATAGTTACAGAATTTCACTTATGGTCAAGCGTCGCCGTCGTCTGAGAGAAATTAAAACCTGAGTAAACCACGTAAAGCATTTTAGATTAGGAAAATGACTTTAACGAGTTGAAATATTTTAACATTATCTTAGTTTAAGATATTTAAGAAAAAAGCTAAATTTTAATTTTTCCGTGAATATTTAATTTAAATTAGAATAGACCATATTTAATAGTAAAGAAGTATGTCTACATAGTTTTTGACTGTCGAGACATTTTAATTTAACGAAAACAGATACGTTAGGGTAATTTTCTTTTTAAACTTTTGCTGTTTATTATATTTGCATTTTATAAACTTTTTCACTGGTTTAGCATTAAAAAAATTACACATCATTGGATAAAATAGTATAAATATTTCATAAAAACGTCCTGTGGCAATGTATCTATCAACTATATTGGACACTAATTGAAACAGAGTACGTCCCCTGAAGCATGTCATACATTTCTAAACTTTTGGAATTCGAAGTTATTTTGATGTTAACCCGATATGTCCATTAATAACTGAAAACTGGAAGTTTTAAAGGTGGGTAGTGCCAAAAATATGTTTTGGAGATAGTTGAGAAAAACTTAATATAAAAGCAATTTATTTCCTTATTATTAATTTCTGGTGAAATAAAGATTAACAATAAAACAGCAGAATAATTTTTAAAGAAACCTAGTCATTAAAACCATCAGAATAAAAAATAAACAGAAATTTATTAAAAAATTATAGAAAGGTGATAAGTGCCAATATGTATAGAGTCTTCTCTGTAGTTTTTTCCGCACTCCACCAAAATTGACAACATATCTACTTGCACATTAAAAGTCTCTTCCATGTTTAATTGAGCACTAAATTGAGCAATAATCGTTAAAACTCAAAATTCTTAATTGGCTTAAGTAAAAAAAACGCATCTCCATGGAAACGAATAATAATTCTGAAACAAGAGAACTTGATTTATTGGTAAAATTTATTTATATTTTAGATTCAATTAGAATTTAGTTAACCATAATTGAGGAGCCCCATTCAATAAGGGGACATGCGCTCGACCCGGCCCGGCGGACCCAACCCAACCCTGAATATATATTATGCAATCCAACCTTTATGCGTCGCATTTTAGAAACAATTAAAAAGCAATACCTTAACGTTGATTCTCAGCAAACTTCCAGCGGGAAAGTTGTTCCTTATAGTCTAAAGAACAATCGTGCGAAGGCACGAGATATTTTGACAAAAAATAAACAAATTAGAGCAGGTTGAATCCAGCGTTGCGCGCCGCGTGTATATACATTTCGATGCGTGCGTAGTAATGTTTGAACATTACAGAAGATAATTTGACGTTTAAAATATACACAATGCTTGTAACAAAGTGTTACAAGAATAAAAATTGTTTTATTAAAAGTATATTATCAAATATAAATTTTTGTTAACACAAAGCATTTTAATACAAAGGATTGTTTTAATATGAAACATTATAGCATTAATTTTTAAAACGTAGGAAAAGCATTCATCATAATCATTTCACTTTTTTGGGCTTACTGCCTTTAACAGCTGTGTTTTGAAAAAGGTTTTCCTAAAATTTGCAACCTTCAGGACTAAGATAGTTAACCAAGTTTTCAAATCATTCAGTTGTTCGCGAGAAATTCCGACATCTTTAGCAAGCGACGATTTTTCTAAATTGTAAAAAGTGGTGAAAATTAATTATTTTGCACATGGCCACATTGACGTCTTTTCCAGTTATAATGAAATCACGCAACTATTATTCTCGAGAAAGTAATCACTTTTGCAAATGTAGACAAATCGGCGCTTGCTAAAGATGTCGGAATTTCTCGCGAACAACTGAATGATTTGAAAACTTTGGTTAAATATCTTAGTCCTGAAGGTTGCAAATTTTATGAAAACCTTTTTCAAAACACAGCTGTTACAGGCAGTAAGCCCAAAAAAGTGAAATGATTATGATGCATGCTTTTCCTGCGTTTTAATAATGAACAATTTTTATTCTTGTAACACTTTTTTACAATTATTGTGTAATCTTTTAAACGTCAAATTATCTTCTGTAATGTTCAAACTACTACTACGCACGCATCGAAATGTACGCGCGGCGCGCAACGCTGGATTAAACCTGCTCTAATTTGTTTATATTTCGTCAAAATATCTCGTGCCTTCGCACGATTGTTCTTTAGACTATAAGGAACAACTTTCCCGCTGGAAGTTTGCTGAGAATCAACGTTAAGGTATTGTTTTTTCATTGTTTCTAAAATTCTACGCACAAAGGTTGGATTTACATACATTCAGGGTTGGGTAGGGTCCGGTCGGGACGGGCCGAGCGCATGTCTCCTTATTGAATGGAGATCCTCAATTCCGTAACCGAAACAGCAAATCAGAAAAAATTTTGTACACATATGTTGTTTTTTATACAGATTCGAATTTTATAAACAAAAGTGCATCATCCCATTTAAAATTCCAAAGTTAGCCCTAACCCCTCAAAATACAGAGAGGAAGTAAATGTTAAAAATATGTTTGAATATGTACCCCCACCTCCCTATTAACTCTCAAAGATTTCATGAAAATATTTTAAAATGTTTTCGAGATTGTAACACTTTAAAAACTCATCCGGTATTGATAGCGTTAAGCTGTTATACACGTGTGCATATTATATGCATTTCTAACTAATATCTAATACAATTCTATAGCACCGCCACTGACGTAAATGAGAGCATCACGCTACGGGCATTCTGGAACAGACAAATTGGGTTTTATACCCATCACAGAAATAGAATTTCTATGTAATATTGCCTTCAACCGTCATCCTGTCCATTTGCCGCAAAATCAATTCAAGCCAAGTTTTCAAATATAAATAGTTTATCCGAAAAGTTTATTTTCTAGTATGATAAATAAATTAAAGCAAAATCACGTTGGAAGTATTACTTTCTTCATGTGCTTTGTAGTTTTCCAACAATGTGCTTTTTTATACTGGTGTATCTAAAATAAGTACAATACATTTCTGAATTTTGCATCACACAACTCTTTTGCTATTGTCTAGACTAGAATATTGAGTATACACAAATAATTGAGCTCTTAATTAACAGTTATTAATTTACCTCTATTGTCAGTATTCATTTCTCGATATAACTTTATGGCGGTTTGGTCAATATTTGTAGCCTCCAATAACACAAATGTGACAATACACTACAGACTAATGGCTTAAATTGAAACCATCGTAATTTTAGTGGCTCGTAATGTTGCCCATGTTTTTAAATTTACAATTACGGATGAGTTTTATTTAAAATTGTCTTCTTTTATTTAAACACGTGCGATAAAACTCGTTATATCCACTCAAGTATGGATTTTACAAATATTTTTCCTTTGTCGTAGTTTCAGATATTATGTTTTCTCGTCAATCTGCTAAGCCACGAATATTTTCTTAATTGTTATTATCGCTGACGTTAAGATTTCTATTATATATTATTGACTTTTGACTTCAGAAGCCACTGGGTTACGGAAAAATCGATTTCCACTTGATTTTGCTAAACCGCAGTGATTGGGTCTGTTGCACTCAATCGAATTTACGGCAAAATATTAAACATAAAAATTTGAAAAAAATAAAAAACCAATTTCCACATCAACCAAACCAATATTTTACACCTATAAAATAATATATCGATTTGCGCTGTTGTCATAGTGTTTGACATATAATGAAAACTCGATATGAGTTATAGCAGGTTCAAAGGATTCGATAAAACTGTTTCATAACTCTCAATTTAACATTAAGTTTCGAGGTAATCAAAGATTTATGACCGACTCCTTCAATATTACTCATTAGAAAAGGATAGCTTAACACCGATATCGGCTTTGAATCGAAAAGTCCGCAATGAGTGTAATCGTGGAACAAACCATTTCTGTCAGGTAAGGTGACAGCTGTGAAACAATATACCGTAACAAAATTTTTGAACTTTAATATACAAGTTATATAAAATAATATAAGTTTGAATGTTGAATTTTGTTTTCATTTTGACGTTTATACTGAAATAAAATATTTTAAAAATATATCACATCCAGATCATTTTCCTCACGTTCGACGCTCGTAGAAAAAATCACTGTACTCAGTCGCATGGGCAAAAGTATCACTTTCCGCACCTGTTAGGTAATTAGCTATATTTTAATATATCTAGTCCAATCCAATACGTAAATCAGATAATTTGATATAAAAAACAGCCGGAGTCACTAGTGCTAAGGCCAGTCTACTTTGACAATTAGGGGTTTCATTTAATTTGGTGACAAGTTTATGATTGAGACAACTAAGTTGCTACTGTAAACTTATTTCAACATTCTTTTGAAAATTTATAACAAAAAAATTTAAATATAATGTATTTTGTACAATAATGGAATGAAATTCATTTTTGCAACAGGTTTCAAGATAAAAATTTTAGAAACCAACCAAATCGCAGTTTTTGGTGACGAATGATAAATAATGACAGAAAACAAACTAGTATCTTTTCACAGAAAAATTTTCCGTTTCAAAATTTATATTTCCTTAAATAATGCAAATTCCGTAGTTTTTGCCCTTGTTACTGAAATTTCACACCCTCGTCACGTCACAGTACATGTCATGTCACAAAAATATAATTTATCACAATAAATTTCCTTTTAGACAATAGGCCCTCGATAAATAATTTATGAAGGTAGAAAACGTTCTACCTTTTAGCTTCCTTTTAGTCCAACCATCATAATTTCTGCTTAAATTGAAAGATTGAAACAAAGAAGAGTTTTTGTCAAGTAGTGCGGATGCAAATATTTTTCCCCTGCATATACAGGGTATTCCAAAGTCAGTGGCCTATTAGAAATATCTAGAGAACGAAAAATGGTAGCCGTTTGAAATTTGATGTTTAAAAATAAATGATTCATAAAAGTTGTTTGATTGTCAAAGTGATCGTCTAAGTTATTGTCATACGTGTCTAAATTATTGATATTTGTGTTTAGTTAGTTAACTAGGCAGTTAGTTAAAAATCAGCTAATAAAAATTATACCAACAGGGATATTTTAAAAATATCTATAGTACCTACTTTTAGGTAAAGAATTATTTGCTCTGTTGAGTTCCAGTATAAAATACAGGGTGTTACATTTAAAATGTCTGCAAAACTTTCATTTATATGTTATACCAAACGCGCATTATTTTGTGAACACCTTGTAAGTGATAATCTAATTTCCGAGTAATAATATGATATAGCAGGCAGGAACCGTAACCAAAAATTCATATTTCTAGCTCCGCTGGGGCGAGGAAATGATTTGTTTATTCAGACATGTTTGTTGCTAAATTTTTTAAATAATAATTTTGCCGAAAAGGCTCAAGACAGGTATGGGACATGTATCATAAAACAGTTTCAAAATGTTTCATGGAATTTAAAAATGTAATAATATACAGGGTATTCTATTTAAAAAAACAAAGTTGGTATCAGGTACGAGTAGATTTGGCAACGCTGTAATGTCAAAAATATTTTTAAAATGGAGAGCGCGGTTTCCTATGGGTGTTGCCCAATTTCCAAACGGCTATCTTTTTTCGTTCTCTAGAAACTTCTAATAGGCCACTGAGTTTGGAATACCCTGTATTTTGCTATTTTTTCACCGAGAACATATTAAAAATTTATATTTTAAGTAGTTTAATAATATTAATAATCAAACTATATAGATTGAGTACTAGAATAAACCTGTATATCAAGAGACGGAAAAATTTAAAACTGGCTTGTTCCGACTGAGTTTTAGCAAAAACACTTTTTTCTTGGGAAGACAACATGGAAATAATATTGTCGCAAATATATATTGCCACATATACGCCTCAGTCAAATGCCATATGCGATTGCCAAAACAATTTTTTTTAGCAGAAAAGTACCTGATTTTAACTAATATAGCACGACAATATTATCGATATTTTATTTCTAGCATTTAAGACTAGCAAGCCTATGTTTTTAATGTTAAAGCTAGTGGTATAACACTCTTTGTGGATAAATTCGTAAAGTTACTTCTCAGGCGTATATTGTCGAAATATTTGTTTAATTAAGGGCTATTTTATGGGACAACTATGAATAGGGACGTTGATATCGCGCAAAAGTCCCTTGAGAGAGTCTTTTGCCAATTAAGAGCTCAAGTATTTAATGCTAACGTTAGAATTTTTATGACGTAATTTAAACGTAATTACAAAAAAGGTAGTAATATACGTAAATATGTAAAATTGAAATAAATAATATAAGAAGATTTTAAGTTTTAATATGAAATAACGCATTTTGCATGATTAAAATTTAAATAGATAATAGTATTTTTTATTCTTCTGTTGGCTCAATCAGCACCATCGAGCTAATGTTAACTTCACCAGCCAACGGTGTCCTAAACATTTGTCTGTATGTAGTACCATAGACTAAATAATACCTTGACGAACACTGCCGTGCAACGAAAATAGGATCTCCCTCGAGATATTTGGTGGGTTTACTGGTTGATGGTTTAAAAGTTTGTTTGTCCACCATTATATAAATATGTATACGCTGTATCTACATGTATAATATGGTGGACAAACAAACTTTTAAACCATAAACCAGTGTTTAAGCTTGCCTGAGCCCGATACGTCCTAGTATCTACTGTAGTAGTAGAATTTTATTTTGGGTGATGGTGAGCTAAGACTCATTATGATTTCTTATTGATTGAATTTTGACCAAATAGTTCACTTTTTATTTTTTTGTTGATCCCTAAGTGCCCTAATCCCAATATTACGTACGTAAACGACCAAATTATTTGCCACATTTTATGTGTTTGTCAAATTATTTGAGAATCTGCGAACGTGTTTGATGTGTTTGTCAAATAAACAATTTGTTTGACGTGTTTGAGAGAAATTTTGATTGACGGCGTTATAGACAAACACGTTTGGAGGTTTGCGCGCGTATTTGTCAAACAAACCTCAGTCATGGTCTGCGCACTCCAATTTAGCCGCTCGAGCTACATTTGTTTCCCCCCACACGGCCAGACGGCGCGTCGCGTCGGTCAGATATTTCAGCATATTTGCCCATGTGCTAGAAACTGTCAACTGTCTTGTCACTCGATTGTCTGTCTTGTCGCTGGATTGTTAATATTTTTGTAATATAAAGTAAAAGTTTAATTGCAAATACTAAAAATGAGGCTTTTTCTACTCTTTGAATGAAGAAGGAAGTTAAATTTGATTATGTACAATATAAAATAGTGACGAAGAACTAAAATGCCTCATTATGCATCCGAAACCTAACATGTGTGAAAGAAGCACTTTAAGAAGGAATATCTCAAAAACTAAGCTGTTCCGACAAAAACAGCGTTCAGATTTATAATCTACGCCCCAAAATATATCATTCCTGAAAATTTTCGATTTTGGCATGACATAAGCTATAAGAGCTGAATTAAGTACTGAAGGGATTTTTTGTTTAGATAGCTGTCGACAAGAATACTGTGTCTTTAGACAGTAAAGTATATTTGAGTTTGAGATACTATCCACCTTAACAATGCCTGCTTACTGCTGTATGGAGAACTGCTGGAAAAATAAATCAAAACATTTTCCTAATCCGTCAAGGGATAGAATATCGTTTGATAGATGGGTAAATATTTGTGGCAATAGGCGCTTGATAAAAGAAATGTTACCTGAGCAGGTATATAATAATTATAGAATATGCTCCCTCCATTTTGTACCTCAGGATTTTGGAATGAATGAAAAACTTAAAAAAGGAGTTGTGCCATCAATCCAGTTACGAGGTAATTATACTTTTTTTGTAAAATGTATACAGCTGATGACTTGGACTAAGCTGTGTGTATATTTTTATGTTTTTACAATACTAATATTAATTTATTTGCATCAAATTATGTTGTATTGGACTTGTTTGTCAAAATTGAGAAATAAAAGTGAAATAATAATAGGTTATAATTATACAAGGCTACCTATAGTAGCCTAATATTTGGTAGAACAAAAAAATAACTATATAGGACTATTAATAATTGAAATATGTAGTGAGATAAATCATGGAAGGTTAAATTTATCATCCTGAAGGTTTTTGACTTTATTAATAGTATCATAGACTAAATAATACATAGACGAACACTGGCGTGTAACAAAAATGGACCAAAAAGCGGGCATCCATTGAGACATTTTGAGGGTTTACTGGTTTAGGGCTTAGAAATTTGTTTGTCCACAATTATATATCCATGCGTTTATATGTACTATATAGATATATAATGGTGAACAAACAAATTCCCAAACCGTAAACCAGCAAATTCACATAAATGTTTCAAAGGATGCCCGCTTTCGGTTCCATTTCGGTGTATTCGAGGATTTGTCTATATTCTTTAGTCTCTGATAGTATGTATTATTAAGTAATTACTTATAAGAACTAGGTATAACTATATATTTTGTTACTTCAGGTTTAGCTGGAAAACTGAAATTTGGTTACAAATTACAATACAGTGTATAAAAATAGTATATTTATTACTAATATCCTCAAAAAAAACACAAGGTGTTAAAATTTTAAAAATATTTTTCGTTACTGCCTTAACTAAAAGTATTTATTTTTCAGAAACATTAGGTCTTGCTGAAGAAATAAGTGAATATGTAGCCCCTACAAATAGTGACAGTGCAACTACCAGCACACACGTAGAAACATTAAACATCTGTGAAAGTGATAACCAAAACGAAAATGGCTTTGCCGGCACTAGTAAACAAACTTCCAGTGTATTGATTCCCTCAACTCCAGAAAGTATGTAAGGATATTTTGTTATGTATTGCGACTGCTATCAAAACATTTGTTTCCTTTTGTACTGGCCCTATTTGCTTATTATTTATTAGTTACTTGAACTCCCTAATATAAAAACTTATTCGATTACAGTTGACCAGAAAAATATTTCTCCCTCATTTTCACAAAAATGAGCATTCCATTTTTTCTTTGAAAAATTAATTTATCACAGATTATATCAGTCAATAGGATGATTTTAAATATTCAGGGTGTTCCAAAAATCATATGCCATCACTTAAACGGACATTCTTTGTAAAAACTAAGGCAAAAAGGTTATATGAACATGGGTTCGCAGATGCTTTGTTTCAAAGAGGTGTTAAATTTTTTTATTTTCTTTCAAAATATTTTTGAAATAGATTCATCAAGTTTGATGAAATTTACGTTGTGGGAAGTAGGTACTTAAATTAAGCATAATTTTGACTATGAAAAGACTTTGACAGGTCCTCCAAGAGCGTGCATATGAGAAGACAGTACAATATTTTTGCAATAGAAACGTGTACGCCACTGATTTTTTCACATTTTCGTTTCTCAATGAAATAGCATGTTAAATTGTTAACAAAACTTACCTACTTCTTAATATTTTTCAATTTTCACTTCGTTTAAGAGATAAATGCAGGTTTATTAAGCACCTTACTGGTTTAGTTTTCCCAACAGATAATTGCACATCAGTTTTAACAGGTAAAGGCTATTTAAAAAATGTAATATCCTGTATCTTTGAAACAAAGCATCTGCTGACCCATGTTCATATGAACTTTAAATTTTAAATATAAGATTTGCCCCAAACAAGCATGTCTTCGGGTGTTTTATCAAGTTTATTTATAGTATAAATATATATAATAATATTTAACTTTTAATTAATTTAAATAACCTTTATTATTATTATTATTATTAATATTTTAACAATATGAATTGGCGCATGTACAGTTCTTAACATTAAACAAAAAGATTATAGGATGAAACTTTTCTTTAACTTTGAAAACTTTGCGCCCTGCTAATTTATGTTAATGTTCATCCATCATATTTTTAGTGATTTTTAATCCACACATATTCAACGGTTTCATATCCCTTTTTTTAAAGAAATTACGCTGAACTGAACAATCAAATTCAAGTCCTTAACTTGCTGGCATTTCTGATAATCATTCTTTTAATTTTTTTAGTAGTGTTGGCCTTGTTACACCATTCATTATACTGTACATGTTATTACTTCAGTTTTATATTGTATGGTATGTATATAATAAACTTTAAAGAAATAAATGCTGAATATGTTTTTTTCCACGGACATTGTTGGTGTCCAAATTATGTAGTGTCATAGAAAATATTTGGTTGTAGATATCAAAATAATTTATATTCTGAATTTTATGACATAAATGTTAATATCATAAAGTAATAATTTAAAGTAAGTGTTATTTTATAATAATTATTGAAAACAAATATATTATGACTATAGTCATAAGACTATTTGTTTCCAATTGATTCCACAATAATGCACCAAGTTATAACTTTGGTGTGTGGTACAAATATAACTTCGTTAATATTAACATTGCTGTTATAAAATTGAGAATAAATAAATTATTTAGATATTTTTAGAATCAAAATCACAAATCCCGCCGAAAACAGCGCCATCTAGTTGCGGGGAACTTCAGTTTGATGTAAAACATAAAATGTAACTACTTTCCTTTCAAATGTTAGAGTGCGAACTTGCCCCCAACTGCATAGATGGCGCTCAAATGTTTTTAAAATTTCAATACAGAAGAGTCCATTCTATCCCCCTTTAAATATTTTTCTATGACCTCAGTCGTGTATTTGATATCATGGGGAACGCTATGGCATCTGAAAATTTAAGTGAGAAAGAATTTATTTTGAATTTTATATCCATATATCTTGGTTTGCCATAGTTATAGAGATTAAAGGAATATATGGACAAGAATAAAAGAAGCGTGGCGATAATAAAAAATGACGGATTTATTGAAAATATGCCGTCCGACCATTACGGAAGAGGATGTGAAAAAGAAAATTAATATTCTACGAACAACTTTTAAGCGTAAAAATAACAAAATTCAAAAGTCAAGACTATCTGGTTCTGCTACTGATGAATTATATATGTACCTACACTATGGTACTTTCAGGAATTAGAATTTCTGGAAAACCAAATGGAAGAAGAATCAGGAATTAACACAATAATTGAGCAACAGGTAAGCAGTAGACATTTTTTATTGTAATTTTTACAAGTGGATCATATGTCAATAAAATTACTGTAAGTATTTATATTGCCATGGAATAGCACCCACTGTATTGAAATATTCACAAAAATCATCTCTAACTTGTTTTGCTTTGAAAGCAGTGTCCCCAGGAGAGCGTCGAATTTGTAACAATCGGTTTGGCTCATTTCTCCAACAACTAGATATGATAGTTCCTGTAACACAATCTTCGACGTCTACCTCTCCGTGTCGAATGTAATTTTTTTGTTTCATAAGTAAATTGTGTAAATGACAACATACCAGAACTACGGTTTTTAATTTTTCCGGAGATAATTTAAAAGGTTTTTGAAAATCTTGAAACGACTTGTAAGAATGCCAAACACAATATCAGTTATTCGTCGAGCACGGGATAAACAATAATTGAATATCCTTCTGTTATCATTTAACAAATTTTTGTTGTTAGGTTTCATAAAATTTGGTAGTAATTGGAAAGCTTCGTCACCCACAAACACATAGGGTATTTTTTGTCAGTATTTGGCAGTTCTTCAGGCTCTGAAATCTGCAACTGATTATTATCAAAGTGACTCCAGAATTTTGTATTTTTTATTATTCCTCCATCTGATACTCTACCGTTAGTGCCAATATCAACCATAATTAATTGATAGGTTGCATCTGCTATTACCATAAGCACTATGCTATATATCCCTTTATAATTATAATAATAAGAAAGGGAATTCTCAGGTTTTGTTATAGTGACATGCTTTCCGTCCACAGCCCCAATGCAATTAAAGAAGTCCTATCTCTTCCAATTTTCTTGTGTTCCGGGTAGCCGAAACAAAACTTATGTATATATTCTAATTATGACTTCTTTTTTTTTTCTTTACAGGAATCATTTACACAATCATCATCAGCAACCGTCCGTCACACACACAATATACTTCCTCACCTACTCGACACACTCCACTGTCCATATTGCTCACTACATCTCCTATTCCACTTACTTCTTCACCAATATCCCAAACCCCATCTCATATTTCGCACACTCCATCTCCTATTTCACCCACTCCATCAACAGAACATGCGACTTTGTCGAACACAGAGCAGTCTAAGACTATACAATATCCGCTATCTCAGATGAACAGTATTCCAGACTCAGGGCTTTCATTATTATCAGAAATAATTACGAATTCTTCAACAACGGAAATGTAAGATGATACAGCAGCAACATTTTTGCAACAATTTTATTCACTTTGAGTTGGTTGTGTGTTCTAAATTAATAAATCAATAAAAATTTACCTGAACATTGATTAATTTTTCATTTATTGCTTCACACATGACTTCTTTTTTTTTCTTTACAGGAATCATTTACACAATCATCATCAGCAACACAATCATTGACTTGATGACATTAGCCAAGGAACATTTGAAAAAACCCGAAAGTGAATATGAAGTCATGGCGAGGAATTGGACCTTTCAATTAGAATGGATGTCTGTAGATCAAAGAAGACTAGCAGAAAAGTTTATAAACGAAATACTGTTTGAGGGAGAAGTTGTAAATCTCCATAGAAATTCAGTAATAATTAATTCCATCCCGACATCTCCAACATGATCCTGCAGTCCGTCACACACACAATATACTCCCACACCTACTCGACACACTCCACTGTCCATATTGCTCACTACATCTCCTATTCCACTTACTTCTTCACCAATGTCCCAAACCCCATCTCATATTTCGCACACTCCATCTCCTATTTCACCCACTCCATCAACAGAACATGCGACTTTGTCGAACACAGAGCAGTCTAAGGCTATACAATATCTGCTATCTCAGATGAACAGTATTCCAGACTCAGGGCTTTCATTATTATCAGAAATAATTACGAATTCTTCAACAACGGAAATGTAAGATGATACAGCAGCAACATTTTTGCAACAATTTTATTCACTTTGAGTTGGTTGTGTGTTGTAAATTAATAAATCAATAAAAATTTACCTGAACATTGATTAATTTTTCATTTATTGCTTCACACGTTTCGATAATAATGTCGCTCAGTGTCGCGCAATGCAGGATTGGAATTTCAAATCTCCAAAATGGGCTCCACTTGCCAAAAGGTTATCGATGACTTTTGAGATGCTGAAATAGATTTTCGCATAACTGTATCCATTTTAATACGAGGACCAATGAATGTCAGTAAGTAATTATAGGTTTTATTGTCCATTCTTAGGAAGTTAGCATAATCATCTGGTTCTGTGAGTATTTTTTCTCTGAGCAAATTTTCATGGGTATCTTAATTTCAACGATTCTCTCGACCACTGCCTTGTTTTTTCCTTTTTAACACACAGCGCTAAAGTCAACGTAAGAAATGCTTTATCCATATCCGTCATTTCTAACAAAATGCAAGGAATGCTCACTTCACTCGGACAGTACACAACACTCCCCAGCGAAAGCTAGAATACAATGCTGGACTGATGTTTGACACATTTTATTTGAACGTTTGCGCTGGTGTTTGTCAAATCCGTGAACAGAAAACGTAGAAATTTGACAAACAATTTGATCATTTACGGGCCGCTACAATTTTGTATTAGACCTTCAAGAGTACAAGTTAAACAATAATATTTAGCAAGTTCTAGCAGTACCTCTTTAGTGATAATGTTCTAATTTCAGTTGAAATTAGTCAAAACTAAGAATAAAATCGCATCCATTATACAGGGTGGCCGAAAAGTTTGGGTAAATATCTTTGCTGTTAGTAGGTGAAGATAGAGACATCAAATTTTAAGTGTATCTTATCGGTTAATAAATTTACCTTCTCATGTAATTTAACTTTTTCCATCTCCTTGAGGGGCAACTTTGAGGTTAAAAATTGTAAATGCAATGCTATACCGTGTGATGTAAAGGTCTTCAAAAGAGAAACATTTTAACGAAAATAAAACCCGAGGTTCGTATCCTAATTCGTTTTTAAAAATCGTGAAAAAAATGTAAAAATTTAAATACCTTTATTTCTCTCATTACTTTAAAAGTTGTTCAAAATGACCACCATGAACTTCTGGGCAATAATAAAATCAATTATGGAACTCACTTCTTACATTTTCGAGAATGGCTGGTGTAACTTCTTGGCAGAGGTGGATAATAATAATTGTTTCATGACAAATTCGCTTTAACAGCGGATTTCTAGTGCAGAAAAGTCTAAGTCCACAACTACATTAAGAGATCAGAGATTTTACCAACCATACCGAATGTTATTATTTGTTTGTATTTAAAACTGTCATATAAAATTGTTTTATTTATAATTGAATTTTTTGACATGGCAATATATGTAGTGTCCCCCGATGGCATTATCTATATCACAAGTTTTGTAATGAAAGTCAATATTAGTGAAAAAATGGTTAGTTAAGGTTCAAGGAACGTATTCAAAGAAGTTGCTTAGAATTATTTCCAGATAAAATCTATAATTTCAATTAAATCAATAATATCCTAAAGATCGAAAATAAGCAGATCTGAAATTCACAAAAATCTCTTTAGCTTTTTTCTATCTCTATTAAGAATTTCGACCACTGTGTATTTACTCTTGTATCATTAGACTAAATGCAAAGCCGTTGCAAAGCGAAACAGAAAAATGCTATTTTGTGCAATAGGGAAATGGAAACAAGCGTGCATTTAAATTTCTTTCGTCTATTTTAACCGAGTTTAGGTTTCTGTCGTGTTCTATATATTCTCAAGTCGGAAGTAAATTTCATTTTAGTAAAAAGAACCTACGTGTTACATGTGAAATATTGAATTTATGCAAAGCAGGGAAAAGAAATTTGCATCTTATTTTAAAATGCAATGTCCAGCCTTTGGCTAACATACTAAAAAGTTCCAAGATGGTATTACATCAAATAGAACCAACTTTAAAGGTATTTAAAAAAACTTGGTAAAGGTAAGAATAATTATTTTGTTAGTATACACATTTTTAGCTGTTTTAAGAATTTGATACATTATAGAACACTTGCAGATATTGCAATTTTTATATGTACGTATATATTTATTAAAGTAACGATTGTTGTTGTTTTTTGGATTAGTGGTTCTCGTTGAAACCAAATAGCCAGCTCTCATTTTTCTCCTTCCCTTCTCCCTCCTCCCTCTCGGGGATTTAAAGTAACGAAACTGACTCTTTTTACTATAATGAAATAATTTGTTAAAAGCGATTTTTATATTATGTTAGTAGGTACCGAAATATACAGTGTCCGGAAATTCCGTTCGTATATTCCATAGGGATTTTCTACGTGTGAGAATATGAAAAAAAGTTCATATGAGTGTAGGTTCTTAAATTTTATTATTTATGAGGGAGCTATGGCCGTCCGAAGGTGACCTCCAAAAACTGGTTTCTATTTTATTTCTTTGCAACCGCTTGAGGTAGCAGTGTACGTCTTAGCACACGAACTAATATCAATGAATTATAAAGTTTTGTCCCAAGAGCTAGCGTCAAATTTAGTCAGGAGCATTCCTGGGGGGTGGCTCTTTATTCCCAATTTTTTTACGTTACGCATTTTTAAAATTCTACCCAAAAAAATATGATTTCGAAGATTTTTTTTACGAAAAAAATAACTGGGCTAATAGTAGAAAAATCGATTTATTTAAATCATTGCATAAACTATTATTGAATTGTGTTTAAACTAAAACATTGAAGTAGTCTTATGACGAACATGAATTTAAATTTAAAAAAACATCAACTAACCTATGGTTAATACTAAAATAATTAACAATGACAATAATTAGGTAAAAATGTTAATTTTTAATTAAAATTTTTATAATTAAACATAAAACAAATTATGAGTTGTTGGTTGAACAATAAAATAAACGAAAAAAAACTAGAAAAGTTACATCAAAATGAATTGAAAATGATTTCCATTCATCTCAATGCAACCGGCTAAGCGATTTCTCATTGATGTTTATACTCTTGTGAAAATTCCTTCCTTATTACGAATTTCTTGGCAAAAATTACACGTTATTCCAGTTGTTGCACATTTTCGACAGGTACCGAATAAACTAGAGACTTTAGAAAATCCCATAGGAAGTAGTTCAATGGACTAAGATCCGGTGAACGCGGAGGCTAGGCAATTGGTCCACCTCGGCCTGTCCATCGGTTTGGATATGTTTGATTTAAATGATCTAGAACCAATCTACTGAAATGGGGTGGAGCCCCATCGTGCATAAAAAATGTTGCTAGTCAGTGTTGGTACGGCACATCTTCAAGTAGAACTGGTAAGTGTTGTGTAAGAAATTAAGATATGCGGGTCCATCTAAACGTTGAGGAATAATATGCGGTTCTATTAATCGATTGCCCAGGACACCTGCCTAGACATGAATTGAAAATTTATTTTGAAATCGATTTTCAAAAATTGCATTGGGATTTTCTTCTGCCCATACATGGATATTATGAAACTTTACAATGCATTCACGTGTAAATCCTCCTTCGTCAGTAAACAAGAAAAAAGTCTTGACGGCATATCCTCTGAATCCGCTCACAAAACTAAGCCCTAGAAAGTAGGTCTTGAGCCTTAAGCGCCTGAACTCTTTGTACATGGCATAGGTAAAGAAGCTGTTCATGTATAATTTCCCATGTTGTGCTCTTAGGGATACCCGCTGGATTGGCTGCAATGCCATCCAGAGCTCTTTTTTCTGTGTGGAGTTGTCCGGGCTTTCCACAATCATCCCTTAATCGTTGATGTAAATTGATGAATAATTTCTCACAAGGAATTTAACGGTTTGGCAAGATTCTTGATACAACCTGCGAGCTTTTCGAGGACAACCATTAGCTTTGCCATACACAAAGTGCATATCAGCCAACTCCGCGAATGAATGATCTTCCATTTTTAAAAATTAACAATCTTTTTTGAACTTGATCTTTCCAATAAGTGACACAATTGTCATTGTTAATTATTTTAATGTTAACCACAGGTTACTTGATGTTTTTTAACTTCAAATTTATGTTCGTCATAAGACTTCGATGTTTTGGTTTAAACACAATTTGATAATGATTTATGCAATGATTTAAAAAAAAATTCTACTAAACTATTAGCCTACTAGTTTTTTACAAGAATATTCTTTTTTGTGTAAAAAAATCCTCGAAATCGTAATTTTTGGGTAGAATTTTAAAAATGTATAATGTAAAAAATTAGGAATAAATATGCTAAGCCACCACCCCCCAGGAACACCATTGACTAAATTTGACGCTAACTCTCGATATCAAAAGTTAGCATTAATGTTAGTTCATGTGCTAAGACGCGCACCGGTATCTCAAGCGGTTACAGAAGAAATAAAATAGAAACCAGTCTTTGAAGGTCACCTTCGGAAGGCCATAGCTCCCGTATAAAACATTTAAGAACCTATATTCATATAAACTTTTTTCACATTTTCATATGTAGCATCTCCCCTTGAAATATACGAAAGGAATTTCCGGACACTCTGTATAAAAACAAAAACAGTTTTATATGTTATTTGAGATTATAAAGTTTTCGAAAGCTATTGTTTTAAACCTATCACACCCAAATCACAAAAAGCTAACGACACAGAGCAACAACACATAAATCTTGTCTTTTCCTTTATTTCTAATATTTTCTAAGACATTTTTTGGTAGGCATGTAGTTTTCGGTACCCTATTTCCTGGAAGTTGGCCACCGATTGTCGATTTTCTTAAGGTATATTCTACAAATATTATATTTAATATTTTTCAAACCTTATTTGTTAAGTAAATCAGAAATATAAAAAAAAGGTTTTGATTTTTTGTCAATAAAAAAATTTTAAGGTTAAACTCTGATCGTGACATCATAAAGCGTAATAGCTTTTGAAGTGCTTTTATCGACCAAACGCTAGAATGAAATTAGTGTTTAAGGGTTAACGGCGGTGAACATGTCGTAAATAGTTTAAATGATGTAGTATACAAACAATCAATTTGTCGTTACATAGGTTCACATTTGTTATATTAGATAAATCAATTAAATTTATGAATAATTTTTGATGCTGGCCAATAGACATTTCTTAACTCTGGTACATATTAACCATTACCTTATGTAGCATGTTATAATATAAACTGATCGAAATTTGCTTCGGAGCGAAACCTCTCACGAATTGACAGAAAAAAGAAAGAAAAGATTGCTGTTCCATGCCCCAACATTATGTCAGAATACAATAAGCATATGGGTGGGGTGGACATGCTAGATAGCGACTTTGGCGGGTATAAAATTCCTCTCAGATCAAAAGAATGGTACCTACGAATATTTTTTCATCTAGTTGACGATATAATTATCAACTCGTGGCTTTTATATCAAAAAGTTAATAAACTCAAAAATGAAGAGGCAAATTTGATTGGAAGTAGTGGAGACCTAAAGATGTACGAAAAGATAATATTTCCCACTGGGTAGAGTACAATGAACCAAGGCAAGGATGCAAAATACCATCCTGCAAAGGCTTTACGCATTTTAAGTGCGACAAATGTGGAATTCATTTATGTATCACCAGGGATAAAACTGTTTCTAAATGTTCCATATTAATTAATCCTCTTTGTATATTAATTTTTATTTTTCATAATGATGCAAATATACAACAATTTGTTTCTGTAAAAATCGGCAAAAGCAAATAAAAAAACCTTTTTTCTACGTTTCTCTGAGAATTTTTATATCGTTTTGCCAAAAAAATAATTTTTATTGTTTAAAAAACAAATCGTGAAATGAACGTTTAACTTATTTCGATCAGTTTAGAAGGGAATGTAGTATAATACTTCCATCTGTTTTCTTATCAACACCTTAGTTGATGACTGCACGGAAAGGGAGCCTGAACTGTGTCACTAGGCCTAGAATTCTTTAATAATTTATAAGCCTGCAAAGATCTTTGTAGAACTTGCAGTAAGTACAATTATAATCCAGAAGTTTTCCTAACGATACTCTTTAATTCAACTGTAATATTATGTTATTAAAACGAATTATTAAAACGTTAACAGCAAAAATGAAATACTGATTAATTATACTGTCATTAAAAATAAATGAAAAAGACAAGATACAGCCACAACATTAACAACCAGTGGCGTGCGTTGCCTACTTTCTGGCAGAGAGATGGAGCGATGACCCGGGCTTCCATGCCTCGACCTTGATCCGAATCCTGTGAGGCTTTTCATTCCCGCGAAGAGACGCCGCCGCATCGACGTGGCATCCTGTGGAGGTGTGGTGGTTTGGGAGGAATGTGCACTTGAGCCTTGGCGTTTACTGCGCCGCTGGTCTGTACAGAGCCGGAGTTAAATATTTGTTAAAAGTTTTAGGTATCTTATTAAATTTGTAATAACATTAGCTCGTCCATATTAGAAAGTAACTGTTCCAAGATAAACACCTTTGAGTAGTTACGGTAAAAATTTAATATCAAATACTACCTTTAAGTTCTTTTATTAATTTAAAATACCAGTATTATTTAATAATTAATACCAGTATTATTTATTAATTAATACCAGCATTATTTACTAATTTAAAATACCTGTTCCATTGTTATAGCTCTTCAAACGCGATCTGTTATTAAAATTTTATATTTTAATCTAATTTATGTGTACATCTTAAAGATAACTTTAGTATCTAATCAGAAACACAATACAGAACAATCCTGTGTTACTGTAGAACCATCAGTTATAGAAATAAATAAATGCTAATATAATAAAAATTTGCTAATGGCTGCTCAGTATTACCTTAAGAAAATTCAAATAAATAGGAAATTGTAAACCAGAAGAACGCTGGAATGGAAATATTTAAATTTATAAAATTATGATACACCGTTCATTGGTGCCTAATGTAGGTCTTCAGTACTTGACAATATATGATATACCGTTTTGTTGTCGCTGCGTTTTTAAAAATAATTCCGCTGATCCTGGCTAAGAACTAATAATATATTTAACCCCTCAGTTACAGTTTATTGCTCTTTTGCTGTGCATTTGTTTCCAATAAAAATAATTGTACACAACTCTTGTTTAATTCAGGCTGTCGTTCACTAAAATAGTCGAACTGACTTTATTTTGATTGAACCATATTAAACGCACCTTGTACCTCTTAGGTCATAAGAAATATAACATACAATTTACCGAATATTAATATATCTTTTATTATTTATAACAATCCGTTCCCTTTTTTTCGAACTAGATGTCGAAATAGTATCATTAGACGAGATGTTTCGATGTCTCGTATAAATAGGAAGCCTGGATAACTAACTATTCAGATCAAATTGATCATTTCTGATATTTACTTATACATTTTAAAATCACATTACAGCAAAAATAATTATATTTAAAGAAAATGAGCAAATACTGATATGAACAGGTAAGTAGAACTTATTACAAAATTAAAGAAAGTAATAATCTTTACTGCGCAAAGAGAATGGCCGCTCATAACATTAAGTTAAGAGTTTTAGAATTACCTCCTAATTACTTTAAATAGGTGAAATGAAACTATTTAGGGAAGAATGTGGTTAATTATTAAACTTTTTAAGTTGCGAATTTAGAACATCTGTATTAACGAACCTTTATTGAGTTACCCTATATTTAGAGTCTAATTTAGCTTATTAAAAATTAAATACTGGAATAAGGAAGTGTACAGTAATTTCTAAATAAAGATGTGTAAATTTTCGTATACAGTATTGTCTGCTTAAAACTAGTCACCCTCAATAACACTCGATTTGAAGTCAATTCGGTGTAAGCACAAAATACGTCAACTTCTGTATCGAAGTGGAAGTTTAAAAATACATATTTACACACTCTATCTTGATGGCACATTTTATGTTGTAACACTTCATTATCAAGGCCGTAAAAATTCTAATTTAACCAAGTTAAAAAAAAATTAATTTGGTTGTTCCTTCAATGAGTTATGATCACAAATTATAAGACAAAGTCACGAATAAATTATTTTGATTGATATGATGAATTTTAGAAAATATTAACCATAATATCACTTTAATCAAGCGATCGAAGAATGAATCTTGGTGCTGGACGAACACAATTTGCAGTTCTAGTATGACAACTCCCACATTATGTGAAAAACAGCAGTTTACAGAAATAAACATAATATTATACAGTTTAGAAATTGAATTATTAGCAAATCCGTAATAAATAAAATAAATCAATAAGCTTGCATTTTGTAGACAAAAGGACATGTTATGGAAAACGACAGTGGGTTGCCGCCAGGAATAACATTTTCATGACTTGGCAACGCTGTTATATACCAAAAAGAAAAGAAAAGAATCATTTTATTGCTATAATAGTGTCCAATTCTCTACTCGAAATTGCCCATTTGCAGGTAATAATAATATCTAATGGTAACTCATTAAATAACTGATTATATCATAATCGCAAACAGGTGAGAAAAACATATTGATTGGGTTTTTCGGAGAATTCAAATGATCTCCATCAGCATTTCGAGTCGACAATAATTTCTGAGGTGCATCAATAAAATATGTGTTAAAACTATTTGAAATAATTAATTTATCGTTCGCCTTTTCCTCATCTATCAATACGGTAGTTATATTCACAATATTTTTATTTGCTAAAGTATTTGCTATAATATTCCACGCAGTTTTACTTTTATTTGTGGAAATGTTATACATTATGCATCTTTTTAGCAAATGTATATTTTTTAAAATATTTTTTATTGTAGTTTATAATAACGATATTATTATTAGATTCAATTGCTAATTTATAAAATAATTTTAAATTTTTAGCCGATGTCTGAATACCCTGGGTTATACCAGGTTTCTTCTGATTTTTATTCAACCATACCCTTTTAAGAGGAAAAGGTACATACATAATATATCTACGTAATAAATTAAAAGTTTACTAAATACTCTCAAGGACTGCCATTAGAGTATTTAGTAAATACTCAGTCAGTCAGTATATGAAGCACACAATGTAAATACTGATTTACATTGTGTGCTTCATATACTGACAAGCATGTCTCATTATGTAAGTAAGATTAAAGGGTATTATAATCTTGTTCATTAAAGAAAAGTTTATAAGCAAATTGTGGGTGTTTCTCTGTCACTCTTGTTTCCAAAATTTGCAAAGGGTGATCAGACAAGCCGTTGAAATCAATTATTGCTTTTTATTCTATATTCGAGAAATTAGTGTAAAAATAATGTAGTCTATAGCTGTACCAGAATCGGCTGTACATCTTGTAGGCGAATCGACATGACATGCAATGCCATATGCAGCTAGCAAATCGATGGGTTCATTGCGTTCAAATGATTTGCCAAGAAAATCACATCATAAAACAACGTGTTCGTTCGTGTTACTCTTGATGTCAGCTTCTAAAAATTTAGAGAGTTCGACAAGAAAGACATTGACATCGACAGATGGAAAGCGATAAACACAGTATCCTGCAAGGAGATGCCCGCACCACAAACTTTAAAGAATTTTGCTATAGAGCTAAAATTGTTTAAATTACTGTTATTTGAGAGGGTGAAGAGATCAGCCCTACACAATACTGCAACTTCGCGACCCCTGTGCTTCGATCTGCAAAATTTAGTGATTAATTTAAAATTTCTTAGACTTACCACATCAAGCTGATCTTCCCTCATCCAGTGCTCCGAAACGCACACAATATCAGCGCTCCACTGCATTAGATTCACCTCCAAGACGTTCAACTTATTCTTTAATGATTGCATATTCTGGTGTTACACTTTTACAATATCAAGTGTATCCAAATCACATTGCCCTTGCTGCTTTAATTGCTATTCATCAGTACATTTAATTTTTTGTTTCTCAGCGTTTAGCCGCTTTTGCAGACCTTGGCATTTTCCAGCATTAAAGTCAGTGTGACAGATGTCAATAAACAGATCTGATTAATTATTTGAATCAATGCAGTTTTCGCACCTAACTATATTGGGGCCACAGTCACTTTTAACATGATCACCGGCGCCACAGTTTACACACAAAATATATACTTCATATTATTCGGCCTTACGTAGCCGTATTAATGCTGAAATGTTTTATAGCGTCCGCTTAGAGTTCAACAATAGGCAGCATTATTGTCTAGCCAATAATTGAATAGATTTTTAAAGTGAATTTTCTAAAATTTTCATTTAACCGAAAATAAATTATTCCTGACTATATCTTACAATCTTTGATCATAACCCATTAGCATCAACCGAATTTAATTTCTTAAAAGTGGTTCGGTTAGAATATTTAAGGACTTTAAAATGATATATTACAAAGTATGGTTTGGCATTTCAAATTTCATGGTAGGAGAAGCTAAGGGTTAGGGGGTTTAAATTGAATTTACTTGAAATCGAGTGTTATAAAGGGTTGCTCGTTTTTAAATGAGAGCACCGCGTACAGGATTTCATTTACTCTTATGTTATTTTTTGTGTAGCATCTGTTGTCATCAAGAAGAACCCAAGCAAACCCAAGCGAACACATGTTTTGTTTTACTTGCTTACAATTAAAGTTATTTTGGGATATCGAAAGATTTAAAAAATCTTTTTATACTGGAAACTCATGTTAAATTAATACATATTTAATCGAGATCATGAATACTCGAATGAAATTATTTTAGTAATAACCACACACCAATCTAGATTTATAATTATTATTCCAATGAAATTAAATTGATGCTATTTGTCAATCAATAGTAAATGTATTTAGGGAATGGCGTACGATATAATATAATTAAAATGTTATTACACCTTAATTTATATAAAGGTATTTTAATTTAATGGGAAAATTCAATGTTACGGGTTGATTACAGACATCAACAAAATAAAATATTTAATATATTGATTATATGTTTAATAGGATCAGCATATAAACCCAACCTGTTTATTTTGGTATACAGTTTGGATCTGATCACTGACTTTCTATCTTGGTATATTATTGAAAACAATAAATAACTGTTAATCTAATGTGTTAATAGAAAAATAAAATCATGTTAATGTTGTTAATAAAAACATAAAATGAGTGAAATGTCTGCATTAAAGCAAAAATTCAGTTAAGTCAAACTTACCTATTATTTTTTTTATAACATTTTATTGTAGAACATATATTAATATTATTATTTTTATATTATAGAAACGCCAGACATTATAGTATATTTAAAACGAACTGTAAATATGGATGCTTTGTAGATCTTTTGTTTGGAATAAAATGTACTTTTAATTATCTATAAAGAAGCCTATAGAATTAGTTTATGCTTAAAAGCGGTTGAAGATACAGGGCAACTGCAAAGCTTTGAGACAAAAATAGAATAAGGATAAAGCCGGGTTTTCATTAGTCGACTTCACTGATCAATATCATTGAATCTATGCTATTGAATATAGACTTGAATATAAAATTTGTTCACATGATTCAGAAGCATTGGATATTCAGTCTAGAGAGCGTCAGTTGTTAAAAATGGCTGCAAGAATGAAAATTGTGCGTGCTGGCGTGCGTATTGTGTGTGAACATTTAAAAATCCTAATCAGAAAGAGAAAAACAAGAAAACCTCGACGTTGGTGAGTCAGACCATGGGTTTTAAGACAGTGATATAAAGGTACTTCAGTAAAACTGTTATCGTAATTAGCTGGAGACTGGAGATTACTTGGATGCGTATAAAAACCATTTAAGAATGATCGAAGATAAATTTGAAGAACTTCTACAAAACATGCAACCTTTCATATAGAAAAAAGATACTTTATTGAGCGAGGCTCTTCCAGCAAGACTAAAATTACAAGTAGTTTTAAGATATTTAGCTACCGGAGATTATTTTTCAACTCTAAATCTGACTGCACTGTACAGGCTGCCCAAGAACAGCATTTCACAATGTCTGCCAGACATGCGATTCTCTCTTAATCTAAAATTTGCCATTTCTCGCGAAAACTAAATTAAACTAAAAAAGACACAAAACACAACCGACTATTGTATTGTTTTCAATGTAACCGAATGCTTGTTCTCACGCTCAAACACTGTTCAATGTCATTGAATCGGTCCCGTCGATCAACCAAAGTAGGAATTCGTTTCAGTTTTATTGAAACGCAACGCAATAATATTGAACGATATCGTTGAACGGCTGTTCACATTAAACTATTTTACTTCAATCGCATAGATTCAATGATATTGATCAACGAAGTCGACTAATGAGAACCCGGCATAATCCATTTCTCCCCTCAGATTTTCCCAAGAAGCTTTTGTACAATTTTGCTGTATCTCACAGAACTGAATAAACGGTATCACAGACTCGTAATACGAATTTTAAAATTCTTTAAGTGTGTTTTCTCCGAATTTCACTTGGGACATATTTCCATTTTTTAAATATAACCAAAGTTGTCAAATCTGCTTGATATTAATAACTAAATGCGTGGAAATAAGTATAGTTATGCCCGGTATTTGCAAATTATGTAAAAATAATTTTTATCCTTTAAAAGACAGATATATATATATTGAACAGTCCGATAAGCTGTATTCATGAAAAAATTCAAGCACAGGTTTTTATCGTTTTTTTTTTTAATTAAAATTTTTATAACTTTATTTTTGTCTTTTTTTTGCAAAAAAAAATCCTTTGAGAATTTTTTTTTGATGCTAGAAAATGTTCTTTTACCAAAGCCTAACAATAGTGTTAGGACGAGATGATTCTTCTCAAATGGACAATTGCCATATTTTCCATCCATTTAACTTTTTGCCCTATTAGACCTTCCTTTATTGTAACCTTTGCCTTTTTTCGGGTAATTGGAAATAGCCCACAAAAGCCTTATTTCTTTTGTTATTTCTAGTATTTTCAAAAGAAGGGCATATTTTTCATTTTACGGAACTATTTGAAACTTTGTTTAGTACTGTTGATCAACAAATATCAAGATGCCTTTTTGGTACAAATCTTTTAATATATGTAAATATTATTATGTCCCTATCCAAAAAATTAAATTAAAGGTTACAATGGCAAGTTCTTTTAGTAAATTTAGGATTTCAGTTCTTGCAGGTATAAAAATTATGCAAAATATATCGTTACATAAATAAATTTTGCAAAGTCCTCAAACCATTTTAGGTTAAGTAATGAAAATTTATATAGGTCGGCCTAAATTTAAAATTTAGTTCCACTATAATTGTAGATACTAATCATACTAATGGCTCATTCTGCTAGGACAATAACACGCGCCCTCATTTAAAAGCATTTTAATACTAATATTTATTTACTAAAACTTAACAGTATACCCATAATTTAGATACTATTCCTGGCTTATATTATTTTTAATGACATATCAATATTTTAGTTTTGCCCATAATGATACATACTTTTTTTATGTCTTAGCATATACAGCAACAAGGGATTCGGTCAGCGGCAGAATTTTAAAGATTATGAATATTATTATTGAAGGCAGACCAAAGGCAGGTTTGTCATTCAAGATTAAATAGTAATATAAAAATATCAGTAATAATTTCAATATCCGTTGAATATAAATATAATTTTCAGTTTTAGCATTGCATTGTTTTAAAAGTTAACCTTGCTGTATCTAGTGGTTATTACAGACGACATATTATGTACCTAGTTCAACAAAAAGTGTATTTTTTGTCTGCAATCCAATGGAAAGCGCATCAAATAAAAAACTATTATTGCTAAAACGAGGCTTGCCCTTCAATAAATTCAGTTAGCTACAGTGTATCCACGGATGGGTAGACAACAGGACAAATGGACCAAAAAGTGAAAGACACGAAAAAAGGATATTATAAAAGGTTTTGCTTGCTTTAAAAATCAGATCCACGATGCCAAAAATGTGTTTTTGTTTTGTACAGGATATGCAAAAAAACAAAAACGTACAATTTGGTTGAGTAAAGTTGCTTTTTTTAAAAATTTTAATGCAAAACATTGAAGAAAAAAGTTGTCTTAAATTTTAAAAGAATTCTTATTTCACATTTCCAAGTAAATATTTGAAATTTCTAAATTACGCTCTTAAAATCAAAGTTTTTCTAAATCACATTGACAGCTTTTTTATTTGATTGCGCCTTTGATAACTCTGACGTATTTGTCAAAATAATAAAGTTGTTGTCCTTCGAGCAAGAAATGTTTATAATCTAGAATTACAGAAATGGCGAGAATTGTTATCGCTACGTTATAGGGAAGTTATAAGAAAAGTTTTCAAATGTTCAGTACATAAGTCAGTAAACAAATTAAAAAAAAACTGGATCCGTTAGAAGAAGAAGATACGACGAAAACGATGCTTCCACAGTGTTAATTTTGCAATCTGTTGATGAAAATCCTATAACGTCTTTAAGAAAACGAGCACGAAGTTTACAATTGTGTAAAAAAATCCATATTCAAAATGTGTTTAAGGATAATAAAATTCGTTCTTTCAAACCAATTTTTAACAAAATTTTGAAAGATGGGGATAGTTACAAACCCTTGAACTTTTGGAAATTTGGAAATCGATGGATGGACCCCTAGGAGTCCCGACTTGACAATTTGTCATATGTCTTTGGGGGCTCATTAAACAACTAACATATTGAAACCCATTGAAAATGAAGAAGGTTTAAAGCAGAGAATTTTAAGAGCAATAGAATCGATTACACTGGAAGAAAGAAGTAAAAGCTTTAGCAATTTTCGATGTCAGTTAGGAAAATGCGTAGATTATGGGGACGTTTTTAAAAATAAATATGATGCGTCCTTACTTTTTTAAAGTTTATTAAAATAAGAAATATTATTTAATATTTCTTTAGTTATATTCTTTAACCTGATGAGTCTGTAATTTTGGATTCTAAATATTCTTTGCTCTAAAGACAACATCTTTATTCTTTTGACAAATACTTCACAATTATATAACCAAAGGAGTAATCAAATGAAAAAGGTGACAATGTGATTTAGAAAAATTTTCATTTTAAAACCAAAGTTTTTACTTGAAAATCTGGAATAACAATTATTTTAAAATTTAAAACGACTTTTTATTTAAGGTATTGCATTAAAATTTTTACAAAGCAACTTTACTCTTGACCAATGTTACGTTTTCGTATTTTTTGCACGCCCTGTAGAAAATATCAAATTTTTGGCATCGCGGATTTTATGTAAAGCGAGCAAAAACTTTTATAAAAAATGACTTTTTTTCGTATCTTTCACTTTTTGGTCCATTTCTTCTTTTGACATACTGTGTACTGGATCAGCAAAGGTAGTGAGAAACAAGCCCTAGATTATGAATTAGAGTGGGTCACTTCACGCTCGGTAGGATAGCCGGTCTTTATCTGAAAACCTTATATATATATATATATATATATATATATATATATATATATATATATATATATATATATATATATATACGATGATTATCAAGAAGAAAAGAGTATTAATTAGCACGTATCTTGAAATGCTTTTTTTTTCGAAATAAACGTGATAAAATTTGTAACATGTTTTTGAAGTATTATTATTTTGAACCAACAAATTACCAGTAAAAATTTGCTTGTTAGTTGTCGAATACTAAAACACCCGGTATATTACAAACCTGGGTGTCGTTTAAACGGAATTTTACTTTTAAATAAGCCCCCAAATCAGAAATGAAGACAGGTAAATTGAAAGATACGGAAAACAGAGGGATATCGCCTACTGTGTAAATTAAGGGTATGTAAGGGAGAAAGTGGACTTGGAGAAAATTAGAAAGTAAAATTAGAGCATGCAGCCGACCTACGAAGTATTAAAGTCTTTACAGTTCTGGTAAAGGGCAATTGGATATTGCTATGGATGGCTAAGTAAAAAATGTTACTTCACGTTTACGTTAGTTCTACTCGATGCCACGGATTAAGTCGGCACTTTTTTGCACTAGTTTGTTTATTATTGGAATTACAACATTGCATTGGTTCAATGAGCAAACGCTGATTAGGTTGGTAAAAAAGAAATCGAGTCGATGATTTTCTTTTTAGAATTATTATATTTTATTACATTTATCAAAAAATCGATAGAAAAATGTTCTAAACGAAAAAAAATCCTATGCATCATTGGGCTAAAGTTTAAAATATCGAAGTTACGTCCATAATTTATTTTCAATAAAGTTGGCTGTGGAATCTCAAATAAAAATTATTAAGTATCTAGACTAGGTGGCTATGAATTTCAAATTTTCTGATTCGCTTCTTTTTGGAAAGAGGGCTGTGAATTTACCAATAAAATTAAACTATTTAGACAAAAGGGCATGCAGTTCTAAAATACATCTTTTTTATTTTTAAAATGGTACATGTTACAATGCCAAACGTTATTTTACAAGTGAGAAATAAATTGATAGCTGGCAGTTTTTGTTTATTGTTACAAAATTACCTTGGCGCATTTAGAAACATGTGTGGGGTGAAGATTCTTAAAATTATAGCCTACCTTAAATTAAAAAAAATGTTATTCCACGGCCAACTTGACGAAAAATAAAATATGGGCATAACTTGGTTATTTTGAATTTTAGGTCAATTGGACATAAAACCTTTTTTGTTCAGAAAATAGTCATCGTTCTGTTGGTAAATAGCACGCTAACCATTTCCATTTAAAAGAGTACATAAAACTAAATTGTGAATAAACTCTATTAATACCAAAGAAGAGCTTAGTTTTTTTTAATAATAATATATGCGCCATAATATGCGCTGTAACTTGACACGTGATTTATCTTTAACAATAAGAAATAGCGTATTCTGCCTCAAGATAAACTCGAGGGATTAAATATTAAGGGTAAGCTCCACAATGTTCATTTTGCACTGTGAACCTTTTCATGCAGTTCTCAATTTCTTAAGGGACGTCAACGTAAAAGTTATATATCAAATTCATGTATTTTGTGTTGCTTTCCTGAATTTCATGAAAAACTACGTGTCAAATCACACGTAAATTTATCAGTTTTTTCCAGCTGCTTCCCTCAACTAGTAGTACTGGGAAACTCGGAAACTCAGCCGAGGGTCCCCTCTAATCTTGATCCCCAATGCAACGCATTGCCTATCCAATGTTACGCCACTGTACAAGAAATTTAATAATCTATTTAATTGGAGTATCTCCTAATTTTGTGACGCGGTAACTTCGTAGCAGCTCAATAACAGGACAGCTAACAAATGGACCTGTCAAGTTTTCACTGATTTTTAATTTACTCGAGTCTCAGAGAGAAAGCAAGGACGATTGCTAAAAAATATCCTTCTATTTTTTAAGATACAATATCAAGCAATTTTCGAGATTTAATTATGCTTCTCGTAATTGCTAGTTCTTCGTTATTTATGTTTAGAATCATTTATTTTACTTAATAAGCTGCCATAATTTAGTCCCAAAGTAATCAACGCGCTTGAAAAATATTCTGGGAATATTTCTTAATCAATAATTTTGTATTGGTTAAAGCGACAAAAACAAATAACATTTTACAGTTTAAAAAAATAAGGTGCAAAATTCTCGTCGATCAACGATAATAATGAAACTTAAGAAAAACAATTAATAGGTGGTGAAGCCTCCATGCGCGGCAGTAACGGTTTGGCAACATCTCGACATGCTCTCTATGAGGTTATTAGGCAGTTTCTGAAGGATTTCATTCCAGAGCCGAGGTTAAAGGGCTCTTAAATGGTTCAAAAGTTTCAACGGCCGGTCTATTGTCATCCAGCCGTCGTTGAAGCATATTCCAAGCGTGCTCGATGCAGTTTAGGTCTGGCAATAATGCAGGTAGTGGTAACTGCGGAATGGCGTTATTTTCCAGAGCATTCAAAACTGCCGCGCTTCTGTGAGGTCTTGCATTATCGTCCAGAAGATGGAAATATGCACCGATAGCGGCATGAAAATTTGGTAGTACCTGGTCGATAACATGACGCCTATTGATCGCCATTCATCTTTCCCTCGCATATGTGCAGATCAGTACGGCCATTATAACATATTCCTCCCCAAACCATAACTGAGCCTCCTCTATAGAGATAAACTCGTTGGACGGAGCGTCAATTTCGGGGCATTCATGAAAGTATCCAAACTCTTACTCTTCGAGTATGTGAGAATCGAGCATACCGGAACTTATCAGTAAAAAGACGGATATCCATTCTTCCTCCCAGTGATGATAAATCCTTGCCGACTGTAATCTTTGTTGCATATGAACCCCGGTAAGTGGAATCCGTCTCAGTAGGCGTCGTGACCTCAAATTTACCTCGTTTAATATTCCCAGTGATGATAAATCCTTGCTCACTGTAATCTTTGTTGCATATGAACCCCGGTAAGTGGAATCCGTCTCAGTAGGCGTCGTGACCTCAAAACCTCGTTTAATATTCTTATCGTTTCGATTGAAACCTGGATACACGTGGCATTTAAAAACCGAGGAGATAACCTCCGGCAATTTGACAACGGCTCTCTACAGGCATTTAACCTTATAAACCGGTCTTGTATTGAAGTGGTTTTTCGTGGACCACCAATTCTAGGTCTTTCTGATACTGAACCAGTCTAATTAAATGGAGCGTTAAGTCTGCTAATGGTACTTTGCGACACGTTAAATACTTAACACGTTGATGGACAGTGGATTATGGGCGAGTGACCTCAGAAAGTCACTGCCATATTTCAGGAATGAGTAGACCGGTTATCATGATATTTTAATCAGGTAATAATCAGGTCATTTAAAGGCGAATCACGTGACCAAAGGTCTATACTGCTATAGCAGTTGACCCTTCAAATAACTATTTTGTGATGTGAGGGTACAGTGATACTGCAATAGCAGTTACTTTATGTGTTTTTGTGTGACAGTATTACTGCTCAGTGTATATTTTTTGCAAGTAAATGAATAATTTGAAATAAATTGGCATCGTAACAAAACCTAAAATAATATTGTCACGCCCTCGCTTTATAGGGTGTGACTAGGGGCGGTAGAGGTAACGGGACCTTAACTAAATTGAAACTAAACGTGATTTTAAAACCAAACATAAATCATTTATTTACAATTAAATAGGAACATTAAAATGACATACAAAATACAGATTTATGTTATTACTCTCAAAAGACAACTTACTTTTATATTACTTACATTAAATATTTGAAGATCATTTCTTCTACAATTTATCACAATCACCAACGTATCGGACCGAGGATCATGCACTAGTGTCCTTTACCACTCTTGTCTTTTCGATCGCCCTATTACATAATCAGCAATTCCCTCCTTTATTTGGAGCGTTGACTTTAGGTCGAAAACCTCGATAATGCTGACTAGATAATTAGACGTCGTTTCAATAAATTATTTCGAGTAATTATTTGATTTTATAAAGGAACTATAATATTTCATAGTTGCAATTTTAATGTATATTCAATAAATAAGCTACATCCTGCCAATGTAGAGGGCAATAACTTATGATTAAGTAAAATAGGATTATAGACTACTTATTGAACTTCCAAATATTGATCTATGAAATACTATTGGTTTTTCCACTTGTGACAATATAAAAACTAGTTATTCATGAAGCACCTCAAAACAAGTAGGGCAATGCAGGTTTGTGTGTGTGCTCCCCTCGGGGGACATAACACAACTGATCACATGTAAACTAAATCGGCCGTTACTGCAATCGCAGTAGGCGCGCGCATTTATTCCGTCCGTAGCAACACAAACACGTGTCACTAATCAGAACAATTTCTGCTCTAGAGGGACAGTGCCCAAAGGTTTATAAAGTTGCCGGGGGACAGTAAACATAAATAGGTATGTATTACAATGGATAAACATACTGCTATAGCAGAAATGACTTTTTAAGGGGGAAATATCATTACTGCGTTAGCCGTGAGTGTCCAGTCATATCACTTTAAAGTTACTGCTATTGCAGTACTGTCCATCAACGTGTTAAGCGGCCACTTTGCAACAATCTAATCGCCTGATTGGCTCCTTCGAATGTTAACTTGCGTCAAAGCCATTATTTTTACGATATTAAATTTCAAGGAACGCCGAATAAACACTAATTTATAATTAATTATAATGCGTCACTTGCCGTATTTAAAAAATAACAGATGCTTGAGAAGAGAAAACGAATGCCTATATCACCATAAGAATACCTAAAGGAATGTTTTGTGTCGAATAGTGAAAGAAAATAAATAAATTGAAACATAGACTTTTCACAATATCTCTAACTCATGTGGAGCAGCTTACTAACTGACTTCCAATTTTATATACTATAATAATATCTCATGTATTACGGAATTTTTAAATTCTACCTAGAATTCCGAATAAATTTTGTGTAAGTTACCTACTGCCTTTCAGATTCACTAAAAAAGTTTAGGATTTATTACTGGTTTAAATAAAGACACTTTAGTTGATCCGTTAGATTTTTGTCCTGTCATTGTTAATAATCAGACGTCATTAAAAACGTATGAGTTATTCTAATATTTCAGCGATTTGCTTGGTTTCCAAATAATTTTCATATTGGAATGTGTTGCTAGAATGAATTTCGTTTTATCATGCTAAAAAAGTACGTACTAAAATTGCATTTTTTTATAGATTTGCAAAAAAAGCCAGAAACAAAATCATAGTACAAAACTTAGTTGTCTGATTCTTACACTTGTCAGTATATAACTTTTTGTTATCAAATAATTGTAATGGTCGGGTGCTGTAAAATCTGGTCATGCGTGTCTGAACTTAATTGTTTCCGAGAAACTGGCATTTAAAAAATGCCATTTTTTAAAATTTGACAGCCTGTGATTGCACATGTTAGAGAAAAACGGCTTACATGCATATCAGCTGTAAACTATCTTATCTATTAGGAGTTAAAAATGAACTAGCAGCAAATTACGGTTAAACTAGAAGTCGAAAAGAATATGTAAAACGTTTTCATGTAAGATGTACCGTTACTAAGCAACAAGCTGACAAATTTCAAAAAATGCTCTTTTTTAAATGTCACTATCTCAAAAACTACTAAATTTAGATATGCAGAGCCTTAAACCAAACATATTGCAAATTTTTGATAGAATTTAAAAATTCGTTGACACATAAATATGTTCTATTTAAAATTCGGAAGTTGTTATCGGTAACTCGTAGAGCAGGCTTTAAAAATATTTTTAAAATATAGGTTACAATCTCCTTTGCCTCTGATCATAAGTTTCAAAAAATATATATCTGTTATAGTCTCCGATACTTTCTAATAGATTACTCAACGTGAATAACCCTGTATAATCATACCAGACCAATCTAAAACGATTTTATCTTAATTGATAAGCAGGAAATTTCCAACCAAACTTTAATTTCATTTAGTTTCCGGGAATTAAATTAGAAACCTGCTAAATGGAAATTGGCTAAACATCTTAAACTGTTCAGTTGCTCCAAAAGCTTGAAATTTATATGAGCTATTTCGAAAGCGGCAAGTTAATTTTTTGTATTAACATAAAAATAAACTTTCCAATTTAGTAAAATGGTTAACGTTTACTTACCAACTGAACAGTATATTTAGAACAAAATACTTTAAGAACTCACAGACTAAAGCGAATTAGGAATGTCATGGAGAGGGGTTTGGCAAATCGTACCGTAGCGAATTGGTCTATGGGATCTTAAAGTACAAATCGTGCCAGTACCAGCTATTGGGCGCCTAACAAACCTGAGAAAATCGTTCCGTTATCGCCTAGTAGGCGACCATTGTATATAGACAAATAGTAATATATTGCCGAAGTAACTATTGTCAAGAAAATTACATTGCTGTTTCTTCATTTATTGTTGGAAGAGTAAAATATGATGTACAAAATTAATTATTTTTCGATTGTTTTCTTTTTCTTAAGTAAAACCTCTAGGGATTGTTAAATTATAAGGAATAGCCCTCTGTTGGAGACATGGTACATACATAAGTCAATATTTAAAAAATATTACTGAGACTACGCTGCCGAGTGCTTCTGTCAGTCGTCATTAAAACATTTGTTTTGTTTGCGAAAAAAGTGGTTCCTTAAAAACTAAATTTGAGAATAATTTAAATTAGTCTATTAGCAAAATTATGCTAAGTGCTGCGTTTTAGAGCTACTTTATTGGAAAGTAACGTAAGATAAAAAAACGCCCTCAAAGTAGGCCGTGGAATCAGTCACGCATGCCTTGAATTATTACTCTTGATAGGTAGGTGAATAAAAAATAGAACTGTCAAGTTCTGAAATTTTTATTTTTAAGAAAATTAAATATGGTAATCAAGGCAGAACAAAGAGTTTTTATAATTTTTCGAACACTGAATCATTAGTCGTAATGTACCAGTTAGGTGGACACCACGATCCTGCGATCTCATGCCGTGCGACTTTTTTTATGACCACACATTAAAAACTCGGTTTTGAAAACCCCTTGTGATAATTTACAAGACCTACCGGCTAGAATGAAATAGTATATTGTACAACGAGCATGGAATGACATGCATTTCCTACGAGTATGACGTTTGCAGCACGATGCCGCAGGCGAGTGCTGCAAATCATACGAGTAGGAAATGGTCATTCCATGCGAGTTTTACACTATACTTTTTCTACGAATGTTACTGTTAATAAAATGGGATTAGTAATATTTTTTTTTTTAAGATGTCAAAAAATGTCAATGAAATTATAAAGATTTTGACGCGGCACCGGTCAACGCCACCTTTGTAAAAATATACTCGCGCACAAAGTGAACTTTGTAGTTCAATCACCATGGTGATTGAAGCACAATGAAAATGTGTATAAAACAATGGACTATCTTCCGCAATTACTATTGAACATACAAAAAAGGTTTTTATTGACATGAGTAGAAAAAATACATTTCAGGAGATTAACAACTGCTCACCAATGTTTTTGATGCTATAAAAAGAAAAATGAGAACATGTCTGAAAGTAGTAGGTGGAGTCTCGTTTATTTTAAATACATAATTTTTAGGTTCTTTGTTGCATATGTTTTTTTTTTGATTCTGCATTATGCAATGACAATGACAACAATGTAATTTTCTTAAAAATGAAAACTTCACAACTTGACAGTTTTATTTTTGATTCACCTGTACCTTTTACCTATGTATGTTACCTTTCAAGAGTAATAATTCAAGATATACCTGTGATTCCACGCTATACTTTGAGGACGTTTTTTTCTCATACTTTATGTTTCTTTCTCTTGCGTTTAAGTTAATTTTAGATTTTTTAATGAACCACAAAAGTACCGTTTAAATTTTTTTAATAATAAAAATAAACGATAAATCAGATCACAAGCTTTGCTTAGATCATTGAGTTTTAAGGCCGACTTTTGACTCGTGTATTAGGTATATTGTTAACTTGACGATCGTATCGACTTTTGTTATTATGGAATAAGATGTGTCAACTTGGACAGGTGAGAGGAATATTTTTTTTATCTTTTTACATTCTACTAACATAATAAGTTTTTAACGAAAGAAAGGATTAATACGATATTATTTCAAAAAATTTTACTTTTTGAAATTTTTGTCATGCAAGCTGTGTAGCCACCAATTGCATCCCAAATTGCCTTTTACCAGAAACTATCCCTTTACATATGGAATTGGAGCATCTTATTTAAAAAACATACTTCGCTAGCTTTTACTTGTAATCCTTTATATTTAACAAACCTGAACTAGTGGAACATGGAGCAGGATTTACAACTGCTAAATTAGAACCAGCTGTTCTTGCTGGCTGAGGAGTCAGTCCTGCTCGCTTATTAAGACTTTGCCCGGAACCACCTGAGCTGCCAGGATTCGAACCTCCTGACCTTTCAACGGTTATGCCAGGTGCTTCTATGCTAACTCGCGGTTTGGCGTTTGATATTTCGGAAGCTTGCTTTAAGACTTGGTAAATTTGGTCGACTTCGGCGATTTGAGATTCTTTTCGTAAAAGGTTATCATTAGTGTGTGGAATTTTATAATAAAATAAAGCTTATCCTTATTCTCCACTTTACATGTTTTATTAGTACACTGACCAGCAATGTTAGGTATATTTCATCTAAATCTATCATCCGATTTCATATTCTTTCTTTAAGAATATTACTGCATTCGTAATTTTCATTGGAAAGTTAATTGTCATTGTATGTCGGGTTTAAAAAAAATATCGTATTTTTCTCCAAAATTCTTTGTAGCGTGTGGAATATTCTAGCATTCATAAAATAAAATTAAAACTTAACTTGAGCATTGTGTTTTCTAAACATTTTGATTTTTGGTAATCTTAGTTAAAATACAAGAAGTAGGGACTTTTATAATCACTTAACATGTTTCTATTAGAATAGCATAAGGAGTAACTTTCTAAAACCGCTATTAAACTAACAATAATTATTAACGATTACAACACAAATTACAAACAAAATAAAATAGAGATCAGTATCGTGTATTTCCGCCCCTACTTCTGATAACCGTTGCACATCGGGGAGGCATACTTGAAATTAAATTTGCTATTTGGTTTTGATCAGTGTCATGTCTATATGTCTATATCTTGCGAGGTTGTAGGAGGAGGCTGACGCTGTCTTAATTTTCTGCCAATAATGTCCCACAAACGCTCGATCGGGTTAGGGTCTGGACTATGCGGTGGCCAATTCAGAGTCTTAATATTTCCCGCGTGTAAATATTCAGTTACAATGCGCGCTACGTAATATTTTGCACAGTGCATTAACAAAAAGTTGTTGCTGATATAGTAGAGTACAATAAACCACTCATCCTTATATTCGTAGACTACGACAAGGCATTTGATACCATCGACCAATACAAAATGCTACAGGCTCTCGCCGATTGTAAAATTGACCACCGATATATTGCTATTATCAAGAACCTACGAAACCGTAACATCATCTATTAGACTCCACGAAGATACGGGCAGATTCAGAATCGAACGCTGAGTTCGCCTGGGGGATATCATATCGCCAAAACTGTTTGCAAACCTGCTACAGTATAAGTTTAAAGAGGTAAACTGGGACGGCTTGAGAATTAACATAAATGGTGAGGATCTAAATCACCTAAGATTTGCAGACGATATAGTCTTGATATCAAACAGAATTGATAAGGCCATAAAGATGCTATAAAACCTGCAGAAAACTTCAAAAAAGGTCGGACTAAAGATTGACTTCTCAGACACAATTTATGACCAACCTAGTAATGAATGGCAAGATCTCTTTGAACGGACAGAAAATAGAACAAGTATCCTCTTACGAAAACCTCGGACACGAAATTCGAGTGGGTCGTGACAACCAAACTGTCGAGTTCCAAAGAAGAGTGGGCCTCAGGTGCGGACTTTGAAAAATTGAAAGAGGTGCTTAGGTCGAACATGCCAAATATTTAACCAATGTGTCCTACCTGTTATGACGTATTGAGCTGAATCTCTAACATCAACAAGGAAAACAACAAACAAGTTACAACTCACTCAACGAGCATTGGAACGAGTCATGTTGGGTATCTCCCTAAGAGACAGAGTTCAGAATGAGGAAATAAGGAGGAGGACTGGTGCTGAAGATATCATAGAGAGAGTGACAACATTAAGGCGGAACTGGGCAGGCCATATTGCTAGAACAACAGACGACAGATGGACCAAGTATATCCTAGAATGGAGTCCAAGACATGAAGCTTACCGGAACCGAGGTCGACCACCCACAAGGTGGACGGATGACATAAGACGCATAAAACCTAATTGGATGCAAGCGGCGCAGTGTAGTGACGACTGGTAGAGTTTCCGGGAGGCCCATGTCCAGCAGCGGACGCAACAGGGCTGATGATGATTGCCGATATAAGGAGCGAAAGGGACAACGTGTTCAGATAAAATATCATTAACATATCTTTCGCTATTTAAAGAACCTCCTCGTAAAGGAACACAATATGTCCGCGCTGTTAAGAAAAATCTTCCCCAAACCATAATGATAATAACGGTATTGCAAGACCTCATGTAGGGCGCATTGTAACTGAATATTTACGCGAGGTAAATATTCAAACTCTGAATTGGCCACCGAACAGTCCAGATCTTAACCCAATCGAGCGTTTGTCGGACATTATTGGCAGAAAGTTAAGACAGCGTCAGCCTCCTCCTGCAACCTTCCAAGACATAGAAACGATAGTTGTTTAAATTTGGAATGATACTGACAAAAACCAAATAGCAAATTTAATTTCGAGTACACCTTGCCGATGTGCAACAGTTATTAGAACTAGAAGCGAAAATACACGCTACTGATGTCAATTTTAATTTTTTATGTAATTTGTGTTTTAATCGGTAATTATTGTTAGTTTAATAATGTTTTTAAAACGGTACTTCTTATGATTTTCTAATAAAAACATGCTGAGTGATTATAAAAGTCGCTACTTCTTCTATTAACAAACATAACTAAGTGAACCAAAAAACAAAACATTAAGAAAATACGAGGTTCAAGTTAGGTTTTAAACGCAATATTTGTGGTGTTGTGAATTCTGAAAAAAAATCACAATATGTTTGTTACACCCGTTATACAATGACAGTTAACATTTTAACTAAAATTACGAATACAGTAATATTCTTAAATAGTAAGCCGCGTGTTTCTTTTTCGGGGTATCACCGACGCGATGCATGTAGAAATGGTTCAATAAAACTGGCGAAGAGGGAAGTAGAGAAGTAGAGCTTAAGGATCAACTATTTTGTTGTGAAAGTTGTATGTTACTATTCCCTAAATACAGGGTGTCTAAACTCTATCCTAGTAGATATTTTTTTAAACACTAAAGAAGACAGCGCCTTTCTATAATATATAAACTAAATAAGGTCAGCCTTTATCATTTTTACAATATTTTTATTAAATAGGGTGGCTTAAGATTGCTGGAGCACGTAGCATTATCAAAAATTCAAACAGCTGCTTATTATGCAATTTTAAATATTATTATAAATTATAGATACATTCCATAAAACATATAACACGTCTAAGTTGAACAGTTTCCGAGATATTGGTGTTCAAAAATTAAATGTCTGACAATTTGAAACGTTGTCATCGTAATAGTGCGATCTGGAGATAAATGGCTGGGATTTTGCTTTCTCACTTTTTTATTCTCTATCCTCAAATGCAAGCCATTATCTTTAAGTTAAACTGTTAAGATGCCTTAGTTTGTCAAAAAGTAAATTTTTTATGGTCAGTATCTCGTAAATTATACATATGATATGTTATATGAAATCTGTCTAGAAATTATTACAAAATTTGAGAAATGTATAACATACAGCATGTTCTATTTAAAATTTTTATAATGCGTGTTACAGCTTTTTTAAACCTCCCTGTAGAACAAAAAATATTGTGATGTATAAGAACATACCCTCTTTAATTTGCATTCTACAGAGAGTGGGTATCTGTTTTCGAAAAAATGCTTGTAAAAATAGAATTCGAACACCATTTATATGAAAAATTATACCTTTTCGTTGGACACTTTTAGAATAATAAAGTTATTTAACTTTTACATATTACAAATGCGATTCATCTTAGAATGTTGCATGTTGAAGTAGTACCCAGTGGTATGTTTTAAATTATGTATCAGCGAAAAGCATACCTCTGAGCCGTCTAACATAATGTTTACGAAAAAATATAGACATGCTAGATACAACCTCGTTTAAAAATTGATGGCCGTAGTTACAAGAGTCGCCATGGGGTACGCTGAGGAGGATGAAACCAAAGTGTTTGTAATAAAAACCAACTCCGGGATTCACTATCGCTAAAACTGTTTTAACTTGACAATTAAGATTTTGAACCAACAAGTCTAAGAACAAGACAACTAGGTTTTGTGCTTCACCATGTCCAGTTGTAATTCAGAAAATATCAAGTGTATTTTATAAAGCTTCAGTTGAAAATGTGTTTCAGAATAAGTACGCTAAATTTAATTCAGATTAGCCAGTTTTATTTCAAAATGCGTCATTTGTAATTCAGATTAGTAAATTGTAATTAAGAAAATGTCATTTGTAAATCAGAAAGCATCATATTCTGTACTTTAGAAATAATCATTATGTTTTAGTAAAATGGCCCAACTAACCGTGAAAAAGAAGAAGGCTGGCGCTTGACATGTCAACAATTATATTATTAGTGTGGAAAGTTTGTGGCGTTTTTCATACTTGCAAATAAATTGTCATGAATCAATAACAGGTATAATTATATTGTTTAAAATGAAACACATGTAATCGAAAATTATACCATACAAAGGCCAAGCAATAGAGCGATTTGTCGTGACATTAATACTATTAGAAAACCGTCTATGCCATCATCTAAAAGATGATCCGTAGATGATTACTGTTGTATTTCCAACTCCGAAATTTTTTTCATTAATTTGTTATAAACATTTTTAAGCAAAAAACGCGAATTTTTTAGTTTTTTGCTTATAAAATGGAAACTAATGAAGCAACCTTAATGGTGTAAATAGAAGATTTGTAGAGAATAAAAGTACGAACCAAATGAGAGGTCGAACGTCCAGATAGGATAAGTAGCAACGGAGAAAATCTGGAAAAACCGGAAAACTAAGAGTTTTTCTTTTTAAATTCATAAATCGGCCATTTTTCAACATAAAAGGGTCAAACTTTGGGAAAAAGTAGTAACTTATAGCTACTTTATGTGTGCAAAATCCCGACGCTGTCCGATGATTAGTTTTGCCACAATCGCCATTTTAATTTTTCAACACACTATTTTGCAACTGGTCTGGATGCGCTATGGATCGTCCGATTTTAATTATTGAAACGGATTTGAATAGTACAGGTTTAATTGAACATATAAAATGCTACGAAACCGGTTGAAATGCACGTAAAGACGCGTGAAAATGGCCGAGCGTGCGAATATTGGCTCCTCTTCGCTCCGCTTCTCTCCCGCTACTCGATCGATTTCGCGCTCGCCCATTTTCACGCATCTTTACGTGCATTTTCAACCGGTTTCGTAACATTTTATGGAAAAATTAAGATATACATATTGTTCAATTAAACTTGTACTACTCAAATCCGTTTAAATAATTAAAATCGGACGATCCATAGAGCATCCAGACCTGCTGCAAAATAGTGTGTTGAAACATTAAAATGACGATTGTGGAAAAACTAATCGTCGGACAGCGTCGGGGTTTTGCACACATAAAATAGCTATAAATTACTCCTTTTTCCCAAAGTTTGAGCCCTCTACGTTTATAAATGGCCGATTTATGAATTTTTAAACTCTTAATTTTCCGGTTTTTCCGGATTTTCTCCGTTGCTACTTATCCTATCGGGACGTTCGACCTCTCATTTTGTTCGTATTTCTATTCTCTACAAATCGTCCATTTACGCCATTAAGATTGCGTCATTACTTTCCATTTTATAAGCAAAAAACTAAAAAAATCGTTTTTTTGCTTAAAAATGTTTATAACAAATTAAAGGAAAAAATTTCAGAGTTGGAAATATAACAGGAATCATCTACGGATCATCTTTCAGATGATGGCACAGGCGGTTTTCTAATAGTATTAATGTCATTAATGCTAATATTTTGCTCTGTTGCTTGGCCTAACAGGGTTTTCTACTTATACATACATATTTCAGCTATTTGAGTTGTCATTCTGAATTTTAACTGAAATTGTCTGATATCCAGTTTATCTTTTCTGAATTTCAAATGATATTCTGAAATAAAACTGACTAATCTGAATTACGGATAGCACTTTCTGAAATAAAATTGACAAATCTAAAATACATTTGAATATTTCTGAAATTAAATTAATTATTCTAAAATACATTTCACACTTTCTGATTAACACTTGGAAAAGGTGTAGAAATTTATTCCTGAGATTTTTTGCAACTTTATAGGGAAAATGGCAATATAAATATTTTCTTTTCACCATATAATAAACCCCTAATTTTTAAGTGACGACTTACTGAAAATGACAGGACAAAGGCTTTTCGAAATCTAACCGCTTAATTATTAGATTTTATTTAAACTAATACTTAAATTTTTTGGTGAATCCCGGTGTAGAGATTTTTATTATTTCTTTCGGCAGATTCTTCCGTTGCTGTGTGATAAATCAGTGTCAGATCTTGAGGTCTCGAATATTGAATAACCTCACTAGCCGGTACTCAGATTTCATCTAGAATCTGAATGCTTTTATAAAATGATCTTTGTAAAGTACAAGTATGCCAGGTCTTAAGGCAGCTAGAGAGCTCAGCTTAATTTCATAATTATTCTATATAATTTTCTTTGTAATAAGCTTTAAAATCAGAAGTAAACACACACCGGAAAAATCAAGGGATATCATTTTATTGAAATTCAAAATAACTTTTTTAAATTAACAATCACATATTTTAAGAAAAATCCTTCCTGCTCATTTAGAAAAAAAGCTATAAAGGATTGTTATCTTCAGAATCCATACATCTGCGCCAGTTTTTGTAAATATTTTTTTAAATCTTTTAAAAGTATCTAGATTCAATTATTGAAATTAAACCTAATTTGTATATTTGTGATCAATGACCAGTATTACTTCATTTAGTATTAAACAATATTATGGAGCGTAGACACCTTAAGCGCGATTAAATGCATGCCGAAATCGGAATACGCCAAGTCCGACTTAGCTAGAGTTAGGTTATGGTTTAAAATGAAAATTTTTTTTTAAGTGTATTTTTCTAGATTCAATACAATATAAAATCTAGGTATTTTCGCATTTTTATTTTTCAAACACCCTCTAAATAATTTTAAATGCATTTTTTCGATTATAAATGCAAAAAATAAATTTACTGACAATAGCTCTACAACAATTTGAATAAATTGCAATATCCCTAGATTTTTCCGGTGAGTGTATTTTTCCAAAGAAAATGGGTGTATCATAAAAACTATTTTTAGAAAACTCAAGTTTGCAAAAGCTGGATGATAGGTTACATGAATGAATTGTTTTGTTGGTTTATCTTTTTTAAAATAAATATTTACCCAATATTCAGATTCTGATTAAGACAATACATTTAAAAATATCACGTAAAAAAAACAGAATATAAACAATGCCCAAAAAATAAAAGTTTCATCAAACAAATGGCTATTTTCTGATTAAAAATTCATAAATTCGCAATGCAATAGTATTGTTTGTAAATAGTTTTTACGGAATAACGACTTTACTGTAAAAATAAACCAGCAAAATTTTTCTCAGTTCTTTTAGGTTGTTAATGTTTAAATAGAGCCTATATAAATGCATACCCTGACAACCATTTATTTTATTTAAAAAAAAACTTTATGCAAAAAGCGTTAAGCTTTGTACATTTTTTAAAATGTAAATGGGCACAGTGGAGATGAAAGTATGTGCTAACAGTGTGAAAGTGTGGTAGGTTATAATATTTTGTGATTTTTCATTTAATCTATCGTGAATAAATCCGTGCACACTTTATGTAAAAAACTGCACTGGTTGTAATATGTTGAATGTTTCCAGTATATAGGGGATATTTTTTTTAAAGTGAATACTAAGCTTTAAAATTGAGTTTTTGATAAATTAAATCAAATAAAATTAGTGATTTAATATTTGATCAGTTATTTCTAATGCATTTGTGAGTTAATACAGTTATACTCAGAAACTTGTATCAGGATATATGCATTTATTTATTTTCTTTTTGACAGGAGAGAGTTTATCACAAAAAATACCACTTATCTGCAAACTCACAAAGATTTTTCAAAATACCTAAATTTACTGTAGACGGTGTAAGCCGATTGTTGTCGATCTTTACAGATATTCGCCTATTTATTGTTGGCATAAAGCCATCTGGAAAACCTAGGTATATTAAATAAAAAAAATTTAGAACTAAAATATAAAGTGCCCAATATTATTATATTATAAAAGGTAAATATCTCTTGAGATAATAAAGTCTTATATAGAAACTTTGACTTAGTGCACTTGGACCGGGTATTTGATATTTTTTACATTAATAAGGTTTTTCAAACATTTCCTCACTAAAAGCTATAAAAATATTAATAAATTGCTATCATTTAAACTATTAAGCATTATTATTACTTTATCTATTTTTGGCCTGCTTAAAATGGTGAAATAATCTTGTTTTATTAAAAAATTGACGAAAAATGTAAAAAGCATCAAATACCTCACCCTTATTGTGACATTGAAACAAGTCCAACTATTATTAATATAACTTTTTAAATAATTTAATACCATTTACATGTACTTTGAATTTTGTTTTTTTCCGATGTCTTTGAAAAGTGAATTTTATATTTATTAAGACTTTATATCTTTTGAAATTGCCGCAATAAATAATAATCCTCAGAATATATACAATAATTTTATATAGGGCCAATTTCATTATGGATTACTATAAAAAAAACCTCAACACTATTGTCAATTTCAATGTTCTTGGTATTTTTTTTTTAAATCAGCAAGACTGGCGCATAGTATTATTGGACCAAAAATGTAGCAGTATGAAAAAGGCCGTCTGCATCTTTCCCATATAGCTTTGATTTTTAGTACAACTTTTTCTTTTATTTGTAGACTATTTTAGTTGATAAAACGACATTCGACTCGCAGTAGGATAAGTAATATAACACAGAAATAATTTTAAACTTCGGTTATTTAAAAAACAAATTACTGTGAAAGTACTGTTAATGATGTAAAAATGTAGTACTTTGCATGAATCAATTAAACTAATTTATTTATCTTTAGCTACAAAATAATATAATTTTGTTGGTAGAAAATTAGTATAATAATACTATAATTTATTACATCTACAATAAAATAAATGTATTTTCTCAGTTGCTTTATTACAGTCGCAAGAACTAGCTGACAAATATTTACATTGTATTACTTACAAATCTAACGCGGACAAAATAAAAGAATTTATTTCATAAAGGAGTTCCAAACGACTCGGACAAAATAAAGGAATTTATAAAGGAGGGACAAACGCCGCACATTTAAAATTCTTTAGTACTTACTTCCAATTAGTTTAAAACTTTAAACCAAATGTTCACGATAACAATATCAAAAAGTTACCGAAAACAGGATAAAATGTTTTAGTCTGGAATTAGTGTTACCTAACTTTTATAGGTCAACGGGGAATTTATCTAGAAGTTACGCCTATAAAATTTAAACTGAACGAAATTAACTTTTCCAATATAAAACCTACAACTTTTTTTTTCTTAATTTATAATTTAAGAAGCAATTTGTGTTAAAAGCGATCTTCTTGCTCAAAATATAATACTTAAAGCGATGCCAATAAGCTGTAATAGCTCTCTTTTGGGTAGGTCATGTGACAGAAACATGGTATTAAACACCACAAGATTTGTGGCACTCAGGTCCTGCTAAAGGGATATGTGCCTAGACCTGTGCTTCTTATCTAGCTCAACCTTTAGGATGAAGGCTTAGGTCAGTTAAAAGTAGGCACATCTCAATTACGACAAGAACTGAAGAGAATTAAAAACATCCCGTTACCAATATACCAGTTGTTGAAGCACATTCTGACCAAAGCATAAAACATACAGCGCCGACGCTCGTCAGCGCTCGTCATCGCACTGCTGACAGTTGAAGTATTAGCAGTGACTCTGTAGGGGCAGTGGTGTTTAGTTACGGCAATTTTAAACCTGCTTTAAACTGGGCCAACTGGAAGTCGTTAACGCTGAGAAAAAGGAGCATAGATGGGGACAGACATTGCTTGACCTTAGTCAAACAATTATTGTACATTGCCATTTCACGTACGGCTAAATTTTTAAACATTATTTTATTTCTGATATACAGAAATACTTTCACAAGTTAACTATCAAGTAATAATATTTATTATCTTCTTTATTATGTGTTAAGAATAGCGAAATACTACTAGTACCTAAAGAAAACATATGCAAGCATCGAACAATACAGTTCTTACAGAAGTCGACATATCCAGAATTTTTAGTTAAACATCTCTTAGGATTTTTTTGTTTCTCTTTTACAAACGTTAAGAACCTGATCATTCGTTCCAATGCATTTATGGTAATAAGGAGATTTCTAAAACAACTATTTCTGCTCCCCTTTCCATAAACCAGTGGCGGCTCCTCGAAGTAGGTGAAGGGGTTCTTAGCGAAAAAAAATTCTCAACAATAATTTTTAGGCGATTAAAACCATTTAATTACTTGTCGACATTATAATGTGTTAGTGTTACTAATACCAAAGTAACAATATGTTGCACCGTTACACGATAATACATATATGCGTTTATACAATAAATGCGTTTCCGCGTACAAAACACATGTAAAAGTACTCATCCATACCCGAAAACCAAGTGAAGATATTATAATTCACTTGTACTAATCTGCGCTAGATGACGCAACATCGCGTCTAGCGGACGGCACATTATACAGGGTGTTATGGAAATGGTTACATATATTGGAATGGGTTACTCCTAGGGTAGTCTACAGACATCCCCAATACTAAAAATTTTCAAAAATACACTAAAACCCGTCCACGTTCGACGCACGTGGCTGAGCGAACACATGGTCCGACATAACGCCTGACAGGAAATTGCGCGCGAAAAACTTAAAACAATTGAATTTGTTGTAACGTTGACAGACATGTAAATCTTTGGGGATTATTTATTTTCTGTTTTAAGCGTAATTTAAGACACACGTAAAACAATTTGAACCTTTTCCTAAGGTAAGAGAGAAAAAATTAGTAAAAGGCCGCTGCGAAATCACCATTTTTTGTCAGCAGCCTTAGTTTTAACCAATATTTGCCTAACATAATTTAAATATCAATAAGTAAAACTAATAAATAAGTTTCAAAAAAATGATACTTATCTAGTAGAGAATAGGTATGTTGAAAATGCCTTCCATTATTTGCTTCTAAACAAGTGTGCGTCCGCAGCGTATTGTCCAGAACTAGTTGAACGATATTCTCCATATCTTTTTTAATGCTCGCATTTTGTACAAATAAATTTTTGTGTTCCCGATAATAAATCGACGATTGAATTTTTTAACATATTACTAGGCGACACGCTTTGATCACATATTCGGACGCAGTGCTCTCTCTTTCCTTGGTCTCATTTGTATCGTTCTTCTCCTTCATCAATTTCTTACTCCGAGAGGAGTCGATGGCTACGACTTTCACGCTCCTGTTTTCGCCGGACGCGTAAGCGACTAAAGCTCTCGCTATGATTGGTTAAATATCTGGCATAGCCGCGCGTTAGGTGGCCAGATTAAGATACTCGGTGTTGACTGAGCTTTTGGCTCTCTATCACACTCAAGTGGGTAGTCGAATTTCCTATGGCGTCGATTTCTTGGTCATCTATGGCCAGTGATGTGCTTTTATGTTAAAAGAAAGTTTAAGGAATATTGCGAATGTATACTATTCCTGCAGAATCCTTTTTAAATCGTACAAAATTTTAACCGGGATGTCTGTATTCATTTTCGAAATGTGCGCGTATATGTTTCTAAATAAATCTAAGTTTAGGCAGAAGTCTATGGTGCGTGGTTAGAATACGAGACATAAATCGTACTTTTGTATACCATATCCTAATCTTAATGTAACCATTGACTCTCCAAATGTTCTAGGGCTTAAATTATATAACAATCTACCGTTAGACTAAAAAAATTCTGGTAGCATGCAATTGAAATGAGAATTCCGTTAATAATTTCCAATATTTCTCAATAGTAATATTTTAAATTCAATATATTCCTATAAGTGGCCAATACACTAGTTTGTAAGGCCAGCACAAAATATATAAAAAAAATGTTCCTGTAAAAACTTTTAATTGATACACTTTCACTACTTCAGTTTTTCTACAAAAGTTATATCGAACAGCGCGGAGTAATAAACAGCCTCAAAAGCAAATTTACCGCTTTTGTGAAAACTTTTCTATTGGAACTATAAGCGAATTTTGTTCGACTGTAATTTTTTATTTAACGTTAAACGAACCCGTTATTAAATTTTGTGGCAAGTTAAAGGTTATTTGTTTCAATACAACCCGCCCAATTATCCATTTTTAACACGCAATTTGATTTTCTGCTCAAAAAAATGTATCTGAACAAAGTAATAACAGCTTTCATGGAAAAAAAATTTTCGCCGGAAAAACTTCAGTCAGCTGTTTTAATTGTAATTTTTTACTAAATTCTTATAATCGTCCAAGAGAGAATGTCATTTTATCCTTTAATTTTCTTCTTCCTAAAGTTCCATCTCCTACCCGGAGGTTGGAAATTATTATTACAATCATTTTATTCACAGCTCTTCCAAATAGTTGATTGGAGCTTAGTCCAAATCACTCTCTCAGGTTTTGCAGTCAGGAAATTCCTCTCCTTCCCCTACTTCTACTTTCTTTTATTTTTCCCTCCATAATCAGATAGAAGTATCTTGGTCCCCTTATTACGTGCCTAAAATGTGCAGTATTATTTCTTCTTGCAGTGCAGCTTTCGTTTCTTGGTTGTTATTTCTTCATCTTTGTTGGGTCGGTGCAGTACTTTGGTGTTAGTGACTCGATTTACAAACGATATGCTTAGGATTCTTCTATAGCACCAGCGCTCAAATGCTTCTATTTTTGCATTTTTGCCTGTTTCAGGGTCCAAGCCTCAGAGCCATAGAGTAAAGTTGAGAAGATATAGCAGCAAAGCATTGTTGTTCTGAGGTCTATTCTTAGATCTCTATTACATAGCATTTTCCTCATGTGGCTCTAGCGATTTTTGTGCGAGTTCTTGTTTCCTTCTTCTTTCCTGAATCTTTACTGATCCATGATTCCAGGTAATTGTACTGTTCCACCTTCTCTATTTGGGTATTATCAATGATAGTTTGTTCGTTGTTATTGAGATTTTGCGGGATTGTCATAAATTTTGTTTTCTTTAGGTTCATTTTTAAGCCATATTCGTTGCAGATATTATTAAGTTTTTCCAGCGTGTCTCTCATGTTATCGGTAAACATGAATTTGTCATCCGCGTATCGCATGTTGTTTAAAACGTTGCCATCTATGACAATCCCTTCATTGCATAGATCAGGATATCCTTTAGTAGAAAAATTTATTTTATAAATCAGTAAAATTTTGCTTAATATTTATATCTATTAAATCCGGAATGGAACAGAAGTTATAAGTATACCGAGTAGTCCAAGAATGTAGGTCAATTTGTACTTTGTGTTGTTGCCTATGTATTGTAGTCAAAAGTTGATTGTGAAAAGACTTCTTAAAGTATTTGGTTCTTAATTGAGAAGTATTCTGTTCTAAGTTTTGTTAAGCACGACTGATGCAAAACCTTTACTTGACTATTTCGACCTCCAGGTTACAAAATCGGAAATGTGAAGTTTGGATTAGATCAAGCACACCTGTAAGCAGTTATAATCGTAGGTTCATTCCAGAACCTGTGTTCATACTTTCATCATATACAACAGGCTATAACCGCCTCAAGAGGATCATTTTGTTTTGGTAAATTGGTTTTCTCAAATCCGATTAGCCTTGCATTACTTTTGACAAAATCTTTCGTGATTGCCATTTCTTTTTTAACCCTCAATTCCTAAACCTTCCACTACGCTTAGAATATTTCTGGAGGAAATCTATTTTAACTAGGTGTTGTTTTTTTTATCTGAGACAGCCCGCGTATGCTTCAAGCCGAAGTACTGACCTACCGTGGGCGTCTGAATAGAAGGAAAATGTAGTTTATTGACACGGGATTCAAAGGATTGCAGGTTGCGAGGGGAAGGGAAAATATCTGCAGGCAACTTGTTCCATAATCTGGAGACCCTAGGTATGAATATGCGAGAGAAATGGGATCTTCCAGGCTTTTGTAGCTGGGCAGTAAAGGGATGCATAAGTAACGTGCCTTTTGTTGTTCTGTTAGGAACAGTCAATGGGGAAATTATAGGGGTTAGTTCTTCAGAGCAAAATCCATGGAAGTACCGGTAGAAAAGAGATAGATCTCCAACGGCGATAAGCGCGAGAAGGGAGTTTTCTTGTGAGGACCGGGTCACTGATAAGTAGGATAACTCGTATCGAGGGTGATGCTGCTTCCCAGATGTGGGAGCAGTGCTCTAGGTTAGGTCTTATTTGAGAAACTGTGTAAGTTAGAAGGGGAGAAGTATTTTCTGGCTTAAAATGGAAAACAAAGCTTCTTGGCTGCCGATGTGGCTACTCAAGTAATGTGTTTATGCCAGCTGAAATCATGTTCGAAATCGATGCCAACTAGATCCAACGTTTCATTATTCTGTAGTGCTCGTCCATTCATGAGGATGGCGTAAAAGTTGCCAAATTTTTTGCATGACAGAAAGCAAGACTGGGTTGTGGGGGCGTTGAACAAAGTAGCACACCAGTCTAAGATTAATTGAAGATCTTGGGAAAGGGACAGGTGCATAGATCTTCGTCTATTATCCAGCTCTTGAGTCAAGACTTGTCTGGAAAAATGAATATTTGAGTGCAGAGTACTAGCGTCAGCATAACTGTGGATGGGATTGATAGTTGAAGAGAGCAGGTCATTAATGTCAAGCAGCAATAAGGTTGGTGCTAGGATTGAACCTTTGGGGACGCCAGCATTGATAGGATGGAAGTTAGATGAGTGACCATCAACCACGACAGACATGTCCGCCGAATAGAGAGAAAGCTACCGATCCAGGTCTATAGTTTGTTAGGAAGACCGCAAGAAGGTAGCTTGTTCAGGAGTGTGGCATGCCATACTTAGTCACAGGCCTTGGACATATCAAGAGCAACAATCTGAGATTCGCCATGAATTTCGGGAGAATTGTTCCAGTTATTTGTGACAAAGCTAACTAGATCAGCTGTGGATCTTTGGTGACGAAATCCATACTGTCTGTCATGGATGATTTTATGTGTTTCTAGATATTTCGCTTTCACCATACCTTTGCTGAATACAGAGAGAAGAGAGATATGTCTCTAATTGGATGGATGGGTCTTGGAAACTTTCTTTGGGACATGCTACAGACGAGCAGTCTTCCAGCTATCTGGAAAGATACCAGTATCATAAAAGATCTGGAAAAGGCGAGTTAAGATGGGTGCAAGTTCTGGAGCGCATTTGTTTTTTAGAACAATTGCTGGTATGCCATCCAGACCGGAGGACTTTTTGGTGTCAAGAGATAGAAAAATTGTTTGAATTTGTTTGACCTTAAGTATTATGTCGGGCATTTTGTGGGGTACAAACGTAGCGGTTGGAAGAGCGGAATTGGCGGGATGGATTAGGGTAGAATTGGTAGCGAAATTGTTTGGCAAATAGTTCAGCTTTCCCTTTTGTTTCTTCTAGATATTTTAAAATTTGCAAGTTGATCGCTTTCTCCATAACTTTGCTGACAACAGAGAAAAGAGAATAGGTCAATTATTTGATGAAAGGAACTTGGAACCTTCGGGATAGGCTGCACACGAGCAGTCTTCCAGATAGTTTAAATTCAGAAAGAAAGTGACTGGCAGTTTCAGCATAGTAATAGAAATAGCATTTTTCACCAGTCTTTCATTCATTTTCACGTAATCAATCCATGCTAATTTTTGAAAGCTCCCAAAGCTTCTTAGTGTGGTCAGGTAAACAAGCGATAACGCTTCTGTCTTGGGCGTCCTTTTAGTGATAATTTTCTGTTCTTGTTCCAGTTGTCCGAGATCTTAAAAAATCCAATCTTAAGTAGTACCATAGGAGGGATCCGAACTATAACATATCGCTGAAATACTGGTCTGTGCACTTTCTTTTGCAAGTGCATTACCTCTTGGTGTATTGACAGAGGTTCCTTAATTCCTTTTTGCAAGTTGATTTAAACATTCTCTAATAACACGAAGCCACCAACTAGGACCTAATAGAATGAAAAGTAACATCTAAATTATATTACAAATACCTTAACATTTTGGTTTTCCTTTCTTTTTATTGAAGATGGTAAAAGTTGAAAACAAGTTTCAGGTAATTTTGACGCATTTTACATAATTCCTGCCGCATGTCGAAGTTGGCAAACTTGAAAATTTAATAATGCTTAATTTTGTTTAGGAGTTCTAAGTGCTTTTAATATAAAGTACGAGGGTAGTGTCGGAAAATTCTGAAAATAAATAAGAAGAATTTGGTTTAAATTTTTGCTAGCGGCATATTTGTTTATTGATAAATGCTAGTTTCGAAAACTGAAAACGCTTACAAGGCACAGCGTTCGAACTAAGTGAAGGAATAGAACTAATAAAATTCGCCGAGAAAAACGATGAAACTCTATTCTTTGGTAAAAATGGATTGTTCAGATTAAAATGTGGGTAATATAGAAGCAAATATTTTAATGTACATAAAGAGGGGGAAAAGATTGGGAGCCCAAGATTTTTGAGTTAAAAAAACCCTTTAAACGGGAAAAATGAAGTTCCATCCGTAACTCGATATAACGCTGAGGCTCCAAATTCCCCACGATGTGCCTACTTAAATTAATTTTTAGTATATTATGTTTAATTCATTAGTTTCAAATGAAAGAAAGATAGCGAAAATTTCTTGTTAAGACAGGTGTAAACATCGGAAAAAATGGAGATTTGACCAAACTAGCTAAATACTGCAGCGAAGAATCTCTGTACTTTTTGTTGAGGCTACCTCATAAAGTTGAGAAATAATTATTTTGCCTCTATTGATTTATTAAGCTTAAAGTTGTATATTTGTACATCTTTGTATTTTTCTAGACCGAATTATTACTTTTACCCAATAAAACATGAGGATTATCGTGTGTCTACAAAATTGGGGAGTTTCATAGTCTTTCGCGTAAAATCTGGTTATCCAAGGCTTTTTTAACTTCAAAATCTTCCATCGACTTTTCCTGGTTTTCAAATATATAAAAATACGAACTAAGAGAATAGTTGCGACATATTCGGGATTTACAAATTTGTGAGCTTCATCGTTTTTCCCGGCGGATCTTATTTGGTAACAGCAATTCTTAGATAGTATCTGTAACGGGTTAATTTCCCTGTTATATGGATTTATAAAGAATTTAGTGAATTCCACCTTTTAGCACCCCACAGTTCAGGTATCTTATTGAACGAGCTTGCTTTCGAACACGCCTGAATTTGACCTACATTTGCAGCAAAGTCTGTCTTTTGGCACTGATTATGGACTAGAGTACACAGTAAAAAATCCAGTTGATTAACCGCAACAGATGTCTGATTTTATTGGCCGGATTAAATTTTTTGATTTAATTTGTAATTATTTTCTAAATCAGTTTCATAATCTTCGTTATGATTCAAACAAATTACTCATTCTCGATTACTTTAAATCGATACTGATCAAATGCATAAAAAAGACAAACATTTTAAATCATATTTCCTTGTTAAAATAATCACAATAATCAGTATCAATCACCTACTGACTAAAAAATACTCAAACTTCTAAACCAAGCCGCCAACACATGCGCAGTACGCAACCTTTTAATCACAAGGGAGTACCGATATCCATCCACCCCGCTGCAATCTGCAAAAATTCCATTTAATCGGCAGTAGGTATGGCGGTTTCTGTGGTAGTGCAATGTGCAATGTGAGGTTATAACGAATGAAGTGGTCAACCTGTTCTAAAATTTTACGAATATTCTTTTAAAAACTTTGTTGTTACATCATGTTGGTGAAATTATGTTTCAAAAACAAAAGAAATACGCAAAAATCTCAGATCTTGAATTCAATCCCTTGGAGGAACTCATGCACCAATGTAAGTTATTTTCCATGTATTTTCAAAGAAAAGATTTGTCATGCCAGGTCTTCATTAGTGTTTTATGTATTTATTTACAGATGAGTAAATAATTTTCGTGTTTTTACTTCATATAATTATTTTCAACTTTTACACTGTAAAAAAAAATTATTAAATTTTAAATCAAATTCAACCCAATTTTGACTAAATCCAGGTCCACGCCTCACCTCCCCGGATTTTTGTTTATGATATGGGACAAACAATTCCCATGCTTTGGGAATTTGCATTACCTATCTTTTATATAATTTCATCTGTTTGTTCTTTAATGTGTTCCCTTTTCTTATGTATTATAGTATTGTCATTTAATAAATAAAATCGACGCCTTAATCAGGTACTTTATAGGGCGGAGAGGGGAAGGGCGGTGCTACTGATGATTGCATATCAATCACATTGGATTTAAGATTTAATAAAAAATGATTAGAGTATTATGGAAATTTAATCTTTATGGAAGAAAATTTTAATAAAAATTGATTTAGATGTAATCAGAATTAATTGTTAGGTTAATCAATTTTGAATAAGAAAATTTAATCACAGATCCTTCGATTTAATCAATATGCAGTTAATTTTTTCAATCAATCTGGCGTGGACCTGGATTTAGTCAAAATTGGGTTGAATTTGATTTAAAATTTAATCATTTTTTTTTTACAGTGTAGTGTACTCTAGGGTAGGTTCTGTAAATCTGGTTTAATATTGAGGCGATGTTTTATATGTTTTTTTTTTAATATATTACGGTCTTGTATGTTTAGACTTCAGGGAGACCCTTGATATTTCTGTGTTAAATTCTTGTATTGTAAGAAGAGTAAGTAACAAAGAGTAAGTACAGGCAGAGTAAGAACTGTATACACTCCCGTGGGTGTATACGTTTGCAGCGCTTGAGATACTCCAGAAAGAAGATGACGTGTAGGAAAAAACAATCAATAATATGGTTCCGATGAGCTAATTGCAAAAATTTGTAAAGTAAATTTCTGGAGTGTCTGGAGTTTGATTGGCTATTTTTCCCTTAAGGACATAATTATTAACAGTTTTATGTAGTGGTATCTATGGTGGACAGGAAGTGTTTTGTTTGGTTGGCAAAGCTGCAGAGAAAGAGAAATAGGTTGCAAAAATGGCATGAGCCCCTCTTGAAGCTGGTCTCTTCTTAGTGATGGTTAGTTTCCACACCCTAACATAAGTATGGAGAATTCCAGTAAATTATAGATACGTTTATAAAGCTAGTAATTAAAGGATTTTAAAACTAGTGATTAAAGAAAGAAAAGATTTCCAAGTTAGTACCAAAGTAATTAGTTTAATCTGTGTAATAGTCTAGGCTCAGTGAGTTTAGACAGTTTTTAGTGACTGCAAGTCGGTTTATTTTGGAGTGTCCGCAGAACAGTATAATTTTCTGGAACATAAAGGCACTGCAGGATAGTCAGACTAGTCTTCTAGATGGCCGGTTGACTTAATTAGGGTATTTATTATACCAGTATATAGTTTCCTAGTACACTGTCTGTACTTTAGGATTTCTAGGTAATTGATAGAATTATAGTTTTCATAATTTTGTATAAGCTATGTATTATGGGATATAATTTTATATTAGTAGTATGTCCTAGCCTAGTACATGTCTGTACTTTAGGAATTGTAGGTAATTATTTCGGTTACAAAGTGCTATCACAGCCGAGAGTCTGGAGAATATGTTACAAGACCTGAGGTTTATGTGTTGTGGATATTTCTCAACCATTTAGTCAGAGATATAGAAGACAGCTAGTGGGTTCGGCCCCTGTTGAACAATGGATCTACTTTCTCAAATATTCCACAGTCTGGCGTCCATTTAACGTCTTTTATTAGATTAAAGTTCTTGGATTTCCTTCAATCCAGCCGATATAATGTGAAGAATAGGAAAACAGAACTAACATGCGAAAAGACCCCCCTGAATGATCGTGTCAAAAGCGGCTAATTAACAGCTGTCGTGCCCAGGTCAGAACACCTAGATTACCTGGTAAAGATGTAACAAGAAATTCCATGGGATAAAATAAGTTACATATTAAACACCTTCATGTTATGAACAAAATAGTTCGATGCCATTACAAATGTAGACGTCATCACAGAACGACTGATCGACTGCAAAAGAGTTAATGGGTTCGTGGTAAAATCTAGAATTAGCCTACCAGTTGAGGCTAGTTCTTATGAATGAAAACTATCAAAGTACTTGTAAAAGAAAATCAGTTTAGCGAAAGCACGTTGCTACCAATGGTTTTCTTGAGATTTACCAATATATTATCTTCTTTTAAATTTTCCATTATCAGAAATAAATAAAATATAGAAATATGGGATAAAACGTTGTATATAAAGCAAATGAGAAAATGCGTTTCGTGTGTCAATTTTTAGGCTTTACATTTTTAAGTATATCTTAAATAATTGCAACTGACAATAAATATACAATTCACGCAATAATTTGTAATTTACATATTACAAAATTATTTTTCAGTATTCTGCGTGTATTTTTTTTACACGAAATGTTTTATGGGATATATTTTTTATAATGTGCAACTTATTTATTTAGTAAAAAATACATTGTTACAAATTTTAAAACTACAACTTTTGGAAGCTTAAGAAATTTTACAAAATTGGCTTGCGAGTTCATAAGTAAAAAAAAAAATAAGTTTCGTCAATCAAGGTCTATAATTAACAATTTTTAAATTTACCCTTTTCCTGTATCTCGCTAAAGCTTTCAAACTAAAAAATATGAGTTTTAAAGCAAAATATTTTTTAAATCAAAAACACCTGTTTGTTTTAAATTTTGCAAGAAAAATACACCATAAAAATAATTCTATTTTTCATATAACAGGAAAAGAAATTTGTTTTTCGTACTATATATATTCTTGAATGTGTAACTATTTATTTGAATACAAATCCCTTTACGCGAATAATATAAAAAATAATGTAACAAAAAGCCCTGCGAAATCCTGAGGTCTTATTTTTTTGCATCAATGTAGGAATATGAGTCCCATAAAAAAGGATAAGAATAAGCTTCTGTAAAAAAGGTAAAGTAAGGTAAAGGCGTACTAATATTAAATATTATTATAATAAAAAATATTTTAGACTTACTTTCATCGTCGGCGTTCATATCCGGCACCCTTGTTTCAATTTCTGAAGTAGACTTCTGTCTCCGGAGAAGCTTCGCTTTGGTCTGGCATTTCTGGGCTTCCTTTACACAGTCTACGTGAACGTTCATCTTGCATATTCTGCATTTTAAACCTTGCCGTGTATGTCCTGAAGGGAAAAATATATCAGACTTAAATAATTTTGCTAATTCAAAGGAAAATTAGAAATTTAGTTTAGAAGGGTTATAGATCTACACACCTGCTAGTTTGATATATGTAAGATACCTATATTAGACTTGGATGCGCGATATAAAATCATTGGCGATTAACTAGCTACTTAAGGAACCTCGACCGGGAATAATTTTCTTTTTCTGTCATTCTTTTGACATCAGAGATATGATTTTTACTACCGGTCGTGAAAAAACTACTTTTACTCGGAATATTTTTTTGTATTTTTAAAAAGGTACTTTACTTTTACCCCATTTTGTTTTTTAGCTCTTACTAAAATTTTTCTCACATGATGCAGCATTTCTGCTAGACAATGTAAATGTAAAAATGTGAAAAGTGGCATTGAGTGTATTATGAAAACTTACCCCTTAAAATTTGCGAGCAAACATCACACGGCGTAATTTTCTTGTAGGTATTTTCCTGGAAATTGTGAGCGTCCGGGTCTCCTTTGAGCAGTTCCTTCGTAGCAGCCGCTCCATTTTTCCTAAATATAAAATTTTCATTTCTTGAAATGACTCCTAAATCAAGCGAGTTTTGACATGCAGTAAATATTGGTTCTATACCTTTAACTTTTGTGTGTGCCCATAAATCCTCCGTGTAGTGGGTATTTTTCATTTTGTTGTATTTTATGTTTAATTTAGGCTAAAATTTAATATGAGCTTTGAAAGCAATTTGGGAAATGGTTTAGGTTGGGTAATAAAAACCCTAATATGCAACTTCTTTAATACAAGAACAAATTGGGTCAAGGGAATAAACAAGTTTTTCTATAAAGCCGAAATGTACTGGTTAGGAAAAATCTACCTGGTTTTTATCGCCATAAAATAAGTTTAAGTAAAATTAGAAGAAGTCGAAATCAACGCTCATATGCTTAGTTGATTAATTATAATTATTCATCAGCGAGTAATCGTTCGTTAAAGTTTCACACTTATTTGTTAGTTTAAATTTAGGAGGTGTTTATCAGTACTCGTCCAAATACTTAACCAGAAAATAAATCTGTTAGACATTAGATTTTACTATCACTAATAAACCTTTCATTAAACCAAGGCACACAGCTCTCCGCTCGGATCTACTTTAACCTACTTCATAGTACTCTTACAATTCGGCGACTTTACATCCCACATTCCACTTCTATTTAATCAAATATGATATTCAATAATTATTTATGGTGCAGCCAAATATACAGTGAAATTGAACCTGATACACTTTCTAAAATATTACGGTTGGATGAGATCTTTATGTCTGTTTATATATTATTTATTTTTTAACTTTAATATTTACTTGAAAAGTTCCACCGCGTTAAATTTAAATATGTCCATTTTAAAATTCAATGTTCCTTTAACTTTTTGCAAAATGTCATAATTTTCGAGTAAAGTTTTTATAATTTCATAGGCAAAAGAAAACTGTTGAAAGTAACAAGCGCCCTCTGGGAAAAATCTTTAAAATATTTACTTGCTTATTTCCCGTCTGCCATAACATTTTTCTTCCTATACTCAAATCTGTTTAATGAACAGAGTTAATGCCTTTGTTTAGAAACTGATTTAAGCTGATTGCTATCATAAATTTTGTATTAACATTGAACAAAATTGTCCACAGAACTTTCTGCTATTTATAAAATAATAAATCAGTGGATTTTGGACTAAAAAGAAATGTTAACAAATATCTCTTTTACCCAATGAAGGTAATTTTTGTGAGGCAATAAGCTCTAGCACATAACTAGTGATGTAATGAACTCAGTACATATTCCACTTTGATTTAAAAAGATTCTAAACAAATAAAAGTAATCAAAATATTTAAGAGGCTTTGATCAGTTATCATACTTATCTAAATGTCAAATCTGAATTCTTTAGTTAAAAATCAATTAATTGTATATTTTTTTCCAAGCAACAGAAAATAACATATTGTTCATTGCATAATATTATACTACAACAATTGAGTGTGTGGTTTCCTGGGCGTATCGGTCAATGGTTATAAATAAAAATTTACACAACTTTGATTTTAATAATACAACAATATTAGGCTACGAAGACAACTATAAAAAAAGAAACATCAAAGAAATGATACATATAAAAAAGAACAGTAATTGTATAAACTTTTGCACTGATACGGATAATTTAAGCTCTATATATAATAACTTAATTGTAAAATAATAGTTAAGAAATGGATGTAAGAAAAAGTACCAATCCTAGTTGCAAACATATTTTTTTACCTTCGCCATAAAATACGGTACCGGCACAAACCATTTCTGTGTCGCTCGGTCAGTTAAAGAGCGAGTTGGTGAAAAGATGTTGTTAGAATATAGTTTTGCTTAAGAAATCCTGTATAGTAATAAGGTATGTCTTTTTTTGTTTTTTTTTATGTATGTTTATAAACTAAACAAAGGTCGCGCACCTTTCTAATTGTTACAAAATATAATTATTTTAGCTCTGAAGATGGTAATATACCGAAACGTCAGCTTCAAATAAGTTTTTTTATTTATAACCATTGACCGATACGCCCAGGAAACCACACACTCAATTGTTTAAAAATACGGTCAGGAATCAAACAAACTAATTATACTACAACACTCATGTGGATACTACACTAGCAGGTTGTAGTGATGTTTCTGTCATATATCTGGTTATATAAATAACTTATATTGAACATAAGATAAGTATACAAATTTCACTCAGCTATGTGTGACTATTCTTTTTTTAATAGCTAAACTAAAGAATATTTGGAATAATTGAATCAATGAGAAATAGGATTAATGTTTAACTAAAGGAAATTAAATTCCGAATCCCTTGTCTCGAAGGTTAGAAAATTAATTTCCTTTAATCTATGCAGCGACAGTGTGACAAAATGGAGCTACTTTGTAAACATCCGGCAAACGTGTTTAATTTAAAATAGTAATTTAATCGATATTTGTCAATAACAAGTTAAGCGTAAAAGGTAATATTCAGACGTAACATAAGTACAGACGGTCACAAATGGCCTTATAATATTGATCAAAATAAATTCCAAAATTAATTCGTCTTGATTATGCTTAGGTTTTGCTTAACAAACAAAATTACTTATTTGTGTTAATTACCACGCTCATAATTTTACAGTTTTATTCTTTAAAGCTTTAAAACAGTGGAATAGGATGTTTTTTATATTCCTCCTGTAGTGGCCTTTTTAAGAAAACGAGGCGAAGCGGTTTTTCAGAAATATAAAATTTTATTTTTCGCACTGTTTCACAAAGTGGGTCGATTTAGAATTTAATGCAGCACAGCTGTTCCCTTTTTTTGCACGAAAAAATAAACATAAATATTTTCCTAATTCTTTCCCTTTGATGCGAGGAAAATTTAAATTATTTCTTGTATTGAGCTGTCGCTAGAAGAATTTATAAGCTTTATATTTATTTTTCTGGAATATTTATAGCAATTTATTAACCAGACATAAAAAATTACAGTAGTCAGGTTTGTTTAGGTTAAAAAAACTGTTAAGCACACTGCAATATTTTGGGACTGATTTATAAACAATACAGTTGAAATACGCTCTTTTTTGATAAGCTCTAATTATTTGCTGTCCTTTTTGTAACATGTATGAATTAATATCTAATTTCACAAGGAATCAATTTTAGTTCACCTGTGAGCTTTGTCTCTGGTGTTTTAACTTCTAGGTTACGGTAAAGGAACTAGAAAATTTATGTACAAAGTCGAGTAAAATAATCGCTACATTACTGTTTTCCAAGAAATTTTACTTAAACCTAACGACTTTCCTTTGTTAAGGAATGTTATTTACTTCACGTTAAGCTGCACGTATATCGTATGTCACGAACAACGCTGTAACGTCTAATTATATTTTAGACATAAAATGGATTTATGTGGTTATAAAGCTTAATTAGCAAAAAATGTTAATTAAATTTCTAGAAATGAAAATATTAGAAATTGTGCTAAACTAATACTATTTGTAAAGAAAACAAGTTAAATTTTTTCATTTACCATAAACCGTTTCACGTATGTTTTTCACCCAGAAAAATCTGAATATTTATGTGTTTCATGCAACAAATGCCATTATGTTTAATACCCGTCATAAAACATTGTGTGCTATAAATAAATATTCCTGTTATCTGCATTTTTTTATGATCATTATTTTTGTAACGCAGTCCGCAGATGTTAGGAAAAGGTTTGGTTTTATCTGCAAAATGGTCTAATCTAACAAAACTGTTGACATAATAACAACTTTGGACCATCAAGGTGATAAATTTGTAAAAATTAGGACAACATTTTGCTAACTCAGTTTCATTTCATTTTTCAAGCTAATATTAAGTAACAGTTTCTTCTGTCAAAACTATTTCAGCTTGACAACTTAAATGGTTGCTAATGTAGCAAGCTAAATAAATAATAGAGTGTGTTCTTCCACAATTTCTAAAAATATGATATACATTTACAGTGCCGTTAGACAATTTCCTTAAAGTTGATACACATTTTATGGTGCGTTCACACAATTCCCCAAAATATTACACACATTTTGTAGTAATATTATACAATTTACTACACACATTTTATCCCAATACACAAATACGTAAACCAATAAATCATTTATTTGTCAATAAATAATATAAAATCAATCAACAATTTTTAGAATGTATTAATTATTATTCCGCTTATATCAATGGCAATCAAACTAAAAGCTTTTAAAAACGCTTTAAAATTTTAGCATATTGATACTAAGCGATTTATTTACTGTCAGAGTGCAGTTGACATCTTGACGGTATGCGCGATTTAATATATCACAGCTCGTTGACTGGTTTTAGAAATAACTTTATTGTTACTTTTTTAATTGCGCAATAATTATTCCAATCTATGTAACCTTTATAATTAAAACCGAAATAAAAATTTTATCTTTGATATATTGTCTTATCATTTGAGAGCATTCACTACCGTGTTGACTCGCGTAGTTTTAAAGATAATTTTTATTAGAAGGGGAAAGGCGTTTAGGGTATTTTCTGAATTTACTACCTCATATTTCAGTGGGTTGCGAGATAAGGTATTTTTTACTTTTAGATAATACCTTATTTTATATCTTAGGTAAGTTGCTTAATTTTTAAATTTCGGTCAATAGTTTCTGTATTTTATATATTTTGTTAAACAAGAAACACTTCAATCAATGATGTAACATAGTACGAGCAAAGTATGTAAATATTTAAAAGTTAAAATTGAAAATTGTACTGTTAAAAAAATACAAGAATTAATAAAAACCTAAGTTGCACTAAACTATTAATATGACGATAGCAAAATACGATGTTCAATTGAAGATATTTTTTGTACATATTGTTATAATTTGAGCTATAAACCTAGGGCTAATTCTTAAAACTATAATTTGCACATATAGGGTTTAATAGGACATTGTTTGTTGGTAAACTATTCAAGAGGTCGGCTGCGCTGCAGCTAATAAAAGAACTGTTGTCTATTTTTAATTTCAAGTTTAGTCGTGCAAGAAGCAAGTAATTGCAAAACGAATTATCATCTTTTTGCATCAATTGCCTTAAAACTATGAATAAAGACCGTAAAAAAATTAAAGTAACAGAGGATAAAAAAGTTGATTTCTCGAAAAAAATGCATTTTAAAAATATTAAAGGAACCAGGAATCTTAACATTGCCTATATTTTTATCTTTACAATCGGTCGATCAAAGCTTTTAATAAATATTATTATAAATAAATTTCAGTGACCTTTAAAATCATGTTTGACAATTACATACGTCATTAATATTACTGTTATATGGGTTATATGCGCCATATTTCGCACATGTTCGTGTCTAATTAATATAAAAGGCCTGTTAAAAGCGAAAATTAATTAGTGTTTTATTTCATATTTTCAAATTATGGTTAATTACCCATAAGTAATGTACAAAATTATTTGGGTTTGTAAGGCGATGGAAACCCCGTGTAGTGTAAATAACACAAATGAAGCAAATCATTATGATTTACATCTGTTGTTCTATATTACCAAACAAAATGTGCTGTAATAAAACGTGCAAGGACAATAAAATAAACATTAAAAGAACATAATAAATGCTATTCTAATGGTAAATGAAAGAGTTGATTACCTCATCGACATAATTGTAGATACTGCATGGTACATTTGGTTTTTTGGTCTGTTTTGGATAGAAACAATATTGACAACATCAATAAAAGAATTATAGAGATCTACATTACAAAAAGAAAGAATAAACTCTTAGAAAAAACTAATTACTAACGTTGATTTATTCTTTCTTTTTCAATTAAGAAAGAGTGAATGATTTATACTTTACAACGAATATCTACACTGTAAAGAACTACAAAACTGTCAAAACTGCCAGCCTGTTTCCAAACATTATTCCACATTATTATATACTATTTGTTGATCCAATTAATTTGTACTTAAATTAGTGTTTCGCGGCTTTAAGTTGGTTATACGCTAAACATATTTTATTTTTTAAGTTTATTTCTGTATGTAGAGTTTTAGATAATCATTTAATAACCTGCACAATTTTGGTTTTGACTATTGACTAACGTTATTCTTGGCAGCTAATATTCGTAATCTAAAAATGTATTCTGTGGTCTCAGAAAATAGATCCGTTTCAAAAGAAGTGTCCTAAAAATACAACGATTTGGGAAGTATTTCTGGCATTCTACGACCGCTTTTGTTAAATGACAAATTCCTTAAGTCACCCAAGACGGGATCTTTAAGGAATATCAAGCAACACGAGGCCGTAAATTTCGTACTGGCTATCTAGCCCTTTTAGTTTTGTTAATACCAACTCCACATAGGTCTAATAAAAACCTTATTACTTATTACTTATTACTTACATTATGCTTTATGCAAGTATAGTAAATTAGATTTACCATACTTGCATAAAGCATAATGTTATATTTTTATTGTTCGTGATAAAAAGACAAATGAAAGTTCAGTGTCCTCGCAGACTAATAGGATGTCATCAAACTGCCGTAAATCATATGGTAAGTCCCTGAAAGACTTCACTTCAATTTCCTACAAAATAGTAGCAAAAATTCGATGCGATGTCGATATTCGTAAAAACTTTCTAAATCACAACATGGTAAACTTCATTTCCTGTGCTTTATATTTTACTAGTGTTCTTGGGTTACGAAAACGTTACATTCATATTTATCTAATACCGAATATATTAGGTAGCTACACTGTTGTAGAACATGTAATGAAATAAATTGAATTCAATCAAAAACAAAACCCTGATATCAGAGAATAATGCTTAAGATATTTTGTTCATAAAAATTAACTTTTCAGGAAAACTCTGTAAGTAGGTAGTAGTTTTATAAATAATATTTTAAAAAGCCGCACATCTTATCCGTTTTGAATTAGCAGAAACACAGAAGGTTTGTAGCTCTCGAAAGAAAGTGCTTTAAAATTTTTACTATGTTAAAACCAGAGCTGGAAAAGCTAAAAAGACCTTTAAGCTTTTACCTAAATTCTCTTTTATGTTTGTGTTTTCAGTACTTCTCATTTTACAGAGAAGAAGGTAATAAAAGAAATTATTTAAGTGGGTCTGCTATAAAAAACTGATTGTGATATACATTGTAAGATGTGTATATTGTCTGCTAACTTTTGATGTTACTATATCTAAAATGTTTGTTTTGACTTGGATAATTATAATATAATTAATAATACCACAAAGGATACAAATATTTTAAAAGACCAAATTTTAAATATGGTCTTAAAGGAACCACCCCCTGTTTTTTAAAATAAAATTAAGCAAGGGGAAAAATAACCTTACAGACTTTTACTTTCACAAAAAAGAACTTTTGGGGCTTCTTTTTATTAAACTTTTTATCCAGGCGATGAAAGTTTGCCAAATTTAAGAAAGATTAACTGAATTATAACTGTGGAAACAAGAATTGAATTACCGTGACATTTATGCTCTTTTAACATTATGTACGGTTCTCTCATAATGTAAATTTATTCCTAAATTAACCTGAAAACAAATTTGGAAAAAGCATGAAACTAAGCGAAAGCTTTTTTTATAAAATGATTTATTTTAAACAAGAAATTGTTGTTTGGGTTTGATACTACTGAACATCATGTTATAAAATACTATATCTAGACGGAAAGTAATTTTTTTTATTACGTTGGAAAAAGCTTGCATGATTGTGTTTTAAAGTTTGCAGGATACAAAAAGTATCATTATATAAAGTTGTTTGGATTTAAAACCGGTATCTTCTTATGAAATTGCAGCGACTCATAGTCAAAATATCATATTAGTGGCAAATTAACTTTATATACGAATACTGACACTACACGGTGTGTCTCGACTAAGTTTTACCCAAAGGTCTTTCCACTTCCATTTTTTTCAGATTTTGTTAAAGCGGCGTGGCCTAAGTAATCTAAGCCCAAAATGCAAATCCTAGATCAATAGCTCGAAAAGTAAACTTTACTAAAAAATCAGTTTTTTCGTCAGTTTTTGGTACCTGTCTCTTAAGTGGTACCTTTAAATACGATGGTTTGTGAATTAATTTTAAAGATATTGCAGTGTCAACCGCTGACGCGGTTGACACTGTCAACACCGTCAGCGTCGGCGGCGCGAACTTACAATTACCGACGATCCTGTCTTTAGTTTAATTCCAGAGAAGATGATTTTCTTTATTTGGCTTGAAATTGACTCAACTTTTAAAAAGAATTAACAGTTTTAACCATAACTTATAATTACACCAGCACACAAAAAAAAGTGGTCTGTACATTTGACCAGACCCATCTATCTATATGTATTTTGATGCGCTGAATTCAAATCCGAAGTCCGTTTGGTCCGTACACTCTCACAATTTTGAGTAAATTGCGAAAAACTGTTAAAAATAGCTAGAAATTGCAATTCAACTTCAGAGGACTAATTGCTTGTGCCTGTAACCAGGGTACCTCCACGTGGTGACGGTGGGCAACAGAACCGTCTGGCAGAGTGCCTGGGTTAACGGCGTGTATGCCGTCATGGCAGGCACAAGCATTAAGTGCTTTACGATGCAGGGATTCGGAACCCCAGTATCGGCGTCTGGTCATGGTGAGAAAGCAGGCCCGCAGGCGTCGTCATCAAGCGACTTCAACTCTACGTAGTGGGTAACTTAGCTTCTGTAGAGTATAATATTACAAGAAATCACTCCCACACACGTAATACAAGTCCTCAATAGTACGTAAGAACAATACTATTTTCTGCTACTCATTGCTATTTTTTACGATTATATATGAATGATCGAGATTAAAAGAGTCTAAACTTGAATTCAGCGCATGAAAATACATAAGAAACTTACTAGATCTAGTTCAATAAAATTTTCTTCATTTTCATAACTGCAATTTTTCGCAATTTTTAGCCATTTTCAGCGTTTTTTCGCAATTTACTCAAAATTTTGGCGGTGTACGGGCCAAACGGACTTCGAATTTGGGTTCAGCGCATCAAAATACATATAGATAAGATGGGTCTGGTCAAATGTACAGACGACTTTTTTTTGTGTGTGCCGGTGTTATTAAGATAAATCACAACATTCTGATTCCATAGTTTTTCTGTTCGAATTTTTAACCTTCTATTAGCTATATCTTTTGAACAGATGTACAGGCAATTTTTTCTTCATTTGTAGATAATTGCATTATCTATAAACTATCGTATATGATCGCACCATTTAAGAGATAGGTACCAAAAACTGAAGAAAACTAATTTTTTCATCTTTTTTAGGATTATCAAAGCTATTTAAAAATAATAAAAATTTTCACAAAGAAGACATCGTTTCCAAGATCTGAAAGAAAAATATATTTCTTAAAAATTTTGATACTACTCTTTTTCATAAAATAAGGCCGCTTAACCAAAATAAAATAGTAAAATAGAGTTTTCTTTGCAAAACAACTGATCTAGGATTTTCTTTTTGTGCTTAAATTACTTAGGCCACGCCACTTTAACAAAATCTAAAGTGGGAAGACTTTTGGGTCAAACTTAGTCGAGATGTGTGTAATACAACAGCCTATCCCATTCGAGAACCTGCTAAGGAATTTCCAAGCTCTCCATTGAAAAAATTATTTTAAACCAGTTAAGAAATTTCAGAGAATATCAGGGATATATTTAAATGTTAAAAATTAACTTTAGCTCCTTACATATTATCAGGTATTATGTTTATACGCTTGCTTGAAACGGTGTCACAAAATTGCATATCTAAATACTAATACAATCGTTTAAGTTAGTAGTTTTCTATTAAACTTGAAACTAATAAACCCACTAAAACTTAGTTGACGTATATTCATGCCTTCTTTTTAATCAAACTATTTACACTAAGCCGTAATAAATATAAATCAATATAAAATTTCGTATACTGTTACTCTTAATAATTGTAAAAAACAAACGACCCGAAATTAGTTCTTAATTAATATTTTTATCATTGGAAAAGCTATAGTTGCTTTTAGTCTAAAATAGTTGTTTTTATAAACTCCATATTTCTTGAAAAGCTAAAGGTCGTCAGACGTGTTTCAGCTTCGAACATAAACATACTGAATAAAGGATATACTATACGTTGCTCAAATATATTTGATTACATTCGGTCTGAAAGCAAAACCTAGTTTACAAAAGCATTATTTACTTTATATAGAACCGAGTGCAGAGCACAATAAATACAATTATATTCTCTAGCTTAACTTTGCCCGGTTTCGGTGGGAATTCCAGGAAACTTTTTCATCAATTATCCATTAGATTGACCTAATCGAAAGTCAGAGCGTGGTCTCTGTCTGGAAAGATTGAAAAAGTGTGTCTGACCTTAGCACTATAGCTGATTTACCGAGAAGTCCTAGGTTTAAAGGTATAAATTTTAATGAATGAATAGAAAAATTTATAAAATAAGAGCATTTTAAATTTGGCTGCAGAGGACAATTCTTTATTTTGCCTATTGGGGACTGCAATGTAAATAAAATATAATTGATTTTTTAGTGCTAGATCCCTTAAAAATCTATTTAAAGTTAAAATTTTCGAGGACTATTATAATATGTTACCTGAAAACTACAGCAGCTACAGCAACTACAGCAACGCCAGCAATTTTCGACAATTTCATCGCTGCGATTACGTTCTTTAGCGGCAGTTTTAGCCACTTTAATTTAAAAATAATTTTCTGTTTATTTTTCCTTGCTCAGGTCAATGCAATTGCAGATCCTATAGATATTTAATATGTTACAAAATTCTGTCTGATCCAACTACTAAATAAGTGTTTTTTTTTATTTATCTTGGGACAGGCAACGTGGACATCAAGCCTACACTGAGAAAAAAACTAATTATTCCTTATAAGAATTCTTAAACTCTTTATGCACCTGTTTAATACTATATGGGACAGCAACGCGCTATGCTACCTCAATACAACAAGAGTTGCTACACTGTCTTACTGTGGTAGCGATATGGTGAGTAAAAAATTGAAAGCATAACTAAAATGCAGCTTTTTAATAGGCATTAATCCCCTAGACTTTTATAGTAACCAACCAGTAATATTGGGACTATTATGTAGTTTTATAACTGTAATAATATAACTTACAGTTGTAATAAAACTGGACAACAATCATAATAACCCCTTTTTCGTACCGTTATATTAACCAGTACAATAGCCACTAAAATTCCGATGTATATTATATAGCAGTTATAATATTTAATAGCAGCTTGTATAACCCAATTTTTTTGGGCTAACGAAACTGTGTCGTATGCTGTATGCATCTATCTTATTGCCTGTAAAATTTGAGACTGTTGCCCTTAACATTCAGTTGTATTAGGACCGCTTGTTCTATTGCTGGGGTTATTTAATATTTCGAATTACAGTTATAGAACTGTTTCATTAGACTAGCAACATTTTCTCATAGGTATACAGGGTGTTATTAGTGGGTTTCTGTTAGGTGCAAATTATTGGATACAACTTTTTATGCAAGTTCTTATAATTATAAATATATCATATTTTAGAAATACTCTTAACTATATAGGATCTATTAAGAAAGCGTGATAATAAAAAATCATTTATGTTATTAAATTTTTGGTTTCCTCTTAACATTTCAAATTAATTTTGTGAAGTGTCCAATACTTATGTAAGTTCACTTGTTTTCACAATGTAGTCAGTTGACAATTGATCTGTTTCAGCTTTGAAGTTTCGAAAACGGTTTGAGATATCAATCAATTACTTCCCTCTCAGTTTCAATACTGTAATTTAGTACTGTATTGTCTTAGTACTGACTCTATATAGTACCAGTAGTATCACAAATAGAAAAGAACTTGATACTAGTGGTATGAAACTTCAATTCGTTTTCCGATAACTGAGTCCGTTTTCAGATCTCGAGCTGTAGGATATCAGCAACATTCTATTACAGGTTTAAACCACTGGCGGGTTTTTAAAGTTTGCGAAATACACCGAATCAAAAAATAAATTTATAAAGCTTTTTTCTATTTTGGTTGTGAATCAAAGCTTTTTCGTTATCGTTCTCTGTATCATAATAGGCTTTATATGAAACCGTGGTTTTATGTTTTAAAAGTTGGTAATAATGTTGTGGAGGTCTCATAGTCTTTTACTTATACTTTTCGGGATTTCCCTGGTAAAAGTTAAGTTAATGTCTTATTTGCAATTTCCCTTAACTTAGGGGAAGTTAAATTAAAATCATCTTGCTTCATATTGTTTAATTATTTAAGAAAAATAGACAAGGAAGTTCAAATTTTGCGACCGTATGGCGGAATATAATGGATGGATGTAGATAATATGGATAATAAAATGAGCTGTTAATATATCAAGGCTACTATGATAAATAATTGGATAGTATTACCAACATAAAATTTAGACATTAAAATTTACAAAATTTGTATGGCATGTCTTTTACGTATGGATTTTTTTATAAACAAACGCAACATTGAAAAAATAGTATAAAGTACATGTTTTATAAAGGTATTAGCGCACTTGTCCCGTTAGAACACTCGCCGCAAGCGGCTCGTTTTCTAGCATGGGCGCGTGCTCTAAAATGATGCTTTATAAAACTTGTACTTAAATATACTATTTAGATATTGTTTGCACGTATATGCACGTATATTCTTAGGTTGGAGTGTTCACGAATCAAGATTACCTGTTACCATAAGAACACTAGGGCGATTTAGAAGATTAGTTTAGTTTAGTTTAGTTTATTTATTCGTCCATTGGCTATTTACAATAAATAGATTAAACACGTCAAAAGTTTACAAGATAATTTAAAATATTCATACTTACAACATCACACACAGTAAATAAAATGAAAAAAATTAAACAACACAGAACATTTTAAAAGGTAAAATATTTGGACCACACTATATACTATTCTGTTAATCAAGAAAGTAATGACAAAGCAACCATTAAATACGGCATATAGAGAAAAAGAAAGGGATGTAGAAGAAACATATTACCTAGCATTGTTAACCAGATAAGATTCAAACTCTGCCACAGAGTAAAAACAGTTTTGAATTAATATATTTTTAATGTTCTTTTTAAATTGGTTTACACTTGTGGCCTCCCTCAAAGCCCGAGGCAGCGCATTGAACAACCTGCTACCTACCAAAATATAAAGGTGACTTTTCATATAAAGCATGATGGTTTTTTTTTTAAATAAATGTCTTGTCTTCCTCTAGTGTTGTGATAGTGATGATTTGATGATCTCCGCTAGAAGCAATATTTTCTATATTTTTGAATGTATAAATTAAATATTTTAAAAAAAATATAGATGGAACAGTAAGTATTTTGTTGTCCCTGAAAGTCTCCTTGCAAGACTGATCATAAGGTAAATGAAATATTAACCTTACTATCCATTTTTGGCACCCAAAATCCCTGTTTCAATCCATTGAATGACCCCAGACAACAATATTAGATGAAATAAGAGAATATACTAGGGAATAATATATGTTGAGAATAATCCTCACGCCAAGACAGTCAGTCTTTAAAAGAATTCAGCACGTAAAAATCGCCACTCAATTTCTTGCAAACACAGTCAATAGTGTCGCACCAGGACATGTGATAGTCCAAGACAATACCCAGATACGTTACAGACTGTGAAATCTTTATCTTAGTAGAATCAATGTAAAGATTCACATTGCTAGGATTTCTATGTTTATTAAAAAACTCTATCAAAACGGCCTCCCCATGACTAATAACCACTCTGTTGTGAAAGCACCAATATTGAAAACTTTCTAGGACAGTTTCTAATTTTCCCTGTACCTCAATAGTATTAATATCGCTAACAATAAGAAAAATATCATCCGCATGCAGAAAAACCTTTACCTAGTTATTATATTCCGTAACATCATTATTCATAAATAAAAGAAATATCAAGGGACCAATCACACTGCCCTGTGGCGCACCCATGTCTAACTTAAAACTGTCAGAAACAACATCGTCGACTCTGACCAACATTTTGCGATCACTCAGAAAAGATGTGACCCAGTCGTTGAGATGCCCACGAATACCGAGCGCCTCTATTTTTTTCGAAACACAGTCAACACTTAGAGTGTCGAAAGCTCTTGTAAGGTCAAATGACAGCTCGAAAACTAAGGCGTTTTCATCTATTTTATCAAAAATATACTGGGTCATTTCGGCAACTACTGTCTCGGTAGAGCAGCCCGCCCTAAAACCGTGCTGGCTTGCAGTTAATGATTTTGCTTGTGCTACAAAACTGTAGATCTGGCTTGATACAACCTTTAGGGCGATCTAGAACATTAGGGCGATTTAGAAATAGTTCTTTCCTGATACGGAAAAATAGAGATATGTAATTAACTGACTTTATTTTAAAAAAAAAATAATTAAATTCCTCTGTTTCAAAGAATGCAAAAAAAAATAAAATACTTATTCTGATAAGTATTCGAAAGTAAAATGATATTTTAATAACAGGTATTAAACATACCTTATCGCAAAATTCCGTTTTCGTATTCTTTATGCCCCTGTATAAGAAATTAAATTTTTCATCACATGAATCTTATTTATTTTACAAGCAAAAACTTTTATTAGGTGTGACATTTTTTCGTGTGTTGCAAACTCTGGTCCTTTTGTCCTCTTCTAAACCCCATCCGTCTATATACTGTATATTAGAAATACAATAAAAAATATTCTTTTTAAATTGATATTGGTTAGTAATAATTTGACATCACTATTAAAAACTTTTGCAGCAAGATAATACGTGCTATTTACTAGTAATAATTGGTTCCATCATCATTACACAATTCACTAATATGTTAAAAGTACTTTATTCAAAAAGAACCCATTAGGAAATTGCTGACCTATTAAACTAAGCATCGCTCAATTGAAAATATTTAACACTCTTATATACTGCCATTACAATAATTACCTTCAGCAAATTAAATGACAAAAAGTTATTTACTTCTCATATAATTACATTACATCGAATTACAGAAATTGTACTAAAAAGCAAAGCAATCTGACACAAACAAAATTAATGAAGGTCGTTTTTTCCTCGGCAATCTTTAGCTTTATTAGCTTTTTACCCATGTATATTGTGTCGTCAAAGTTCGTAATATATTATATTAAAAGTTTTAATGATTCAAAGTATAAAGGCGATTAAATTTTACTCTGTACGGTTGAATATGTACAAAATGATTTAATTCTTGTGAATTATATTTAAACCGTGGATATTTAGTTGCCAAGTTGACAGTCCCCTTTATACTTTGGAAGCAAATTGTTCAACAATAAGTGTAAACTAACTAAAGGATAACATTAAAATATATGAATAAAAAACTGTTCTTACTCTGTTACAGAGTTTGAAACTTATCTGGTTAACGATGCTAGGTAATGTGTTTCTTCTTCTTCCTTTTATTTACATTCTTGATTAATAGGATAGTATATAGTGTAGTCCAAATATTTCACCCTTTGAATGTTCTAAGTTATTTTACATTATTTGTACTGTTGGTAATATGAATAAATATTTGAAATTATCTTTGTAAACCTTTTGGCGTGTTCAATCTATTCATTGTAAATAGCCGATGGACAAATAAATTAACTAAACTAAACTAAGTGCGAATCCTGAAACACCTATTCGGACACTCTTTATTCCAGTTTTTCTCATTATATGGACCGTAAATTTTTCGTCTAAATTTTATTCTGTATAATAGAAACAAATGTTTCGACCTCCCTACTCTACAAAAATTAAGTCGCGCATTTATGTTAAATCCCATAGAAGCTCAACAATATTAGACACAATAAACCGAATGAATGTTTTATTACTTTGTCAGCCAAATGTGTCCTTTGAGTATTATCCAAAAAGTTTTGATTATACTAAATAAGAGCTAAATAAAGCGAGGTTCTTTGTTTAGGATATTATGTTATTGCGCTTATGCTTTATACGCATGAAATAATTTAATCCGATTATAGCCGAGTATATTTAATTACCGGGATAAATTAAATATAAAGAGGGTATTTTTGACGTTAGGAGAAATTATGTCAACGGATTGTACGAAAATTGTTGGAAAATATTTGGTATTTTTTTAAAATTTCACTGACCAACATATTTAAGGTTTTTTTTAACGCAGTGGCTATATGTCCGCCGGCGGAAGGTTACAGTTAGACTTAGAATTCCGCCGCAAGGCGGACCCAGGCAAATAATAAGAACTTATCCGCCGTAAAAATTACAGCATCGAGTGAGTGCGGCGGAACGCAATGGTTGATAATTCATTTTCCGCCTTTCGACGGATTTTACTGCATAGTAGCTAAGATCCGCCGACAAAATTTTGGCAAGCTTTATAATTATATATCTATAAGATGGTACTTAGGTAGGTTTACAAAGTTCTTAAGTAATCAATAAATAATAATGTTTGTCATGTAGTAATAATAGCACACACATGCAAGAAAAATAATTTTTTACTCACCTTCAGGGCTACATTGTAAATAATATTTATTTAATACAAAATAAACATAATACATGTATGTCAGTTTAAGTATTACAAAATTTTTTTAAATAATTTTATTCTGGTTCTTCAGTATTTTCGTTGGTTTCCTTCTTTGCTCCCGAGATAGTTCTAGCCTCTCGTTTATAAAATGATACATATTTTTTATCACAGTATCTATTTCGTATTTCAACAAATTCTTCATAGGACTCGAAAACTTCTCCAAGTCTTATATCTTTTTCCATTTTTTAGGTAACAATATATATAATACAACTACACACGTGCTTTTACAATGTAGAGTGAAAGTTATAGGTTATGTTTCGGCGAAATTTAACTGTAATACAGGAACATTCTGCCAAGCGGCGGAAGTCTTTAGAAAATAACACTTTTCCGCCGCGGCTCGCAAATATAATATTTTTATCGGCGGACAATTTAATGGAATGGTAATTAATCCGCCGGCCGGCGGAATTATTGGTTTGTATATGAGATACCGCCGGCATTGTATTGCATGTGTGTGTTATTACTACCTGACAAGGAAGTAGACCTTCTGTGTTATTACTACCTGACAAACATTATTATTTATTGATTACTTAAGAATTTTGTAAACCTACCTAAATACCAGTACATCTTACACAGTCGGGAGATTTATTATTCGTCCACTTGTAATTTTTCAAAGATATAGATAAAACTTCTACATTAAATTTAGTAAAATTTTACAAATACCTAAGTTAACAGATATCTCTTTTCCCGAGAAATGAAAATAACAATAACTCTTCATATTTATCAGAATCCGTTGGACAAAAAACACAAAAGAAAGATAATTTGATAAAATATCGGCGAGCGAAATTATTCGTCCACTTCCAAAAAAAATTAAAGATGTACATAGACTGTATTTATCTGTTCTTATAGTGATAAAAATTCCTAAATGTAGATTCTAAATTATTTTTAATAGCAGTTTCAGACTCCGTGGTCTAAAGAATACATCAAATTTTCAAAATTTGTCGCAAATCATTAGAAGTACCTCAAGAAATCAGACATTTGATAATAAAATGATATCAAGAAGTAAGATCTCAAAGAAACATAAGAAAAAGTGTTGGAAGAAGCCGGTCAATAGTTGAATACTTATTTTATAAAAAAAAATATGAAACAATCCATACAACAAAAACCTTGTCAGGGAGAGGAAGAAAAAGTACTGACTTTTCGAGACAAACAAGAAATACTAAGAAAAGTTAGTAAAAATCCGCAAACTACTGCGACTGATACAGTGAAAAGTTAAGCCAGTGATTACAAAAAGGTTATACATGTAACAATAATAAGAAATTAGTTAAGAATCCAGGGTATACAATACAGCCACGAGTTGGTCGGAAGATACCATTTGTAAATAAGAAAAATAAGAAGAAGCATCTCGAGTTTGCTCAGAGGCATTTTGACAAAAATACTGAGTATGTACTGTAAGAAAACATGATATATATTGACGAAATAGAAATTGAGTTGTTTGGTAAAATAAAAAAAGGTTTTGGTGTACAGAAAGCGCGGGGAAGTCTACAAACCTAAAAATTTAATTCCAACGGTAAAGCACGGACGGGATTCCGTTCTAATTTGGGGGTGTATATCATGGCATGGAGTGGGCCAGCTCCATTTTATTGACGAAACTATGGATCGGTTCGTCTCCAATACATGGACATTTTAGAAAATAATTTAAGACAACGCGCTGAGAAAATGTGAATTGGAGACAATTTCTTATTTTAACAAGACAACATCCAAAGCATAGAGCGGTGGATCGTTAAAGAGTGGATACTCTATAGCGTACCAAGACTTTGGAAACGCCACCGCAATCCCTAGACGTTAACCTGAATGAACATCTATCGTGGAAACCCAAAGAAAAGGTAAAAGAACATAAAATTTCCAACAAAGAGGCGTTAAAAGCAAGATGTCAAGAAGTATCATCAAAAATTGGTAGGTAGGTTTTGTTATAAAACTGGTAGAGTCAATGCCTAACAGGTTACAACAAATTTTAAAATCAAAAGGGTACCACACACGTTATTAGTTTTGGCAAGTTTGGACGAATTTCGAAAAAAAAAATGTTGGTGGACGAATAATTTTTCTCCCTTGGTTTTTAGGAAATTATGTTTTATTATTAATTATATCTTTGAAAGGCATTGTCCAGGTTGGACTTTATATTACAGTTTTTAGTACATGAGTAGTTGTTTTTATTTTCGTAATGAAAAGCAAATCAACTTAAGTAGTTTTAATTTTATCCCAATTTTTTAAAAATTTTATAAGCTTGCCAATATTTTGTCGGCGGCGGCGGCGGATCTTAGCTACTATGCAATAAAATCCGCCGAAAGGCGGAAAATGAATTATCAACCATTGCGTTCCGCCGCACTATAATTTTTACGGCGGATAAGTTCTTATTATTTGCATGAGTCCGCCTTGCGGCGGAATTCTAAGCCTAACTGTAACCTTCCGCCGGCGGACATATAGCCACTGCGTTTTTCGCAAGGTTCTGCTGGCTAAAATAAGACTCAAAACTGTAACTAACGTGTACATTTAATAGATTTTATTTCCACGTGCAGGTAAAAACCCATTATAATGTGTCTAGACAGGCGTATCTAATTGTATGAGTTTATTACCTGTGTAAAAACAAATTATTGCCTGTATCGTGAAAACCAGAGCCAGGCAAATATTTTAGATGTCAGATTTTTTATTACTATTTTCAAGACTATTAGAATCCAAAGCTTCATTTAATTTATTTCACCTTTCTAAAATTATTTACTTATCGCGACAGGGAATACTTCAGCAAATGCTGCTACATGCTAGTGAAACATTTTATAGTAATAAGACCATTCGCAATATCTTCTATTGAAATGTTCTAGATTTATTTAGGTAACGTAAAGCGCCTTTTGTTATTCTGTCAGAAACAGTCAAGAGGGAAATGATAGCTACTAGTTCTTCCGAGCACAGTCCGTGGAAATATGGGTAAAAAAGGGACAGAAACAATGCGATGATGAGCGAGGGAAAGGACTTTTCTTGTGAGGACTAGGTCATTGATGAGCCGACTGCATGGCTTCCTTTCGGATAAGATCAAGGATGCTAAGTGTCCAAGGTGATGACGCTCCCCAGATGTAAGAATAGTACTCCCGGTTAGTTTGTTTTGGAAGACATAGAGAGTGTATAAGTTGAAAGGGGACAAGTTTCCATTAATATAATAATTTACTGGTCGACATGGTTTTGGTAACATGAACGAAAATGGTATTTTTATAATTCATTGTAGTAGTTGTTACAATATCAATTTATAAAAATATTCTACCACGTCTTTGGGTACCTGTTAGCACCCCGTGTCATTGTTTGAACGAAATTTCTACATATTTTTCTTATTATATAAAGGACTTTGTGAAAGCTATAGACAAAGAAGGTGATGGCCGGAAGTGCCTAAAAAAAATTACTCCGTAATTAAGTGATGCAAAACTGAAAGAAGCTGTCTTTGTTGCACCTCAAATAAAGAAATTTATAAACCATTCTCTTTTTAAGGAAAAACTAAATGAAATAGATCTAGTGGTTTGGAATTGTTTGATCAATATAATAAAAGGATTTTTGGGCAACAAGAAACATGAAAACTACGAAACTCTTGTAAAGGAACTGTTAAAAGCCTACCTCTCACTACGATGTCCCAAGTACCTAAAAATTCATTTCTACAATTACAAGCTTTGATTTAACTTCACCTGTTAGTTCGCTTGTGTGTACCTATGTATGTATGTTTGTTAGTATGTTTAGGTCAAACATTGCCATCAAAATTTTGACTAGTTCTAATTAAGCTAAAGCTCTGAAATCTTGCACACGTGTATAGGTCCGGTGACAATTCGATATAGTATATCTAATATTGTTCTAAATCCAATATGGCGCACACCCCAAGATGGCAGATTACCCTTTTCTTAACAATCTCCTTGATATGGGTATCAAATGAAAGGGTTTGGCGAGTAGAATAAGATAAGCTATTTGACGTTATTCTAAACCCAATATGGCGGATGCCACAAAATGGCGATTACCTTTTTTCACAATATCCTTGATATGGGCATCAAATGACAGGGCTTGATGAGGAAAATACGATAAGCCATGTGACGTCAGTCTAAGCCCAGTATGGTGGACGCCACAAGATGGCGTATTACTTTTTTTGACAACTCCCTTGACATTTGTGTCAAATGAAAGGGTTTGACGAGCAGAATACGATAAGCTGTGTGACGTCATTCTAAACCCAATATGGCGGACTCCACAAGATGGCGGATTACCTTTTTCTTAACAATCCCTATCAATTGACGAGTAGATTAACAAATACATAGGAAGTTATGTGACGTCATTCCAAACCCAATGGGGCGCCCGCCACCAGATGGTAAATTACCTTTTTGTTTACAACCCCCTTGATATGGGTATCAAATCAAAGGGTTTGACGAGTAGAATCCGATAACAGGTAAACTGTCTTGTAATAGTGATGCATTATCAGAAATGCATAGGTTAAGACTTAACTAAAAATTTAAAAATAAAATCTAATGTAAAAACTACTTTTTAAAAACAAGCTTTTATTAAACGTATGAATGAAAGTCTACTTGTCAGGAGTACATATAAATATGCAAAAATTGAGAATAAATTCTCTAACCACCTGAAAATTCCTTATACAATAAGGATTTCAACAAATAATGGTAAACCAGCTACTCTCCGGGCTATATGCCCCTCCGAGCGCTGAATTACATACCAAAATTTGCCGTATTTTCTTCTAACACAGTTAGATAATAAAATACTTGTTTTGAATGCAAGAAACTACTAGGAAGAAGGAAGCTTTTTCTTTAGTTAGGATGTCGTCACCTGCAGACCGGTTTCGAACTCGTTGGTTCTCATCAGTACAGATAGACGAACATACCAACCTTCCGAAAAAGTAATCCCTTAAAGCTACAACTGTCGTACTGCATAAGCAGTGAGACACAGGCAGCGCCATCCATTAGCAGTTTCGAGCATTCAGAGTAGAGTTTACCGTAAGGTAAAATTTTCAAACGTATGAATGAAAGTCTACTTGTCAGGGGTACATATAAATATGCATACGTTTGAAAATTTTACCTTACGGTAAACTCTACTCTGAATGCTCGAAACTGCTAATGGCTGGCGCTGCCTGTGTCTCACTGCTTATGCAGTACGACAGTTGTAGCTTTAAGGGATTACTTTTTCGGAAGGTTGGTATGTTCGTCTATCCTGTACTGATGAGAACCAACGAGTTCGAAACCGGTCTGCAGGTGACGACATCCTAACTAAAGAAAAAGCTTCCTTCTTCCTAGTAGTTTCTTGCATTCAAAACAAGTATTTTATTATCTAACTGTGTTAGAAGAAAATACGGCAAATTTTGGTATGTAATTCAGCGCTCGGAGGGGCATATAGCCCGGAGAATAGCTGTTTTACCATTATTTGTTGAAATCCTTATTGTATAAGGAATTTTCAGGTGGTTAGAGAATTTATTCGCAATTTTTGCATAAGCTTTTATTATTTTTGTACTTTTATTATTTAGATGTACTAAAACGAAAAAAATAAGTATAGCTTTTTCATTGTAGCAATGCTTAGGGCAATTTATAAGTGCACGTAGGTCGCGTAGGTGGATCCTAATTAAAGCAGTATCAAAGTTATGACTAACACATAGGATATATTGTGATAAATATGTTGTCTTAAAAGCTTGTCGCGTAAATAGAAAAGAAAAAATACATACTTAGGTATCGGTACTTAGAATTTCTGCCAAACAAAGTGAATGCCTGTATGAATTTTTCACGCGCGACAAGCCTTTAAGACAATAAATTTAACATAATATATTATAGCTGTTTCAGTGATAACTTTAATGCTACTTTTACTAGGATCCACCCACGCGAATTACGTCCAATTATACATAGCATTCAGCATTGTCACAATGAAAAAACTATACTTATTTTTCAATTTTAGTACATCTAGATAAGAAAAGATTGTTTTTAAAAAGTATTTTTTACGTAAGAATTTATTTGGACTCACATCTGCACTTTTTTCTACAAATCTGGGCGCAGTAGGCGAAGAACAAGGGGTAAGATTTCATCAGGATAGTAGAACGATAGAAACACGGTATCAAAGAAGTTGAGACCCAGCCATGATGGGCGACTACTGCTGGTTTTTTAAACTAGGAGATTCGACTTAAGACAATAGAAAAAACTAAATCATTTTGACCCTTTTTGCTAATTTTTTTTGATTTTTGTATAAAACAACCTAAATTACGTTTAAAATTTTCGACATATAATTGTGTTTACTTTGTTTCAATAAATATTACAGCACCAAAATATGATATTAGCTGTATTGAATGAAATCCCCATCCACCCTGTAACAAAAGACTGTACGTGCGGTTTTTGCTTACTATTTTTGAATTTAGGTCAACAAAATCCTTTAGGACGAGCACTTTTCATTAATGTTACTAAAAAAAAGATTAACTTTCTTGATTAATATTAACGATAATATAATAATAACAATAATAATTGAAATAGAAATAATAATAATGCAATAATAATATAATAATAATAATAATACTAATAATAATATGATAAAAATAATTAATTTTTATTATTACTATAACCTCAACAAATTTTATACGTACTAAGCTAAATGAAATGAGGTGTTTTAGTGAAAGCATTATGTTGTTATGCGTACTTAAACTTTCTTAATCCCAGTAAATCCCCTTGGACCCCTGTGGGTTTAATTCTCTCGGATGCGAAACAGCTTAAAAACGGCATGTTTTCGGCAACTTTTATTAAAATTGCGGAACTTTACTTATATACACAATACACTTAAATGACATTTTACAAAAATATTCTTTTATACCTAAGACATATTTTCCGACAAAAACTTTGACATTTCTGGCAAGATTTCTTCTAGGAAAAGTCAATATTACAATACATTTAGTCGCTCCTAGGAAACGAAAAATAACTGTTAGGAAATATTCGTTTTTGTAATTAAGGAAATGTCTTTTTGCTTAGGTTTGCTTAGGTCTGTTTAGGTTTGCTTAAGTTTGCTCAGGTATAGTCATTTTTGTACTTAAGGAAATTTCTTGTTGCTACTGTAGGTACCTACTGCAGCTGAAGTTATGAAAACCATGGTTTTTAGAAAATTTTATATCTGAACACAGCTCTAAAAAATATGTTTTCTGGCAAAGAATAATTAACAATAAAAACAAAACTTCTATTGTAGTTACTTCCGCAGCAGTCAGTGGTATAAATAGAACAGGCCCTAAATAGATTTTATGAGAACAGAAAAAGAGAAGTTGCAGCGGAAAAAAAAGAGAAAAATTCAACCGGAGGAGGCCAGCAGACCAAATTTAAAAGATGTCCGCCACGACGTTATTTTATCTATTATGAACGCTCAAATTGTTTATGGCTTGGAAGATAAGTTTGCTTATGAGTTCCAGTAAATGTTATACAGTGTTTTTAATGAGTCGAAAACATCTAAGGAAAGTGTAATCATCTAACCCGTCGAAATTATTATTTCTTTCATAAGTTTTGTTTGTAAATCCAAAATCAATAATATCTATTATATCCAAATCATCATAAATTAAAATATGTTCATCTAAATTATCAAAATCCATTGTGACTTACACAAACTAAACAAATCATATAAAACGAAAAAGAAAAATTCTGAATTTTTGACGTAATCATTGACACTACAACTAATCGATATTTTAAACAACCAAAAATGGATGGTAAATTTAATCAAAGATTACTCCATTCTAATTGCTGATATACAGGTGGTGTAACAGATTTTTGTCTCCAATTAGTAATTAGGTTCTTAAACAGTGTTTAAATAAATTGCACAACCGGCCATTAATGTATAGCTGACAGTTGATGATATGACATTGGCAGCCAAATTTTTAATGGCGCGTGGTCATGATAATGAATTTAGTGTCGCGACTGTATTGCTACAAAACTCAAAGATGTCTTGGGGCAACATCATCTAACGTACTAACATATAAACACAATTTAGTTATATAAAATGTTATTCTCTAAATCTCCAAAATATGAATATATTTGCTAAAGCTTTCGCAATGTCTCAAGATGTGATGTGACTTTTAATGTCACGTGAAAACGCACTTCAAAGGTGTGCCTTAATTAAGCAAATTAAAGTGGTGAAAATCTTTGGCGCGTAAAGTTGCCAACGACGGATAAAGTAACCCTCAGTACCCAATTTTCATCAGCATATTGTTAGGGATTTATGGCTTTCACCTACGTTTAACTTTAAGCCTAATAAATTGGATTTTGGCCTTTTCAGGCTAGTTTCTGATTATTTGCTGTTCCTTGCTGTTACTCTTCAAACTGTATTAAATTTATTTAGCATAAACCAACTGTGGGCTGCATAGAGTGTGTTAATTTAAGAATTAGCCAGTTAAACTTTAGGTGTCGACACGATGCGTACAGAATGGGTGGAAATTGAAGGGTTTAACACTAAGTTTTTTTTTAAATCGCTTGATTTCATTTTTTTAAATTTTACTGTGTTTAAATTAAGTTTTTTGTCAATAGTTAACACTGCTCGAACTCACTTCTATTTCAGCAATGTGCCTTGTCATCGGTAACACAGTATGCTCTGTTAACACCAATTTATCCGAACGGGTAAAACTGTTCGGGTAAAATGGGCGCAAAAATGAAGTGTGACTAAAAACCGTTCTTCTTGCAACGGTCAAGAATATTCAGAGACAGCCAGATTATAATCGTATTTACGACGTGTTCATTAAAGTCGGCGGTGTGCGACGTAAACAGATTTAAAGAAGGTCAGTTTTTCAGTGGTGATAATGTAATAAAGTAAATAATAAACGATTCCTTTGAATTTTAAAATAATAATTAGATGTTCAAAACTACTAAAATTTTACAAAAATAATGTAATCAAATATTAGATACATATATTATAGTATACAGTCATTGATCCACATCACCGTGATATTTAATCGAATTATATTATATAGGTTTACTGTCGTACAATCTTTTCTCGAGTGCGTGCCTACAATGACAGAATAATAAGGAAATAATACTTTAGTAGAGAGGAAGCTCTGATAGCTCAGAAGGCAACATATTAGTTATTGTCTTAACCTGGAATAGTTAATTCCCATAAACAATATTGTTTTGTCTCGTTGTATTGTCTTGTGTATTGCTCCCATATAAACCCCGTTTGATAGTACTGACAACATGGACTGCAAGTAAGCTCTTGTAGTCAACAGATGCTTGTGAGAACTCTGTGTGCTATGTTTTCTGTGCCAACAAACGGTATAGATCTTAAATGCATTCATTGCGGTTTAAAAAAAAATGAAAAATTTACAATAAAACTGTTTCAAGGTAGGTACTGTATGCTTTATTTTTCTGCAGTATTCACAGATATTTAATTTTTTTATTGACTTTGTGAATACTCTTGGGTACACAGAACGCATGTTTTACCTTACCAAGTTCTTATGCTTGTATATTTCTTTGTATTCGAATTTTCGCTAAAAACGTCCATTTTCAAAATGGTTTAAATTGAAACACCGATAATTAGATCATTAACGCAAAACAGGCTGGCAGCTGCTAAACCAATTAGTAATAAAAAGATAATTAGAAAGGAAAACATAAAACAGAAGTTTAATTATTGAACAACTGCCCAGGAAGAAATGTTATTTGAAAGTAATTAAATGTGTTTTAGCTTATTAGGTGTTTACTGCCAGTTTTTAAAAAATTAAAAAGAAACTATCTGTTTTACGTTTCACTTCTCCAGCTTTAAACTCGGGCAAAACAGTAACAAAATTATATTTCTGTTTTTTTTTTTTCTATTTCGTAACGACTATTCAAACTAATACAAAAGAACTTAATGCAGTTTCATCAAAAGAAAGCCTTTAAAAATATTTATTGGTAAATTGGTTGAATTATTGTACTTTCTGCGTTTCGTTACTGACAAATATTAAGGATATTGATTTCTCATAGTGCTATTACTTTTTCAGTAAATTTATCCTCATCTACAGCCACACTAATGAGATTGTAAGATATCTGAAACACCTATGAGAGGACAATAAAAAAGTATAGAGTAATTCAAATTAGAAATTATTATATTTAATTTAAATTTAAAAACAAATAAAGTTTGGAACAACAATTATTGTTTATCAATTAATAATTAAAGTAAAATAATTAAAAATAAACAGATATTAAAGTATAAAGATCGAGTATATACATAGCCTCTAAGATATTTTTCAACAAGAAATATCAGTATGATTAGGACCTAACACAGGGATTCACTAAACAGGTCAAGGTTTAATACTGGTTTAAATTTATATCTGAGTTTCGACAAGCTTTTCTCCTGTCACTGTTAATAAATCGTCATTAAAAACTCACGAGGAATGTATACTGAGTGAGTTTTTTAAAGTGTTACAAGGCGATATCTCTAAAATGGTATAAAACATTTTTATGAAATTTTGGCGCGTTAACAGGGAGATGGGGGACATATTTTGGCATTCACTGAATTTTGAGGGGTGGGAGTTAACATTGGAATTTTAAATGGGATGATGTACTTTTGTTTATAAAACTCGAATCTACGTGAAAAACCATGTGTACAAAGTTTTTTAAAATTGCTATTTCGCTTATGGAATTATGGTTAACTGAATTTTGATCGAATTTAAAAAATAAATAAATTTTGCCAATAAATCAAGTTGACTTATTTCAGAATTACTATTCGTTGGCATGGAAATGGGTTATTTTTACTTAAGTCAGTTGAGAATTTTGATGTTTTAACGATTATTTCTCAGTTTTTTGCTTAATTAAGCATGTAATCGAATTTTAATAAAGTTGACATGTTGTTAGTTTTGGGGAAGTGCAGAAATAATTACGGAAGCTGCACTAGTGTGGGCGGAGAGGATTTCTAATAACCCGAAATCTCATATGGCATGTAAAGGGTTGGAAACCAGAAGTAGTAATACTGGTAGTGTGAATAAGAAACCATGAGTTCGAAGGCGAAATAAAGCGAACGAAAATAGGCAGCTTGCGTTTTAGGAGTGGTAGCTATTGACCCACCCGCATGTAGGTACCAGACGGCTTGCTAGATATGCTGGAATGAGTCCAAAATTGCACTTGTACAATTTTCATCCGTACCACATTTCACTCCACCAAGAGCTTTATGGGCAATACTTTGAAAATTGTATTACATTTTGCAATTGGGTCACAAGACAAACACAAGAAAATGATATTTTTTTCTGACAAAGCTACTTTCCTTAATTGTGGGCAAGTAGGATTTTAAGTTATTTCTTATTATTAGTAATTTAATTCCTTTTTTATGCTTAGTTGTTTTCTTCAAGTAAACGGACACAATATGCTGGGCGTCGGAAAATTCCCACTGGATGAAAACTCGGCCAAATTAACTGCCCTGGTCAATTAATGTCTGGTGTGGTATGTACACTGTTCAGGGATATCCAAATAAAAGTGAATAGGCCTTATAACATTTTTATTATTAAAGATGGGCAAAAATGTTCAATACGAAAGTTTTGGGGATTTTTATGGATCATTCATATATCGTATCAGCAAAGAGCAAAATAATTGAGCATCGCATAAAAAAATATATCATAAAACATCTATTTTATCGCTTATTTTAAATTGGATGATATGATGTTTATTATATTTTTGGATTCTAGGAGAAGTTCTAGACATATTTTGTATAACATACCCTATGCCGTTTTTCAATCGTTTTTGAAATATTTCGAATTAAAAATTATTTCGCGTAAATATACTTTATATGGAAATATCCAGGTTGCGAACGAAATATCTTCTACCTTTTTAAATTTTCTTCGTAGGTAAGTCAAAGTTAATGGCAAGGTTGACAGTAATACTTTAGTCGCTATGAATTTATAATTTTATTTTTATGCAAAGTGAGTTATTCTACTTATGAGAGATCCAAAATAATAAAATTACATTTAAAAAATAACAATCATGTTCGGGTGACTAACAATATGTAGAAAGTATTGAAGAGGGATAAAGAACATCATTAAACACCATAATAAAAACAAATAAAAGACTAGAAGAGAGAGGAATTCTGGGCAATGAAAAAAGAATAAGAGAAAGAAATGAAGAAAGGGACCTAGCGATTTTATTATATTTTCAATAGAATCCAAAAAAATTAATTATTCCCGATTGTGTGCAGTATCTGAGATATGGAAGAAGAGATGAAATATTGACTTATGGAACACTTCAAAGATCGTTAAAGTATTCTAAGTAAAGACCATATAAAATTATGCCAGTTCAGAAGCTTAGTGCCGATCAACTTTGTCACAAATATTAACGAAAGAATGCGACAAGGTCCTAATTTATTTCAAACTATCGTTTGGACAGCCGAAGCAACTTTCTCAACTGCGGAAATGTTTAGTAGACGAAATGTTCATGTTTGGTCGGATGAAAATCCCTTGGTCGTATTCCTTTTCAGGGGCGTAATTCAGTTGACATTTGGTGTGGGATATTACAAAGTAAAATTCTAGGACCATTATTTTTTCGTGGAGCTTTAACTGGCCAGCGCTACCTTATTTTTTTAGAAAATGAAATCGAAGATATTCTCGACGAATTGCCACTTGACGAATGGCGACGTATTACATGACGACAGGTCGGAGCGCCTCCCCATAAAATAACTGAGGTTCGTAATTTTTTTAAAACATCAGTATAACGAATGGATCGGTAGATATGGAACGTAACTTTGACCTGCAAATAGCTCAGACCTCACATCTTTAGATTCATTTACTTGGGGTGATTTAAAAAATGTTGCATACAGCAATCATGATAAAACTATTGAAGAAATTCAAAGGATGTGAGAAATGAAGTAAGAAATCTGAACGAAAATGATGCTGAAAGTATTATAAACACACTTCAGAGGCAGAGAAGAATGTATGAAAAGAGCGAAGAATTAAATTGCGGACATGTTGAAAATTTCATCTGATATTTATTTGCCAATGTTAATCTGTTTATGTTATAATTCATTTGTTATTGTTTATAATCACTGGTTAGTGCTTTCAAATATCAATAACTAATCAAAATCAACATTTATTGTTTAATAGAATAACTCATTTTGCATAAAAATAAAATTATAAATTTACGGCGACTAAAGTATTATTGTCAACCTTGCCAATAACTTTGACTTACCTACGAAGAACATTTAAAAAGGGAGCAGGTATTTCGTTCGCAACCTGGATGGTTACGTTTAAAGTATGTTTATGCAAAATAATTTTGAATTTGAAATATTTTGAAAACGATTGAAAACCAGCATAGGGTATGTTATACAAAATATGTCTAGAACTTCTCCTAGAATCCAGAAATGTGATAAAAATCATACCATCCAGTTTAAAATAAGCGAGAAAATCGATGTTTTATAATACCTTTTTTTATTCGATGCTCCTGTTGTGCTGATACATCAATGATGCATAAATATCCCCAAAACTTTCATATTTAACATTTTTTCCCATCTTTAAAAATAAAAAATTATACGGCCTGTTCACTTTTACTTGGATAGCCCTGTATAATCGGGAATAGAGTTATTGACCCGTATTTCTTTGAAGGATTTTTAAGAAACCAATAACCCCCAATTAAAACATAAATCCTGACATGTGGTTGCAACAGGACGGAGCTCCACCCCATTATGCAATACAGGCCCGTAATTATTTGAATACAATAATTAAAAACAGGTGGATTGGACGAGCTGGTCCGGCCAACTGGCCTGCGAGGTCTCCGGATATGACCCCCCCCCCCCTTGACTTCTCTTGTGGCGTATTATAAAGGAAATAGTGATGGCAAGCGCGCCTACAACTTTAGATGACATGAAAGACCGAATCCGCTTTGCCGGCTTATTAGTGACACCTGAAATATTACAGCGAGTACGAAATTCATTTAGAGAAAGAGTGAGAATGTGTTTGGAAGTTGAAGGGGGACATTTCGAACAACTTTTCAAGAACGACAGATGATAAATAAGTTGGAATTAAATGGTAAAGAATTTTTTATTCTATAACCTAATAAATTATAATTTCGTAACCGAAATGGCAAATCAAATCAAACCCCTCAAAATAGAGAGAGGAGGTATATATCAAAAATTTGGTTAAATATGTCCCCCATCTCCCTATTAACTCACCAAAGTTTCATGAAAATGTCTTAAACCGTATTCGAGATATCGCTTTTTAACCCTTTAAAAAACGCACCCTGTATATCTTAGCAATTTCTTTCGTTTTTGAAGTTTTAGTTTTATTAATTTTTTTTTAAATTACCAACAAATTTGCAAATAGACTGAAATAATTTATATTCCAAAACTTCGTTGTCTTATTCTTAGACATGTTAGTTCAAAACCTTTATTGTCAAATTAGATCGGATTTCCTGAGTGAACCCCAGGGCAATTTTTCAAATTCATGGCTTAAATTTTTTAAAAATAATTTTAGTTATCATACTGTTTTATTATTTCTGACTTGAAAACGAACTAGGTTTGAATTGTTTGAGACGTCAATTTTTTATCCTCATAAAGTGAAAAATCAGTAAAGGAAACTTTCTACCTATTAGTCGTGTCGAAATACCCAAAAGAAAAAGAAAACAAAAATACAAATCCGCCACAACACACCTACAGATCATACTAAGAAAAAACTATATCAATTAATTTAATTTTACTTACTTTGTCTCTTCAGGTGGTGGCGTTTTGAGGCTTTTAAAAGCCTTAAGCCATTTGTTTTTCATGCTAGCCGTCGACGAAGCTGACATTTTGCGTTCGCGACCGGCGCCCGTGTCACCTTCAAGTTTATGGGCGAAAAGTTCTTTCTGGAATAAAAAACAGAATTATTGTTATTTCTATTCGTGGAAGGGGGAAAATTTGATGCGTAAAATTTTAATATAATTTATGAAAATACAAACTCGTATACGTAGAACGCACAATGGCAGAAAAGGAGACAGATGCCATTTTAGCCAGCTGTTTAGGAAATAGAAATAATGATAATCAGTTTAATTTTAAAATGAAAGCTTAGAATAGGTTAGTACTACTTATTATACAGTGTGTTCGATAGTGCTTCATAAAACCAAAAGTTTCTTTTCGAGCCCAGTCGCATATGAATTTGACCAAAAAAATCTACAACACAACTTTATATTTCTGATGTAGTGTTTACCTAATTTTTATAACGTCAGCAAATACAACTAAGACTATTGATACCGTGTGGTGTTAGTAATTAATAACCAATAACTAACTCATCTTTATTTCTGTTACAATACCACGTAAATAAAAAAGACTTTGTTATATCGGCGCATATTAATTGGATCATACCTCTCCAATTAAGATAAATATGTTTTTACCCGATGAAATACCGCATGTAATTTCCTAAGGCAGACATCTGATCAAGTTGGCGTTGAAGGCAAAAGTTACCATTACTCCAGTATTTGAAATTTGAGTTTGAATTTTGTTAGTTGTCAAAGTGGTTCGCGGAAAAGTGTTATCTTACGATATGCGAAATTTGATTGTTGCGGTCCACCAAAAGGGAGTTGTTAGTGGGCACAACATTGCAAATAATTTATGCAGTGCTCAAGGAACTGTTAGAAACATTATTTCGCAGGATGAAAAAAGGTAAATATTTAGATTGTCTCAAACTGGTCGTCCCTCGAATATTACAAAAGGCGATGAGCGTATTCTCTGCGCACTTATCAAAGAAGATCGTCGAGCTTCGTTGTGGGAATTAGATGTAAAATAGTAAAAAGCGATTGGTATAAGAGGTTCAAACGACACTTGTTTGAGAAAAATGAAAAAATGGGATACGGCTTCTACAAAGTAAACTGTTTAAAAAAATATATAAAAATCGAAGTTACCATTTTTTCATTTTAGGCGAAAGAAAACCTCTTCTCTCTCAAAGACAAAAATGGTACCGGCTTTTGTGGGCCAACGAATATAAAACCTGGACTGAATGTCAATGGGCTTCAATTTTATGGAGCGATGAATCTAAATTTGAGGTGTGTGTTGGCGATTCCCGAAGTGGGATCATCCGAATCCCAGGGGAAGAATACCACAGAGACTGCCTTAAAAGGAAAGTGAAGTTTCCGCATCGGTAATGGTATGGGTCTGCATGTCGGCACAAGTTTGTTACCTTTTATTAATGAGATTCAGCTGCCAGAAAGTGGATTCATATTTATTTTCAACACGATGGCGCACAGTGTGACTTTGTTAAAATGCAGCAAATAAGTCAAAATTATTAGGTTTCTAAATTCCTTAAACTCGCATTAAATGCTGTTACTAGATAATAAACAAACCATTTTAGCCCAAAATAGAATACAAAATTATCACCAATTTGATTTGATGCAGACGGGAGCCGCTAAAATTTGAATACCTATAATATTAATCAGCGATTCTAATGTGAATCAATTCGCGTGGTATTCGTTATGTATAGGTATAAATTATTGTGTCTTTCAAGGTAAGTTTATTTATAATTTTAAGAAAAATTTATATTTGCTAAGTAGTTCCACTTTTGAAAATGCTTTTTGATTTTCGGTCAAGGTTAGTATGCTTTTCATTACATTATTCAAAAATAAATATTCACTCAATTGCAGATTCGGCTAAATTTAGTTGGAATTATATACCATTTTGGTAAGCAGTCCATTTAGATTATATGACCTTAAATGTAAGTCCGGAAGCGAGCAGTAAAGCTATTTTTTCTCCTTATTCCGATTTGTCACACAAAACCTATTATATATGCTCTTATTTTATTTGGTAAGCTGTTAAAATAAATGACTTACTAAGTTTTCTAAAATAATTGTGTTTTTACTTTTTTTAAAATATATCTACTGCTACGGTCATTTAGGCACTCACAAAGTATATACCAAACTAAATATTAAAAAATTTCTATTATATTTAACTAAAACATGAAGCAATGAATAAAAATGTACAACAATATAGTAGGTATAACGAAAATGTGCCATTTAATATTATATAAATAGCTACCCACATACAATGTTTTACAACATCAGCGAAATATATTTAGGTATCTGTTTTATCTTTCGCTTACCCGGTATACTAAAATACCCAAAATGTGTAGGAACCTTATTTTTTGTCTCGAAATTATTTGGTAAAGAAGATACTAGCAAATGGTTGCCATTTTAAGCTCCAAAGTTAAAATATGATTTTTTATTTTCTAGATTATGCGCTTGTCACACTGTGTGGCGCAGCGTGTCATACCTCCAAAATAGTAACATCGTGGCTGCAAGAAATGAATATTCCGGTCCTAGAATGGAATTAAGGAGGCCCGGACTTGTCCCCTATCGAAACTCTTTGGCATGAGATGAAGAAAGCACTTCGAACCATACTAGTCCTTACCATTGCCGAATTAAAGGCGAAAATTCAGGAAACTTGGAATATTTTCAACCAGACTACTGCAATACATTAGTGCATACTTTGCCAAAGATCCCCGAAGCTGTTTTAAAATGGTAAGGCGACTGCACTTAGTGGTAACTGTAATTAATATCTCAAAATTTGCTCCAAATATTTCTTCACATTAATGACCTGCTCTCTTCAACTACCAATCCCATGCACAGTTATGCTGACGATGGTATTCTTCACTCCATTATTCATTTTTCCAGACAAATCTCGAATCAAGAGTTGGATAGTAGACGCGGATTTGTACCTATCGCTTCCCTAAGGTCTTCAATTAATCTCAGACTGGGGTGCCAAGAACCTTGTTCAGTTCAACGCCTCCAAAATTCAGTCTTGCTCCCTGTCACACAAAAAATCTGGTAACGCTTACCACATGTATGACCAAGTCCTACAGAACAATGAAACAGTCGATCTTGTTGACGTCGTTTTCGAACATAATCTCAGCTGGGACAAACACATTACTTCAGTAGCCACATCGGCAGCTAAAAAGTTTGGTTTTGTCTTTCGAGATAGAAAATCCTTCTCCCCTTCCAACTTTACACACTCTCCATGTTTTCCAAATAAGACCTAACTTGGAGTATTGCTCCCACATATGGGGAGCGACATCGCCTTCGACACTTAACATCGTTGATTCTATCCAAAAGAGAGTCAGTCGGCTCATCAATGACCCAGTCCTCACAAGGAAACTCCCTTCTATCGTTCATCGCCGCGTTGATGGGGATTTATTCCTTTTCTACCGGTACTTCCACGGATTTTGCTCTGAAGAATTAGCCGGTATTATTCCTCCTTTGGCTGTTTCTAACAGAACAACAAGAGACGCATTACATATCCCTTTACGGTCCAGCTGCAAAAACCTATAACAGACCACTTCTCTAGTTCAATCATACCTAGGGTCTCCAGATTATGGAACAAATTGCCGGCAGATGTTTTCCCTGCCCATCCTAAACTCCAATCCTTTAAATCCCGTGTCAATAGACTACATTTTCCTTCTCTTCAGACGCCCACTTTACGTTAGTACTTAGACTTGAAGTCTACGTGGGATGTCTTAGATAAAAAAAATATATGCATCAGACAATGGAATTGGAATCAAAATTGATCCTTTTTCTGACCCGTACTTAACAACTGCTCATTTAGCAAGAGATACAAAACGAAATCCAGGGTTGCCAAGCGAAAGGAAATTTACTTCAGAGGCGTTAACCACCGGTGAGTTACTTGAAATTGTCAAATGCTATGATCAAGAAAACCCGGATGGTTTACAAAAAGTTTTTCCACTTGTACACCTTGCGAGGTAGTAAGACGACATAATGCAAAATTCATTATTTTGTAAAGGAGTTAAATCTCAAAGGAGAATTTACTGGAAGAATCGAGTACAATCCAATTGTTTTCTAAAAGAGCCCAAGGCAGTGCGAAATCACTTTCAAGTAGAAAGTGGTTTGTACGAAATAAGGTATGTAAATGAAAATCTGTCCTGTAAGATTATTCTTAAAACTAATAGAAAAAAGGGAATCCAATTCGCAGGTAACCACAGATCGGCTACTATTAACAGTTCATCCTAACTGGCAAAAATGAGTGTGGTATAAAATATGCCTCTTGAAATAAATACCTTGTCAAAATAGACAAAACCATCCCTAGAAAAAATTAGTTTGGATACGAAGAAATTCAAGGTAACTAATAATGTTTATCGCGCGCTGCAATATTTACACTTTGAAAGAAAGGTATTAGTGAGCAACAGCTGATCAAAATAACAGGACATTCCAGCGTCAACTCCAATAAACCATATACCATGGATCCAGAACACCAAACGAAATTGATTTAAAAAAACATGAGAGGGAACTACCCAACTCTGTCTCCACGAAAAACTCATTGGTTGAAAGAAAAGCAGGGACAATCATTTAACTGTTATAACTGTATCTTAAAATTGCAAATCAATAAAATATTGTTGTATTGTTGTTTACCTAAAAGTATTCTTTTTTTTCGTGAAATAGTTATGTCGAATACCATTCGAGATAAAATTTTGTAGACAAAATTTTTCTTTTGTATTATCCAAGTTTGCTGCTTGCTGGCAATTTCGCTCATGACATTTTATTCAAAGCCGCTTGACTGACGTCTCCAGGCTTTGTTAATGTCATTCTCGAAATTGCCAAGCAACAGACTTTCATAACAATCGAAATATTTTGTAGCCAAACTTTTTGCTCTTATGGCGTTATATCTGAAAATATGCTGGTTAAATTTTATTTACTTTGACACTGCGGCTATATCTATTTAAGGCACCTACTTCTCCACAGAAAGTGTAAGGTATTGTCGGCGGCAAAACAGATAAAAATAAATCTATCCATTTTTCGTTATAAAATCCAAGGATAAAATAAAGCTGATGGAGCTTTAGTTGAGTCAATCTCGATCTCGCAGCAAAGCATTACATCCGATTTCATAATTCTATTTTCTGTTTTATAAAATCAAAATCAAAAAGCACCATTAATTGAAAATTCCAATGAACACTATTATGTAATTTTCAATCAGTTGCGAGATTATTAATTTGTCAGAAGTCATTTCAGTCCGTGATTGACGTACGGCATCGCAAAAACACTATTGAGTCGAATAGCTTAGTCGAATAGCATAGTTGTCCCAGCGCAGCGCGCTAGCCTAACAACATGCAATTTTAAACTCGCGATCTCGAATGGTTTTCGATAGATTTTTTCCTCAGCTTTTCCAGGGTGTAATTTGTTTTTTAAAATTCCACCTCCTTAACCTAAAAAAGAACACTAAATGTGCTGTATCTATCACTATCTATTTTTGAATTTTTGATGTCTGATAAGCGAGAAAAAAAGTGATTTTTTAAATTATTTCATTATATATTACAATAATATTGATCGCGTAAGGTAGGGCAGTATTGAGACTGGTTGGCACAAGGATGGACAGCTGTATTGTTGATACTGATATTGTCAATATTACCAATCGTTTAGGGTCCACTTATATTCCTAAGTTTCTTTAAAATGCCTGATTTAACTGAATCGCACAGAATTGAAATATAGGGGGTATGACGATAGATTGCGGACTCAAGCAGAAGTAGCACGTTTATTTAAGCACCCTGATTTACCACCAATCTCGCAAAGCACCATTAGCAAAATTGAAGCACGTTATCGTGAATTGGGTCATGTGAGGGATGTACCAAGACAACGACAACCTCGTGAAATTCAGGAAGACCCACAATTAAACATCTTCATTAGACGCCAGGAAAACCCTGTCACTCCAGTTAGGCAACTGGCCAGAGGTAACAACGTAAGTCAATCATTTGCATTAAGGTGAATAAATTTATGTAAAATGCGCCCATATAAAATGCTTATGGTGCAGGAGTTAATGGAAGATGACCCAGATCGTCGACTTCAATTTTGTGAATTTATGATAAATTCACTGGATCGGCATTCAATAGTTTTGGGCTTGGTTCTTTTTTCGGATGAGGGTACTTTTGTATTAAATTTAATGACCATGTGAATAAGCAAAAGTGTCGGTGCTGGTCTGATGAAAATCTTAACTGGATTCGAGAAAATCACACTCAACGTCTACAAAAGCTTAATGTTTGGCAATGCATAATTGGTAGCAGAGTCACTGGGCCAATATTTTTTGAAAATAATTCGTTATATCTCAATTTTTTTTTAAGAGAACCTTATTACTGCTTTGGCTGCTTTATTGCCTCGTCATGCAGATGCAGATCTTCATGATGATCGAGTATGGTTTCTACAGGTTGGTGCACCGCCACATTACGCGCGAAATATTCGACAATATTTGAATGAAATTTTTCCTAACCAGTGGATAGGGAGAAAATGTACAATTGAGTGGCCGGCTAGATAGCCAGATTTTTACCTCCTTGATTATTTTCTTTGGGGCCACCTTAAAAGTACGGTTTACGTGACAAAACCAGAAGATTTAGGATAACACACGAAATCCGACAAATAACTCCAGAAATGGTACTTAATGTTACAAATGAATTTTACTTCAGGCTAGGGTTCTGCCAGGAAAAAATGGTAAACATTTCCAACAATATTTCCATTAAAAAAATTATTTACCAAATTATATTTTTTATTTTTTTCTCGCTTATCAGGTAACATATGTATATTCAAAGGTGGGTTATTCCTTTTTTATGCCCTTTTCCGCGAGCTATCACAAAACATGCTTTTGTATTTGAAAAAAAGTTTGGTTAGTTTCTATCCCTGGTAAAATTCATGGAAATTGCTGAATCAAAAAAAGTTACCTCCTGATTTTTGGATTTTTTCAAGGAATGGATGGATTCATTGTTATCGAAATTATTCCAGTTAAATTTACCCTGTATAGAAACCACAAACACTGCCGGATACTGGTAGGACTAAATAGGTTCTAGATCATTAAAAGCAAATAACAGAAATGCAAATAACAGAACCCAAAACATTTAGAAATAACATTAAAAGGAATTCCAAGAAAATCAGTTTGGCCATATTGCTATTCTTATCAACATTGTAAACTTTTGGGAAATATTCATAAGATTTAGTTATTCATATAACCAAATAAAATACTGCTTACCAAGTGAGCTTTAAGCGACATCCAACCCATCGTAACAAACTTTGAAAAATCAAAAAGTCCGAAATTTATGATTTAACCCTATTTAACGCAAAGTCTTTAACGTATTGTCAATTGTCACGATATTTAACTTCAATAAAATTTTAAATTTCAGCACCAAACACAACAAATCACGAATGATTATCACAGATCTAAATTATTTTTGCAGGAATTATTAATTTTCTACAGGAATCAAATGAATATGAGTCAATTCTTGTTAGGTTAGCCTAGAGTCTGCCTACAGAATTTTATCGATAATTGAAATTGCGCCACTGTTTCCACGCAGAATAGAGCGGAGAACGACGAATAGAGACGAGCAATATCGAGGAAAATGCGCCAAAATTTACTTGTATTGCAGCAAAAAGGGGAGCTTCGGGAAATAAACTATCTAGTAATTGTTTTAGTTTATGCATGGCTCGGGCAAACGGCAAACATGGTTTATGTTTCCTTGCCAGCGTTTGGGGTAAGCTAATAAACTTATATAAGACCCTTAATTACTGGTCGTTTACTATGTAGATGCGACTATTGAGGAAATATGTTTGTGCCAGCAAAGATCATATTATGTGACAACGCTGTCAATGAAATAAATTAAAAAATGACTACTTATTTTGTAGGGCTAAGCTATCGATACATTACACTGGCCTACAAATTTCACGTTTTGTATTCTTATTACAATTAATCACCTGGTCCAAGTAGGCCTAAAATATCTGTTAAAATTATTACTGGGCCCTAAACTTGAAAATAAATAGAACGCTTTTTGGTTTATTGTATCACTTTTATTTATAAAGGTTACTGAACATCAAAAATAAAGGTTTTTACATTAGGAGGTGTCATTTTAATGTAACGCAAAAACACGTTTTTTTTAAAGTGCAAATATTTATATTTTAACTTTAAGTACAAAACCTTTATCACCTTTAAGGTGCGTTTCCTATGGGGCGGCTGACGCTCGCGGCTGCCGCACAGCGTCTGACGCCTAGTACTGCTCATGTGACAATTTAATGTATCCGTTTCTTTTCGAGCGTCAGACGCAAGCTTCAACGTCAATGGATTACTGGCGTCAGCCGGCCGCTGAGCGGCAGCCGCGCGCGTCAGCCGCCCCATAGGAAACGCACCTTTAATAGTGCATTGGACGATATGGACATAGACGATGTTTATTTTCAGCAAGATGGCGCTACGAGCCACACAAGCAGTCGAACAAAGGCATTATTTACAGAACAATTTTTTAGATGTGATATTTCGCGAAACGGAGATGTAAATTGGTCACCTAAAACATATGATCTGACGGCGCTGGACTTTTTCTTTTCAGACTACATCAAAGATAAAGTCTATGCCAATAGTCCAGAAACAATCAAAGCCCTCAAAGACATTATTCGAGTTGGTGTTCGGGAAATAGAGCCGTAAATATACGAAAATGTGATGAGAAAATTTGTCAAAAGGCCGAGCCGACCATTTACCAGATATCGTGTTCCACATATAATCGGAGGTTTTGTAAACTTAAGTTAAAATATAAATATTTCCACTTTAAAAAACATGGTTTTGCGTTACATTAAAATGACACCTCCTAATGGACAATCCTTTATAACTAAATCTTTTCTTGGTCTACATTCGAATCAAGGGTGTATTGCTCTGATGGATTTGCAACAGGCAACTCATCATTATGAGGATGGCGAATGGCAGATCGTAGATTTGGATATTGTAGTGCAGTCCTTTTATTATTTGTGATACCTTTTTTAATAGGAGCTATCATACAAAAATAAAATCAGTAACGTCATCTGTAGGTTTTCGCCAGATCACAGACACAGCAAAAGTTATTGGACTTTTAGCTTCGTAGCTAGCTTAGCTAGCTACGAAGATTATTCGCACAATTGCCACAACAGATATGATGTGCCCAGCTTTTGTCTTAGTCACCAGTTTTGTAGCCAAAATAAAAATGACATGCTTTCTGTATTATGAGACGAAAGACTACGTTTCTGATTCTCAAAGGTGACTTCACCTCAAACATGACAAAAGTTATCCGGTTTATTCACACAAACTCGCGGCATCTTGTTTAAAGTTCACTTATTTCTAACACATGAACACTTCTAACTAATCCAAAGGTTAAATCAGAACTGGGTAAGAATTTACACATTTACTTTTAGGTATTTACAAATATATAGACTATTTCCAGAATACTAACTCCGAGGCTAAATGACATATATTGACACGTGTTAACACGTGGTATAGTAATATCTATTACAATATTTTAAGTAGGATAGTGTCATGTAACGTCAGAGACATAAAACACGCTTTAACGCGCCATGCCACGTGTCAATTTTGACATTTTCACCATTTCAATTTTTTTTTAAAGACTCCGGTCAGAGGGGGAGCAATAGAATTTTCTGAGTTAACAGAGGGATAGTGCGACTAGCTTCCGTAAAAAAATCAGTTATACAGGGTGTATGGTTTTGGAGCTATTAAACGTCAAAGTCAAAATTTACGCGATTTCCTGTGGGATGGATTGCATGTCGCAAAAGTCAATTACCTAAATCGATTTAAATTTTCGGAGGTTGCAGAGGACCCGGAGCTTCAGAACGCTAATAAAATTGGTAGGTATCGGAAAATGGCAAGTAATTTTTTAAAATTTTCTTAGATTAAAAATGCCATTTGTAGACCTCTTTTTGGTACTTCACTCGAAAACGAAAAGTGGATTTATAGGTGAAACTTTAAAATCTAAAGTACTTTCGTTTTGCAATATATTTACCTATACCTAAAACGGCTAGAAAATAGATTTATTTGGGAAAAACTGGAAATTTCGATTTTTGACCCAAGTTTTTCACGGCTTTTAAATTTTTTTGGGGGGGTCAAAATTGATTCAAATCAAAATCCCATATAGTCTTCGGAAAGAGCTCGTCGAAATACGTGATATCCATATTATTTAGTTAAGGATACGGATACGAAGGGCGGTCGATTCTCGATAATCAGCCCGAAGGGGTGTGATATCTTGCTTAATACGAGTACATGCTCTAGAAACACGAAATTTTCAGTGCATAACAATGATGATATTGCCGACCTTCTAAGCCCCGGGGAGTGAGGGCGATTAGATGGTCTACTGCTTCTCGAATTCAGTTTTTCGTAAATTGTAAAGCATGTCAAACTCCTTCTTGGTCATCCTTATATAATTCACACATCGTCATTGGCGATTTCAACCGGCAGAATGTAAAATGCCCCAAACTCCCGCCTACGCTCATTTATTGGATGAACCCAATACTCTTTAGATTAATTTTGCAACATAAATAATGCTGCATTAGCAGCTAACGTTTTCTCCTTTTCATCTGATTGATCCATCTCTTCAAGTAGGTTAGCCATTTCTCTACGATGACAGAGATACAAAGCTTGCTCCATGACTAACAAGTCACGTGTTAATAATGTGTCGGTAGCTTTAGGTGATTCATGAGGAGAGAATAAGAAGTATTTGATTTTTTGTTTACACTGGTTGAGTAGTCCCTCGCCTCAGATGAAAGTTTACAGGAGATGGTGCTGAAGCGAGATATCTTTATAAATCTGCTATTTTAAGGAAACGAATTTTAAAATGGTCCATTAATTGGATGGAAATTTTACAAGTGACCTTCTCACACAGTAAATACGCGTTATCTAAAATGAAAGCTATTGAGTTTGATAAGAACACTTCAAGAAAAAAAATTGTTCGAGTAGATAAATGCAGCGTGTTATACCCGATGAAATGCCTTGGAGTGGAAGTGTTAAGTCAAACAGTTTGGGATTTGCCCTGAAATTCAAATTCATTGTCTCAGTTAAATGTGAAAATAGTGAGATAGTCGTGCTTTTGATAACTGACTACTAAGTCCGCATTATTCACATGAATGAAGGTAGGTTTTGAATGAGATATTTTAAATACAGTATTGTATTAGGCAGAATTACCGTTAATGGATTCAATGCAATTACTAAAGTTATTTATTATTTCAACTTATTGGTGGTAATGAAATGTCCAAAAAATGGCAAAAATCTTGGCGTAATTTTTGATCAGCATCTTAATTTTCATGAACATATAAAAAATATAATTAAAAAAGCATACTACAAACTAAGAATTTTATATAACTTTAAGGACTACTTAAATACCGATACTAAACTTAGACTGGTTGATTCAATTATTCTAAGTGGATTAGATTACTGTGATATCATTTATCACAAAAATATCAGTAACGAAGATAAACAGAAATTACAAATTCTTCAAAATAACTGTGTTCGTTTTTCAGTAGGGCTAAAAAAGTATGATCACGTATCACCTAGTTTTGACCAACATAATTTAATTAAATTAGAAAAAAGACGCGAAATCCACATATCCTGTTTTATTTATAAAATAATTTTAACTCAGAAACCAAGATATTTATTTGAAAAAATTGAATTCAGGAATAATATTCATAATGTTAGTACCAGAAATCAGAACGCAATAGAAATACCTAAACATCATACTGAAAAATATAAGTCTTCGTTTAAATATAACTCTTCTGTAATTTATAATAATATTCCTTCTAGTCTGAGGGGCTTAAGCTATATAACTTTCAAAAAAAATGTAAAAAATTATTTAGTAAGGGTAGGATTGGAAGAATGATTTTTTATAAATCAAAACCCTACCTATTTATGCAACTAGTATACTACTGTCATTTTTTGGTTTTTCTTTTTTACTTTATCATTTTTATATTTATATTTGTAATTGTTTTATTGGCATAAATAAACATCTTTATTATTATTATTATTATTAATCTAGTCTAGCACATTAAAACAAAATATGTAAATGATTTTGAATAATGAAATTTCTAGACAAATCTGAAAGAATTTAATTTCTTAATTATTGTATGCCTATAAGATTTCCCTGAGAGTATATATGTGTGCTATCATTACCACCACAAACAGGAAATTGCTGGGGCGTGACGTACTATCTGAATATTGCATTAAATAGAATTCACGTATTATCAACTGCTTACTTCAGTGCTTGTGAATATTAATATCTTTCAGAGAGAATGGCGGGTATTGCTTAAGGTAATTTGTATTACAAAATGGTGATTTGTTTATTTCAGTTTATTGTCTAATTATATGAATATCATATAAAATATATTAGAAAACTACAAACAATATGTACTTTCCAAAGAAGTTAATAAACTAAAATTTTTAAGAACTTTTAAGATGCCAAGAGTACCAAACAAATAAGCTTTTGTAGGTAGGCAACACCACAACCTACAAAATAACCGTCAACATTTTTCTTCAGCATTTTAAACTCCCAAAAATGGTGGAGGTGCTAGCAGCGTCTAAGACCAAGGAAAAGGGAAATAAAATCAAGGAATTTTAACAAATCAATTTTATTTGCAACTTGGTCGTATTAAAGTGCATGCAGTGCATTTTGACATAAAAATATTTTTAGAGAACCACCACAACATTGCACATGATTTAAGTATAAATGAAAAGGTAGTGTCACTTCAGTCAATATATTTAGTGAATCGTTACTGACGTGGCTTTATTGACACATGATAAGCACTTTTCTTGATTTTAATCGTATACGGTTTACCGATATTTCGCAGTAAGAAGAGATGGAAGACTCTCCAAAAACTGAACTAATTCTTTTATCTTGCTCTCCCTATTCAAACACTCATTTTTCCTACCTTCGGAATGTAACAAAATATCCAAAATAGTCTTGAGCGACATTGTTTATACCTTCAGTAATTAATAACCAAATATTAAATTTAATTTTACCTTTTAGATAAAGCAAAAAGATGCTTTGGACAAAGATTTCTTTTAATAAAATTAATTCACGAAGCACTGTTAAAGCAAATAATGAATGAGGCTGAATATGAGCGGAAACCAAAGGAAGTGTAAAAATACTGCATAGAGCACATGAGTTTGCAATGCTAAATTTTAATTAGTAATAAAATGCTCAGTCGTACGGCAGACCATCATAATTTTGTTTTTACAGAGGATTTTTAATTAACTGCAAAAAACTAGCTTTCATAAAAGGGCATTGTAAATTTTTTTACTGCAAAAAACTAGCTTTCATAAAAGGGCATGTAAATTTTTTACTGCATAAATCGCTAAAGGAAGTTATTACAAATCCAAAAATATTTTTTTGAAGAAAATTACTAGTATTTCCATAATTTATCTAATTTTTTTTTACTTCTCAATATAATTTATTACAATTTAAGCACACACACTCTTTTTTTGTTAATAAAGTTCAAAATAAAAGGATAAAAGCAACCTCCATAAATACCATAAGATCAAAAAAGAACGTCCTCCAAGTATCACGCATGTCTTGAATTATTACTCTTGAAAGGTAACATAGGTAAAAGGTTTAGGTGAATGAAAAATAAAACTGCCAAGTTCTGAAGATTTTATTTTTAAGCAAATTACAATGATGTCATTGACATTGCATAAAACAGAATTAAAAAAAAACATACAACGAAGAACCTAAAAATTATAAATTTAAACTAAATGACAGACGTGTCCATCTTCTACTTCCAAACATGTTCTCAGTCTTCTTTTTTACAGCATCAAAAACATTGGTGAGTACTTGGGTGGAGTTGTTAATCTCCTGAAATTTATTTGAAATTCTAGCCGGTAGGTCTTATAAATTTTCACCAGGTGTTTTGAAAATCGAGTTTTTAATGTGTAGCCATAAAAAAAGTCGCACGGCGTGAGATCGCAGGACCGTGGTGGCCACCTAACTGGCATATTATGGTAAATGATTCGGTCTTCGAAAAATTTTTCCAAAAAGTTTATAATAACAAGAGTTGCGTCAACTGATGCGATGAGTGATGTAATGATGCGTCGCCGGCGGCCAAAATAATATACTCTTCGTTCATCTTATGGCAACATAATAATTTAAATATGGTAAGTACTTATTGCCACTTTGCTGAACATTGTTCCATATCGCTCGTCATCGTGCATCAGCAACCAGTTGATTAAAAATTGCCCCATAACGTCTGTTGATGTATGTAGTTAAACAATTTTGTGACGTAATGACCGCAGGAAAATAAACAATTTTTGTCGCCCGTGATAAAAGTTAGTTTGTGCATCTTTGATATTACTAAATGATAAGATAATATTTTAGATAATCTGCGCGATCTATATCATCATCATCATCATTTCTAGCTGTTTTAACCATTTCCAATTATGGTGTAGCCTCCCTTACATATTCATTTTTCATTTCGACCCATTGTTGTCTATTGTTGGCTATGCGGCCCAGGTTAGTCCCGATAATTTCTGCGGGCCCAGGTTAGTCCCGATAATTTCTGCGGGCCCAGGTTAGTCCCGATAATTTCTTTATATCATGGTCCCATCTCAAATTTGAACGTCTTTTTGGTCTTTTCACGTCTCTGGGGTACCATTGTGTAATTCTCGTGGTCCATCTATTGTCAATCCTTCTCGCGAAGTGTCCTGCCCATTGCCATTTTAGGGCCTTGATCCTGTGGATGACGTCCATCATATGGATTTTCAGTCTTATCCACTCTATTCTCTTGCGGTCCGTACCAGTTATTCCTAGCATGCATCGTTCCATAACCCTTTGTGATACCTAGAGTTTTCTTGTTATGTCTGTTTTTAGTATCCAGGTTTCACATCCGTATGTCATAACTGGTAGTATACACTGATCAATCAATCAATCAATCACTAGAGTAATAATTTGACCTAAACGTGTAAATAATATTTTTTATTTGTCTATTAATAAATATTAATATTATATATATATATATATATATATATATATATATATATATATATATATATATATATATATATATATATATATATATATATATATATATACAGGGTGATTGATGGTGAGTGGCCTATTAGAAGTTCTGGCGAACTAGTCAACGGATCACTTTGAAAATTTGGTAGTTTACATAAGTGGACATGACCTTTCTTTTAAAATTATTTTTGGCCTTGCGGTGTTGCCGCTTCTACTGAAAAGTATTAGCACCTATGATAATTTAAATGGAACACCCGGTATATTATATTTTTTTTAGAATCCCTGTTGGTTTGTTAATAAGTTTCGTTAACATATTCCTATGTCTATCTAGTATCGTTGTCGAGATAATAATTATTTTCTTCTTTTTTTCTCGGAAAACATGGTAGTCAATAAGGGCTGATATTTTTGAACTCATGACAGATAGGACACTAGAATTTGGTGGAGAGCTAGGTAATACCACGAGGCTATTCACTCGGTGTCCAAATCGTAGTTATATTTGTACAGGGTGTTTCAAAAATAAACATATTTTGATGGTTTGGAAAAATGATTAAAAGTACATTTTTTTAAATGGAACACCCTGTATTTTAACCGCGGTCCTAAAAGCTCTGTAAATTTCCTATCTTTCAATATATCATGTCCCTATACCTATCTCGAATAGTTTTTGACTTATTAGCATTTATTTGGACAATTTAACTATTACAGATAACATTCACGAGTTTTTAGGAAAATTTGAAAAGTAGCCTTTGGAAACTGTTGTTTTTAAATGGATGACACTTTTCTATTATTTATTCCGTTTCGTTGTCAGTTGGTTGCCGTACTTGAAAATTCTAATTTAAGGTTTTAAGAGAAATGGAAGAAAACAATAATTATTCAAATACAGTACTTATGAATTTATTTGTTTTACATGGTCAGTGTGATAAGATCATTAGTCGTACTTGTAGAAAATTCAATGAAATGTATCCAAATTTGCCATCAATGAACAATAAGAAATCGGGCATTTCAAAATTTGGATGCTGGTGAACTTAGACTTGCTACTGGACATGGTGTAAACAAGCGAATTTTAAAATGCTTAGATGTCAACGGCCAACGTTTTGAACATTTATTAAAAACTAATTAAATGTTTTTTACTTTTTTCTTGGTAATTTTGTTAGAAGTCAAAAAAATATTATTATGTACACTACAACTTAAATATGATTAAGTAATTTTAAGCTTTAAGAATTTACTAATTGTTTAAAATTTGTCTAAATTTCTTATTGTTCATTGATGGCAAATTTGGATACATTTCATTGAATTTTCTACAAGTACGACTAATGATCTTATCACACTGACCATGTAAAACAAATAAATTCATAAGTACTGTATTTGAATAATTATTGTTTTCTTCCATTTCTCTTAAAACCTTAAATTAGAATTTTCAAGTACGGCAACCAACTGACAACGAAACGGAATAAATAATAGAAAAGTGTCATCCATTTAAAAACAACAGTTTCCAAAGGCTACTTTTCAAATTTTCCTAAAAACTCGTGAATGTTATCTGTAATAGTTAAATTGTCCAAATAAATGCTAATAAGTCAAAAACTATTCGAGATAGGTATAGGGACATGATATATTGAAAGATAGGAAATTTACAGAGCTTTTAGGACCGCGGTTAAAATACAGGGTGTTCCATTTAAAAAAATGTACTTTTAATCATTTTTCCAAACCATCAAAATATGTTTATTTTTGAAACACCCTGTACAAATATAACTACGATTTGGACACCGAGTGAATAGCCTCGTGGTATTACCTAGCTCTCCACCAAATTCTAGTGTCCTATCTGTCATGAGTTCAAAAATATCAGCCCTTATTGACTACCATGTTTTCCGAGAAAAAAAGAAGAAAATAATTATTATCTCGACAACGATACTAGATAGACATAGGAATATGTTAACGAAACTTATTAACAAACCAACAGGGATTCTAAAAAAAATATAATATACCGGGTGTTCCATTTAAATTATCATAGGTGCTAATACTTTTCAGTAGAAGCGGCAACACCGCAAGGCCAAAAATAATTTTAAAAGAAAGGTCATGTCCACTTATGTAAACTACCAAATTTTCAAAGTGATCCGTTGACTAGTTCGCCAGAACTTCTAATAGGCCACTCACCATCAATCACCCTGTATATATATATATATATATATATATATATATATATATATATATATATATATATATATATATATATATATATATATATATATATATATATATATATATATATATATGTATAATATCTATATATATATTTTTATTGTTTGCTTCTTCGGATTTTGTTCATTTTCAAAATATTTTTTTATACTGTTTGGTAAATGACCCTGAATACTTTAAGGTCCTTGGAGGAATGCCCAGTCCTCCAAAGCCCAATAAAACCAAAATAACATTACTGTTATATTGGTGAAAAATCACTTTAATGAAAAATACCTTAAACAAATACTATGAATTTGGAAATACCACTTATAATATATTCTTAAATCCATCAGAAAATAACAAATATTGATATTAAAAATTGATTATCCATACCTGTAACCCTCAAGCAAACCAATTTTCAACTACATATTTAAGAAAAAATTGGTAATGATCCATTTGCGTGTTTTCTGTACTTTTATCTGAAATTACTGTTTATTTATTTTACCTGGGACAATGTAAAAAGGCTTATTGCATTTCAGTATTCCTTATTAAATTATGGAATCTAGTCGTCTAACCATTAATAAATCAAACTGAAGTTGCTGTGTGAGCTGCACATAAAGCCACCATTAAAATATTACATCAAATAAGTTTACTGAACCAAACTTTATTGAGCAATAAAGCTCTCCATCGATATTGTTGCTTACAGTAGCGTCAAGCAGTCATAAGTTACAAGCTAGACGTCTCCTTATAGTTCAGTCAATTAGCATTATATCTGATAAAAGAATACCAACAGATAAATACAATAAAAACTAAGGATAAAACTTCCACAAAATTTTCTTCCAATATAACAATTTTTTCGCCAATTATGTTATGACTAGTTTTTGGCCACCAAAAAGGTTATTAGATACCGCACCAGAAATTCATGAGAGTTAAATATTATTATTATCTTTTTAGATGTGACACGCAAAAAATAACGATTTGGTTAATCGGTTGTACAAAGCGCGCCGCTATTGAAGATAATGTAAAAAACGTTTTTTGATAGGTTATTTAATGAAAACATCCAAATAAGCCTGTCGCCAAGCTGGGCCAAGCAATAGAGAAATTTGTCGTGACATTAATACTATTAGAAAACCGCCTGTGCCATCATCTGAAAGACGATCCGTAGATGGTTCCTGTTATATTTCCAACTCTGAAATTCTTTCCTTTAATTTGTTATAAACATTTTGAGCAAAAAAACGCGATTTTTTTAGTTTTTTGCTTATAAAATGGAAAGTAATGAAGCAATCTTAATGGTCTAAATAGACGATTTGTAGAGAATAAAAATATGAACAAAATGAGAGGCCGAACGTCCCCATAGGATAAGTAGCAACGGAGAAAATTCGGAAAACCGGAATATTAAGAGAGTTGTTTTTTAATTCATAAATGGACGATTTTTAAAAGCAGAGGGTTCAAACTTTGGGAAAAAGTAGTAATTTATAGCTACTTTATGTGTGCAAAACCCCGACGCTGTCCGACGATTAGTTTTGCCACAATCGTCATTTTAATTTTTCAACACACCATTTTGCAACAGGTCTGGATGCTCTATGGATCGTCCGATTTTAATTATTGAAACGGATTTGAAAGTACAAGTTTAATTGAACAATATGTATATTTTAGTTTTCCATAAAATGCTACGAAACCGGTTGAAAATGCACGTAAAGATGCGTGAAAATGGCCGAGCGCGCGAAATCTATCGAGTAGCGGGAGAGAAGCGGAGCGAAGGGGAGCCAATATTCGCGCGGTAGGCCATTTTCACGCATCTTTACGTGCATTTTCAACCGGTTTCGTAGCATTTTATGGAAAAACTAAAATATACGTATTGTTCAATTAAACTTGTACTTTTCAAATCCGTTTCAATAACTAAAATCGGACGATCCATAGAGCATCCAGACCTGTTGCAAAATAGTGTGTTGAAAAATTAAAATGACGATTGTGGCAAAACTAATCATCAGAGAGCGTCGGGGTTTTGCACACATAAAGTAGCTATAAATTACTACTTTTCCCAAAGTTTGAACCCTCTGCTTGTAAAAATGGTCCATTTATGAATTACAAAACAAAACTCTTAATTTTCCGGTTTTTCCGGATTTTCTCCGTTGCTACTTATCCTATCGGGACGTTCGGCCTCTCATTTTGTTCATATTTGTATTCTCTACAAGTCGTCCATTTAGACCATTAAGATTGCTTCATTACTTTCCATTTTATAAGCAAAAAACTAAAAAAATCGCGTTTTTTGCTTAAAAATGTTTATAACAAATTAATGGAAAAAATTTCAGACTTGGAAATATAACAGGAATCATCTACGGATCGTCTTTCAGATGATGGCACAGGCGGTTTTCTAATAGTATTTATGTCAAAATATCGCTAATATTTTGCTCTGTTGCTTGGCCTAAGCGTAAACAAGCTGCCACGAGGCGAGTGGTAGACCGTGGGACATTTTACGACTGATTGACCAATGGCATTACTTCGCGGGCAGCCATCGACCGCATGGTTTTGTTTATGCTTGGAGACAGACTTATTTGACTTTAGTTAAATATTCAGTAGAGGGGATAAGATAACCCTTGACCGGTTTTTGGCTTAAAAAACAAGTTGCTAAAAATATCTTGTGTAATGAATGTAAAATAAAAAATCGTCTTTGAGAGATTGGTTGCTAAAGCAAGGGTTTCATCGACTGTAATAATATGATGTATTTATAATTTTCTATTTAATTTTAACTTGATTCCTATGTTCCTCTCCTTATCTCCTAACATCAAAAAATTATAACTATGGTTACACATAATTACCAAAATTGTAAAACATAAATTGGTTTACTAAGATTTACGGTAGTTGTGCATTATTTATTAATAGACAAATAAGAAATATAATTTTAAAACAGGTTTAGGTCAAATTGTTACTGTTACTGGAGCGGCAGCTGCAAAAACAGAAACGATCAAAATAATGCATAAATATCGTGCATTTCCTTAACTGAACTTTATTGAGTAATAAATATACAATATAATTATTTACAGCAGTGAAAAGCCATCGTAAATTATAACTTGTTGCCAACTACGTATTTAATTTCATGCATTTGTAATAATTTTTATCTTCATACACCTCACGGAGGCAGCAAGCCTAAGTACAACCGTGGGCTGTAGATCGCAAAGCCGACTCACACACCCAGTGCTAGAAACATCCAAAGGGATTTCACCAGTCCTTTAAGAGGGTGTGTGGAGTGGTTCCTCCTCGGTCGGGAGAGAATTCCTCTATTACCTTCCATTCAGCACGCTTACACCATACACACGCTTCATTCATACTGACAATCACAAACACCCAGACCTGTACTTTTTTTATGGTTCAGCACGGGAATCGAACCAGGTGCGGCGCCGCGCCGTGGTCAAGTTAGCCCGCTTCGCATTTCTCCGCCGTTACCAATCGAGCCACCGGCATGTAGTATGTAAGGCCCATAATACAATGCGAAAAATATTAAATCACTCAGCGAAATCTTCTTCTTTGATTCCGCCTTTTAACATCTTTATATTGGGTCGACGATCCTGATCGCGGCGTTTCGAGGTCTATCTCCTTGACGATATTTTCGGTCGTGACGAGATTTTTGTTAATCTGAAAACTGACTGAACCTTTTGAAGCGGATTAGTGGAGGAGTAGCTCCACAAAGCACATCATCAAGACAAGTGCCTAATTTTATAATGTAGAATTTACTGTTATATTTTCAAGTAGTTCAGTTGCTGCTTGGGTTTTGGGTATTTTCCAACATGAGCGAATAAAACGCGTGAATTCGCGAGAGCATGAACTCAAAGTAGAAGTGTCAGTCATACCATTGACGTCTGTGACTTTTGAACTGTTATTTGTCCGCCATGACATTCTGAAAACTAGTTTCAGAAAAAAGCCCATTTTCTAGAGGAAATTGAAATCTAGGTTCCCTCTAGGTTCTATAAATGGATCTTTGTTAGGGACTCTAAAGGGATGAGTAGTGTCGAATATTCTCGTTCTTATTATATATTTTGTTAGGATGTGAATTCTAACCTATAATTTCATATGTCAGAGTTTGATCGGTATTCTTTTTAGGGAGGACCCAGCCTAATGATTTAATTATTTAGCTATTCGATATATTTACATAATAAAGTTATCTCATTTAGAAGTCAGTTTTTTGACATTTTGATGGTTCGGAGAAGTCCTGGGCCTGTGCCAATGTCCAAGCCTTTGGAGTGGAGTAGTAACACTCAAAAAGGAATAGTTTTCGATCTTGCGATCGACATTTGGTGGCCCAGGGTTCAAACTTTAAATGACATCAAGATAAGTACTTAATTTTAAAATCTCCATGAAAAGCCAAATGTTTTATATAACCATTTTGATAGAGCAAACTGATTTAAGATAGTGTTCTAGCACTATAAAGGCGTTGCAACTTCCTAGAGCTAGTCAAAGAATTATCTATTTTTTAATACGTACATCTTATTCAAATTCTACGATGTTTTTCCATTTTGTTTAATTAAACATTAAATTATTTTATTGTGTTGCATTATGTGCACATTTAAGTTTACTTACAGGAGCTTTAATTATTGGACGGTGGGATATTTGATACGTTTATATTCCTGCAAGTGGTGCCAAATTACATCTGTTTATTGGCCCACATCAATGATGTTAAGAAGTGTATATGTATTTTGGGTAAGTACATTGATAAGTAATTAGCACGTGGCATTAATGAACTAAAATTAGTAAACTGACCAGCTACTAGAGCTAGTCGATGGCACGTTGTCATACATCATAGCCTTTACCATAACAACTACTATTTGAGGGCAACAACAAATTGTTATAACTTTATTTGGCTCCTCTTATTGTATCCATAGTTCTTTCATGTCTTCTGTGATAAATTTAATTAACGTTATACTCGTAGTTAAAATGTTATTTTATTAACGTTTTTAGAGTCTATAATGATCGCAAAGAAGATTAAGCAAAAATACTTTTATTAAAACATGCTTATTATTCAAATAAAAAATTGTATATATGTATAAAAGAGAACAAACTAAATTTTGATGTGTCAAAAAAGTTGATCTCCGCGTTTTACCTGGAATTATATTGTATTTACTGTACGTAAATCCGTACAAAGGAGCTTATTACCATTTTATATTCATTTGTATATAATTCATGAGGTCATACATAACTAAATAGAAATCCTTGTGAGAGCTGTACTTGGAGAAACCATCAGAATACAACATACGAAATAAGTTTATTTAATAAAACTTTAGTGGAAAATAAAGCTGCCGGCTAAAATATTTTCTTTTACAGTAAAGAAAAGCTGTCATAATTTAGAATTAGTTTTCATAATTAAGTTTGCCTTATTACAGATGAAAAATACCCATCTCATCCATTTGCATTATTAAGCAATTTTTTTCTATAGCTTCCCAGTTAATTTAGTCAGTCTTACATCAAATTAAAAATTCACGAAAGATATAAGTAAAAAAATCATAACAAGATTTCTTGGTTAGTAAGAGTAGTAAAGGTTTATTAGAGTCAATTTATTGGTAATCATAATAAAAGTAAAATTTTATAAAGGCGCATAATCTGGGGAAATACATTGTTTTTCTATTTATATTTCTGGTAAAACTAAACAACATTAAAATATTTTAATTTTTTTTAAAGAAAATAGCAATATTCTATATATTAGGTTTCTAATGAACAAAAACGCATCTAAAAATCACTCTAAAGTTGTTTATTTTTATTTTATTGAATATGATTAGCATGTTATACTCTGATTAAAAATAATTCGGTAAGAAAAATTTGGAAATTAGTATTACATATACATTATTATAATGTAATATATTAATATATAGGGTATTTCTTTAACATTGCGAAAAGCTTTAAGGAGGTGTTCCATATTAACATATTTTCAAAAGGACCTTCTATCGGAGTTACACCCCTTTAAAGAGGTAGGTTAAAATTCAGTTTCTACGGTATTTCTTAAATTTTCAGTAACATAGAAGAATGAAATTTGTGATATAGATAATCTAGAGACCCTGGGTATGATATTTCCTTATGCGTCAATAAATTAGCGGAAAATCCGTCACAATCTAATAACTAACGCGCCGCCCGGCTTAGTTACATTCCATGGGCGCGCTCGGGCTGGCGGCGGGTGGCGTGCTACCCATGAATTTAAACAATTAAAAAACCAACCAAAAAATGAATTCAAGATGAGTGTAAAAAACAGTTAGGGCTCAGTATTGCTAAACCGAAACAAGGATATGGTAGTTCCAATGACGAGAATACTGCCCCAAATTTTTTTGAGCAACATGAGGTAAGAGTCAAAATTACTGGCCTTAACGATGAACTACTTTGTAAATTCTACACACTTAGTGAAAATAATGTAAATAAACTTAACGATATTGCTAGAATCACGATTTGTATCTCACAGAGTATTCGTGGTATAATATGCCTATTAGTGTTCATAAAATAATTGTTCATTGCTATGAGGCTTTCTTTCAATTTGACATAACAACAGGCGAAATGTCAGAAAAGTGTTTGGAAGCTAAGCACAAAGAAATTCGCAAAGAAAAATTAATACTTACCAGAAAACTTTTCCGAGTAAAGTCAAATATTGATTTAATGAATCGCTTAATCATTACGTCGGATCCCTTACTCAGTGGCGGCTGGTGAAATTTCGAAGTTGTATATCTCTGTTCTTACTTACAGGACCCGTACCAAATGTAGGGGTTTTAATAGTGAGCCCACTGGGAATGTTCTGGTAAAGAAAAAAAAACATTTTGTAATTTGCGAAAAAAAGTTGAATTTTTGGTGTGCCCCTCCTAAGAAAAAAATGAATATGTCTAGGTATTTTATTTATTATTTTTCTACACAAATCTTACAGCATTCTGTCGACAGTTTTTAAATTTTGAGGGAAAAAAATGTGTTAGTAGAAAGTTATAGTCATTTGAATTTCTTTAAGCCTAAAATATAATTTTAAAAAAAATTCAAATGACTATAACTTTCTTCTAACACATTGTTTTCTCTCAAAATTTAAAAACTGTCGACAAAATGATGTAAAATTTGTTTAGAAAAATAATAAATAAAATACCTAGACGTCTTCATTTTTTTCTTAGGAGGGGCACACCCAAAATTGAACTTTTTTTCGCAAATTACAAAATGTTTTTTTCTTCACCAAAACATTCCCAGTGGGCTCACTATTAAAACACCTAAATTTGGTACGGGTCCTGTAAGTAGGAACAGAGATATACAACTTTGAAATTTCACCAGCCGCCACTGCCCTTACTAGCATTTTATCGAAAAACAAACAATAAAAAAGAAAAACGTTTAGCTAAGGACAGTGCCATAGAATACATTGCATGTATAGAAGACACTGATCCTCTGTCAGCATAATATCACGACTAATCTTGAAGATAGCTCAGCAATTGAAGGTGACTGCATGTTCTTGCTTTTCCTTAAATTAGGTTCATATATGTATATTCTTTTCATTAACTATTACAGTTGATAATATTATTTATTTTAAGTATCATTTCTACCGTTAATGTGATATTCTAAGAAGCATAAGTTTAAATCCATTTTTTGAACCTTACAATAGAAAATAAATAGGTTTTGTTTTAAATATAGACCAATAGTCGACAAATTTGTGGTAAATAAATTATATGATAATATTAATTTATTTCCGAGTTCCAATGTTGTCCCAACTCCCCCTAATGTCGCTGCACTGTGAGGCGGCAATTTTATAAAAAGCGAACTGTGTTGTTAGAATAAATTATAATTTACATTATAGCATAAATGTAATATGGAGATGGCGGTTGAAGTGGATTCATTGTTAGTATATTATTATTAGTTTTTTCTAGAATCCGTAGTTTCATCGACCGTTAACCACAATTTTTATTGTTACAATTTTTATTGTAGATTTTAGCAGTAATGTTGTTTTTAATTCTTTCGTGGAGAGGCGCACTATGGGAAAAAATGCGAAAAACCTGGCCAAAATAAAAAAGATTGCTTTTTATCTGTGGATAAGCACGTTCTGCTTCTTCGTACAAAATAATAACATGATTAAAAGGATGTTCTTTCTGAGCTTTACTACTAAAAGAATATATCTGATTTTTCCAGTAAAATTTCATGAAGTACATTTTTTTTATTGTATAACATCACAAAACTGCAGTAAGACCAATGGAAATGGAAAAAATTCACAATCACCTACATACCCAAAAAAAATAAAATAAAATATGTTTCTGCTACCAATCGCAGTTTTTTTAAAAATATACACGAAGTTTAATGTGTACAGTAGTTTAAAACGCCAAATTTATGGTTGGGGAATGAGAGGCAATATATTAAATTTCACAAAAGACCAAATCATTAACGAACGTCAAAGCTAATTTATAAAACGAATGACAATTCGAAAGTAAATAATGGAATACTTATGTTCTTATCTCTAGGCAGAACCTCCATTTGTTATATCAAATAAAAATGCCACTAAAAGTTGGAAGGTACTTTGTAATTTTATTTCCTAAGCTTTGGTTCCGTAATTTGTGACGCAAACGTTCTCTAGAACAGTTGACTAACTGATGGCGCGCGGGCGCATATCACTTCGTGCGGTTTATGAATGCAACATCACAAAATATAACTCTCACTTTCTCTCACAGCATAGGTTTTTCGCCCGCATTCCGAATTCACAATTCGGATCTATGGCGAGGATTCTCCTATAGTTTCCAATAGTGAGGCGGTAAATACCTTTACAACGTTGTTTTGTTTGACAATTTTCACTGTGAAGCATGTTTTTCTCAAAAGTGCCGAAACGCTGTTTGTAAACTGTTTTAAATGGCTATTTAACGCACTCGTCATAAATATTAAGCTGAAAAGAAATTCCGCTTAAGATCTTGGGACGCTTTTTATACTTACGAGCTGTACTGTTTACATGGCGAGTGCACATTTGCCTCATCCAACAGAGAAGGTTTTTATTGCATTGTACTTTAAATCCGAAAAATTCGTAATAAATTTTTTAATACTAACACTACCCAGGCACTGTTTACTTCAGCCATATTCGCTCAATGCTGATAACCGCAAATAATAAAAAAAAAACAATACAATACGCTGCCGCCAAAACCTGTTTCCTGAAAAATGTGATATAACGGCAAATAAATACGAACTTTATAAATTGTTAAACTGCATTAACTTGGGAAGACAGGAATTATAACAACCAATAATTGACGTCTGCCAAATCTGTGAAGAAAGCCGGCTTTTGTCTCGCCTCGCATCGCATCAGCCCATTCCTTTTCGGCGGCGCCCGTCACGAGAAGCCGATATAAAAAATAACTTAAGGAATTTTGCTTGGGTTTGATAAATTTTATTTTAATTGATTTCAATTTGATTTAAATTCTTTTTGTCAAATTGCGTATACGCATGTGCTTATTTCCGGCATCGACGCCTCTGTGATGCCGGCCGGCCTTAGTGGTGACCAAAAATCAGACAATAATCAGGTTTTTCTTTTTGTTTCACTCATAATTAATCTTATACTATATTTCAGTATTGTTCTTTTTGGTTTTTTAATTTCATTTCAATAATTCCATTGGAGCATGTTGATTAAAAATAAGTATTTTAATGTATTTACGTGTTTTATAATCTACTATAATATTTTTATCGATAATAATATTAATTAATATTTTTCGGAATTATTCAATATGAAAAATATTTTAATAAACAATTTCTCAGTCTGACGATTCTCCTTAATTTTAAAATGGTTATGTTTTGCTACAAAGTTGTAAACTCTTAACTTTACTGAATCGAATATTCAAATCCCGATTGTTACTATTCCATTTCCCTAAGGATGAAATTATTACTTAGACGAAGCATTATATTTTGTGTTTCTCTTAAGGGACTTTGTTAGAATAATGTTTTCACCTATTTGTGATAACTTTTATACAATAGTATCAAGTTCAGTTCAATGTTAGTTCAATCAAGTTCTCTTAATTAGATATATAACGGATGTACTTAAAGTCTTTCGACAACAATATAATATTAGCTATTAAGACAGGAAACAACAATAAAAAAAATCAGATACACATTGTCCGAGAGACGATGTTGAATTATCATATATGAATAACCTTAAGTCATAAGGATTCTACCGGTTTATAGGCAATCCATTGGAAAATGCGAAGAATTATTTCTAAGCTTTAGTAGCACGGTCAAATAACTCAAGAGAAAAAGAACTATTTTTGACTCTGGTCCGGTTGCCTTTCGGCTATCGCCATATCTGGGCCCTTACACTTCATCAGGCAGTCAGAATGGCTGAATAATAGGCTAGGGGCTTACGTTCAGGGTGGCTTCTTGGCCTAAGTGGAACAGAGACCGTGAAAACACTAAGCTTATTTTTAAAACGATAAAACTTGCAAGTCTTCTGAGCTTCATCAAAATTAACAAAAGACGAGCTTTGTTAGGTTAGTGATTAAAGAGAATAAATGTTTTAGGGAGAAATAAATCTTAAAGGGTATAAGTCAAAAACCAAATCTGCTATATAAACTGGTAACTCAGAAAAGTATTCCCCTGAATCATGCAAGTTTATTATTTTTTTTACAAACCACATTTGTGTCAGTTTGGTCTTACAATGACATATATGTCAAAAGTGATATTAAGTCGCCCACTTTGACGGTATGTATTGTACAGGATGACAACATTAAGCTTATCCCTCTTTAGAGCTGACTGTGTATTCCATAAACCGGTCAAGTCAAAATTCATGACATTGTTTACTTTGCAGCCTGTGTTACCACCACCACTTTAACAAGCAGTCATAGATGTCGGTATGGCATAGAATAATAAAGTACCGCCCCTCTACAAGTACATTTGAGTTTGCCCCAAACATTTACCCTGTTGCTGATCAATAAATGCCGACAGGCAATGCGTGGCGTTACGTTAGTTATAGGCGATTTTATATAAATTCTATGGGCAATATACTTTGCCTCCTGCTTATAATACAAATTTAAAGTATATGATTTAAAATAATCATGTAAATAAAAGGATAAATTAATTTAAAATAATAGATATCGGTAAATTGCCTGCCAATTGCGTTCTATGTATTTATTTAGGTGAAAAGAACAAGCAAATAATTTTAGAAAATAAAACTATGCCTAATAATTAAGACAATAATTTTATTCTTATTAAAATATATACCTACAGAGTCTTCCGAAAATATGATATGTATAAGAATTTTGTTGAAAATTGCCAAATATTGTAGATAAATTGCCAAATATTTTTTTGGAGTTTTTTTGCTTTTTTTACACTTTAAATAGTAAATTATTAAAAAAATTTGTATTTTTGTATTCTTTTATTTTTCAAATTTAAAAAATCTTAAAATGCCAAAAATTATTCTAAACAAGAAAAAAATATCTAAATTTATGAAATTAGGTAAAACAAGAAATTATTTTTTAGGAAAATAGACTTTTTTCAGTTCTTTGTTCGTCCTATTTTCTCGATTAAAGCCTGGCGATTCCTTACCGTGGAGATTTTTAGCAACTGTTTGTCACAGTAAACATTTTTATTGAAGCAGTTTGTAAAAACATTAAACACATTTGACATTCATGACATGACACAATTCATGCTTTTTTTTATCTTCTGACAGCCCACGAAGACCGAGGTCTAAGTACTATGTACCGTGGGGAATCGACTCACACATCCAGAGCTGGAAACATCCGTTGGGATTTCACCAGCCCTTTTTAGAGGATGTGTGGGGTGGTACCACCTCGGTCGAGGAAGAATTCCTCTACCACCTTCCACTTTTTGTGACAATCCTACTAAATGTTTGGCCACACTTTTTTTATTAAGCGTGCGGCCGGGCCAGGATTCGAACCTGGTCTAGTGCCGGAGACGAGTCACAAACCCAGCGCGTTGGACCACTGGGCTATTGCTCCGACTCACTTTAAATTACCGACTGCTTTAAATTACCTTCATAATCACTTTCGTTAAAATGTCTAGAATAGATTCTGGCATTTTTCACATTAAACTTATCTTCCCGTTTGCACAGACGCTTCCAAACACTTTGTGTTTCTTGGTTTTTGGGGAAACTAAAAACTTTAATATCGGGCATAAAGCCCTTGCATTGATTGTTCACATCACAACCATACACAACACACCTCATTTTCACTTTTAAACTCTTAAAAATGATTTAAAAATACCAAAAAATATCTAAAACACAACGCGATCTTAACAAAGACGTGTCTTGTTAACAAAATATGGCGGAATTACTCACAGCGTATCATATGCGCGGTATCATATCTTCTTTTATTTCATGCTTTGCTATGATCTCACATCCGGCCAATGTGATCCTCGATTCGAGGCTTCTTCGTCATGCTTAGCCGATACTAGGGTGTTCTTTTGCAGCAGTTTTACCATAATTTGTTGAAATCCTTATTGTATAAGGAATTTTCAGGTGGTTAGAGAATTTATTCTCAATTTTTGCATATTTATATGTACCCCTGACAAGTAGACTTTCATTCATACGTTTGAAAATTTTACCTTACGGTAAACTCTACTCTGAATGCTCGAAACTGCTAATGGATGGCGCTGCCTGTGTCTCACTGCTTATGCAGTACGACAGTTGTAGCTTTAAGGGATTACTTTTTCGGAAGGTTGGTATGTTCGTCTATCCTGTAGGTACTGATGAGAACCAACGAGTTCGAAACCGGTCTGCAGGTGACGACATCCCAACTAAAGAAAAAGCTTCCTTCTTCCTAGTAGTTTCTTGCATTCAAAACAAGTATTTTATTATCTAACGGTGTTAGAAGAAAATACGGCAAATTTTGGTATGTAATTCAGCGCTCGGAGGGGCATATAGTCCGGAGAATAGCTGTTTTACCATAATTTGTTGAAATCCTTATTGTATAAGGAATTTTCAGGTGGTTAGAGAATTTATTCTCAATTTTTGCATATTTATATGTACCCCTGACAAGTAGACTTTCATTCATACGTTTGAAAATTTTACCTTACGGTAAACTCTACTCTGAATGCTCGAAACTGCTAATGGATGGCGCTGCCTGTGTCTCACTGCTTACAGTACGACAGTTGTAGCTTTAAGGGATTACTTTTTCGGAAGGTTGGTATGTTCGTCTATCCTGTACTGATGAGAACCAACGAGTTCGAAACCGGTCTGCAGGTGACGACATCCCAACTAAAGAAAAAGCTTCCTTCTTCCTAGTAGTTTCTTGCATTCAAAACAAGTATTTTATTATCTAACTGTGTTAGAAGAAAATACGGCAAATTTTGGTATGTAATTCAGCGCTCGGAGGGGCATATAGCCCGGAGAATAGCTGTTTTACCATAATTTGTTGAAATCCTTATTGTATAAGGAATTTTCAGGTGGTTAGAGAATTTATTCTCAATTTTTGCATAAGTTACTATATTCTAAACCAGTTGTATTTGATTTCGAAGACAGAAATATATGGGTCATAGCTTCATATATCAGCCACTTAACTTCACAGGATATGTACATGTACAAAAAACCGGACAATGTTACAGAATTATATTAATGTCGCTCACTTCTTTCAAATGACAAAGCATGTGCTGCTGTTACACGTTTACCGGTTGCGATACGGTAGAATGGCTCATTGAATTAGGAAAGGTTACAGCAATGAAGCACATTCTTCTGTTAAGAGAACTTGTCTTATCTGCGAATAATACAGCAACTTGGAACTACGAGGAACCAACAGATGAGCTGTTTCTTGAAGTTCTGTTGTAAACTATTAGGATTATTTACAATGATTCAGTAAGCGAACGATTGTGCCATACCCGAGCACGTAAATGGCTGTATCTTTGACATTATGATTCTGTCCGGTTGCCCCCCGGGGGGACTCATTTCGTCACAACTGCCTTCGAAGTCACTTACGAAACAGTTTAACGAACGAGTTCCAAATGATTTGTTTTCTACCATAATGTTAAAAAAAGTAAGCAAATAACTGATAAAATAAAGTTTTTGAAATTGTTTTTTTAATTGTTTAAATAAATTTCATCCTACATTAGGTTTTGCACCATTTATTCTGTTAGTATTTTTATGGCCGCCTCTTGGTGTATGATATTCAATACTGTTCCGATCTGTCACATCTCCGTCCTTACTTGTCATATTTTGAAAACATGAAATAGCTATATTGTGTATACCAAGTAATAAAAAATTAATCGTAATGAGCAAAACTACAACACTGATACCAAACGAATAAAACTCTTTTATAGCAAAAAATAGACTGTGCATCTTTTAGTTTTATATTACCTATCCCTGTCAAAATGTTAAATTATATTGTTGTGTGTTTAACTTCTTCATTGCTGAAATTTGGAATGTACTTCTAATAAAGAGGTATTAAAGATGGGTAAAGTCAACTCACTCTGCTGGATTAAAATTAAAAAATTAAATTATTACTTTTCATTTCATATTTAATTTATTATTCTTAACCTGATAACCTAAAAATAAGCAATAAACATTACTTTTTAATCTTATTTGATTACATGGTCCAAATTATTGTTTTTAGTTTCGATGATTATCTTTCAAGTAAGATTATTATGATTTGCAAAAGATAAGTGATATTGAGTAGGGGTGCTTCCTCTCTAGAGTAGTAAAAACACAATAAATTACTGCTTTTTCAAAAATTGTTTGTTGTTGGTAGATTCTTCAAAATATACGTTTCCGTAAAATTAAACTTTTCCCAAAATACCTTAATTACCTGTGCATTAATAGCACTCAGATGTATTTGCGCCACTCTCAAGTCGAACCTTTTCATCGAGACGTCTTCCTGAAGTTCATTCGCTTTGGCAAATAGTGATGCTTCAGCTGACCTTTGTTGTATCCTTAGAAGGGTATCTAACGCGTCTTGTATTTGTCTTATCTGGGCCTTAAGGTCTTCGGATTCCTTTTTGAGAGCGTCATGAGAGGGTTTAATCTGGACGGCCGAAAGCTGGTCTATAACTAATTCGTCTTTTAGAGGTGGAGGGATGTTGTCCTGAAAAGATAAGAAGTCTAGTATAATTGTTTGGGATTTAATTCGAAACTTTGACGAACATCAAAGGGATTAAAGGCTAGTAACGCTAATATATAAGCCTATTTTAAATTAAGGAAAGCGCAACAAACGTATTTTTATTGCTGGATATCGTAGTGGAAGTTAGAAACATAAACTTTTAAAACTTTTTTCAAGTTTAATTAAAGTATACAGGGTGCGCTAAAAGACTTAGTATGGGCAAATATATTTGCTATTAGTGAAGCCAGAGACACCAAATAGGTGTATCTTATTGGTTAATAAATTTACTTTTTTATGTAGTTCGACTTTTTCAACCCCCTTGACGGGTGACGCTGGGGAGTTGAGGTGAGGTCAAACATTTTAAATGCAACCCTCTGCCGTGTGGTGCCTCATTTTAAAGTCTTTAAAAAATAAACATTTTGCCGCAAATCCGAGGTCCGTATCTTAATTCGTTTTTAAATGGCACGCCTATCAAAATGAAAAAACTTAAAAAAATAAAAATTTCTTTTATTCTTTGAAAGTTGTTCAAAATGTCCACCATGAACTTCTTGGCAGCAATAAGGTCGATTTTGGAACTCTGCCAAGAAGTAACACCTGCCTTCTCGAAAACGTGAGAAGTGAGTTCCAGAATTGACTATCAAGAAGTTTATGGTGCTCAGTTTGAACAACTTTTAAAGTAATAAGAGAAATAATGATATTTATATTTTTAATTTTCTTTTCATGATTTTTAATTTTTAAAAACCAATTAAGAGCCTGACCTCGGGTTTGGGGTAAAATATTTATTTTTTAAAGTCTTTTAAAATGAGGTAACACATGCCATAGTGTGCATCTCAAATGTTTGACTCTAACTACCTAGCGTCACCCCTGAAAGGGTTTGAAAAAGATAAATTACGTAAAAAAGTAGATTTATTAGCCAATAAGATACACCTAAAATTTGGTGTCTATATCTTTACTAATGACAAAGATATTTGCCCATACTAAGGCTTTTCCGACACTCTGCATGTTGTTTTTTTAAAATAAAGAGATAGCAATAACTTATCGAATGTAAAATTTCTCGTTACTAACACCACTTCCTTTTAAACTAGATATTTCTTTCCAAAATTAAAAGAAATCTTGTTTAAAACACGTTTTGAACATCTGCCCCGTTATACTAAATAGAACAAGCTACGCAAACAATTATACATCGATGATATAAAACTAATTATTATTTGTATGGTTAGTAAATCAGTACTGAATAAAAAACTACTTTGTAGCGACAGACATTTGTTTTTAAATCAAAATACATTTTTTTAGAAAGTGTACTTAGAATTACCGAACCAATTTAGTTTACTCTCTTATCAACAATAATATTTTTATTCTACTTTTCCTCTGTCATGAAACGGGTACCTACATACAAAAACATCTTAAAATTTTCCGCTTTGCATTACGGAGTAAAAGTAAATTTTATTTTCTGTTTCCTCTTAAATTTTGACAAAGATACAAACGTTATAAAATTTCATATTACATAATGGTACAATTAAGTTTAAAAGTAAGATTAAATGTGTTTTTTTCAAATTGCTATATTATCAAGTAATTTCCAAGATACAAGTACAACTTATTTTATAAAAATATGTAAGTTTTTCTTTTATTATTTAATTTTCTGTTTAGTTTAAAATTATTTATACTTTCTTACTTCTAATTATGACACCGGCTTGACCTAATACAGCATAATTTGTGCTTTTATCTCTGTGTACTATGTAATTCTCGGCATCTGTTTTGTATATAACAGGATGTCTTGTGCAGTAATTATTTGTGTTTTGTTATAAACTTATTAATTTTTGTAATTTTTGGCATGACAACTATGAAAAGTAAATAAAATTATCTTACAAAATTAATTTTTAATAACAGGGAAATTATGTTGCAATATTCAGTTTTATCGACCCCTAAAAATTTTACCTTGAATCCTAACAATTATTTAGTAAAATTTACATCTGAAAATTTGAAACGTCAAATTTTAGTTTATAAAAATCTTACAGCGACAACAATCATACAACTTTGTCTCAAGTAAAATCATTCACATTTAAATCCCTTTAATGTACCAAATTTGCTATTCACATATTGTCTCAAAATCTGTCAATATCAGTTTTGGATTATGGTGTACGAAATTAGGCTAGATTTGGCTAGAAAATTCAAATCAGTCAAAAAATTGGGGTGTTCAATGAAAAAAAATCAAAGTTGGCAGTTGTACAGCTATTGTATGTCACCTTGCATAATTAAAAATAATTTTGGAATATTGGCAAAAATAAAACCAAATCGACATGTTCGATGGTTTTTAGGTAAATTTTTTTATTTTTGAGATAATGAATTTATTCCTCACAACCCTGTATATTTAAATAAAGGTACTCTCACTTGGTATTTTGAACTTTTGCTTCTCCACTGTATCCTATTTGATTTTTTACGATTCAGATAATGTTAGTTTTTTTCTAGGTATGTAACAACTTTTCGCAATATTTACATTTAGATAAATCAATTAATAAAATAATTTTATATTTTGTTGCACACTTCTTGGACAACATTATAGACGCATAACAGAGCTAACCAGCCACACTCTGATATTGCTGATTGAGACATGTTTTACAGCACAAAGAGAATCGAAATTGGCGTGACAAATTCTGTAAATTTAGGCTAAAAAGAAATTTTTACTTCTCATTTTATACATTAGGTCGTAGTAGTCCAACTATGGTCAATTCACTACATCCTGTATAATGAAGCCTACGAGCAAAAACTAAAGATAAATAACGACCCCCTCGGAAAAAATATTTATTTAGGGAATGGACGCTAATGGGACTCACAATAAACCGTTTAGTGAAAAGTAGAAATAACAACACCAAAGCGGAATTGACAAAGGGTTGCCGGACACAAGTAAAATACCCCAATTACAAAGTAAACAACTTTATAACACAGGTGTAGAGAAAGGATAATTAATACACATAAATCTACATTTATTTCGTACAAAAATGTTTTAGTATACATGAATCAAATTAAAAGGAATTGTGAATTTAGAAATTATTCTACGTCTGAAACGTGTGTTTGGCAGATTAGTAGGTATCCCCTTACTTGAGACGAAGAATGTATGCGTTGCCTACTTATTGTCAAATGTCACACTCTTGGGCGATAGCTATTTTAAATGTTTTAAAACGCGCAAACCTGACCTCTCTCTCTTATGCTACCCCTCTCTCTTATGCTACCTCTTATGCTCTACATAGACGTAAAATAGACGTAACATAGACGTAAAATACTAGTAGCATACATTATATTATATATAAACTTCACGTCTATGTTACGTCTATGTTACGTCTATGTTACGTCTATGTTACGTCTATTTTACGTCTATGTAGAGCATAAGAGGTAGCATAAGAGAGAATGGTAGCATAAGAGAGAGAGGTCAGGTTTGCGCGTTTTAAAACATTTAAAATAGCTATCGCCCAAGAGTGTGACATTTGACAATAAGTAGGAAACGCATACATTCTTCGTCTCAAGTAAGGGGATACCTACTCAGATTAGCTGAACAGAAATACGGTTTCGCTAAACTTTACTTACCACAATATAACAGAAACATGATGCATTTGGTAATCTGGAGTTAAATTATCTAGTTAAAATAGAAATAAAAAATCATATATATATATATATATATATATATATATATATATATATATATATATATATATATATATATATATATATATATATATATATATATTTATAATAAACGTAATGCAATAAAAGAATTGCCAATTCTGAAAACATGGAATACTGAGAATTAAATCAACACAAATGTTTTGAAAAGTAAAAACCTGTATGATGTTGAAGTTGTACTTAGTGTCATATGTAATAAAAATTTGACCTACATAAATAAAAGAATCCTATTCAATTATATATTTCAAACAGCAAAATATTCACTTTAATGGCAAGCTTTTGCTTATTTTATTTATTTTACATATTACGTGTCATTAGAAACTGATAGCGAAAGTTTAAAACTAGACGACAAAGATGAAAATATACTGGAACATCAAATAAAAAAATTTCTGTACAAATTACATAAATTATAAATAAAAATATACGTCATTAATTTAGATGCACAAGCTGTAACAAAGGGCTTTGAAAATTTAATCTTGGTTATCATTTTCTACCACGAATTTAAAATGACTTTAAGGGCATATTGACGATAAGAAGCTTCTCTCAATTTCTGGACCCAATATTTGAAAGCATTTTACTTTTTGATAAATCGCACCCATGAGTAAAGCGTCGATAAGAACATTCGTCCAAAACTTTGAAAAATATGTACCGTACACATTCCTCATAACTGAAAGTTTTCTAACAAATTAAAAGTCTGACTCGGTAGCATTAGGAGCAGCATCATCAATTCTATGTTCATTCTTTCCCATACTTGCTTTCATGCTTTATATTCCTCCACCACTCAAATTTAATAAAACGGTGCTGTGAAAAGTTTTGGATTTTCAAAACTTGTAAAATTTAATTGCATAACTAAAACTTTCAAGTATATGTAAAAAAAACTTTTCATTTTTAGATTCAGGAATATAATGTATCCGTATATTGATTTTGACATACTAAAAGTAATAAGTATACCTAGTTATCTAGGTTTAGCTCAAGCCGGTGAAGCCAGTGTAATAAATGCGAATAAACATGTTTTTAATAGTAAACTTTTACACGGCATTGACGCTGAAAAAATTCCCTTGGTATTATAATGATTCATAAAATGCAAAACAAATTAATACGTTTTTCGATTTGGGTTCAACGGCTGTAATAAAGGAAACTTTTTATTTTTAACTTTTTAAAATTTCTATAGGTGTTTCTTAAGAAATGTTTCTTTTTTGTTTAAAGGTATATTACATATTTTTAATATATCATTGTATTAAAGACGTCAAAATGTAAAAAATAGATGAAGACGATATATTTATAAAGTTTGGACCTCTATTATTAACCTTTATGTTTCTTATTAATCTTTAACAAGCTTAAAAATAATACATGATCTGTGCAATGACGTTTTATAAGTCTTATGATAATAATTGTGGATCACAATAAGACCTTGTATGATGCGCACAGTGAGTAATTATAATTCTCGCACACTATTGTTATGTATGATACTCATTAATTTCTGCTGGAAAACCCCTATTTGTTTTTATTTTATTTAGGAAATAACAAAGTAACTGCAGAGCTTAAATTAATACAAATATGTTTTAATTTAAAATAAAATTATGAACACATGTGCCTTCTAGATTACAACGAATTTTTTGTTGGATTTAAACTATATTCGCAAAACTAACCAATTAGAAAATACATGGCTATAACTCGGGTATTATTTTCCTATTATTTTCCGTTGCATCAAGTTTAACAGACCCAAAGAAAACCCTCTTATATATTTTCCTATGATATAACTTTAAATCGATAATAGCAATATAGGAATAGGGTCAAATTAATTATGTACAACAATATAGCTTAAAAAGAATGTATTTAAAGCAGGTGTCTATAACATTGAGTTGTTCTCCCACTGCGATTAATATAACAAGTGATTTTTAATTATTTTGTTCGAAAGTGGCTTTGCATTTTGAAAGTCGCATCGCTGTTGTGTGTAGATAGTGACATAATTTCAGCGTTGATTTGAATTAGGGTATTCATAAAGTTTAAAAAACGAAGTCATTTTGTAATTTTCGCTGTTATTTGAAGGTAGATTGGTATTGTTTGTGTGAGCTATAGAGTGATATTGGCGGGATATGATTTAATTTCTTGTTATCTTTTGACATTTATCAGTGGCACGAGTTCTGACGAAGCTCTGTTGCCGGACTGAATATTCTGCAGTGAAAATGTTCAGCGAAGCTAAACATTTTTTTATCGTTAACTTTTTTTTTCGAAATGGAACCAAAATAGACGGTGTGTGAACTTATTCCATTCACGACTGCTTTGATGCATTTCTAAACGAGTTTTTGATGGTGCGGTGACCGTTCATAATTTTCGCACTGGGTCGCAATACCTGATAAATACTTTTCGTGAAACTGGTTCTGTTCAACATAAAAAAGGTACTGGAAGACCAGCGAAACGTTCAAATGAGGTTATTGAACAAGCGCGGCAAATTACGGAAAACAATCCTTCAACTTCAATGAGACGTCTCTGTCAGCAAATTCAGCAAACAGATTTATGCTAGAGTACACGTCAAAACCTTCTAAAAAAGGACCTGCATCTATACCCTTATTGAGTGATGACTATTATGAAATCCTTTCTAATGATCCCCAAAGACTAAATTTTTGTGAATGGTGTTTAAACAATTTTACAAAAATATCGGTGGTTTTGCAAAAATATTTTCCACTGATGAGGCTTATTTTCATTTATCAGGCTGTTAATTCGCAAAATATGCGAATATGGAATGCTCAAAATCCGCATGTTTTTGTAGAAAGACCACCTTATTCGCAAAAAGTTGGTGTATGGGCAGCAATTACTTATCCTTACGAGTTCTAGAAGAATAATAGGCCCAATTTATTTGATGCTACAATTACAGATAAGAAATATAGGACAGCAATTTGAACACCATTTATTCATGGTCTGCATGATGGGGAATTGCGGCAAGGTTATTTCCAACAGGATGGCGCTACACCTCATGTAACCAGAGAAAATTTAAAATTTTTAATTAAATTTAAAAAAAATAAAATTATAAGTCGAAACACATAGTCATATTTGAGGTCAAATATGACCACCTCGTTCCTGTGATTTGACACCCTGCGATTTATTTTTGTGCTCTTCATAAAAAATTCCGTTTATTGGACTCCAATTGAGGATATAAAATAAATGACATTTACTAGTAAATGTTTTTTTGGGGGTAAGTGAAAGAATCAGAAGGTGTCTAGGAGAAGAAGGCCATTAAAAGAAGGTAAATCATGATTTCATTTTTGATTAGTAGAAAAGCACTATTACAAATTTTTAACGTGACAACGCTGCTTTCTCGCAAACGCATTATGGTCTAATTTACGCGGTACTCTTACCCCATGTGTTCCTGAGCACAGCCCCCCTTGAGCAAAATAATTAAAAATCACTCGTTAAATTTGCAAAGTACTTCAGCTAAATAAGCTATTGGTATAAAAAATATTTCAATATTGAATTAACAATTTTCCAATGTAATCTAAAATTAATAACTTAAATTACTTTTAAACCTAAAGCAGCGCCATTGTATTAATAACTTAAGTAAAGGTAACCAGATTTAAATGAAATTACGGTTACTTTTAATTAGGGATTCGAAGCAAATGGAGCGGGTGATGTAATAATTTTGTGAAGGTTGAGGATCAGGGCGATAATAGGTATTACAAAAGGGATAATGACAAGAAAAACAAAACTTAATTTTAAAATAAACCCTCCTCGGGTGTAAACTTCAAATTACCTTGAATATTTTTGTCAGTTGCTTTAAAATTCAAAATCATTTCTTCACAAATATTAACTCCGGGACTCACTAAAATGGGTTTAGTCTTACCAGAGACTATAAAGAATATAGACAACTCCTCGAATACACCGAAATGGGACCGAAAGCGGGCATCCTTTGAAACATTTATGTGAATTTACTGGTTTATGGTTTAGGAATTTGTTTGTTCACCATTCTATATAGTACATATAAACGCATGGATATATAATTAATTGTGGACAAACAAATTTCTAAGCCATAAACCAGTAAACCCTCAAAATGTCTCAATGGATGCCCGCTTTTTGGTCCATTTTTGTTACACGCCAGTGTTCGTCTATGTATTATTTAGTCTACGGTCATACTACTGATTTAAATTTGGATCATTTAATTGACCAGTGAGGTGTCGAACAGCTGTTGTTCTGGCATTAAAAATTATAAGTGATTCTATTATTACTGCCGTTTGCTGAGTTTCAACATGATTTTTATCTTGCTTAATAAATTTAGTTCTATTATTGTGGAAAATTAATTCCTAGATCGGCCTTTTCTTTTTAAAGAGGCTCTCGAGTTCACGCGATCTACACGGACTTCTCCAAGGCATTCGACAGGGCTAATCAAACTCTGCATTTGCCTAAACTTCGAAGTGCTGGCATTGGTGGTGCTCTGCTTACCTGAATTGAGGGCTGGCTAACTGGGCGCTACCACTACGCACTACGACGCACCATTTTTGTGTTATAAGCGAAAAACCGAAAAAAGAGACCTTTATTTCCCCATCCCCCCCTGAAGCGGACGGGATAGGGGCGGGGACTTTTAGTATGTTTACTTCCTAACTACCCCCAATACATTCCTGAAGCAAAATATTCCCCCCCCCCCTCCATGAACTCTACACCCCCTTTTCGGCCATTCATTGACTAGCCTATTGTAACTGGTGACTGGGATACGCACAGAATTAACATTTTGCGGTAATTTTGCTTTAAAAAAGTTTTGATATAAATAATAAAAGAACTGACACACATTTTTTAGTATAAAAACAAACACCGTAGAATAATCATAACATAACTAGTTTTTTTAAATGACGAAAGAGTTTACTTACTTTTGGGGCAATAACCCACAATTTCTTTAATAAAACTATAAAAAGCCTTAATTTTTTTCTATAGAAATTTGTTAATTGAAAGCATAATTTTTCATTAGAACTTTTTAATATCCCGCTCGTATAAACATAACAAAAACGATGTTGTGCATAAAAATGGGGAACAATGATTTTCAGTGTTTTAGTGTCCAAAGGTAATAAACAGCTGGATGGAACTTCTCAGCTGTTAAAGCTCCCACCGCCGCTATATTTTCTAAAGATGCTTTTACACGGAAGCTCCCTTTGTCCTTAGGTTTTATTTTATAATATGTTTTTTAGATGAACTTTATCGTTTAGTGGAAACAGTCATTTTAATAATTCTTAATTAATTTGTTCTAAATTTAAATATTTTTATTGTCTCTGTAATCAAACAAATACAAATAAAAATGATTCCATAGGATCCCTAAATTAAATGCTGTCCAAACAAGAGGCAGAAAGAATGGTTTTAAAAAGGTTTTGTTTACTAAAACAATGAAAAAGACAATATTTATTTTGTAAGCATCTCTGTAAACACTGACAACCCCTGTTTATCATACCATTTATTTTTTATATGGCCTTATTATGCCTTTTGTTTTTATATTCAAGTGTAAAAAATTTTAAAAAGCTTTTATGTTAGAGTACTGAAATGTCAAGAAGCCACCAGCGAGATTTTTAAATCAAAAATGAAAGAGAGCAGGGCGCTTGAAGAATATAATATCATTACTATTCATGAATTTTCTAAATATGGTCTGACGAAACACGTGTTATGTATGACAAATGTGGTTTCATAAGCCTTTATCAAGAAAGTAATCGTACACTACTTGTAATGTGGCAGCATTCATGTTAATATCATTGGGAAAGATGACTCTAAATGTCAATTAAGTTTATTACTTGATTTAAAGTTTTGAGAGCGAAGAGGCTAAGCTTTTTTTGTTCTTGGAACAAGGAAGACATTTCTGATTTTTCAGGAAAGTTCTATTTTCTTAGATTTAAGATTGTACGGTTCCGGACGAAAAATCCCTAACACATTTTTTCTAATGTAATTCAACTTTCTATACCTTAGATCACCTGAATTTTATATAAAAGTTGTCATGGAGGCATAATAAATATCAGTAGATTTTGAAAAAATTTGTCACTTTTTGATAAAATGAACAGATTAAACCAATAACAAAGAGCAAGATTGAAGATGTTATTTAATAAGAAGCATGCAGCAAGGAGAATATCCGAAGAAATCGGTTTACCAAACAGTACCGTTCAAGACTTGAAGCAGAAATGGTAAAATACCGGCCCCCTTAATAGAATGCCTGGAAGTGGAAGGAAAAGGATATCAAATGAACAACAATATAATAACTTGGTAACTTTCTTGGAGAACCTGGATAGTTCCAAACAGCCTTGGAGGCGCAGAGACAAAGAAACTTTTCTGGCTATGTTAGGGTAGACGCCGCACAAAAGGGTATTTCATACAAAAACATGGCCGAAAGTCGAAATAACAAATATTAATAGGATAAATTAAATACTTCTTGCATGAAGTTAAATATTCGCTGAATCGTATGACAGCTCCTGAAGTTATTTGCTATGTGCCTGCGCTGGCTGCTGGCACTGCTGGCGCAGTCGGTATTCAGTCGTCGCACCTCGCACGTTCTTGATACTCGGCGCTTGTCGCGGAACCCTATTTTTACAACTATTTCCAAGATTGGTGGCCGTTGTGAAGTATTTAAATTCATAATGGATTCGGAAGTAAAATGTATGTACTATATCGTAAAGGTAATATTTTCAGTTTGAAGCATCTATTTCCATCAGCTTTTTTGGTATGTTTGTTTGCCCTGTTAAATAGTAAAAGTTTTAAGTTCTTTTTGAAAATAGTAATGTTTTAGTAGTAGTGTCAGTCGGTGTCAAGCAAAGATAACTATGTCCAGTTGTAAACAAGTTTATTAGCTCTCCAATAGGGGAAAAAATTCCGCCAAAATCCGGTTCTTTTTTTACAGTCCTTTATATAAAATGGCGACCTCAGCGAAATTTAGGAGTTGTTTGTTGGCGTTTTGTTGAAACGAAAAAAAAACTATAAAGGAAATTACTAAAAATAACTGTTCAACTATGTATATCCAGGAATGTCCCAAGTATTTAATTGACGAGAAGATACAGTTTATGGAAAATCGTCTCCTGAAAATCTGTAACTGTTCACCAGACTACGTGAATGGACTTAAACGGTTTTTAAGGTATTCTAAATCGGAATTTAAGCAAGAAATGGGTCACTGCATCATATATTTATTTCTCAAAGCACATGAAAAATGGGTTGTAGGTAGTATTAAATTACCAAGGTGGTCGAAGGAAAAGCCAGGTCGCCCTGCAAAGGATTTTGAAGAATGCAGTAATCGCAGTAAGAGGCGAAAAACAAAACAATTGAGAGAGTAGATACCTCACTTACAATTAGTGTATCAAAACGCACGGTGTGCGCAGGCCAAGCTCTTGCAATACCGCTCGCGGACTGTGCTATATTTACGAGAACCATTTCGAGCACTTTTCGACCCCTCTATCTTCAAGGCTAGTTTCATTAAAGAACTGGGCAATATTGAGATCCTTGAAAACTTGGCTAGTTTGGTCTGTAAATTCATCAATTCACACAATATTTTTCTCTGCTTATCAAAATACTGCTAGTAACGTGTAGGCAAGGGACTTGGCATAATTTTTACATTTCAGTTATTTTTTTCAGATAACAAAACAGACAGTCCCGACGAGAACTTGGCTTGTTTTTTACATGTATACAGGTTTTTGGTGGGTCCTATATACACAGGATCCTCGATGCATCCTGAACGATTTTTCTTAATACAATCTTTCGATGTCTTGTCATTTTGACCCATTTTTCGGTAACACCGTCAACTTTCTTTTAAATTCCCGCCAAACCGATGATCACATGACATGTGTTAAAATAGATTTTTTGGTTGCCGTACATGCAAAAACGAACACCATAAGAGTTTTTTTTAGATATCAATAATAAAAAATCTTCCCATATGACGCAAACTTTATGGCGGACACTGTAGGTATATATATATATATATATATATATATATATATATATATATATATATATATATATATATATATATATATATATATATATATATATACAGGGTGTCTGGAAAGGTCTGTACAAAATGCTACCACGTATTCGTGAGACTAAAATAAGACGATTTAACCCAACTTACCTATATCCAAAAGTGTGTCGTTAGGGAGATACAGAGCTCCAAAGGGGTACTTAACGATTTACTTTTTTGGTTCTAACTTTTGAACCGACTTGTATAATTTAATGAAATTTTAATATTTTATGTTGGCCATAAAGACTCATAAAACCATACTACAGTAGAAGCTTGACATTGTCAGGTAAGTCAGGAACGGACTGGCCACCACACTCGTTGGGGCAAATTTTTGACATGTATCATTTTACAGAGCTCAAAACTGATTTTTTAAATACTTTGATCATTCCTCTTTGAAAAAGGTACTCCACATTTGTTTCGATAAAATTAGCCGTTTTCGAAAAAATTAAGGTTTTGTATAACACGTTATTGAAATAATACTACAATACTACAATAAAACAACATTCGATTTTATTTCGTTAACAATGTGTTATTGACAGGTAAAAGTTAAATCATAAAAAGTACTTAAAACTGAATCTTTTTGATATTTCAGAAATCGCTTAAACAGAAAAATGTTAAAAATGTGAAAGCTCTCCTTCTTCTTGTTTACTTCAGCAGATTTTCGAAGTGGGCGCCCTGTACCTCTATACATTTTCTTATCCGACGGATGTTTTGTTGTTGTACTTGAAACAACATTCCAGGATTGTCTCGAATTTCGTTGCAATGGTGTGTTATTCTTTCTATCAGGTTTTCCCTGGTGTGAACTGGCGTTGAATATACAAGCATTTTTAAATTTCCCCACAAGAAGAAATCTAAAGAAGTCATGTCGGGCGACCTCGGTGGCCATACAATAGGCCCACCTCGACCTATCCATCGATCACCAAAAGTATTTGATAAGTGCTGACGAACTAAATTGCTAAAATGGGGCAGTGCACCGTCGTGCATAAACCACATCTGATTTCTAATTTCTAAGGGCACATTTTCTAATAAACCGTTTAAGTTTTGTTGCAACAATTGCAAATAGATGGCACCATTTAATCTGTCTTCAATAAAGAACGGTTCAATGAGATGATTCCCAATAATCCCCGCCCACACGTTAACCATAAATCTTTGTTGATGCATTGTCTGTTCTATTGCATGGCGATTTTCTTCATGCCAGATATGCAAATTATGGCAATTTATTACACCGTCTCGGATGAAACCGGCTTCGTCCGTGAACAAAACAATACTAGTAAAATTTGGATTTTGCCTAAATCGTTGAGAAAACCAATTTGCGTGATTGGCTCTTGCAGGATAATCAGCGGGAGACATATTGGCATGTACCTTTTGGACGTGATACGGATGTAGCAGTTGTTCTCGAGGGGTCTCATGAACAACGCACTTTGTCGCATGAACTTGAACTGACAACTTTCTTACACGATTAGAGGGATTTTCAGCAATCTCATCCAGAATTTCCTTCTCTAACTGAGAGTGTCTTGCTCTTCTTGGAGGCCCTTCTCCACCACGGCGCGGCAAAAAACTTCCTAAAATGGATTAGCAAAAGATTCGTTATTTTTAGCACATTTTTTTATTTCACTTGACTTTTTACCTGTTTCTCTTAAGCTACGATCCACCCTTTCAAAAGTTCTTCGGTGCGGTAAACGTCGATTTGGAAATGTACCAGAATAAATTCTTCTTGCCTCCACACAATTGCCAAGTGCTTGTCCATAAATTAGATGCATGTCAGCATATTCGCTATAGGAATAATGCTCCAACACTTAATTCTTGTATAATCAGTCAGACAATTTTGAAAGGTGTTGTCAATAACACATTGTTAACGAAATAAAAACGACTGGTGTTTTATTGTAGTATTCTGATAAAATTATTTCAATAACGTGTTATACAAAAACTTAATTTTTTCGAAAACGGCTAATTTTATGGAAACAAATGTAGAGTACCATTTTCAAAGAGGAATTACCAAAGTATTTAAAAAATCAGTTTTCAGCTCTGTAAAATGATACCTGTAAAAAATTTGGCCCAAAGAGTGTGGTGGCAAGTCCGTTCCTGACTTCCCTGACGATGTCAAACATCTACTGTAGTATGGTTTTATGAGTCTTTATGGCCAACATAAAATATTAAAATTTCATTAAATTGTACAAGTCGGTTCAAAAGTTAGAGCCAAAAAAGTAAATCGTTAAGTACCCCTTTGGGGCTCTGTATCTCCCTAACGAAACACTTTTGGATATAGGTAAGTTGGGTTAAATCGTCTTATTTTAGTCTCACGAATACGTAGTAGCATTTTGTACAGACCTTTTCCATATATATATATATATATATATATATATATATATATATATATATATATATATATATATATATATATATATATATATATATAGGGATATTTGTATCCAAAAGTTGGTCAACATTATTTTTTGATATGAAATGGCCTAGAGCTGGATTTTTTTATTTAATTACGATGCAATATGTTACTTAAGTAAGTGTTTTGAATAAAATACAAGATGTATATATATATATATATATATATATATATATATATATATATATATATATATATATATATATATACATCTTGTATCAAAAAATAATGTTGACCTACTTTTGGATACAAATATCCCTATGTGCGCCGTGTAAAAGGAATTTTAAGAAATCATTCTGCTGTTAAGAACCATTTTTTTACTACTGATACTTTGTCCTTTATAAAACCCCACACGAAAAAGTCAAGGGGGTCAAATCTGGGGACCTAGCAGGCCAATTATTAGGAAACCTCTTCGCCCATACTAGTGCAGCTTCTCTGTAGTTTTTTCTGCACTCCCCCAAAATTAACAACATATCAACTTGCATATTATAATTCGCTTCCATGTTTAATTGAGCAATAAACTGAGAAATAATCGTTAAGACGTCAAAATTGTTAACTGACTTAAGCAAAAATAAAGCATTTCCATGAAATCGAATAATATATCTGAAATAAGTGAACTTGATTTATTTGTAAAATTTATTTATTTTTAAAATTCACTCAAATTTTAGTCAGTCAGAATTTCGTAACCGAAAGAGCAAACCAAAAAAATTGTACACATACGTAGTTTTTTACATAGATTCGAATTTTATAAACGAAAGTACATCATCCCGTTGAGAGAGGAAGGAAATATCAAAAAAATGTTTAAATATGTGCTCCATTAACTCACCAAAATTTCATGAAAATATTTTTAATCATTTTCGAGATATCGCCTTGTTACACTTTAAGAAACTCACCCTGTATATACGAAGCTAAACAAGAGTAAAAGCCTGTCAAAATATATTTTATTGTTTAGTCATTACTCCTGAAGAGGAATCGTGATTTACGAAATTTTAAAAGCATCCAAGCATGGCAGGTTGTTTACAATATTTGTTAAAGAAATCTGTTCCTATATATAATAAATAATATTATATCTTATCCAAGATGACCTTGTGTGTCTTTGTTGTCAATTTTAGCATATATAATATTTTTTACTTACGTTGCTGGGAATTCCATTGGCGATATCCCCTTCTACCCCATCGGGTGGCGGGGGCGGTTGAGGGGGTACGAATATCCTCCTGATTATTAACCCTCTTCCGGCTGGTACTGGTAGAGATCGTGCTAAATGACTGAGGTCCAGTGGTCCCGACACAGATCGGCATTGGTTGGCTAAAGTTTCATATCGCTTGGTTTGTTCTAAAGCCTGAAAAAATACCTTTCTTTATCCAAATTTTAAAATAACAAACTTAATTTGTATGATAAATAGTTATTCTTTAGTCAAAGTCTTATATCGCGATTTTGACTGCATTTCAAGTATATCAGTAATGAGTTTTTGTAGCGTACATTAGGTAACATGAACGTAGGCGATATTTATTTCTAACATTATGGCCATACAACCATCGAAGAATTGCATTATTGCGTGAGAAATTTTCTGGGCATGTTATTTCGCTTAGCTGGCCATTTAGATCGTGCACTCTAACTTTGCTTGACCTCTCCCTTAGGACTATGTGAGGACAAAGATCACACAAATAATTCGCAAACAATTCAAGCTTTCACAGATAACCTTCGACCAGTTATTGGCAAAACACAACCGCAATTACCGGGAAACGTACCGTAGAGAACTTATCAATGGCAGGGCATTAAATTTTATTACACGAGTTGAGACGGTCATAACCAATGCAGTGCTACACGCATGGTTTGTAACTTGGATTAAAACAATAATATTGGTTATACTTAAAATAAAAATTTGCTGACATACCAGTTTGTAAGGCAAATATGAGAACCTCGAAATATCTTGCAAAACCGTTTATCCGATTTTTATTGAAAGTAGGTAGGTACACTTAGGTACCAAAATATGCCCGATCCAATGGTAAGTTCCGCATTGTTATCATGTTTACCGTTTTCCTGATTTCGGTAGGAACTTCGGAATTCTAAAAACTTCTTGTTAGGAACATTTTATCCTAAAGTTAACAGTTTTTGAGAAAATGGTGGTCAAAATTCGTTATTTTATTGTATCTTACCTTAAAATACTTATACACGAAAGTTTACCTGAAATTTCTGACATTGCCAGTTTCGTTTAATTACAAAATGGATCATTTAATAGAAACCCAAAGAATTGAAACTTTAATAATATTGGGTTATGGGAACAGAATGCGAACGCAACAAGAAGTCTGTAAGATTTTTAATGACAAATATCTTGACAGAAATCTATTAACTAAATCTACTGTAAGTAAAGTTTTAAAAACTTTTCGTCAAATTGGAATCGTAAAAAACGCTGCACGCTCTGGCCGATCTAGAAGTGCAACAGATAGTGATAAGATAAGGCTCTAAATGTTTTACTCAGTTTAGAGGAAAATCCCCGTCTTTCTACCAGAACGCTGGGAAAAGAAAACAATGTTTCACACATGTCCGTAGATCGCCTTCTGAACACCGAAAAGTTTCATCCGTACAAAATAACACTTGTGCAAGAACTCTCAGAAGATGATTACGACAGGCGCTTGGAATTTTGCGAAACCATGATGGAACGTTGCAGCGTTGCAACGCCAATTCAGATTTTGTCCACCGAATAATTTTCTCCGACGAATCACTATTTTTTACATGAAAAAGTTATTAGGCATAATTGTCGATACTGGGCCAGAGAAAATCCTCACTGGATATGAGAAAATCATACCCAATTCCCCCAAAACGTAAATCTTTGGGCCAGTATAATAGGGCGAAGAATAATTGGCCCCTTCTTCATGCAAGAGACATTAAATGAAGAAAGATATTTGGGTCATCTAAGAAATGAAATTGTTTCGGCTCACGCAAAATTATTTCCAAATAATCATAAGTAAGAGTTGTTATTTTATTTTACCTGTTGTATTGATTATTTGAATATGATTTTATAGGCAATATTCAAGCACCAAATTAATGAAATATGGTTTCAGCAGGATAGTGCCCCACCGCACTATGCCCATAATGCTCGGCAATATCTCGATGTTGTTTTTTTAGAAGATGAATTGGACGTAGAGGTATAATCGAGTGGCCAGCTCTGCCTTCGAACTTGATGCCCCTCGACTGCTTCTTCTGTGGCCACCTTAAAAATGTTGTTTTCAAAAGTAAGCCAAATGACCTCGATGATTTAAAGTTAAGGATAAAAACAGACTGTAGAAGAATCGAGGAGACTGACATTCTTCTAAACGTTGTGCATGTTTTTCCGCAGTATTTGGCTTACTGCCAAGAAATCAATGAACAACATTTTAAACATATGATTAAGTTTTCTTTATCAACTTTTAAATTCATTCCTCCTGTATTGTTTATTATTATACTAAATATCCAAATAGTAAATAGTACAGCATTTTTTACGTTTCCGGTTCCACGAAATTTTCTATATAACTATATAAGAGTTACAAAATAACGAAGATTAGAGCTTACCAACAAATTTATCTCATTACGATCCTGCTAATACACCCACTACTTAAGCAGTCACAAATGGCGGTAGAATCAAAAATCCAACGGATATGTGAACGAAATCGTACTTAACCTATCAGCAATAAACACGCTAAACAAAAACATTTTAATACTTTCGATATGCGAAAATATCGTAGTGGATCAGAATGCTGAGAAGTGCACGTTCATTTCAGCATATTTTTATTGTAAAGAAATGAATTTAGTTTATTGTCAATAACTATTTAAAACAACAGGAGGCCGGACCGTATTTAATTTTTGAACTTTTTAGAATTTGCATCTTTTGTTAAGAATTGGGATTAGTTTGCTTTAGAAATAATAAATTTTACCTTCTGCCTGATCCATTACCTCTAAACATCAAACTGTATATGCAGTATTTAATTACATCGGGTTATACGTCAGCAGAGAGAATGCAATGCTCACTGCGATCGATTTCAGGTGTAAATTATTTAATCAGGTAATTATTATTACCCCTGATGGATGTTAAATTATTCGACAAGTTGGGTAGCCTTGTGTGTATACCATGTACTATTATCAATACAAGTACACAATAAACATTGACCTTTAGCAAGAGAGGATGACACTATTCATTCATAGCTAGCCTTTAGTTTTTTTTCATACATTATGGTGTGTGTAGGTTAAAGAAAGAGGAGAGAGAGAGAGAGAGAGAGAGAGAGAGAGAGAGAGAGAGGAGGAGAGAGAGAGAGAGAGAGCATAGGTATTAGTTGCTATAAAAATCCGAGTATAAGACAAGGATTTTTGCGAAATTGCATTACGTGTGTTTGTTAAAAAATTGCTTAGATTTTAAAAAATTTGTTGACAGGAAATATTAAAGGCTCAAACACTATTTCCTGTGTAAAACATACACATCATACATCACCATTCTGTTAGTTTTGTTTACAGTTGCTAGTCAAATTTGTCGCGGGTAAAAAACTGAATAAATGGCTTAAAAGAAATGGCAAACAATGTTTTCACTTAAAAATTATTTCTGACAAAAACTGTCACTTGCGATTCGTCGAAATTAAAACAACGGAATGGTCGAGGGAAAAAACGAGTATTGCTATTATAGGTAACTATAGGTTTATTAAAAAAGTCAAATGCCCGGTTCCCACGTTTCACAATTTGTCGCGGCGATTTGTAAGCTGCATCAACATGCAACATTTTTAGGCTTACACACTATGCAATTAGTGGCAGCAATACAGTTGCATGGAAATAAAACGTGTTGAATTTTGGTGCAACTGGTTGTTGCAATTTAGTAACGTCTTTAGTGATTTTTCTCTTTTTAACTTATACTATGTGTCGGCCACATTCTTTAACCGTAAAATATTATTTCTTTAAGTTTTACATCTTTTGTGGTTTATACTTGTAAAGTGCCATGCATAAAATTAAACACATATGCAAAATGAAACATCTAAGGTTAAGCGTCACTAATATGTAGTTATTTGACTCTCATGTTGGCAACAGTTAGGCTTTTTACTAGAAAATCGCAGCCACACTATGTCCACATGCGAAAGCATAGAACTATAACAAAAAATTGCTGCATTTCGAAATTTGTACTTGACAACGACAATATAACTAAACAATATAAACCCATGTAAAGACGCATGAGGAGACAGTATAGAAATAATATGTGCCATTATCAATGCAGTTGCATGGAAATAAAACGTGTTGAATTTTGGTGCAACTGGTTGTTGCAATTTAGTAACGTCTTTAGTGATTTTTCTCTTTTTAACTTATACTATGTGTCGGCCACATTCTTTAACCGTAAAATATTATTTCTTTAAGTTTTACATCTTTTGTGGTTCATACTTGTAAAGTGCCATGCATAAAATAAAACACATATGCAAAATGAAACATCTAAGGTTAAGCGTCACTAATATGTAGTTATTTGACTCTCATGTTGGCAACAGTTAGGCTTTTTACTAGAAAATAGCAGCCACACTATGTCCACATGCGAAAGCATAGAACTATAACAAAAAATTGCTGCATTTCGAAATTTGTACTTGACAACGACAATATAACTAAACAATATAAACCCATGTAAAGACGCATGAGGAGACAGTATAGAAATAATATGTGCCATTATCAATGCAAGTATTGTTTAGAATTTCGCATAGAAACAGTCCAGAAAGATATTTTCGAAGAGTTTTAGAACATTCCCCAGTAAGGCGGAGCAATTTAATAGAGGATTCTTTAAAATTTTGAATAGCAATAAGCCAGGGTTCGGAACTAATGCCTCTTTTGACCTAAATAAATTGCCAAAAGCTGGAAACTAAAGTATCCTCAGGTTCCTAGATGACTTGAAAGTTAAAAAATCTTTTAAAAATTTTCGACCAATCATTTGCAGTTTTTCGCTTGCTTTTCTCTCAAAAACAACCCAGAACACACCGATTAGGTGGAGGTAGCTACAAGTCGTGCTTCACCTCCCTCTCACCTATTATCTTAGTCTTAAGTTTGCGATTTACTTGCAGAAATCTCTTGGTCTCAATTTGGGGTTGCTTTTGTCGTGATGAAATTTTAGTTCGTATTAAACCGTCCCTTGCAGTAGTTCCACAAATTGAGGGCGATGCTTCGGTTATCGTCATAATAATATGCCGTTCAACAGTCTGCGTGTGACATCAAAATTCTACTATTTCAGTCCCGTCCGGAACTTCTAAAATCATTTCGCATTAGTAATATGCTTAGTTAAAGCGGGTTCAGTTATATTTACAGACTGTCAGTCAATCAACTCAATATATTCTGTAGCTCCAAAACGATTGTTGGTACTTTAAGTTTATTTCTATAGTTCTTCATAAGGCGTGAAGTTCAGCTTTTCAGTATTTGACCTAATGCTAATTCAAACATGCCTTCGACTGTCTGCTAACATGGCAAGCAAAAGGCTCTCTGGATGAGTCTAGTAGCTATTGCGTTTAATAACTAAATTAAGTGATTTTTGAGTTTATCTGGTAAGTATCGAGATGTTTTAATAAAGAGAAACAAGTGGGTGGGCCCGTATTTGCATGATGATTGGTATTTAATTAAGAACCAGCAAGTAGCACATACTTTAACAAATATTGGGTCAATGTCTTGACTATTTTCGATACGTTTTTAGTTGCAATATATAGTTTTGATACCCTGTTGGCTACAGTTAACACCTTGAATGCGACATTTTACCAGATTGTTTTTCTGCCAGCTGAGACAATACACTGCCACTATTAATTGCCAGGCACATTTCATACATTTGATTAGTTTTGATTTCATTTAAATCCACCGGAGGCAATTTGACCTATATGCTTTCAAACGTCACAAACGCCACCTGCTCACGCTTATGAGGAAGTTTTCCTATAACTCCTGTAAAGCCCCTTTAATCATTTGTGTTTACGTCTAATTGAACTCGCCAACTCGCTGCTATGAAGCCAGCATATGGACCACTGATTTGATTTTCCCAAAGATATTTCAATTTGTTTACTCACTCCATTCATCGAGTCAGTATTAACGATTGTGCCATCGCACTACTCTGCAACAATTTTGTTAAAATTAGCTTCCAGTAAGTTTTTTAAGAAACTCATAATACTGTTTTTAATACCACCGGCATTGGCTGATTTTAGGGATACATATTTAGAACTTGGTTCGACAATAATTACAATTTGCTCTTCAGTTATAATTTTGGAGTAATGGCTTGATTCTGTTTTCCTTCCAGTAGTAAGAGTTCTGTCCCTTATTACACCAAAATAAATTCCACAAATTACAAAATTTTCATTTTCTTGCATCGGCTCAAGTTCCCGAGCAACCCGAAAATTCGTTCTCGTCTAGGAACCTGAAGATGAAGTCGCACATAGCTAAATTTCTGTGGTTTATAATTAACATCTAAAGGCACCTATTTCATACATTCATTTCCAAATATGTATCTATAGTACCTAATACTTTTAAAATAATTTTACGCATTTCAGATAGCAGAGAGCAAAGAGTAATTTTAAACACTAATTTAAAAAAATTAATATAGACTTTAAACCGAAAAACTTATTAAAAGATAATTACTTTTTTAATTAAAGCTTACTTGCTTCACTGAGTAGTAATTAACCGACATATAATGTTAAGACACGAAATTAATATAATGGAAAGAAAATTAATTAAAACTAAAATTGCATTGTAAAAAGTTTTTATAAACTGTATACTATTTGCGAAATTTTATTAGCAGTACAATATACTTAGAAATTTTATATTGCAAAGGTAGAACAAAATTTTATTTCAAGATTTATGAGGTCCATTAATTAGAAACAATTTAACAGGGTAAAATCAAAACGTTCGCACAAAATGCTGACAAAAATCTCATCAATTTGTATTTGTTAATGATTTTACAACAGACAGAAAGTTTGATAAGTACGTGTTAATGTCAATTAAGAGTTGCATTTAATGATAAAGTATGTAACATGAACCGATAACAAATTTCGAAGACATCCAAAACAGGGTTGATTCAGAAAGTTGTTAAAAGTTTAGAGGTATTTAGGATAACTATCTCAAATTTTGTGCAGCGATAAATTATTCCCTTTTTAAAAAAATGAAATTTCCAAGACAATGTACAAATAACGTATCAGGATTGTCAAGCTAAGTTAGTGAGGCTCCAATAGTTTAATTGGATCAAATGCCTGCATGTCTCCTATTATTGTACGTATACAAACATGCAACTCCGCCCGGCCGACGTAAAAAATTCCACCCATATCATAGCACCGCCACCGAATGAATGTACTTTTTGAACGGAAGGTGGTAGAGGAATTCTTCCTCGACCTAGGTGGTACCACACATCCTCTTAAGGGGCTGGTGAAATCCCTACGTATTTTTTTTTATCTGACATCCCACATAGACTTCAAGCCTAAGTACTAAAGTACCTTGGGTGTCTGAAGAGAAGGGAAATGTAGTCTATTGACACGGGATTTGAAGGATTGGAGGATGGGACGGGAAATCATCTGCAGGCAATTTGTTCCATAATCTGGATACCCTAGGTATGAATGAGCGAGAGAATAGGTCTGTTCTAGGCTTTTGTAGCCAAGACAGTAAAGGGATGCGTACGTAATGCGCTTCTTGTTGTTATGGTAGGAACATTGAAGGGGGGAAGAATACCGGCTAGTCTTCAGAGCAAAATCCGTGGAAGTAGCGGTAGAAAAGGGATAAATCCCCTACAGTGCGGCGATGAGCGAGAGAAGGGAGTTTTCTCGTGAGGGCTGGGTCATTGATAAGTCGAATGTCTCTCTTTTGGATTTTTTTGGTATGTTTCCAGCTCTGGATGTGTGTCGAATTTCCTCAGTACACTCACGCTACATAGTACTTGACTTCGGTCTTCGTGGGCTGTCAGAAGATAAAGAAAATCGGTCATTGAGTCGTGAATTGAGCGGCCTCCAGACATGTGCTGTACGTCTGTCATCACGAAGACAAAAGCGGCTCTCATCTGTAAACATCACGGGCCTACTCATTTAGCCAGTTTACACGTTTATTGCACTAAAGCAAAAGTTGCGCGCTGTGATCTGCAGTCATGGAAAAATTTTATTTTGAATTATCGCACACCAAACGTTGATTGAATTACGCCCCTGTCAGTATCTTCGATGATAGGTCTTATAGGCCTAAAGCAATGTAGACCTGCCTCATATAAACGATTTAAGAAACTTCGCGGGGTTTATGAACTCTGCTAGCAGGGAAAAGGTCCTGATTCCAAAAAGGGGCAGATTCTTGAACGCTCGATCCTAGCTCCTATGACTACTAATCTGTCTCCCATGGCATTCGCTGACGTTGGCCTGCCGTCTGTTGGCCTTTCCCAGACAGTTCAGATCTCACTAAGACGGGAAATCACATTTTAAAAGTATCAAACCGATTAGCTTACTTCAATCTGTGGTGCACCATCATGTAGCAAGTTAATGACTCGATTTGCTTCGTATTGAGTTAAATGATGCCTATTCATATTGCGAAACATATAATAAGTCAGTCGAGTCAAGGACTCGATTTGCTTCGTATTGAGTTAAATGATGCCTATTCATATTGCGAAATATATAATAATTCCAATTATTACAGGAATCACTAAGCAACGGTGAAACAGAAATGGAATCCATAGAATCAAAATTCCACATTACTTATCATTATCGAAAGTTTTCTTCTCATTTAAATGATTTAGGACAGTTCGCGGGGGATGGGATATACGAACTCTGCTGGCAGCTAAAAGGTCCTGACTCAAAAACGTGCTGTTCCTGAAGGCTCCAACCTAGCTCCTCTGACTATTAGTTTGTCTTCTCTGGCATCATTGATCTTGGCTTTCCTTCTCTTAGCCTTTCGCTGACAGTTCCAGTCTCGTTAAATCGGTTGTTTAGACGGGAAATCACAGTTTGAGAAACATTAAACCGATTAGCTACATTAATTTGTCGCTCGCCTCTAACTAAAAACCCAATGGCTTGATTTAGTTCGTGTTCAGTTAAATGACGCCTATTCATATTGTAAAACGGAGAATAATAAAAATTATTACAGGAATCACTAAGCAACGGTGAAACAGAAATGGAGTCCATAGAAACGAAATTCCACATTATTTACTTTTATCGTTTCCTTTGGTACAATTTTAAACGTGTATAAACTTTATTTTTTCGGAAAAGAATATTAGGGAACATAAAAAGACATTTTTTTCTTTTGGGGTATTTGTTCTCAAAGAAACCACAATATACTTAACTTATTTAGATCAGTTTATGAACTGAATTCAAAAATTTAATTTTTGGGCAATATTGCCAGTAGTATTGTATTTGCTTAAAATTGCCGGCAACGACACATTGCTAATGCTACTATAATTTGACTTATTAGAACTGACTAGTTCATGTCACTTGCATTGTTAGTGTTGACGAAAGACAAAATAGTGTGCATTTGCAAATTTTACTATAACCAATTTTATTTACCAAGGATAGTTCCGTGAAAACGATTTTGCAATTTTTTTATAATATTGTTAGTTACTATCTTTACATCTCTTGTTTGCTATAATATATAAATAATATTGTTTCTTTACAAAATAAAAATAAAATATTGCATACAGTGACACGTTACCCGATTACTAGTAAATAAAGGCACACAATTTAAATATTTATCAGAGTCTCAACAAAAGTAAGTTCATATTTTTATTAAATCCATATTCCATAGTGACACAGATGGATTATTCCTTTAAATAATGTATAAAGTACTCGTACCATATACTCTGCTTGAAAAATTGAGTTTGCCGGGATTGTTATTCATGCTGCTTTTTCTACAGTCATAACTTTATAGTACGTGATGTGGCTTTACAAACTGTGTTTCTGGAGGCATCAAAGAGTTTGTCATTTGCGGGTGTACCGGTTTTAGCTGCTGCTATTAAAAAAGCTTCTCTTTTTTATTGTCCCTGTCCTGGTAAAGTGTCTTAAGCGCTATTGTCGCCAAAATGAATTTTTGGTATTGCTGGTAAGGGGCATTGAAACGTTGTGTTTTTCTGTCATTTTGACCAGCATTCGCCAACGCTGGGATAACTTGGTACCGGAGCAGTTCTAAATATTTTTCAGCTGTGAGACCGAAATAGGGCCGTCCACCAACGTGGACCGACACGACGACCTAAAACGTCTCCGAGCGAACTGGATGTAAGTAATGCAGGATCGGGACCGATGGCGAATGATAAGGGAGATCTACGTTCAGCAGTAGACACAGAATGATTGACTGATAAACTACCCATGAGCGGGCACTTTAATTTCCAAAAAGAGATTATGCTAAGCGTTTGATTCTTCACACCACTTGAAACATTGTACGCTTGATATGTGGCTCTCAATGTTCCCATTCATGTGTGTTATTATATTTTAAATATCATAAAAGCGAAACCCTGCGTTTTGTTTGTTACTTAGTCACGTCTCAATGAAGCAACAAAACTTTGCATAGAGGAAATCCACGTCACGGAAAATAATACGGGCTGTTTATTCCGATAAATAGTATACTATATACAGTGGATGTCATGAAAGTGGGCCTTGGATTATTGCTCAGAAATTGGACGATCAATAAACGAATAAAAAAAAATCAGATTGTGCCAGATTTTCTCAGCAGTAGTGTATAATATGTAGGTACAGGGTTTGCCTCGACGAAGAGTATAAGTGTGTGTCATAAGACACAAACACTTTTGTTTTGTTGATATTTAGGTACTTACTCAATGAAAATAGTAACGGGTCTAATTATTTGGGCCTATAAGTCATACAGGGTGTGCCACGTCTTTATTAGATACAAATTAAAATAAATTTAATTTATATATACATATGTATATATATATATATATATATATATATATATATATATATATATATATATATATATATATATATATATATATATATATATATGTATATATATATATATATATATATATATATATATATATATATATATATATATATATATATATATATAATATATATATATATATATATATGTATATATATATATATATATATATATATATATATATATATATATATATACAGGGTGGTGCAACCAAGATGGGGTGGACGATTGTGAGTAAACGGTGAGGAATTTCGAAAATTTTTTTTTTGGATATTATAGATAGTCAAACCCGCTATGTTTTAAAATTATAGCCATAATACAGGGTGGTTCGAACAACTCGTGGCGATCCAAACTTGTGTTTTTTTAAATGGGACACCCTGTATATAATTGTTCCAATTGATTCTCCTGTTCGTTACGATCATTTTGATATAGGGTTTATTGGGTCTAAAACTTATAGTAAGGGAATGGGACGCGGTTAAAGTTGAAAAAATGCTCACAGTTCGGCCATTTTTAAAAAAAATTTGAAACAGGTATGGAAAAACCAAATATTCCATAAAACGTTACATATCCTTGAATACATTAATCGCTTGCAATTTGTTTAAAATTATTCACTGTTATACAGGGTGGTCAAGTTTTGCAAATACGCCCTGGACTCATTTTTTTTAAATGGAACACCCTGTATATTTTATTTTCATCTTAAAGATAACATTGCTAGCTTTCAAAAAATACCATACATGATGCCTTTCTGACCAACAGTTTTTTAGTAAACTAGCTGTGAAACCAAGGTTTCTTCATTCTAATACGATTAGACTGAATTTACGTTGTTTAATATTAAATATCTAATATTAGGAGGCCATGACACTATCATAAATGAAACAGGATTGACGAACTTGTCAAAGCTACTGCCGCACAATCCATAATTTACAAGTTAAGTGTAGGTGGCCCAATAATTATGAGGTAAGAAGACTGAGACCCGAAACTTTTACTTGTTTATTAGAGATATTTCAAAAAACAGAAAATATTGTTTTTAGGAAATGTAAAGTAATTAATAAACCAGTTATAAACAAAGATAATCAGTTATCAGTGTTATTAATAGTTTAAAAAAATTAATTAAGCAAAAACAGAACATCTTTAAAAATTACTTCGATATGTACTTACTTGTAAACCTAATTTAATATAAACAATTAACAAAACTCATATAAGGTGTTCAACTAAACCACCATTTTGCTGAAGGCACATTTCGAGTCTATCCATAAATGAAAGTTTCACTTTTCTCAAAGTCTGTTCTGAAACGTTGCGAAAACTGTTTCTTATTCTCGTCTTCATATCTTTCACTGTGGTTGGAACCTCTTTATAGATTTCTTCTTTAGCATGCCCCCATAGAAAAAATCTAGTGGTGTTAAGTCGGGTGGTCTGACTGACCACTTACCAGGTCCACCTCGCCCAATCCAACGATCTGTCTTCCAATTTATCGACAAAATATCTTACATTCCTATGGTCATGCGGGGGCGCTCCATCATGTTCAAACCATAAGGATCCCCTTACCATTAAACGTAAATCTTCAAGCAATACTGGCAACTCGTTTCTCAAAAAATTTGTTTATAACTGGTTTATTAATTACTTTACATTTCCTAAAAACAATATTTTCTGTTTTTTAAAATATCTCTAATAAACATGTAAAAGTTTCGGGTCTCAGTCTTCTTACCTCATAATTATTGGGCCACCTACACTTAACTTGCAAATAATGGATTGTGCGGCAATAGCTTTGACAAGTTCGTCAATCCTGTTTCATTTATGATAGTGTCATGGCCTCCTATAATTAGATATTTAATAATAAACAACATAAATTCAGTATAATCGTATTAGAATGAAGAAACCTTGGTTTCACGGCTAGTTTACTAAAAAACTGTTGGTCAGAAAGGCATCATGTATGGTATTTTTTGAAAGCTAGCAATGTTATCTTTAAGATGAAAATAAAATATACAGGGTGTTCCATTTAAAAAAAATGAGTCCAGGGCGTATTTGCAAAACTTGACCACCCTGTATAACAGTGAATAATTTTAAACAAATTGCAAGCGATTAATATATTCAAGGATATGTAACGTTTTATGGAATATTAGGTTTTTCCGTACCTGTTTCAATTTTTTTTTTAAAATGGCCGAACTGTGAGCATTTTTTCAAATTTAACCGCGTCCCATTCCCTTACTATAAGATTTAGACCCAATAAACCCTATATTAAAATGATCGTAACGAACAGGAGAATCAATTGGAACAATTATATACAGGGTGTCCCATTTAAAAAAACACAAGTTTGGTTCGCCACGAGTTTTTCGGACCACCCTGTATTATGGCTATAATTTTAAAACATAGCGGGTTTGACTATCTATAATATCCAAAAAAAAAATTTTCGAAATTCCTCACCGTTTACTCACAATCGTCCACCCCATCTTGGTTGCACCACCCTGTATATATATATAATATATATATATATATATATATATATATATATATATATATATATATATATATATATATATATATATATATATATATATAGTATATATAGTAGTATAATTTATTACAATTTAAAAAGTAGTCATTTGTCCTTTATGAATAATGACATCAGGAGGTCATCAAAAATAAGTGTCAATTTACATGTTAACGTAAAGTTGATCATAAAGTCGAACAGGTTTGTTTTTTTGGAAACAGTCAGAGGGGGAGAAATATAATTTTCTGGGTTAATAGAGAAATAGTTCAACTACTTTCGGTAAAAAATTCAGTTATACAGGATGTTTCGATTCGGAGCTATTAAGCGTCAAATAATTATAAGTTTCCGCGATTTCCCTTGAAATCGGGTACAGGTCGCAAAAGCGAATGATATTAATTTCCTTCGATACCACTAACATGATATTGATATACCTCATCCGAATTAGTGCATACTGGTAACGAAATTACTTACATTAAAAATAAAACTGTAATGTTTTCAAAATCAAGCAAAAATAATTATTTATTCCCAAATATCTTGTTAATCCAAAATAATGGGCGTTTGAAAGTAACACTACAAGTCATAGTTTTCAACTTGAAACCAAATTTTTCTCTTTTTTTGAAATTTTTATCGGTTTTCAAGATATTTTTGCTTTTTTTCTAAAAGTGAACGAAATCTAAAATGGTGGACTGATTTTCACCATGTTCCCCTACTCGGAAGAGGCGGAACTTTTAGTATGTTAAATGGCATTACCAGTATTTGCAAAGGAAAACTGTCCCAGCTTTATATAAATTTTTGTCCAATTCCCCACTAATTGTTCTGACCTATTTAGTAGGGGTAAAGTGTTTAACATCCATAAGACTCACATTTGGGCTGATGAAAATCCGAGAGTAGTGCGAATAACTAATTTTCAATACAATAGGTTCTCTGTAAATGTGTGGGCGGAAAAAATTGAAAATCAGTTGGTTGGTCCAACTTAAATGCCAAATAATTTAATCACTAAGAGATATTTGGACTTTCTTCAAAATTAGTTGGCAGGATTATTGGACGATGTTCCATTGAGGTACAGGGTAATGCCGTAACTGGTTGGCTAAGAATTACCCTGAAAGGTGTATAGGTAGTCGGCCAGTGTCCTGGCCAGCGTGATCGCCGGACTTAAATTCACTCGATAATTATTTTTGGGGCCATATGTACAGTATACTTTTTGCAACTGTGGTGATACCCGTAAGGATCTACTTTAGTGAGTTATTCAAGCTGGAAATGAAATAAGTAGAAATCGTAATCAGGTTCTTCGGACAGCATTCGCCGTATAGACTATATGTCAGAGAAAACGAAGGTCTATTCGAGTACCTTCTCAAAGTGTAGTTTTTTTGTCTCTTTTTTTAGTTTTATTCTTCAAAATTATTTTTGATAAATAATACTATTTTAGGAAGCATTTTTCGAGGCATGTTCATATAAATGCTTCGTCATATTTTGACAAGTACAACCTGCCCTAGAAATATTGCCCGCTAATTTTGGGACACCCCGTATATTTAATTTCTTACATAATATAAAAGAAAAATGCCTTAGAAGTGAAAATAAATACACCTAAATAATTATTATTAAAGTTACTTTTAATTATAAAACGTAACATGCTATTTACGTCAGCCAAAGTATTTTAATTTTTGTATTCTGTGGAATATAAAATAGTCTCTTAAGCTTTATCCTGCCTGTCACGTAGAAAATCATAAATGGATCAGTGCTTTTTCATCAAAATAATGAACCTATCGCAACACGTAAGCAAATTTTTAGTAATTTGAAAATTTTGGAGTATGCAGGCTTCAAATATTAATATATCGATTGTAATTTTTAGCTCCTTATTAGTATGCGATAGATAACGTGACCTAAATGAGGGTCAGCAGGCATCAGTTTTCGACCTATAAAGATAAGGCAGGTATATAAATTTGGATCAAAAACAATATCACGTAGTAACCGGTTGTTTAGAATACCTAAATGAGTGGTAAAATGGCAGAAAATAAACTTCGCAGCGATAAAAGGGGCATAAATTTAACTCTTGTTAACCCTTAACTTGGGGATGTATCCCAAGAGATATATATTTTTCAAAAATATTGCGGGTTCATCTGCTAACAATTTGGATTACGTTATTGCGTTGTAAAGAAAGGGATAAGTAGTAAGAACCTTGACGTTTTATCCATTTGACTTCATTATTTGTTCCATTATTTGTATAGCATATAGAAACAAATGGCTAGTAGATGAGGCATGTTAGATCTGGAGGGTCGATATAAGCAAACAAATTATGCAATGGATGAAACCAATTGGAATGGGTCCCTAAATGTGTCTAAATAAATGTATGAAACTCTATATGAAAATATCTTATTGCTAATTTTCTTTGTTAACAATTTATTGCAAAAGTCATTCATGTTTTTTTCAAATTTTTCCGCCATATCTCAGTTGTTTATTAAAATATCGGAACGCTGTGGACCCCATCGAAAAGGTGAGAAAGTTTTACACAATTTTGCTTCTGAGTACTTTTTTCTACGATCAACAGATTCGTCAGTATTTAATTAATAAGAAACCGCTTAAAACATAGGCGCGCGAGCGAGCAGCGGATGCGTTATAAACAAATGCTCATAACTTTTAATCATTTGAAAATATTTGGATAAAACGAAATTGGAGGTATAAATAATCACTGAGACAATCAATTAATCATATTGTGAATGTATTTCGAATGTTTGATTTCCGGTATTCTAGTTTAAGTGTGAAATTTTCCACATTTTTAATTCAAGCTCTGTAGTTATATTCTATTGAAAAAGTAAGTACTGTAATCTCTTCTTGAGACCACTACCTACGAATTTTCAGTTGTCTGTTCTACGAGAAATGCATTTTCGCGTGTTCGCCGCTTAGGAAAGCCAATCATTATTTTTTGTAATTTTTCAATTTTAAAAATAATATAGTAGTAATCAATGAGGTAAATCATGTACTTTCAGATGGTCCGATTGGTTTTACAAAAACATTATTTTTTCAGTGAGTTGTATTGGCATAAAGTTGAAGTTATCTCGAAAAAGATGGAAATATCGCTATAAAGAAATAATTGTTATCAAAAGGTCAAGAAAAAAAATAATCATCTGAAACTTGGTAAGGTTGTAGATAAATATGTCGTCTATTGATATTTAATCATAGATATGATCGTTATTGCATACATTTTCATAAATTTCGTTTTTTTTTTTCAAAAAAACGTGGTTTTTCAGATTGCGCGCCAAAGACTTACGAAATTTATGAAACTATATGCAAAAACGGTCATATGGTTAAATATCAATAAAACATATTTATCTATAACTTTACCAAGTTTCAGATGATTATGTTTTTTCATTAACTTTCTATTACAATTTATTTACAGAAATATTTTCATCTTTTTCGAGATAACTTCAAATTTTATGCTAATAAAACTGAAGAATTAATATTGTATGTAAAACCAATCACACCATCTGAAAGTATATGTTTTACTTCACTGACAACTACTGTATTTCAAAAAATAATGATTGGTTTTCCTAAGCGGCGAACACGTGAAAATACATTCTTATTTTAATTATTTAAAATAAGTCAGAAAGTCGATGTTTTATACAATTTTTTTTTAATTCGATGCTCAATTGTTTTGCTGATAAGATATATGACTGATCCATAAAAATCCCCAAAACTTTCATATTTCACATTTTTTCCCATCTTTAAAAGTAAAAAAGTTATACGGCCACGGAGTTCACTTTTATTTGGATATCCCTGTACAGTCTTAATCGCGTCAAATTTAATGATGTTTAATTAATAAAACCACCGAATTGCTAAAATTGACAAGGAATCGAAAACATATTTTGAAAATTTTTTAAAAAATTTTGACAACACTGCAGAAAACGCCTTATAATAGAAAATTTCTTACCCTAGATGATATAACTTCTGCACCCTGTATAACCGCATCAGTCACTGTTGAACACAAGTCTGTATAAATGTCTTCTAACTCCTGAAAATAGAAAAATTAAATTTTTATAAATATATTCTAATTGAATAATTATTAAGGTAACCATACGTCCTCCGTTTTCCACCAGAACAGTGTCGTTTTTTAGCACTCTGTTTAATTATTGCCGAAAATCTTGGGACGTTGAAAAGTCCCTTTTTAGAGAAATCGAGATACCGACGCATGGTGATCAATTTGCTTCCAAAAGGAGGACAAAACTATTATTCGCTTCATTGTAGCGTTATGTCAATTATTAGTATTTTTATACAAAAAAATTTAGCAATATGTGATTGTTGTACCAAACCCAAAATCTCCAAAATAGTTAAACTTATTGTGAGCTAATATTTACTAGTGATTACAAAGAATCTAGCTAACAAATTACAATATTTAAAAGGAGAAGTAAATATGTATTACTAGCTTTAAAGCTGCGCTACAACGCTGAGTTCAATTGGCTGTGAAACTTTTGTAAAACTTAGCGCTGTACAAGTGATTAAAATTTAAGTATAACATAACTTTGGGGCATTCTCTAGGTATCAAAATGTGTCTAATTTATAGCTGAAAGCACAAACCTATAACACAGAACTATAATATTAACCTGCTACACACACAAGGTTGGCTATCGGCAGAACAGTCCACGACTAATTAAGCACTTTACGGTAATATTGGTATTTATGACCTTGATCGCCTCAAATGTATTGAATTTAGCCAAGTTACTTTTGTCATTTATCAATAACTGTTTCATTAGCTTACGCCGTACGCTATTATTTGTTCCCTGCAACAAGATTGGTTTTGAATTTTTCTTCGTAATTATAGAAAATTGATTACAGTGCGACGCAATGTTGGTAGATAAGTTACGCAGACAAAATTTAAAGATAATTTTTATCTATCGCTTTTTTATTTTGTACCAACTGTAGGTGCACAAAGTACACAAGGTACAAGGTGCTATAACTATGAAATACATATTGTAAAAAGTTTACCAGTGACTCATTTGTATAACGTAAATGATATTTGGAAGCCCTCACTCGTCACAAATTTAATGTAACTATTTATCAGGTTTTTTGGTGTATCACACAATAAATTTTTCCAGGCAAGCTGTCAGGCACATGATATAAACTATTAAATAAAAGAAAATTATGGTAAGCGCTTACACATTTTAATTTTTTGAATGGTATTTTAAAAAAAAATCATAGTGTTAACACATATGACTACGTTTTTACCTCCGGAGATTGATGAGACTTGATGAGATACACCTAAATATTAAGTGATGAATAAACATTATGCATTTTACATATTATGATTAGCCCCGATGTTGTGACGACTCTGGCAAAGTGTTTGTTTCTCGAATCGGAAACACACATTCTCTTTACCCTTATCAATTTTATATATTGTCCAGTAAGATAATAACATAATGTCAAATTGATATGGGTAAAGAAGGAGTGCTTGTCTGTTTTAGTCCCATTTGCTTTAACACTTCATATCAATTTAATTTCTCGGCTTAATCCATGAAAAGAAAGGGATTGGTAGAGTTAATTAACATTAGTCCAGTCGGTAGTAAATAAAATAGAGATTCTTTTAAGTTTTGTTTAGATACTAAATCTTAAAATGGAAACATGGCCAGTAAAGAAAGTGTATGAAAGGTGATGAGATGTGACAGAAATAATAATATTATGATGGATTTGTAAGGTAACAATGAGAGACAACGGGACAATCATCATCATCAACATCATCATCAATCAACCATTTTCTCGTGTCCACTGTTGGTCGCACTCATTCTTTCTCATTTGTCCCGATTCTGCGACACCCGCATCCAGTTGCCCTGACAACGTTTCAAATCATCGGTCCATCATGTTGGTGGTCGGTCTTTATTTCGATATATGTGTCCTGTCTAGATTTCTACTACCACTGTTTTTCGGCGTATTTCCTGGTTTGCGACGCTGGCTCTGAGAGAGGGGCCCAACATCACTCGTTCCATTGCTATTTGTGCCACACGGATTTTATTTACTGTTCTTTTTGTCGGTGTTAATGTTTCCGCGCCGTAGGTCAGCAGTGGTACTACACACTGATTAAAAGTCGTTCTTTTAAGGCATACTGGATGAGATGATTTGAATATATAATTTACCTTGCCTAAAGCTACCCAGACTAATCTTAAGCGGCAGACAAGTTCAATAGTTTGGTTGTTCCTTTCTATGCAAATCTCGTGTCCTAGAAGTTTGTATAAGTGGTCTGGTTGATGGCTGCTCCAGCGATAAAGGCGTTTACACTGAGCACGAGATTTGTCATTATCTGAGGTTTGGACATGTTTATCTTTAGTCCAACTTCCAAGGAGGAAAGGTAGAGCCTATTCGAGCCTATAAAAACCAGAGTGGTCTAAGTCAAAAAAAGTAGTTTTGAGATATTAAAGCTCACAGTTAAATGAGGATCAACAAATGTCGAAAAACAAGTAGCGAATGGGTTTAGGCGTTTTTCCTTAGGAAAAGCTAAACTTAAATTTTGTGATATTTGGTATTTTTAAAAGAATGATTCTTGTCCCTGTTTTTTTGAAGCTTTTAACTTAGACCCACTAATTGTTTTATTGTTTGTGTGTTAACCTATTTCGTAGAAAATATCTCCTCAACTTTAATTATTTATTGTTTTATACTTAAATCATCAAACACATAGATTAAAACTTATATTAATTAAAATTCATCACTATTGAACAAATAGTCTTCTAGGGAACCAATATCTTCTGGAACACTGCTATTTTCTCCATCAACTTTCAATGACCGAAAATAGTCTTGGCAGACGGGTAATATAAACTGAAACATTTCTTTCATGTTTTTTTTTCTTGCTCGCACTAACCGGGAGGTTAGATTTATAAAGAAGGGGCAGGCCAATATTCTTGAAATCCATCAATCTACCCTTTTTATTCTTTGGAGCCAAATCCATTTCTTTTAATGAAATATCTTCGTTGAGGGGTTCTTTATAAAAAAAATGTATGGCTGCTTCTTATCGAGAAATTTAAACCATTTTGAATCCGAAGCATGTATTTTAACTTTTGATTAATCCAAAATAAAAAATTAGGTTCTTATTTTGAGAAATTATTTTCTTTTACGTTTTATTTACCTGAACTTGTAGAATCAGATTAAGTAGATGCTGATGGCTCATATTTATTCTTACTTTCTTCATATGGTTCATCGTCAAAATGACTAATATTCATTTTTTTAGGATTTAAACAAAGCAGCATTTAACAGTCGATACACAATGTTTACAGGCATAGTGGTCTAAGTCAGACTTGGATCACTACGGCTTTCATCAGTATAATGTGGATGCGTTTTACATCCATGTTAGAACATAAATTTCATATTTTGTCCAGTTAAATTACTACGTAAACAATACGATAGTGTTAAGAAACGCAATTCCGAAAAACTGACTTAGACCACTCTGGGTTTCATAGACTCATTTAATAGCTCCTTAGCTTCGTCCATACGATCACCTATTAGGACGATATAGTCTGCAAATCTTAAATGCCTATCTCCATTTACATTTATACCCTTTTCGTTCAGATCTGCTTTTTTGCATGTATCTTCCAGTAGGGTAGTCAGCAATTTTGACAATATGGTATCTCCATGTTGCACTCTGCATTGTATAGGGAATTTATTGCTTTGTATATCTCCGTCGAATATTTATTTTACTATGGCGTTTTGGTATATGTACTTGATCATGTTTGTGTACCTATAATCTATTCGGAATTCTGTTAAAGCTTCTAACTTTTTGTATGGTTTACTGTGTCAAACGCGTTCTCATAATCTACAAATATCAATACCAAAGGCTTATTGTAATCGGTACATTTTTCTGTTAGGTCCTAAAACAAGTAGATGATCGTTTGTACCATATCCAGCTCTGAACCCTGCCTGAGTGGAAAGATTCCAACTTATTATCCACTCTGTTTGCGATAATCTTTGTAAAGAACTTTAAATATGCGATAGTAGGCTGATGGAAAAAGACAAAATCAAAGAAGGAGAAGAATACAATAAATCTCACCGAGGATGATGCTGAGAATGAACTGCGTTAGGCAAAACGGAATTAATAAGCATTCCAGTCTCATCAGCACGGCTGTAGCTAACAAAAATAAATTGGCAGAAAAAAATCAATTCTCTAAAATATTCTGCTCTTTAAAAAAAATTGTGTGTGATTTAATGTTCTTGGGGACTAGTCCGTAGACATTTAAATAATATATTGTAACTAAATATAATAATATAGAAAAAAATTCTATTTTTGGAAAAACTAGATCCGGTTCATTATATTACAGTTCATTTAAAGACAACGTTTGATTCATAAAAAAAAAGTCGATCGTAAAGAGAACCATTAGTTTCCAGTCCATTAGAGCAGCTGTGCCCAATAAAGTTCTGTCCCAACAAGAATAATATTAATACAATCGTAACAAAAAAAGAAAATCACTGAACAGAATGAATTTTATATTTGACCTGAAAAATACATATTATACAGATTGTGCTTAAAGAGTAGGAAATATTTATTTACAACAGGAAATATTTTTTTATGAATTGGAAATTGAAAATATAACATGAGAGATGGTTTTCTATTGTACATTTAGTTAAATAATTAATACACCGATGTGTTGGTCTCCATAAGCATTATTTTAAATTAGAATCTTGAATTCTTGAAAATTCGAAAGAAAATTCATGGGGAGAAGGTGCCACCTTCATATTGCTAATAAATTTAAAATCAGAAGGGCACTTGTAAAGTTATTATACTTGCATTATAGGTGAAATATAAAAGAATATTTTGACCCAGTAACATGTTTTTACTCGTATCTCTACACACACAAAATTTAGGGCAAATTTACCCCGATAATACACTGCTGGTGTAAAAATAATTTTTTAAATTATATTGGCAAAGGTGTGAGAAAAGTCTGGAATATTGCAAATATTTCAAACACTACTGAATATATATTTTGGCACGTCTATATAGTTATAAACGGCACAAGATAAAACCGTTTCTGTCACTATACAGGGTTGGTCAGAAAGAATACTAGTTTTTTTATTTTAAATGTCCTGTATATTTTTTAAAATTCAAGTAGCCCCTTAAAAGGCAAATTCAATGATATAGCGTTTAATTAATTTATTTGTCAAAATTATAGACTTGTGAAAAAAAAAATTTTTCATTAATATTTTGAAAACAGAAATCACCTCTGAAATCAGCTAGGTATTGTCAGATGACAAATACACAGCTATTAAACCTTCATTCGTAAGTATCCAAAAACTATAAATTAGGATGGTAGCTTTAGCTGAAAGAGAAAAAATTGAGAATTGTGGTTGGCCATGGTGAACGAAGTATGTGAGTTATTTATTTAGACCTATCCTAATCGACTTGCAATAACCCAGTCATGCGCACGAAAACTGGTGAAGAAATTCAACAAAACGGGACATGTGAAACACAGGTCAGGCAGACCAAAAATAGCTACTGGTGGTCTGTAAATTATGATGGATGGGTGTAATGCTAATCCTTATTTTGCCCATAACATTCTTTTTTCTGATAAAGCTGCCTTTATACTTAACGACACCGTCAATATGCATCAGTGTAGATAATGCTCTGCAGTTAATCCCTAGTGAATGGCCGAAGTACATACGCAAAGACTAAAAAAGTTAATGTTTGTGTGGGTATTATGGGCCATAACATTATTGGACCATTTTTATTAATGAAAGCCTTACAACCGTGCTTTACTTGGAGTTATTAAGTGAACAGATCATTCCACAATTACAAATCCTTTATCTAGACCGAAGAAATATGTGGTTTCAATAACATGGTGCCCCTGCTCATTTTGATTTAGAGGTGCGTCAATTTTTATACCAAATGTTTCCAAATCAGTAGATAGGAAGGAGAGGCGATATTGAGTGGCCTGACAGATCGCAGGACCTCACCACTTTGGACTTTTATTTGTGGACTGATTTAAAGAATAAAGGTTACAAAAATAGGGCGGTTAATATTAAAGATTTCGTATAAGAAATCAAATACGTGAAATTCGATGGGATACTTTTTATAACGTCTTACGGGAATTTAGGCTTGGCTATTGCCTAGCTAACAGTGGCGGACATCTTGAATATTTCATAAAGTAGTTTTTGTTCAATTTTTAGGTATTTCTTGTTTTCATTGTGTTCTTGTTCAATTATTTAAAATTATTTTTCATGTCATTTTGACAAATCAGTCAATTAAACCCTATATCATTGAATTTATCTTTTCAGGGACTATTTGAATCTTCAAAAATATGCAGGATGTTCCATTTAAAATAAAAAAATAGTATTCTTTCTGACTAACCCTGTATAGTAACAGAAACGGTTTTATCCTTTCAAGGCGAGCCCTTTTTAACTATATAGACGTACCAATTTTGAAAAATATAAATTCGGTAGTTTTTAAAATATATGCAATATTCTAGACTTTTCTGACACCCTGTAGTTACAAATTTTTGGAAAGAGCTGTGGAATTTACAAAGTATTGTAAAATTAAGAACTAAATACACGTGGTTTTCCATTAAAAGTACATTTTTAAATGTAAATATTCCTTCATTACCAACATTTTTTGTAATCCTACCTGTTACAATTTAGTGTAAATTTATGTACCTATTCCATTGTCGGTTCTTGTAAATGCCGCAATTTTATCATTCTCCTAGAAGGCAACTATTAGTTTTTAACAAAAGTTTAGTGACGATAGGTCCTCTGCATGTGATTGTGCTTTGATGCAAAGTTGCTAAGGCCCAATTTTATAAAGTGGTCTTAAACCTTAATTTAAACTTCGACTTAAACTGAATAATAATTCAAGGTTTAAACCGCGGAACTGTAATGTGCATTTTAAAATCGGAGTTTAAATTTCGATTTCTTTTTTTTTATTTGGTGATTTTTGGCCCCGTTGCTACCGCCGTTCAGTCCTGTTAGTATTCCACAATACACGTTAGTATTCTGCAGTGACATTTATGTCAATAGTGTGTGCCCTACAGCCATAACCTAAAAATTCATCCAACATTTTGTTACACATCTATATGATTTATTACTAACCGGTTGGGTGGACGCTCGAAAACATTACTTAAGAGCCCTAGCAGTTGCTGAACAGAATTTTTTGAAATTCTGAACCTCTGCATAAACTGAATATCATTTAACATTTCCATAGAGTTGGTGCGGGTGCGAAATATTCTGTCACACCTGGGCTGATCAATAACATTGACAAAATCTTCTTCGTCGTCTGTTAATAACTCTTTATAATATATATAATAAAATTTAAAATATATCCATTATAAAATGCGGGATTGGTAAAATGTAAAATTGTAAAACAACGCTGATGCATTGATGTATTTCTGTCAGATAAAATAATTCTACTGCGCAGGTCCTAAATCGGGTTCTTGAGTTTAAGCGGTACTCTCTCTACCGATTAACTTACGACCTGGTTTGTAGCTCTTAAATCGCACCGAGCTGTCAATCCGAGTTTATAAAACGGCCATTTCTGACAATCTAGGAATTAAACCGGACCTTGCGATTTAAATCCACTTTATAAAATTGGGCCTAAGAGAAACTTTAACTTAAACTTAGGATGTCATGGATTTTTTGTTGTTCTTCTTTTATGGTTCTGTTTAATGTGGAAAGCATGACAATTTTCTCATAAGAAAAGTAAACTAGTGTTATTATTGATCGCTTAAGTAATGGTAAAATATGAATATTTTTGTTTTGAAAAGGGGTCTTACAAAACGTCTATTATTAAAGAAGGAAAAATACCGAAATATAATAACATATTCAATTATTTTTATGTTAATTATTGATATAAGTTTTTAATAACTTCTTCGACTTTCTAGTTCATATATTGGAATGCCATTTGACAGGGTGTCAACTTGGTGTTCAACCCCAAGGGTAAAAGAAGCTTAGTTTTATTTAAAAATTACTGTAATTGTCCGGTCAATATAAAACTGCTTTAGTACCAAACAATGTAGTTTTACAAAATTACTTTCATACCCATTCTCCAGTTGAATTGTAAAACTAAATTTAGTTACAAGACATTCTTCTTCGGTGGCCCTTTATAACCAACATCGCTGTAAGTTTACCATAACTTTTTTTTCAGTGTGCTTGAACTCATCGTTTTATTGCTAAACATTTTAAAAACAATGAAAAAAATATAAAATAATTTGGTACCTCATAAAGTTACTTTTTAAAAATATATTAAAATTTAATTGTACCTCTTTGTTTATTTGTATTATCATTAAAAGCTTTTGATTTGAATTTGATCATTTTAGAGATTAGCTAATTTATTTGGAAAAGCTGACTTATAATGCCTTTATTTTATTCTGACTTTTAGTCTCAATAAAATTAATTTTTAAAAAGTGCTTATTGAAAATATTTTGGATGTAAAGCTAGGGCTTAAAGGTGATTTTTCAGAGAATTTAATTATTATTTATTTATTTAAGTTCGCGATATAATGATTTATAAAAAACGAATTATGGCGCTGTTCTATTAAAAGAATATTTCGAACTAATTATTTTTTATTAAATAACATGGTACAAGCAATTCTTCATAACAACGTCCAAAATCTTCACCCATATCTTCCCTTCAAAAATTAAGTTGTAGAAAATGGTTCAGTCATTTTAAGTTTGAAATAAATATGTTAATATTTTACCAATCAATCGAAATACGCTCACAAAAAATATCTTCGGTTGGACGGATAACAACAAAAATATAAATTCAAAAAATTCAGTATCCCGTCTGACGTCATCCTATGAAAAACAACTGAATATAGTGGGAAATGTGGCGAATCAAATTAAGAAAACGGCAACACGCCCATGCCCCTTTTCGGCTGTTTTAGTACTAACAGGGAATGTTTGTATTTTGCTTAACTTTTGTAGAGTTTTTAAATTTTCGATTTTGATATTATTTTGAAACTTGAACTGAGTGCTTAAGTGTATTTAAATATACCGATGAACGACAAAAAAATAGTAGTAAAACCCAAACGTTATCGTATAGTAGTTTTCTGTCTCTGTCAATCAGTGAATTATGGTTAGCATTTCTTGCGGAAATACCCCTTTTAGGTTATAAAAGATTATGCTTTAACTTTTTTCTCACTTGTCTTAATATTTCTGTGTACTAGCTCAGTATATATTTCGAATATTTTTTTTATAATTTAGTCTTATAGTAACCAAAGAGTAACTTATAAAATACGTAATTATTCCTAATTTTGAAAATGAAACAGTTATTTCCAATCCCTGAAAAAAGAGTTAGTTCAAATCTATGGAGAAAATATAAAAAATATGAGAACTCTACAATACATCTCTTAGGGGGCCGCACATCAAAGAAACTTGAAACTTAAAATAGGAAACATAAAGCAAATTACGAATACAGTAATATTCTTAAAAAATGAGCCTAAAATAGGCAAAGAAATCGTTCAAATCGTGCGTTGATATTGCTGGTCAGTGTATTAACTAAAAGGAATAAAATTGTAATTGTATATCACTTTTTGTACCATTTAATTTTTCTGTCATTTTCGAAAGTCACCTCTATCTAGCAACAAATAGCCAAACTCTTGTAAAATTACATATTTCCAATATGGAATACGTCTTTTTATCGTGGTTTATTTTATAAAAGCATTTCTGTATATGCTTTCCATCAGGTATCAAATATTTATATAAATTTACCAACTAACGACGAAGGCATGCAATAATGATTAAATTTAATAAACAGATTAAATATTACAAAAAAAAATTTTCTAAATAATCTCGATTTATGTTTTTCCCAACAAGTAATTTTGTAAATTTATTAAATTAAAATAATAAACTTCATATTGTAAGCAAATCCGCTTAAATTTATAATACATAAAACTATAATAAATCTAGTTAGAAAAAAAAATTAAACTTAAATAATAAATCTACATGCATGTTTAAAAATTTTAAAAATACATGCATAACATGGATTTATAAATTCAGAAACTTTGGAAACAAATTTTGTAAAATACCGGTGTACTGCTATACACGGTGTCCGGAAATGACGATGATAAACTTTAAGGTATGATTCTACAAAATATGAAAAAACTTCATAATAACATAGGTCCGCAAATGCTTCCATAGGGAGCTGCAGGCCCTTGAAGATGATGTCATAAAAATGATTTTTAGGATCTACTTACAATACAGAAATGAATTTATAGGTATTACTATTGGAGGTCACTTTTAAAAATAGCTGGGGACCCATTCGGCAACCCGCGATGTGAGAACAAAAGCGTGGTTGGTTATTTAGGGTCTTATTTTTTTTCGCCGATTATATTTTCGACATTTTTTAAATAGATAATGGTTCCTTGAACAGTTTTACTTAAAAAGGTGCTGTAGTTTTATAATAAGTGTTGAAAATGATTTTCGTTCATTTCGATGCATTCCCTAACTTGCTTTCTCATAGATCTGGTCTCATACTAACTTTTCTAAAAATAACAGATTTATTTCTTACAACTTCACAACCTGTAAACACCCGCTGGTCTAATTCTTCAACGGTAGGAACTGGTACTTTGTATACTAAGAATTTTAAGTAACTCCATAAAAAATAATCTAATGGATTTAAATGTGGGGAACGAGGTGGCCAACATACGGGGCCCCCTCGTCCTATCCAGCGTTAAGCATAAACTTCCTTTAAATGTGCCCTCACATTAAGACTGAAATGTGGTGGAGCCCCATCTTGCATGAAGTACATGTCCTTAGAGCATGAGGCACATCATTAAGCAAGTCCTGTAGCACATTTCGTAAAAAATGTAAGTATGATTCACCGTTTAATCCATTTGGCAAAAATGTAGAGCCCTGTTAAATAGTCCCGAAATATTTCCGCCAAGGTATTAATGGAAATTTTTTCTTGGGGCCTTGATTCAAAAATAGCGTGCGAATTTTCGTATGCCCATATGTGATTGTTATGGAAATTTATAATTCCATCTCTAGTAAATTCGGGCTCAACATCGATCTCCAATAACACTAACTTATACCTAAAAGTTCATTTCTGTATTGTAAGTAGATCCCTATAAATTAAATAAAAATAATTTTTATGACACCATTTTCCAGGGCCTGTAGCGTCATATGAAAACATTTTTGTACCTATGTTATTATAAACTTTTATTCATATTTCTTTATGTAGAATCATACCTTAAAGTTTGTCATCGTCATTTCCATACACCCTGTATAGTATGGCTACCAATGGCTTCGTGGGCGTTTTCTTACACTGAATAGTTAGCTGGAGGTCTCGGTTGAGAAGAGCTATATTATAGTTTTAACTCACAACTTTCGTCAAGTATGGAACAATTGATTCACATGAACGAAATCGTAGACTTAAGTTTGCTGTAGTTTGGAAAGTCGGCTTCAGTCTTTGTGTAAATGGATTCCTTTGGATGTTTTATCGGGACGAAAAGTATGATAAATATATAAAAGCTTGAACAAAACCTCCAAATGCATATGGTTTGTTGTTTTTGAACAAAAAATACTGTTAAAAGTAGCATGGGCTAATTTAATCATAGTAAGATCTTGGCAGGCTACGATACCAATAGAGGGAGTGAATCTGTTGAGCTTAATAAATTAATAGATATTATTTTATATAATTTTTTTATATTTTCTAGATCAGTGGGTCCCAATGGGGGGGGGGGGGGTTGAGGGGGTCGCGTTAAAGACCTAGAGGGGTCGCGAGAAGATTTCCAAAATGAAACAAAAACGCATTAGTTAGACATTTATTTTCGCCTTTCGCAATGTAAAAAAACATGCACTATACAGGGCGTGCAGTTGCTGTGATCGTTGTTTGAATAATTAATCAAACAACGCTGTGATTTATTAATGTTATTATAAACGAAGTTGAGTACGGAATATGGCTAGCAGGCGTCTGGGCAATTTTAAACTGACCACTTATAAAAAATATTCTGAAAAAAAAAACGTTTTTCGCGAAAAGTATATTTTGTGAATTCTGATCATAGTTGAAAATCTAAGCTTCATTTTAGGCAGTTGAAAATCAAAAAATTCCACTTGCCGGGATGTTTAGGAGGGGGAGCGGGTCGCCAACAAAATTCTTGTCAAAAGGGAGTCCCGCTTTAAAAAAGTTTGGGAACCACTACTACTCTAAATACCTAAATTAAATATTTATGGCTGTTGTTCTAAACCATTTATTTTGGTTTTTATTAAAAAATAAATGGCCAGATTCTCCAACGCTAGAACAGTCTAATATTTAAAAATCTCTAAAGCTTTAAACAAACAAGTGCTAAAATAATTAAGACATCTAATTTTTATACTATGAGTTTGTTTCTGAGATTTTTTGCAAATTTATCAAGAAATTGCCAATTTTAGTACCTACGTACTTTCAGAACCATAGAACTAAATTCATTTAAGCAACAAGTTCCCTGATATTTTTTTATTTTTGACAACCCATAAAGACCGAAGTCTAAGTACTATGCACCGTGGGTATACTGGGGAAGTCCGACGCACACATCCAGAGCTGGAAACATTAGCAGAGATTTCACCAGCCCTTTAAGAGGATGTGTGGGGTGGTACCACCTCGGCCCAGGAAGAATTCCTCTACCACCTAGGAAATACAGTGACGTGGAGATGGGGAGCGGGACGACTCTTCCCGACAAGATTGCAGAGTCAGGGGATTATTTACACAAGGTTTGAAATTTTTAGATATGTACAAGTTACTATTTACAAAGGTTAATTTAGAATCGCTGGAAATCTACATTGAAAAAACCAGCTTAAAAGCGGAATATAGTCCGGCCAGCAAAACTAAACATCGCTTAAATGGATGGAAATTATTTGAAAATCAAGCAAATCCCTGAAATATTAGAATAAATTTTCTAACTTAATAAGACAACTTAATAACAATGACAAGACAAAGAACTGTCAAAATCTAACGGATCAGCTGGAAGATGCTAATGAAAACCAATATTAAATCTCAAAACTTTTTAATAAATCTGAACGAAAAGGATTTTCATTTACAAACTGTCATAGAAAATTCGAAACTTCCAAAACGTGATTCTATTGGTTGTGACGTCACATGACATGTAAATAAAAGTGTAATTATGGCTAGTGTGCTGTTTCGATTGATTATTCTCCGAAGATTCGAATATAATATTTCCTATGCACGAAGGATAGGAAACATTATATTGGATTAAAAAGATGGTTGGACAATGGCCACAAGGACGGAGCAGATAACTTGCGGCTAACAAACCTACTATCCATTTCTAAAGTTTTGACCCCTCAGTTTGGAAGCTTCTGAAGTAAAAAGTACAATTTTAAAAAATATAATTTTCACATATTTCGGTAAAGTTACTTGTCTCTATTACACATGTAAAACTTTGTAACCGTAGATGCCTTGGTGCTTTTCTAATGGGAAGGTAAGTGTAAAATTGTCACCATTTTTTCCCTAGTTGATCAATTACTCTATTGTAAAAATTTATTGTGACTTACTGGTACTCCCAGGCCTAACTAATTTTTTACAGGCGATAAAGTGAACCTTACTTTAGTCCCAAAAAATATTAGTTATATTTTTTTTTCTTAGGTTTGGTAGTAATATTCAAAAAATGATTGTGGTTATGTAATTACTACCAGTAATCTTACAGCAAAAATTTTTGTTTTTTTGTATTACATATAAAGAGATGTAACTTTACGTTTAACGAAAATTTTGTTTTGGCAGTTGTCATAAACGTAAATACAAACAATTAATTTGTGTAAAGGATAGCAGCATTGTGCTTGCGGGATGGAGCGGGGCGTCGAAGGTGCAATAGTATGGGTGTTAAGGTAATAATCATTAAAGTAATGCAATATAGTGACGGTTTTTTTCTGTGCTCTATATGATAAATTAGGTAACTGGTAAAATTAAGAAAAAATAAGTATATGCATTGGTAAATATTTACATTTATTTCTATTTAACGATTTTCGATTGTTTCATTAAGATCTCTAAAATAGGCAAAACGTGTGTAGTCGAACAATAGTAATTTAAAAATATTACGTCAAAGTGAGTAACGTAAATAGGCCAATTAGCTTTATTTATTTATAATTCACCTAAAAGAAAAACAATATTTCTGATGTTCCCTTATTTTTACGATTCGCATATTTGGAAAATTGTAACAAATGCTGTGGTAAGTTTGTCTGCATTTGCTTTTGCTTAATAATAAAAGAAATATGTGAAAGTGGCCTGTTTACGTAGAATCACATCCGATTTAACTTTTAAGGTACAAAGCCCTGATAAAATTTAGTTAAACCTAAAACTAAAAATAACCTGATTGGATTACACCACTCTTTTTTACCGAAGAATACCTACACTTATGGATCGTTTTCTCCTTCTTCATCATTAATAAAGTCTTCATTTGAATCATCACCTTCATCTAAATTTATAATTAATGGTTCTACAACAACATCAACTGAGTGGTCTTTTTCTCTGTAGGATTCCTCAATTTTATTAGCGTGTCCAACGCAATTTTCCCAAACAGAATTTGGCACGTTCTGCATCGTTTCAAGACACAAATTTAGTACATTTGTGATTTTAAACGTAGTATTCAATTTTGCCACTTTATTTTTCACATATGCCCAAATTAATTCAATTGCGTTGAATTCACAGTGTGCAACTGGCAACCATAGAAGCTTTACATTATCATTACGTAACTCCTTTACAATTGTATCTAAAAGATACGTTTTTGGAAAGTGATAGTTCTTGCATAGGTCTAAAAGCATTGGTTTGGTTAATTCATTAAACGTTGTAAATCCATTGGGCAATGTTGCTTTTCGCTGGGACATCCATTCTATTATTTTTTGTTTTGTACAGGCAGTTGTAGGATTTCGAAAATTAGGATCCAACATTGTATGATACGGTGCTTGGTCAATTACGATTACTGATTTGTCAGGTATTACGGAAAGCACTGTTCTAAACCATTCTTCGTAATGTTGTTTATTCATCTCGTTATGGTAATCCACTGACGCCGCACTTTTTTTCCCAACGAAACACTTCAGGCAGCCATCCAAAAACCCATTTTTACTACCAATATGTAAGATAATAAATAACCCGTTGTCCTGATCCTGATGGCCGTTTTATTCCACCTCTAAAGCCTTTAATTTCCTGTATACCACCTCTGTGTTCATCAAAATTATCCCGTTTTGTGGGATTAACTCTTTCAACCCAGCCAAACTTCCCTGAATGATTTGCACCGCACCATGTTTCATCTGTATAAAATATTTGCCAAGAATCTTCACGATATCTCTTTATGGCGTATAAGAATTCCGCTTTTCTGGCAGCAATTGTGTTTTGTTCCATTAAAATTGGTTTATTAATTAGTTTTTTCTAGGAAAACCCAAGTTCTTTAATCCATCGGTACAAAGTCATTTTTGAAAATTCTGGTAAATAATCGACATCTTCTTTCAATTTCTGTTAAACTTGTTTTATAGAAGGAAACCGATGCTCCAGGTAAACATTTAATATTGTTCTCCTTATGACGCCCTGCAAAATCTCATCACATTCCAGTCGGGGCCTTCCACTTCTCCCTTTTGATGGTATAATACCGGAACTTTTTTCTTCCGCAGTAACACGTTTAACGGTGTTTTCACTAATACCCAGGCAATCTGCTGTTCTTTTAACCACTTGCTCAATCAAAATATTTTCCAAACCGTTGGCTTTCTCTTATTGAAAGTACGCTCTGACTTTTAATATAATATTTATTCATTTGTTCGATGCACTGACGAGACATTTTAACGTATTAGACTGTAGTTTGATACCGTATTTTTGGTTCAGATTACATCAGGTATTTATATAAATTCGAACAAGATAATCTTAAAAATCGTGTGAAAACAATAATAATTTCAAATTACTATCTACCACTAAAACCAAAAATTTAAATCAACAATAAGTAGATATAAACAACCACAATCAATTAAATAATATTATTTTACAAATCTTTTCAATACATAACAAATAGATTAAATTCTAAACAAATAAAAATACATGGACCTACGGACTACAGACGACCTTAACGACGACGCCACCGTACTGTGAATATGTCGGTAAAGGCGTTTGACACTTTGCATCTCTTTCTTATGTGGCTTTTAATATTTGTTGCAATTTTTACAAGAACTAAAGGTGCTTTTTTCAATTTTGTGTAATAAAATACATTTGTATAATAATAACTACGTCTACGAGTGTAAAGATTTTTTATAAGGTTTTAAATTGTCCACAGTACAGCTGATACACAAACATCATTAAAAATAAAAAAAATACAATTTTAGACACATACTACCAATCTCTTGCGAAAGTATAGATATTTTTCTATCTACCTTCAAAATTGCATTTAAATAGGGAACAAATTAACCAATATATAGACATGAGAAAATCGTTTATCAGTATTAACGCAGTAAAATCGTTGTTTTTTTCTACTTGATTATGAATAAGTTCAATATCGTTTACACTACAATAATACATTTTTTGGCAGAAACTCTTGGATAACGTCCTAACAAGCTGTAATTTTTTCAGTTTATTCTGCCCCGTGGTTTTTTTGTTATTGACCCTCAGACTGAGGGGTCAAAACTTTAGAAATGGATAGTAGTCTATTCTTTGTTTCCGACAGTTTATTTATGATGACTGCTTAATTTCCTATAAATCCTGACTTTACTGATAAATTAAAGGAGTAAAAGCCTAAAGGTATTTGGTTTAAGATAATGCTATATGTCAATTAAGTTTTTTATTTTCACTTATCTTACGCTATACCTTTAGAGTCTTAACTAACTCACAACCTCAACATTTGTCGTCAAATTTTCGTTATGATCTATTATCTATAAAAATAAATAAATAGCGAGATATTTTACTTGAATTTGGCAATACTAATATTTAAAAATATTATGTAAAATTTTTAATTTCCTTTGCACCACTCTTTTCTGATTTCGGCTATTCTTGGCACATGAAACAAGAGTTTGTTTGGGGCACCTGCAGTGGTATTTTTGCATACTGGCACAACATAATACTTAGAGGGAAGTTTTTAAGAAATGCTATATTTTAATAAAAAGAATTGCACACGCATTAGAATATGATCATAAAATGAACCCTATGCAAACAACAAATATCCCTTTCCATCACATATGGGCGATTCGGATTAGGTGTGGTGAGTATAGGCAACTCAATATACACCCGAGGCCGTGTTCCTTATTTTTTGACAGGCATGTGACTAATTTGGTAAACAATACGATTAATCCCATAGCTGTTAAAAATTGCAAGCGGAAAGATGAAGCGGAAAGATAAAGCGGAAAAATAAAGCGTGCTTTAGATTATATCTGACGTTATTTGTCATTGCTCAAATGGCTGCTTTTTAGATTGTAATAAATTATATTCAAAAGTGAAAAAAAAGTTTTAGTTAAATTACCCTAGTAATCTTACCAAAAATAGTACTTTTCTAATTTTGACGTTTAAAGATACACTTTTCAAAACCGATAACAGTTTTAGAACATCTTAATTTTCGTAACTTGTTACGAAAAAATTAAACACAAAAATATAAATATTCCGTATTTCTCTCTTGACCTCTCGGGAACAACACGTTTTGAGCTGCCTCTTCAATATCACTTGGGGTCTCGGAATCGGGCATTTTAAATATTATTAAAAGAAAAAATTGGTGACGCGACACTTCTTTACAAATAAAACTTTATAACGACATTACTACAACCCAGACAACTGTCTACTACCATAGACTAAACAATACTTAGACGAGCGGGTCTCCCTTGAGTCATTTGGTAGGTTTACTGCTTTATGGTTTAAAAGTTTGTTTGTCTATATAAATATGTATACCATGTATCTACATGTATATATAATGGTGGACAAACACACTTTTAAACCATAAACTAGTTAACCCACCAAATGTCTCAAGGGAGACCGACTTATCGGTGTATTGGAGTGTCTGTCTATATTCTTTATAGTCCTGCTACTGGGTACCTACTAAATGAAATACAAAATATATCTTCGTCTGATGCCTACTTAGGTGTTTTGATACAATGATTAAAATTAATAATTTTATTTACATGTTTTTTTAAAAATTTAAAATCTTGTATGAAACACGTTAGGAAATGTAATTTGGTTTAGATTGTATAATTTTGGGGGATCTCCCTTCGCTCGTCCTTCAAACATTACAGTCGTTAAACAAAGTAAGGCATTTCCTAACTGGCTACATAAATAGCTATTTTGGGTTTGTAGTGACTTGCTTGAACATTATTATGCATTAAAAAATACATGTATATTTTCTACTGGTTTGAAAAATAAAAGAGAATTTTTATCCTGTGACTACTGCGGATTTTTACCGGTCACCTGGATAGAACCATTCATCGATTATTAACAAATAAAATTTTTATGAGCCCTTATATAAATGGCCTTCTTTCACATGACCGTCTATATTCAGGTAACATCGACGTCGATGCCATTATAAGAATATCGGGATATTGCTTCACCTCAAATCATTAGGTTTATGACTGTTATTGGCATGTGATGGATTGGCTAAATTGGAAGCTGAGTAATTGATTGTGGGTAGAATTCTCTCCTTTATGAAGCTAAATAAATTTTATCACAATATTTTTTATGTTGGATATAATAGGAAGCCAAAATACACATATAAAGTGTATTTTCGGATATTTATGTATTAATATACACCCAAGCAACTACAGGGGAATCACCTTAACAGTGTGCCAGCAAAAGTTTTAACCAGAAATCTGAAAAAAAGAATAAGAAGCAAGATCGAAAGTACAATACAATATCTTCAGTGTGGATTTCGCAGAAGAAGAAGTACACAAGACCTCAGGTTCACGATCAGGCAAGCCAGCGAAATTGTTTTTTATTGATAATTATCAAATATAAAACAGGGAAGTACAGGTGTGTTTCATTGACCTCGAAAAGGCGTTCGACCGAATAAGAAGGGAAGGCATATGAGGTCATTATTTGCAAAACTTCCTCCTTGCTATTTGGTTAACTTTTCAGGAGCAAAGAAAAACCTTTTAGCTATCAAACAAATTATTGTTTCGCATTATGTTATTTTGGTAGCAGAAGCTGAACAGGCAGGAAAATATCTTTGATGATTCTAAACCTAAATGTATCACAAATTTTGAGAGAAAAAAGGATTTTGCTGTGAAGAAAAAGTTTTGCAAAAAGTTACAGGGAAGAACAAAAAAGGTAGACCTAGGATAACTTGGGACGACAGAATTAAGGATGAAGCAGAGAAAAGTGGGATCCATTGGGCGGGAATTAACAGGTTAACCCAAGACAGAGACAAGTGGACAGAGAACTATAAAGGAAGCAAACGATCTCAACCCCACCCTGCCTTACATCTAACTGTAGAAAGGCATAGAATTAAATAAATAATAGATATACAAGGTGGTGCAAAACTCACTGATCTAACTCAATGTTACGGATGATTCTTTGGTCAAAAATATGAAAGAAGTTTTCGGGTTACAAGGTGATAAAATTTTAATGTTATTTTGATTTTCATTATTTATTTTACACGATTCTCTAGAGAATTCATTCAAATGTCGAACATACAATATTATTTGATGTACCTACGGAATAATTATATTAACATTCTAAATAATCTGCTACTGGTATTTCATTGGTGGTCGCAATCTTTTGGACCTCTCCAATTTTGTTTTGTGACAGCATGGCAGATAGTATGGATTTCGTCACCAATGATCCACAGCTGATCTCCTTACCTTTGTCACACATAACTTGAACAAGTCTCTCGAATTTCATGGCGAATCCCAAATTGTTGTTCTTGATATTTCCGAGGCCTTTGACCAAGTATATCATGCCGCACGCCTCAACAAACTACCTTCTTACGGTCTTCCAGGCGCGGCCCGTGAAATCTTAAAGTTGTGTATCTCTGTTGCTACTTATGGGATCCATGCCAAGTTCAGGTTTTTTAATAGTGAGCCTACTAGGAATGTTTGGTAAAAAAAATATTTTGTAAATTGCGAAAAAAAGTTTAGTTTTTGAACCCACCTGGGAAAAAATTAACACTCTTAGGAATTTTATTTATTATTTTTTCTAAACAAATTTTACATCATTTTATCGACAATTCTTAAATTTTAAGGGAAAAGATGGGTTAGTAGAAAGTTATAGCCATTTGATTTTTTTAAAATTATATTTTAGGTTTGACTTACTTAATTAATGCAGCATTTCGATTAAAACATGTCCCTAGCGTCTGAAAAGGGCCTGAAGTTATGTTACCGAAACCAGGCAAACCACCGAATGAAGCCAAATCTTATAGGTTCATATCACTACTACCAATTATTTCAAAATTATTTGAAAAGCTTTTCTTAAAAGGACTTAAGATTATAACAGAGAACAGTAACCTAATCCCAAATCATCAATTTGGCTTTAGATGCAAGCACTCCGCGATGGACCAAGTCCACCGAATAACAGAAAATAGAAAATGCACTAGAAGAAAAGCTAATCTGCTCAACTATCTTCCTTGGCGTAGCTCAAGCTCTTGATAAAGTTTGGCACAAAGGGCTAATTAACAAATTGAATAGAATGTTACCAAAACAATATGTAGAGTTGCTAACCTCCTAGATTATAGATAGAGTGTTCAGAATTAAACAGGAGGATGAATACTCCAAACTGAAAAAATTTAAAGCAGGTGTGCCTCAAGGAAGCGTCTTGGGTCCCGTCCTCTATTTACTGTATACTTATGATCTCCCACAAACAGGAAATGTAAATGTGGCTATATTCGCTGATGACACTGCTTCATTAGCAGTAGGAACAGACCTAGATGCAGCAAGCAGACGACTCCAACAAGCTAGCGACCAGATTTATAATTGGACCACAGATGGAACGACTGAGCTTAATGAGCAAAAATCTATTTGTGTCAACTTTACCAACAGAAGAACAGGCAATCATCAACCAGTCAACATAAATGGTATCAGGGTTCCCTATGAAAATACCGGGGGATGACATTTGATGTGAAGCTAAGATGGAAGGAACATATTAAAACTAAACGGACTGAACTAGGGCTCCAATATAGACAGTTGTATTGACTCTTGGGACGAAAATTTAAGCTGTCAGTACACTGTAAAATCATGATACATAACCAGATTTCAAAACCAGTCTGGGTTTATGGCATCGAGTTATGGGGCTGTGCCAAGGAGAGCCACATCAAACCCATCCAAACCTTCCAAAATAAAGTACTACGGAACATAGTTAATGCACCGTGGTACATACGTAATAGTGACATACATCGCAATATTGGTATCCCGTATGTCGCTAGTGAAATTAAAAGATTTGCCATCAAGCGCGAGTCTCGACTCCATCAACACGTTAAGGTCGAAGCCATCAGGTTTCTTGACCACCAGGACCTAGTTAGAAGGCTAAATAGGACCAAGCCCTTTGAACTAGTATAGACTTTTAAAAAACAGAGTACAGTGCGCAAGTGCATGAGTCAGAACAGATAAACCGTTAGGACTCCATTGGGTGAACTTTAGTATATAAGGATTTTAGATTTTAGCAACTTTTAGAAAAATGAATGGTTGGTCTTGCAGACCAGTTTTAATAATAGTAAACGCCGCAGGCTTTAACAATAAAAAAATTACTGAACAAAATCGGAATCTACAATAAGAAACTGTTTTAACTTTTGATGCCTAACATGAAGCAAAGGAGCAACCGTATTTCTAAATATTTTATATTTTTTAGTATTAAATTTGACCATTTTTTTAATAAGAGTTCATTAGAATTTTTTTATCCTCTGAAATATGTTACAATTATTATTAAGCACTTTACGTATTTTACTGTCAACAGCATTATTATAAATGTCGCTTAAAAATATAAAGCAAAGAAAATATTTTTTAAATTACTCTTTCAAACGATTGTATTTTGTAGAGTAGTTCCCCTTTAAGACAACTCGGGATTTGGCAAGGTGGTGAAAGCGACCTCCAATGCAATAAGGAAAAGTTTGTCCCCTTTTGTAAATATTTCCAAGTATCCGTGCTTCTTATAAAAATAAACTGTCTTTAAGGTAAATAGTTTTTAAATAACCTGAAAAGGCGCTAAAACTAAATGACAGAAAAGGCAGTCATAATTTTATTGAAAATTTAAGAAACATAACATGGCATCATATTTTTAAAAATGAATCTCCTTAGTACTTAAAAATATTTTACCTAATGCAAAATACAATGGGACAATGGGAGAATATAATTTTTACTAAAGTAAATTAATATTCGATTACATCCTCTCTAAAAAAGGAAAAGTGACCCTTTAATTTGCCCGTAAGGCTTTAAAAACTGTTAAAGTTTTGGGTTTGGGTCTACTTTGAATATTTAAGACCCCATTTGATCAAGAATCGTTGCATAGATTAGAGAATATTCCGTTTTCTTGATAAAACTCTTTTCTTATTGTTTTTGATAAAATTGCAAAGGATATTATATGCAAAATTACCGATATTTTATTTTAAATAAAAAGTAGAGGTGTCTATATTTTCTATTTTTTGTACCTATATATCAATTTTTTCTTAAAAATAGTCGTCAAATCTTTTCAAAATAATATCACTTTATGATTCTTGTTAAAATGTCGCAAAAATTGTAATATTCCGTCAGTCTGGTCACGCTGATTCCGAAAGAACGTGATTAGCACCCCTCTAGTGATAGATCAGTGAAACTGCTTTATGGTAATGTGAAAATACGGGTTTTCAAGACTTTTAAATACGAACAATAAATGATTGGCCAAGAATTAAAAAAAAACTAAAATGTACTTATTGGGACTAAAAGAAACTAAAAATACAAAAGAGTCACTAAAACATTTCTGTGTCGTACATTATATATAGATCGTCGGCATACTACTATTTAAAACAAATAATTTATACGCAAAAAGGATGATTATTGCTATACTGTCCTAATATAAACGTGTACTTTTTAATAAGTAAATCGAAACAACGCCGCCATTTAACACTTTAGATACTCTTACATCAATATACATTATTTATGATATTTGTAGTAGATTATGCAAGACGCTTGTAATAATTTGGTCTATACCCTTGTTAATAAAATCATATTAAAGGAAACCTATTTGGGAATATACATCATTTCATAAATGCATCGCTTTTTAAACACTCTCTATGAGCGCTACCAGAATTATTAGCATGTTAAAGTTTGGTGCTTAGACCACAGGTGCAAATCTGGTGAAAACCTTTAGGAACAAATTTCCCACTAGAAGTTTGCGGAGAATCGACGTTAAGGTATTGTTTTTTAATTGTTTCTAAGACGCTACGCATAAATGTTGAACTGCATACATTCAGGGTTGGGTTGGGTCCGGCCGGGCAAGGTCGAGCGCATGTCCCCTTATTGAATGGGGCTCCTCAATTATTATAGTTTTTTATCTTTTAGATTTTTATGGTCACTTGTCTAGGCGACAGCCAGCCAGCATCTAATCCAAAACCCGATCTAGCTTTCCTACTCTGGCGACCCTCCGAGATGTGCGACATGTTATCCAGTGTAAACATTTGTGCCACCGAAGATTCCCAGATATAATAATGCGTTTTAATTTTTCATGAGCGTTTAAGGACTTTCGATGTTAAGAAGACCGCCTCTGGTAGAGTCCATTGCGCATGACCATTTTTGTCAGCCACACTTCCAAACTACTCTCCTCCCACAACAAGACATGGCCGTCATATGTCTGCCTCATGCAGATAAAGGAAATGCAGCACGAACAAGGATTTTGGGCCTCATCGCTAACCCTCCTTAGATTTGGAAGAAACTCCCCTGAAAAGGTGATGGAGCTTTCCCTTGTATTCCGCCATGAAAGATTTTACTCATCACCATCAGGTGATCTAACCCGAAATCAAACTTTATAATCAATCGAGAGATATTAAGGCAATGCAAGCCGAAAGCAAACCCCACAAATATAATGACTATTCGTTCGTAAGCTAAATGCAACTGGCTTTGAAGCAAGACATTCTATTTCTGTTACCTGTAATAATGATGGTAAAGTTGTGTTTCCAAACTCCTCCATCATCCCATTGGTCGCATGCAGCTGTTGCACGTATGCATTGTGTGCATTAAAATACGCACTTAAACTCTCAGTCGTTGGATTTGCCAAGTAAGACAGGTAAGCATTTTTGTATTCTTGCCTTGTCTAAAAAAAAAAAGATTTTTCAGAATAATACATTCACGGGTGAGAAAAAGTATAAAGAAAATTTCTGATATATATTAATTTTTTTTTAGCTTTTGAGGCATTACATTTTTAACACTATTGTTACAATAATTTTTAAAAACTCAAATATACCCACCACTGATTTCTGCATCCTTCACAACTTGAAAAGTATATAAAAATTTTAATAAATGCCGACTTACTAAAATTTTTATTACAATCCGCCTAGTTGTCTAAAACTTGTTAAACATTTAAATTCAATCCAATTTGCCATTTCGTTTTTAGCCTGTCATTAAAATTCTGGCACAACGGCTAGATGCCGAAATTTTGCACGTTTCAATGAATAGAATAATCTTGTTTTCTGTGATCAGGAAACCAAACAGTCAAAAAATGCATATAAATAAAAAGCTTGCTATGTTCAAAAAAGGGCTTGAGTAAATAAAACAGCATCGCTACTGGAAAATAAAATCTTTTCGGAAATTTCGTCACTTTTCTTTTATTTATTCTTTACCTTAGCTAACTTCTCCTCCGTCTTGGCAATTATAGTCTCGTAACTCTCTCTGTGCGTAAACACTTTCCTGGCTTGTATTTTTCTATAGAAAGACCTTTCTAACATTGGTCGAGATACCTGACGTCCCAGGATCGATGCAATGTCACCCATTGCCTAGAAAGCATGAAACATACAAAAGTAATAAATTTAAGTTCACCAAATAAATTTTAAACATACCATTATTTTTCACGTGGTATTTATTGTAGTAAAGTGCATTGTAAAAATGAGACTATTTTTAATTAATATTGCAGGATCTTAAGCATGATCAAAAATGACATATTAATTAGACTTTACGCCCCTCTACTCTTAAAGAAACTAATATTTAGAAATATTAAGAATTGAAGTTTAAGATGATAAGCAATAAAAAAAAATTTTACTAATTTTCCGTTGACTCTTAACCATAAAATGGTTGTCTGATCCTAATCTCTTTTGATTGTAGTATTTAGTCTATCTAAAGCCTGATCTAATCAAAAAGGAAAAAGCTTTTTTAGATAATATTTCGGGTCATAATTTCTGGTCCCTTTATCAAAGACAGCTAAAAGTTCAGCCGGTTAAGTAATGAATAAAATATGAGAATATAATGACTAGGTAAGCATAAAATTAATGAAACAAGGATATGGCAAGATTTGGTCATTGGCATTGGTCAAAATAATCAGTTCACAAGTAACAGGGTGGTCCAAAAGTGTGCAACAAATGTAATTTTTTTTACTGACACTACCTAAATATAAATACCACCAAAAGTTGGAGCGTGCCAAACAAAATTATTTGCTACACTTAGAGTTGCTTAAACTCAAACATTCTACAGGGTAGGCCAAAAAATATGAATGTCATTCAAGAGTAAAGTATCCTTATTTAACAAACAAAATAAGGCAAAATAGTATAAAAAATTCGTTTGAAATTAAAAGTCATGTCCGGTTGCACAAACAACCAAGAATTAAACTAATTAAATTTATTACTTGATTAAAAGTTTTGTGTGTTTTGTTAGCCTTTTATCTTAATTTTTTTTTTGAGAAAAAAATTTTGATTTTTTTATTATTCAACTGAGGCACATATTTAACTAAAGCGAAATAAATCTCTCGTCAAGTTTCTTCATTACTTGAAAACTTGTTATTTTAACCAACAACGTCAAGTTTAAAGTGATTAAAAAATTAAACTGTTTTTTAAAAAGGGAAATTTTAGAAGATTTTCAGAAAAAAAACATTCGATATGCTTTTTTTAATAGTTTTCTAATTATTTGGTTCATTTTATTTTTAATAATTAGTTAGTAATGTAAATTGCTTCAGTTCTCTTAAGTAACGAGATCGAAGCTACGTCTCGGGACGCTTTACGGGTGGACTTATTAAGGTAGCATTGACTCGCCCTTATATACAGGGTGTCCGAAAAATCTTAGTATGGGCAAATATCTTTGCTATTATCAAAGATAGAGACACCAAATTTTAGGTGTATCTTATTGATTAATAAGTAGGCTAAATGCAACCCTATGCCATGTGGTACCTCATTTTATAGGTCTTTATAAAAACATTTTACCGTAAACTCGCGAATCGTATATTAATTCGTTTTTAAATGGCAAGCCTTTAAAAATCAAAAATTGTGAAATGAAAAATTAAATATTTTAATACGTATATTTCTCTTATTACCTACTTTAAAAGTTGTTCAAAATGACCACCATGATCTTCTTGGTAGCACTAAAAGCGATTTTGGAACTCACTTCTCACATTTTTGAGAATGGCATGTGTCAACTTGGCAGAGTTCCAAAATTACTGCCAAGAAGTTAATTGTGGTCATTTTGAACAACTTTTGAAGTAATAAGACAAATAAAGGTTCATTGTAAATTTTTTTTCTAATATTTATAGGCTTGCCATTTAAAAACGAATTAGGATACGGACCATGGGTTTGCTTGGGTAGAATGGCGGTAGAATGTTTCCTTTTTGGCCGTTAAAATAAGGCACCACAGGGCATACGGCTGCATTTAAAATTTTTGACATCAACTCCCTAGCGTCACCCCAGGGGCTAAAAAAGTTAAATTACATAAAAAAGTAAATTTATTAACCAATAAGATAGGTACATTTAAAATTTGGCGTCTCTATCTTTACTAATAGAAAAGATTTTTTCCATACTAAGACTTTTCGGATACCCTGTATAAAGGTCGGATTAGGTGATTTGTTGATGACTCGCTGCTGAGCGTACCTGTAATTTAATAAGAGCAATCAAAATCACGTACGCCGATTCGATGCGGGTTGATAAATGAGTTACAACCCTTACAACCTTAAATAAATAGTTCAGTATAAATAAAATAACTTTAGATGCCAACCTTTTTTATATTAATAGTCACTGCATACAGATCTCAATCTCAATTTTTTTTTGCAAGATTTCCTTTACCTATGGTATTTTTTACAAAAAAAATCTAACAAATAAAGCCACTAAAGTTTGAATTACCTGCGAATCGATCTCGACTTCCTGAAGAAGAGCCTCCCAGGTATGAAATAACGAACTAGGGCACGCCGGTCTGAAAGAAAAATAACTTTCACATGTAGGGAGAAGTGGAGAAATTGCAGTAGGTGCAGCATAAAATTAAAGCATTTTATATAATTTATGTCATGTAAGGTAAACTCATATTAGATTATATCGTTTGGCTTTTACGCAATAATTACTGATTATATAAATATTAGAGAAGATAAAGAACAAAATTGTATATTGTTCTTATTAGAAGAACTATATATGTTCTTGCACTATACCTTAAACACCAATTACTTATTAGAGAAACATCTTTGTGAATATCTAGCAAAATCTAACTTTATAATATAAATTAATTTATATTATCCATGAAAGTAACAAGGAAAATTAAATCTCATAAAATCTAAAATAATAAAAAGAAATTATAATGACATGATTTAAAAATTTACGTCCGTCTCCATCCAGTTAACAATATGTTGTTTCGGTTTTTTCGACCTCATCAGTCTAGGAGAAGACATTTTTAAAAATATAATAATAATTAATATAACTTTTCCTTGTTGCTTTTTGTGACACGGTTTACATAATGGCGCGGAATTGTTGAATGTATGTCATTAAAAGCAAAAGATGAACTTTTGTATTTGTTAATATATCGGCATATGTTACTCCATCTTCATGACAATACAGCGGTGATCATGTTTGTTAAAACTAAGTGTAAAATATTGGAATTTTTTGGATATGGTATTTTTCTTTTCTGTGTAGGATATAATTCATAATATTTTGCTGCAACTAGAACACATCTGAATAGCTTATACTCTTGGAATATATTTCATCCTACACCATCATAATTTTTTTGATATTTTATATATAAGAAATTGTTTTTTTTTGTCACTTTAATAGATCATATAAATAAATTTTTATTATAAGTTTAGATTCTCCTGGATATTTCTAAATATTTTTCTCTAATAAGCAATAACGATCAGACTCTCCAAAGCTAGACTTGTCTAATTTGACAACACAAAGTTTTAAACTAACAAGTGTCAGAATAAGACAACTAGTAGTGTTACTACGTACTCTCCACAATAATAGAGCTAAATTCTTTCTAGTAACACGTTCCAAGATGAAAATCATTTGGAAACCTAGCAAATTGCCGCTTTAAATGACGACTTATCAACAATGACAGAACAAAAACCTGTCAAAGCCCAACTGATCAACAGATTTATTTATTTGTGAACTGAAGATTTTTTCACAAAAATTTCGAGTCCTTTTATGTTCTAAAACTAGTCTCATTGTGCCTCAACAGGGTGGTTCGAAAACTTTATAACAAATGTGAACTTATTTTGTAAATGGGTTTATCGGAATGTAAGTATGACGAAAAGCTGGTACATACCTAAAAGCAAAATTATCCCCTATCACTATCGTAAAAAGACAAATATAATACAGGGGAGAAACAGAAATTTGAAAATTACCTAAGAGTACAGTAATCTTGAACTTTTGAGATAGGAGACCATCAATTCATATTTCTACTCATTTAAATAACTATTCTAAACAACTTTTCCAAGCTCACTATATTTTTGAACATAAGAATACTCTTAAGCGTTTCTCCTATGTGTGATTTCTCACAATTCTGATTACGATAAATTTTGGTTTCAGGTGTGCTCTAACTTTTCGTAATATATAGAGTGTAACGGCTTAATTTCCCCGTTACATAGATGTTTCAAAATTTGGTGAATTTCACCTTTTAGCATTCCAGATGTATTATAGAACGAGCTTGCTTTCGAACGCGCCTGAATCGGACCTATATTTGCAACCTGTCTTTTACGCTTTGCGAGTTTTATTAATGTGTGATTTTAAAGTTTGACAAATGGGGGTAATTCCAGAGACGGCTTCTAACCTAGTTGGAAATAAAATTAGGATTCGATTTGAAAATAAAATACAAATATTTATTTACCCACATTGTGTTATTTGAAAGTGCGAGATACGAAAATATCATACAGGGTGTCTGAAAAGTCTTAGCATGGGCAAATATCTTTACTATTAATAAAGATAGCGACACCAAATTTTAGTTGTACCTTATTGGTTGATAAATCTACGTTTTTATGTAATTTGACTTTTTCAACCCCCTTGGGGGGTTACGCTAGGGAGTTGAGGTCGAAAATTTTGAATGCAAACCTATGCCGTGTGGCCTCTTCGTTTAAAAATCTTCAAAAAAGAAACATTGTTTTAGTATTTTAGTATTTATTTATTATTGTAATTCATTTTTAAATGGCAAGCCTATAAAAATCATAACTCGTAAATCGTATAATCGGTCGGGGCAAAAGTCGACCATTAGTCGACCTCTTGTGCCATACAGCACAAGTCGGCGCTGCTATTTTTTGTTTTGTGGGGCACTTATTTCTAACTTTTCTCCAACTTTACTTCTTCATTTGTCGTTGTTATATGTTTTGTTTTTTGACATCTGCGCAGTAGACCAAAATGCGTACCACGCGCAAACCGAGCGTGCTAGACATGCGCACGGAATTTCAGGAGATGGACTTTGGTGTCTACATTTGAACCCATTCACTTTTAAGAATCTATCTCCAGTAGTTAAGGTACCACTGCGTATTTAACTTTATAACGTTTTTCCCAAGTTTTTTCGATTTTATTTTTCTTTTTTTGCTATCTGCGCGGTGGCAAATAACGAAAAATACAGTCGAAAAAAACTTGGGGAAAAAGTTTTACCATTGATCAAAATGCGTACCACGCGCAAACCAAGAGGGCTAGACATTCGCACGAAATTTCAGGGGATGTACTTTGTTGTCTAAATTCGCAGTGGTACCTTAACTACTGGAGATATATTCTTAAAAGTGAATGGGTTCAAATGTAGACACCAAAGTCCATCTCCTGAAATTCCGTGCGCATGTCTAGCACGCTCGGTTTGCGCGTGGTACGCATTTTGGTCTACTGCGCACATGGCAAAAAATGAAAAATAAAGTCGAAAAAAACTTGGGAACAAAGTTATAAAGTTAAATACGTAGTGGTACCTTAACTACTGGAGATATATTCTGAAAAATGAATGGGTTCAAATGTAGACACCAAAGTCCAACTCCTGAAATTCCGTGCGCATGTCTAGCACGCTCGGTTTGCGCGTGGCACGCATTTTGGTCTACTGCGCAGATGTCAAAAAACAAAACATATAAAAACGACAAATGAAGAAGTAAAGTTGGAAAAAAGTTAGAAAAAAGTGCCCTACAAAACAAAAAATAGCAGCGCCGACTTGTACTGTTTGGCACAAGTGGCCGACTAATGGTCGACTTGTGCCCCGCCCGATTATACGATTTACGAGTTATAATTTTTATAGGCTTGCCATTTAAAAATGAATTACAATAATAAATAAATACTAAAGTACTAAAACAATGTTTCTTTTTTGAAGACTTTTAAACGAAGAGGCCACACGGCATAGGTTTGCATCCAAAATTTTGGACCTCAACTCGCTAGCGTAACCCCCCAAGGGGGTTGAAAGAGTCAAATTACCTAAGAAAGTAGATTTACTAACCAATAAGGTACAACTAAAATTTGGTGTTGCTATCTTTATTAATAGTAAAGATATTTGCCCATGCTAAGACTTTTTAGACACCCTGTATGATATTTTCGTATCTCGCACTTTCAAATAACACAATGTGGATAAATAAATATTTGTATTTTATTTTCAAATCGAATCCTAATTTTATTTCCAACTAGGTTAGAAGCCGTCTCTGGAATTACCCCCATTTGTTAAACTCTAGACTGATTATGTTCTGAAGTAGTGTACTCTAGAACAGGTTCTGTAATTTTGATTTATTATTGAGGCGATGCTTTATATGTTTTTTAAATATATATCTTACCTGTTTAGACTTAAGGAAAACCCTTTAAATTTTTTAAATTCTTGTATTGTAACAATATGGTAGTTCGGAGTAAGAAGAGGCGGAATGAGAACTGTATACACACCCGTGGCAGGGTACGGTTGGCGGAGCTTCAGATACGCCAGAAAGAAAGTGATGTAAAGGAGATTGAAAATGATCAATAAATAAATATAGATAACTACCGAGTTTTGATGTTTTGATTGAAAAAATTGTTAATTTATGAAGTGTCTGGAGTTAGCGTGTTTTCCCCAAGGAAAAATTACTAATAGTGTTATGTAGTGGTATCTATAAGTTACAGTTTGGTTGTCTAAGCTGCCAAACTAATAATAAATAAACTGAAAAAAAGATATGAAAGATCTCTTGCATCTGGGCTTTCGAGTGAGATGGGTCGTCGGTAGGTGGTGGTTAGTTGCCATACCATGACATCTTGGAAATATGGGAATTCCACAAAATTATAGACAAATTTGTAAAGTTGGTAAGTAATTAACTCCATAAGTAAGATTTCCAAGTTAGTACTAAAGTGATTATGATATACTGTGAGACAGTTTTGTAGTATAGGCTAAGTGAGAGTCTAAGTGACTGCAAGCCAGTTTATTTTGGAGTTTCCGCAGGACCTTATTGTTTTTTAGTATACTGTCTGTGCTGTAGGAGTTCTAGGGTTTTATTTTTCGTAGTCACTGTCTGTATTCCCTACCTAAATTAAAAATTCAATCTGGTTATTTTAAAACTTATTTTGGTCTTTAATAATGAAAAAAAAAAGATTTTCTGCTACAAATTTTCATGCAAATCCGAAACATGCAAAACGTTTGTGACGTCACACGTCATGTAAATAAAAGTGTTACAATGGCTAGTATAGTTTGGTAAGTGAGTCTGTGACAGGGGCGCAAGGGGGACATGCCGCAAAAAATGGACAAAATATTCTAACAAATTCTCCGAAAATGGGCGTGCTTATTATTTTTGGCTTTTAACAATGAAAACAATGGCATTTTGTCACAGACCCTACAAACTTTGGCAATCACTCCTGGCGTTCGACTTTTTAGCGTTGTTCCATAAATAAATTCATACATGATGAATGATTGTGCCGCGCGGGCCGCGCCAGTGTAAGAACAATCAAGACGCTTGCTATCGCCACTCCCTCCCGGTACATTTCTGGTCAGCCATCATTTCTTTTGCAATAAATGGATTCATTAAGGAAGAATATTTGGCTGGTCTGCCATTCCTTGCCAGTTATGGATCCAATCAAATAATAATAGTTTTAATGCATTAGTTTATTTTTTTTTATTAATCGTCTTATATATACCTATTTCAGTTAAATAGAACGTGCCTATAATATTAATAGTAAATTCCATTTAATAGTATTATAATGATAATGGTATGTGTTCAAGACAAGTTTATATTACAACTGTAATGTAAATAATGTTAAGTTAAAAAATCTGATAACACAGCAGCTTAGCCAGAAAAGGGTTTTATTCTTTTGCTTGGGCCAAAGCGAAAATCGTGCAGCATTGCCAGTTCCTTCAGCACCACTATTTTTATCATAACAATTAAGGATAATCCATTACACGTATCTGATGTCCACTTTGTAAAACATGAGAGAGAAGGAAATAACGGCGGTTTTTGTCAGTCATCGCGCTCGCGGCTCCTTCGTGCTTGATTCCTACTATACTGTCTGGGCAAATAAGGCGGCTCACCACTTACTACTCGTTTAAATGCACACCTTTGTTTCCGAAGTTAAATTATTTATTTGATTGGTTGATTGGATAGATTGTGTGACGCTAGGAAATGTGAATGTTTTTTGTGTTGTATAACAAACCTGTTTAACTTTAGATCAAGCTTTACCTTAACATGTACATTTACATTTATTTTTGCTTATCTCTTTACGTCACTTGACACTAAAGGCTGCTTTTTAAATTGTAATAATCGAGAAATAAAACAATATTTAGTAAAATTTGCCTAGTAATTTTTTTCTAAATAATACTTTTTGGGTTTGTTATGACTTCTTTAAACGATGTAGGTAAGCAATAACAATATACATCCATATTCCTTACTGTGTAAATTTTTTAATTCTACGACAGGTGATACTTTTTAAAGATTTGCGTTAATGGAATTCGTGTAATAAGCAACCTCAAAATAGTGACTTTATTAGTGTAATAGTAACAGGTGGGAACAGCTTTAATTACTTCAATTAAGCACATTTAAGTAAGCTAAATTAACCTACCTTTCTTTTCGCAGTTCGTTGTTTCTTTTCCGGAAGTTAGAAACCAACATCTGCATTTCCTCCGCGTGTTGTTCGTACATCTGACCCAGCTGCTGCGTAAAATCTGAAACTGAAATAAACAGAATAAGATGTTTCTGAAATATAATTAACTAACAATTTAGACTAACTGGAATATTTTGAAAGGAGTTTTATTGGGATATTACCGCAAATATCTTCACGGATGAGCTATACAAGAGGACAAATAATAGACCAAAAAGTGATAGATTCGAAAGAAGGTAATTCTTTATAAAAGTTTTAGATTGCGTTGAAAATAAGATCCACTAGCCAAAAACTTATTTTTTGTGTATAGGGTATGCAAAAAATATAAAAAAAAACCATTAAATTTGGATAGGAGTAAGTAAAATTCGTTTTAAATTTTAAAAGAACTTATTCCAGATTTTCAAGTAAAAATTTTAAATTTCCAAATTACGCTCTTAAAATCAATATTTTTGTCATATTGACACCATTTTTATTTGACTGCACCTTTAATAACTGTGACGGATTTGTCAAAATAATAAAGAGATTATCTTTAGAGCAAAGAACAAGGAAGAGACTCCGCTGCCGGCGCCTGTTCCAAAATGTTGATGCATGGATACCGGCGCCAGCACCCGAGTACAAATTTTCTCAGGTGCCATCGCCGTAGTCTAGATGTGGCCAAAATGGAATGCCGGCAGTTCTAACCTAAAATAATAAAAGTTACGTCATTTGAATGATATATAAACATTGTGTTCTTTTAATTTTTCGTAAAAATTATAAAACATGAAAGTAGACGATAAACTTTCTTCATATGGAAATTTTAATTGTTTTTGATGGATTAAAAGAAAGCCTCCAACAGTGAATTTTGGTTGCGTGATAGCAGAACAATTATTGACAATCAAAGACAACGAAATCCTAATACTGTGATGGATATTAATCCGGCTCTGAAGTACTATTACCTGCGGTAAAACAACTCGTACTGTAATAAGCGACCTACCGGACTAGTAACGTAATGTGGAAAAAAAAAGGAAAAAGTCGATAGGTACGTGTGTAGATATTAAAGACTGTGTAAAATTTATATATTAATTTTAGAGCTTCAGGGAGGTGGTTTATTCATATATTTTTCACTAATAAATACCTAATTATTTACAGTAGTCATCATCATCATCATAATCACTATATCAAAAGAAAATAGTATTTACGTGTGCAGGCATGGTGCAAAATATATATTTTAAATTCAGTAGAAAAGGGAATGGTTTAAATGCTTATTATTTAACAAAAAAATGTCTAATTATTATTAGCAGCAATATTAGTATCATTATATTTTAAAAGAAAATAGTCTGTATATTGTATATTAGTGAATACGAATATGAACGAATTACTGTTTCCAGAAACATGGACTGTTTATTAATTGTTTCGTGGCTGTTTAGGAGTTGATGTCAGAACCTGGATCTGTTTTTACCACTTTTGTACCTGTTTCATAGTTATTTCCTGAAACAGGGTCTGTTTTTCGCTGCGTTTAGTTTCATACAACATTTGAAAATTCTAAAACATGACGCCATTGGTTGTGACGTCACATTACGTGTAAACAAAAGTGTAAACAGAAGTGTTATTGCAGGTGTACGTATTAATTGATTTTTTTGATTACTTCCCGAAGATTAGGTGCTCTCGTGGATAAGAACACTTAATTAAAAAGGCTATTTAAGAATGACGTTTAATAACTCCGAAACGATACGCCCTGTGTAACTGACTTTTTTATCGAAGCTAGACGCACTATCTCTCTATTAACCCAGAAAATTTGAACGTTCCACTTGCAAACATCTCGGAGGAAAAAAATTGAGATTGCCGAAAAACACGATTACCCAACATACGAACATTTTTCTCACTGACGACGCACAGTGGTCATAAAGGGACATCTGAGCGATCGAAATCGTCAAAACCAACCATCTTCTATGAACGTCGGTACCAGCTAAAATGCTCCTTTAATACCCCGAAATCTAATGCCCAGAAGCGCTTTGTTGTTTATGAATTCGGCACATTTCGCAGAACTCATAACAGTGGTGGTTGAAGCAAATATCATTGGGTGTGTGTATTCTTACCGATTAGTTGACATCGATAAAATGCTCTGTACAGTGTCTGCCTAAGTATTTATTTTCTGTTTGTATTATGGACGTAAATAAGATAGGTAAGGGCCTTATAACTTGTATAAATAAAATATCACAAATACTTGTAGAAGTGTTAAATTGCAGGCTAAAAATAGTATGTACTAGTTAGCAGATTCCATTATTCATATATCAGTGTTTAAACCAGAAAAAATCGGATTGGTGACTATTGGTTGAGATTTATAATTTTTTTAGTTAAATGCGCCCTTAAGAATAACCTTATTCTAAAATCAAGTGCTATACCTTGCGACTTATTTTTTAAATGTCTTTTTTTCAGCATGATGTGTGGAAAAATGAAAAAGAGCTTAAACTCAAAATTCGTTCTGTTACTACCTTTATCGAAAACAATACCGATTTTTACACTTATAGTGAACATTCTCAGTGCGCAGTTGCAAAGGTTGTAAATAATTTGTGTGGACAGTTCGCGCAAAGGTGGCAAAAATCATCTCGAAACATTACGCAAACCAACAGTAGCTCGAAAGTAATGTACGATTTCCTAGTCTTAAAGTAAAGCACTCTCTGGGTACTCCTGGAAGACCCATAAAAGAATTTGTGGGATGTAGCGATGTTGTTAAGAGAAGAAAAGTCAAGAAGCTGTTAAATACATTCCACCAAGAAGAATTGGCATATGCTACAAGAATGAGTTTACGGGCAAAGGGGAAAAGAGATGCCGCCAAAATTGTGAAACAAGTGACCTCTACTTCTCACAGAGCAACGCAAATTACAAAAAGTATTCGTCGCCCCCAATCACTACCGGAAAAAATTTTGTTTCATGACAACAGCGATAGTGATTTTAATTAGGTTAGTTGTGTACTGAAGATTCCCATATTCCAAAGAAATCCATGTTATTATTTTTTATAATTTATGTAGTTGTATTAGGAATAAAATAATGTTATATGTCTTGTTCCCTCAAGAAAGCTCTGTACAGACGCTTATGCATAAATTTTAAAATTAAGGATATTTGCACGTACTGAAAAGATTTTTTAATGTGACAGAAGGTTTTCTTTAAAAATATAATTTCGATCGCTCAGATGTCCCTTTATGACCACTGTGCGACGGGGCGTTATATAGACCGCCAGCCAGGCGGTCTATAATGACCTTAAGGACAATCAGTTAATTGGCGGACTAAAAAACCTATTCTTTTTTCTTCACCGCCGATAGCTGATTCATTTACGATGACTGGTTATTCTTCTACAGATCCTGACTTTACCTACAACATTTCTAGAAATTAAAGGGGCACAAGCTTAAAAGTATTTTTTCGAGGTAGGGGAAAAGGAGGCACATTCAACCATATTATATAAAAAGGCACATAGCGAGAGAGTGTTGGCGAAAATGCAATTGTTTGAATGACATACTAAAATTCAAACATGTAAGGCAAGTTTTGAGCAGAAAATATAATTTTAAAATTAATTTTTGTAAAAAAAATAATTAATTTTAAAAATATTGACAAATGGTTCATAGTGCCCCTTCGGTGAGGTACCTTCAACCACCTCGTGGGGCAGTTTAAACCATGCAATAAATCAACGTACTATAACATTTAAGTTAACCTTTTATTTCAAATATATCAAATGTACAAGAGAAAGCTGGCTTATTTAATGTTGTACATAGATAAATTAACATTAAAATTTAGTAAAGAGGAAGTTCTAGCTGTCTTAGATGAGTTAGGTTGTGGTTGTGGTAATCTTAGAACTAGGTCAGAACGATCAACTATAGATGTAGCATCGACTAGAGGATAATAGAATTTATATCCTGGGCTCTTCTTACGACGCAAATATTTAATTACATATTCATTGAGGTTTACAATGTCGATTATTTTTCCTATGTAGTAATATACGCCAGATTTGAGAAGATTTTACCAAAACAAAATCATTTTGATCTAATATACCACTTTCTGTTATAAGGTTAACGTTTTCCATGTCACTAAAGTCATCTGAGATGTCGTCTGATTCAAGATTAATAGATTCGCCAGTGTCGGAGCTGCTTGTGCTCACTTTTCTTTTTTGCTGCAGTCTTCTTTTTTATCTTCTGGGAATACTTGCTTTAGAACCCACTTTTGATTTCTTTTCTCTTGAATCTGTCTACGTCTTTACCGTGTATTTGCTGGAATACACATTTTTCCTTTCATCAGAACTGCTGCTTTCATTACCAGAGTCATCGTTATACTTATAAGACAATAGTTCTCTCGGGTACGTTTTTTTAATGTTTACAATTCTAGAATGAAGTGTGTCTCGTATGACATTAAATGTCCTAGCAGCTACCCTTTCTGACATTGTTTTGTTTAATACGTTTTTAGTCGCATTATTCATATCTTTTTCATTTATTTCTGTTCTGGTTGTTGTTTTCTTATAATTTCGCACCATCTGAAAAAGGACACTTTTATCAGCAGTCAGATTTGAAACCTTATAAATGTTTTAAAGTGGTTTTTATTTGAAACTCTAAAACAGAACCTCCAAAAACATATTTACAAAAAAAAAGCTAGGGGCACTTTGAACCACTGTGAATGTGCCCCACCCATAGGTGGTTGAATGTGCCCCGTAGCGACATGTTAACGGAAATCGCGTGCTATTCCTTAAATTTTACTGTTAGGTTAGAATTTCTCTATCATTTAACTCTCTAAATATGTGCTAAAAACAGATGTAGATACACAAATCCAATAATATCATATATACCTAGATGCACAATAACTTCTTTGACAAGCAAAAACTTACCCTAAATTCGACAAAACGACACTTTATTTTATATTTTTCGCACAAAAAGCACATAACAACAACCAAACTATACTGGTAGTGGCTAAAGATGCCGACGAATGTATACGAATTGTTTTGGCGCTAAATTCAAACATACTTAGGAATAATGTAGGCTGGTTGAAAGTGCCCCAAGGTTGAATTTGCCTCCTTTTCCCCTAATGTTGTTACGCTGTACTTTGGCAGTGGTAAATCATACCCTCATTTGTCGCCAATGTTGGAGGTTGTCAGGATGAAATATACTATTAAAATTAATAAATAGTAAAATATGCTTACTTAAGTTTGGCGATCCTAACATTTAATAATACTTATGAAAATATTCTTAATTCGGTTATTCTTGGCACATGAGAAATTGTTTTTTCGGGGCACTTGCAGTGGTATTTTTTACTATTGGTACTATTAAATACTTATAGGGTAGTTTTAAAGAAATCTCATTGTTTAATAAAAATTAATAATTACACACAATTTACACTATAATCATATAACGAACTCTACGCAAACAATGAGTGTTTTGATTATTTTTGACAGGAACGTGACTAATTGATGTAAACAACATGATAGGTCACATCGCGTTTAGAAATTACCAGATAATAAATAATTTGTTCTTAGTATTTTATATTTAAAATATTTAGCTTTTCTTGTGACTTTAATAACTTTAATTATCCTTAAAACCGACAGGTTTATTTAACTTATATTATATACAAATATACAATTTTTTACATTAAAAAATATATATTTCTGCTTTTTAACTGTAACACTCAGCACTTGAAAATATTCCGGTACTTTCCTGAAACCGGGAAAAAGGACCCTTTATTGCAAATTGTATCAAATTTAGAAAGGAAAAATGATATAAAGTGTAGCATAAGAAGGACTATACGGCAACGAGGTACAAAGGAAATTTTATACTTTTATATTTTTCTGAAAAAATGTAAGCGACCTAAAATTTGAAATAAAATAATAATATCGTGGACCGTATGGGATAACTGTTCAAAAATTTATTTCACTCACTATCTCTTTAATAACAGCATATTATTAACGAGCGGCAATGACAGTAATTATAATATACAGTATGTCCGCGGATGGGGATTAGAAGAGGACCAATTAATCCAATTTACGGAAACATGTCACTCATAATAAAAGTTTTTGCTTGTAACATATAAGATTCACGTTACGAAAAATTTAGTTTTTTATTCAGGGAACATAAACAATACGAAACTGTTATTTTACGTAAGGGTAAACATACCTTGTTTATCATTGTCTACCAAAAGAACAAATATATGCACTAGCAAGTTAAGTACATGCAAAACTATATTTACTAAGTGTTTTTAAATGACAGAAGTATAACCACTGCTAACTGGAACACTTCATTTTTAGTTTGGAAAGCTGTTTCTTTATTTGTCATCTTAATAATTACAAATTTCTTAGTTGCCGCTTTTCAAATCAGTACAAATAACCATTAGCAGTGTTGGGTGACTTGCGAGTATATCGATATTAATATGGGGTACTTATCCCCTTTCGTTATATTGTTTAGTTTTCTGTAGTCTACACAAACTTTTGAAAGCACATCTTAGAAACCTCAATAGGGAATAGGCATGCTTTTTTTATGTCATAAATTGTTTAAGTCAAGTCAATTCATTACAAATCCAAAAATGCTATTTTGAAGAAAATTACTGAGATAATTTAACGACAAGGAAATTTTAATTTTCGGTATAATTTATTACAATTTAACAAGCAGCCATTTGAGCAATGTTCACATATTGCCTAAAGCACGCGTCGCTGTTTGGTGCTACGTTCTTAAATTAAGTCCAATTTATCGTAATTATTCGTATTGTTTACAGCAATAGTCGCGTGCCAGTCAAAAACTAAGGAACACGTCCTTAAGTGTATATTCAGTTACCTATACTCACTATACCTAAACCGAATCGTTTATCTGTGATGTAAATAGAAAATACTTGTTGTTTGCGTAGAGTACGTTCTATGATTATAGTGTAATTTTTTTGTAGTGCTTGTTGCTACACAATGAAATTTCTTTAAAAGTATTGTATTGTGCTAATTTGCAAAACTCTGCAGATTCTCCGAACAAAGTCTTTTTCACGTGCCGACGACAGCCGAGATCAGAAGAAAGGAGTGCAAAGTTGATTAAAAAGTTAATAAATATTATTAGTATCGCCAAATTCAAGTAAGCATAATTATGTTATTATTTTTATAATATGGTAAATAATAACAAAAGTTTAAAAATAAATGAGGTTATGATGTCGCACTGGCAAAGTATAGCGTAGGATCAATAAAAAGAAAACACTTATTTTAGAACAGGTTTGTCGGCCCGCAAATTATTTTGTTGTCCTTATGGTCATTCTTAAACATCCTTTTTAATTAAATGTAATGTTTCTTATCCCCAAAAGCCCCTAGTATCTGGGAAATACTCAAGAAAATAAATCAACCCTCGAATTTACAGCCCACCACCGGATTAAAACAACCATCCTAAATATTTAATTTGTGTAGAAAATACAAACAAAAATATTATTCGTACTGGAGGTCAAGACCACAGGCAATTAAATTTTTCGATGGCCTAATTTATTTTACATTTTGTTAATTAGTTCTTCGATCGTTTGTTGTTGCACTAATATTAAAACTATTTGCGGTTGTTTAAATGTGCCTCACTTTTATTGATTTTATAATAGAATACGTATTTTGTTACCTATGAATAAATCGTTTTCTTTTCTGATTTTTCCTGCAACTTGGATTTCATTCGTAGGCGAATAAGATTAAAACACAAATTTTGTCATGACTAAATCAATTAAGTTTAAATGGATAAATTTTGTAAAGACTTGACGCTCCTTAACTAAATATTTTGACTATGTAAATTTAAATCTTGGTTAATAACAAAATAAAGTAAAATCATCTCAAGAGACCTTTCAGATATAAAGACTATAAAACTTTATTATTTGGACTAGAGCGAAAAGCTCATTTCTTTAGCTAAAATGTAAATTGTTTTATTACTTTCTTAAACTTCGTTATTTACGTCTGATATGAAACCGAATACTAATTACCTAAACAAATGGCATTTAAAATATATATATATATATATATATATATATATATATATATATATATATATATATATATATATATATATATATATATATATATAAATCTTACTTTGGCTCGCTGACGTTGGCTAGTTAAAGTGGTCTTTCTTAAAAAAAAATTGGTGCTACACTCGTAGATTATACTAAAAAATAAAAAAAATAATGTACAGAATGACCGATGTCTTTTTTATGGTGCATTCCAAACTACTTCTCGTCATGAAGGTAAACATAGCGTATCAAATTGTTTTGGGGGAGCTATAATGCGAGGAACATAATACCTTCTTGAATGCCCTACCTTTCATACGTTGAATGCATGTTGTTAGTTGCATAACGAGAGATTCCAATCAACGCGCTCGGTAATTTCCCACTACGAAATTCGAGCTTTCTTTAGCCGCTCATTGGGACCTTATCCAAACTGAGTTAATTACCTTAAATCGACTCTTCTTTTTATACAGTTGAGATATAAACGCGATGGATCCGAATTACTAATGAGACAAACTTTTTTTCTCAGCATCTGCTATCTGCTCAGAAGTGAGTAAAATTAATGGTTTGATACACCGACGTTTGTGCTTTCCTTATAACACCGTCAAAATAAAAGAATTTAATATTATTTTGTTGGCTTTAGATAAAAGCTTTTTGACACATGCGTTACAACAATAAAGTTATTAGCTTTAAGTAAAGATCATATTTTAAACTGTGAAGTTAAATTAAGTATCCTTGCAATAGACGTAGATTTTGGGGTCCCTTAAAAAAAGAAGTTCAATTAAATTATCACCGATTAGAATGAATATTTAATATATTGTGCATGTCATTTATTTTGCTCCAACTCTAGTTGAATGTGTGTCTAACAAACCCAACCTGAACAAATTATTAGTTCCCTTTAAATTTTTTTATTTTCGCCATTCTTGGAAAAGCTCTAATTGTGTTAGCATAGCGGTAGTACCTAAAAAAATTAATAATAATTAATCCCGGGCCCGATTGCAATTAAATTTTTTTGTTTCATTATCTACTCTAATATGTCATTCATAACTAAATAAATCTAATAGCTGCAAACACCTGCAATTTTTCTAAACTCTGCACAAATATAAATATTAAAGAAAAAACCTCTCATAAAACTTTCTCTTGTAAAGACACATACATTTTAATACAATTATAATACAACAATATAACTGGAATAGCGAAATTAGTGTGTTAACCTTCCTCGTCACTAGCCATGGAGAAATTTGAATTATATCGCTTTTAACTTAGAAATATGGATTGTTTACTGCAAACAACAAACAGTTACTGGTAATAACAAATATGGCAACTACCTGTACGCTCGGACTTTATGGACCTATTATTATGGCCCTATCCTTTTTTTGTAAATTCTTTTGTTACCAGCGCAGCGTAGCGGTTGCTTTAGGATGTTATAATCCCCATAAACTATCTGAATGATGCTGAGTGCTATATTTTATTGAAACTTTTTTTCGAGCTAAATATGCTAATATGCAATTTAATATTATTTTGTTGGCACTGGATAAAAGCTTTTTGACACATGCGTTACAATAATAAAGTTATTAGCTTTTAGTGAAGATCATATTTTAAACTGTAGAGTTAAATTACGTATCCTTGCAACAGCCATAGATTTTGGGGACCCCTAAAAAAAGAAGTTCAATTAAATTATCACCGATTTGAATAAATATTTAACATATTGCGCATAATTTGTAATTTATTTTGCCCCCACTCTAGTTGAATATGTGTCTAAGTTAAATAATAATTAAAAAAACTAAATACTGGACGTACTACGAATTTTGTTTAATTTTTTTTTAGATAGGCGGCTGTAGCGTTAAATCAGAACATAACTTTTTATTTCAAACAAATTTTCTTTATTTCATTTTGCCTTATTTTTTTGAAATGAGGGTACTTTATTCTTGAATGACATTCATATTTTTTAGCCTATTCTGTATGCTGTGAGAGTTTGAGAGACTCTAAATGCCGCAAACATTATGTTTTTTAGGCATGTACCAACTTTCGGTGGTACATGCCGTGAAAGAATCCCGCGATATTTAGGTAGTGTAACTAATTTTAAAAAATCTCATTTGTTGCACACTTAGTGGAACCACACTGTATAGTGTATGGTGTATCCTACAAAGCTCGTAACAAATAATAAATAATTTATTTTAGGTTTTATGAAAAAGGTCGTTCAAAAAAAAGTTCCACTTCATTAGAAAATATGATCGAAATAATAAAAGTTAAGATAGAGAATGGCCGAAAACTGCAGAATAATAAATGTATCCAAAAAAGACAATATGTTGTTAATTTTACAGCATGATGTCATAAGGAAAATAAAACCCGAAAAGGTGTTGTCAAAGGAATTTAAAGGCCAAAAATCTTATACTAACATGTAATTAATCCGTATTTTCGCTAACTAAACAAGAACCAGCAAATAAATACGACACTCTGAAGTTCCTGGCCACCCAGGTCCCCAGATGTTACCCCCTGAGATTTCCTTCTGTGGGACTGATTAAAAGACTTGGTGTATGTACACAGACAGGCCTTTGGAGAATATCGATCATTTAGAGAGGGTCACAACTATAAATTGTGCACAGGAGATTCCTTCTGACATGGCAAGGGCTGCTTGCTAAGATCCTTGTAGGACACGCTGTTATTACACTTTGTAGAAAATATTTAGGTTTCCTAAAACTTGAAATTTCTTAAAATAAAAATATGAAATGAAAGAGAGCAGCTTTTAAAAAAGAAATAAAATTTTCAACTAAATTAAATTTTTCTCTCTTTGCATTCCCACAAAACAAGCTAGACTTATGTTTAAATTTACTTTAAATTGATCACGGGAATTAAATTAAATTAGCTTATTTAATTTTCGAGATGAAATCTCGAACAGCGCTTTAATGGAAACTTTTTTATGTGAAAGTTTAAATTGGGGGACTAAATGATTAAGTGCTAATCATCTTAAAATTTATTTTTAAGAAGGGTTGTCGTTTAAATAAAGAAAGTATTATTTTTAGAGGACATTTTTTTTTATTAGACAACGGGTCGATATGAAGTGAATCAGATCATGCTTACTAAAGCTGATTTCTTAAAATATTACATATTTAGCAGGTTTTCTGTCATTATCTGTAGCGCCTAAATTGGACACAAATTTTGATTCATCTTTATATGTTTGTATGTATGTGTATGTATTAGCTTTGGCCCGCGACTTCGTCAGCGGTATAAAAATTTTACTCCATTACAAACTTTTAACCCCCATTTCATCCCCTTACGGTTGATTTATAAAGACTGTAGAACACGCTTAAACATTTAACAGGCAGATTCTCCAACGCTAGTTTAGTCTAATCTGACAACCAAAGTTTTAAACTGACATGTGTAAAATTAATACAACTAAGTTTATACTATGAAATTGTTTCTGAAGTTTTTCGCAAATTTATAAAGAAACGGGCAATACTAGTACGTTGTTTCGACAATAATAGAACTAGATTCATTGAAGCAACCCGTTCCAAGATGAAAATCATTTAGAAGCCAAAGAAATCGCCAAAATATCAGAAAAATTCATTTATTTTTAATGGCCAATTATTAGCAATAACAGGACAAAACATAACTGCCCAGTGAGCATTTTATTCCTAACAGGGAAATGCATCATTGGCGACGTCGCTGTTAGGTCGCATTTCCTTTATTCAGTGTCAAAATGCACACAAAATATTAAGTGACGTCACAACCCGTTTGCAGTTTTGCACTAAAAAGGAATTGTGTGTTCTTTTACACGATGTACGAATTGCATTCACACACAATGCATTGTTACATAAGGCAAATTGAGGCCTAACGTGGTGTAGGAATTGTGTTAAAAAATGTGCCTACCAAAGACAAAAATGGCATGTGTGGTGTGACACATTGTAGGTATTGTGTTCTTGAAATTTTATAGTGGATTTGTTTGTGACACAAAGTAGAAATTTTACCCAAGGTTTTTCTAACGGCACACATATGACCTGTTGTTTACCTATTTCGTTTAAGATGCTTAGTTGTTTTTAACATTATATAAAAATAAATAAATCTCTAAGGATAATCGGTTTCATCCGGTTACGAAAATCATAATTCAAACCATTATCCATTCCCAGACATTGGGAAAAAAAGAATGTATTGTAACTAGCAACTTTACAATGCATTATTAGATATTCACGATATGTAAGTGGGATATAAGTCTTATTTTCATCGAGGTTGGATAGTTGTAAAAACTGTGTTAAAACGCTGTGAGTGCGTAGTAACCACAATTTTCTTATAAACCAGAAATCAAAATAATTTATTTTGACCTGTTTCTAAGTATTTCTGCATTTTTTAAAATGATATAAGTGATTCAGAAAGTTTGTCTCCTAATTTTAAGGAGCAAGCTTTAAATCATAATTATGTTAATTTGTTACAAGTTTATACATTTTATATATACATATCTGCTAGTATCATTGCCTGATTAAAAAGGAAAAGAGAAAAGCGCGCGGTAATAATTACCTTAACGCATGCCAAATGAGTGGCATTAAAAGTTCTTATATCACGAGTGTAAATAAACAAAGTTAGGCCCACTGGTTGAACTATGGCATAGTTAGCTTCACTGGCTGAGCTCAGCCTAGTTAATAAAAAAAAACATGTCAATTGGCAATTCGTCATTCGGGGAGGTTTGCCAATTTTCTTGGTTGGTAGGGTAAAAAAACATTATTTTTTTTGCGAATAGAAATCGGTAACGTCGCGACGCGCTCTTCGCAGCAGAAGAAATTTAAGTTATGAATAATATATACCAATACCAAAATACGAATGATAAGATAAAACTGCGATTATCGTGATCGGAATATGCTATAATTCGATTATGATCAGAAGTTCATAATCTAATAATCCGATTTTTAAAACAGTTCTTATGATTTAGCCCACCACTAGAAATAAGAATCATGTAAGTAGAGGTACAGTAACTTATAGATTTATATTTTTCATACGTATAAAGTATTTGCAGATAATATGAATGAAGCAATGCCCAAGAAACATTTAATTACTCTGTCAGTGCAGAAGGGCCTTAAAATAATCTCCTTAAATTAGTTTCAGCTGCTATTGCAAGATACACTATAAGTTTAGTTTCTGTAAATCTAAATTCAACAGCTGACGTTACATAGCGTCTGTATAAGTAATATCAATGGTAGTGGTTATTGAGTGTCGTTTATCATACTCAAATAACCTTTCAGTAGTAGTTTAAATTTAAGTGTCTGTGTTCAGTGACTCGAAAATTGTATTAGGTTATAAAAGACAGACACCGACTGTCACCAGCTCTACTTATTTGAAAATATAAAACAACATATAATATATTCCTTAGCTGATGAAAGATAAGACGGCAATTTACAGTGAAAAAATTTTCGTGAAAGAATTTGGACGTAGGGACTACTTTTTATATTTTTATAATAAAGCAAGAGAAATATTTAATAATTTATAAGGGTAGTCACCAAATTTTGTACGTTGGCATTTCAAAAACTCTATATTAATTTGCGACACCTAGCAGTCGGTAGCGGAATTAAAGCATCCTGGATTCAGTCGGTCATATGGACAAAGACAATACTACAGCGCCGCGCCGCTGCTCCTTAAAACAAGAGGACAAGAGTTCCTATTCAGTGGCGTGTCGTATAGGAGGGCAGGGGGCGACGGCTTTAGCGCCCTTTGCTCTGCGGCGACCCAATTCCCTTCTATGTGGGAAAATAAAATTTAAAAATAATAATTTTGATACGGGTACGCTAAATTCAAATTTTACCCGCGAATTGTTGGAGACATCGATAGTCATCGAATCATCCGATTAGTTCTTGGGCTGTTGACGACGGAACGCGAAATTGCGTTCACAGTATATATAGCATTTTTAAATCCCTAAATCGGCCAGGCAAATTCACCAATAGATGATGCTAATATTGATTGCCCAATACAAGTCTGTGATGCAGTTGATACTGATCAAATAATTCCACAACGAGATGATGCTACGCTTGAAGCTGATCCAGGGCAACTACCCGATTGGATACTTCCACAAAAAAGCGAGTCTCCGGTGCCAGGGTCTTCAATATGGCATTTTCCTAAAAGTTCCTCGAAAAGTGAAGGTCTTCCTCAACAACCACCATCAGTCAGGAAGAAAATTGCCGAGGACGGCAATCCGAAAATAACTCCTGGAAAACTTCTTGACCAAATCTCTCCCATTCCAAACAACAACAAATTTGAAAAAAGTATCAAAAAGATCAATAAACCTAGCAACAATCTTTAACAACGATGATACTATCCAGGCCTTAAAATTAGAAAAAGGACACAGCAAGAAAACAAAGGGGACTTACAAAGAACTGAAGAAGTCGCAGGCTCGCAGAAACCTAAAAGGCAAAAGGAAAATATCTGACAGTTCAGAAGAAGATAATGAAGGTCTCATGCATTGGGAAGATGAAGAAGAGGTAATTTCTTAAAGTTGTTTAAAAATTGTCAGAATATGCTTAATTTATTACCGCACGGTTACAGATAAAATATCGTACATAACGCAGTTGTTGAGTTGGTTTTTACCGCACGCGAGTAATAGTTTGAGAACAAGCCGTAGGCGAGTTTTGCAAACTATCACCTACGTGCGGTAAAAACATAGTTACGGGTTGTATATGGTTTACTCGTATTATTTTTTAAATAGCGTGTAGACTTTCAGCAATATTGCACTGTGGCTTATGCCAGTATATTCTACTACATTTGGACTATTGTTCGGTATTTGTAACTAATGTTGCGAAAAAACGTGACCTTCATCGTTTTTGCAGTGAGGTCTTCATATGTGTTTTTTTTGCAAAGTTAAATACCTAAACTCAGGTTAGATATTTATAAGCATTTAAAATTTTTATCGCCATCTATCCCTGGTTTACCCTACACTAACCGTAGGTACCTATGTACCTATGTGTTTCGAAGTTTTGTATAATTTTTTAATAAAAATTTCAAATTCTTACTTTTTTTTGCTTTTGGCGCCCTTTGCCTGCACCAGCCCCCTCCGCCCCCAAACCCACGACATGCCACTGTTCCTGTTTAAATGTATATTGTCGCGATTGCTACAAGAAATAAAATATCCGTTAAAATTGTCCTGTTGTTAATGTTGACAGTTAAATAAATGGAAATTAAAAGAAAAAATAATCAGTTATTGCTGTTAACCGAAGTCAATTATTCAGATGCTCTTTCGTATAAATTCCTGGTTTTTATTAAGCGGTTAAAAAACGTTTAAACTTGATTAGTTTCGTGAGAGGGAATGCTAAACAGTACTTTACTTGAATGATTGTTGAATTGTGTTAAAGGGCAAACCCTGTGGTAAACGCATTTTAAATTATCCTGTAAATATAGAATTTTATTCACCCGCCAAAGAGGTGAGGAGAATTTGTCCAAGAATTAATTTGCTTTTGTGTTTAGTGTAGCTGATCGTAGTTCGTTGATCATGCGTAGTCACAAAAACAAACATAAACGCCATAAAAAGGTAACAAAATCGATGAGGGAACTATGAACTACAACAAAAAAATTTAACCAGTACGCACCAGTGGTAATAAACACAACCATATAACAAACAGTGATCTAGGTTGTTGTGTTGCCAAGTCTCTAAACTTTTAAGTGAGGCTCCAGGCCCGGGTCTACCGGGCCTAGTGAGAAAATAGGCCTTAAGTGCGTTTTGATTTTTAACCTTGTTTTAAAGGCGGAAAGTTCAAGCTAGTAGGAATTATGGTCATCTCATTAATAATGTAAGAGGTAAGTCATAATATTTTTTTGCGTTAACGGTACAACATATAACTGTTTCGTTCTGCCTACGATTTCAACCTAATTTTATGGTCCATATTTTCACATATTAAGTAAAGTAATTGATTTTTTGCATTTTAAGTAAAATGTGTCTTCGGAATTAAAAATGCTTTGGATTATTTTCGGTTTTCACTAAAACTGCTAAAAAATGGTATGTCAAGGTTATATTTAAGGTTGGCAATGACGCGGTTGGAAGTGTCGGATATGGGGTGGTTTAGGGTATTTTTTAAAATAAAAAACATGCCATTTGCGGCAAAAAGTATTGGGAATGTCTGTAGACTACACATACGACATATACGACGCTTCTTAAGAGCCTGATGTCATGGAAACTAGTATTCTAAAGGGAAAGCAAAGGATCCAGCCGCGGCATTGCCAAACTTAAATATTATCGTATCATTTCATTTTTTTATCAATAAAATGCTTGCGTTATATAAACAGACCTTACATGCAAGCAAGGTTTGAATTACCTTTTAACTTATGCATTGGATTTAGCGAACCTCGTGATCTTAAAGGTAAATAAATAAAAATTGCATATTTTGACATTTATTCGATTTTGAAATTGCTCCATTATTTAATGATGTATAATAAGGATTTTTTGAAATTATTTTTTTTCCACCCTTTAGTTAATTTAAAGTTTATTTATGCATTGTTTAAAATTTACGAAGGTGAAAATACAATGGATAAGCCAAAAATTCAGATTTAGCTTCAAAATTTAAGCCTTAAAAGCTTTCTAACCCGAACCTGTATAAATAGAAATAATTTTGATCTAAAATACATACATCATTTATTTTTAAGTGCAACTAAATTTTAATTTTAGATCTAATTTTTACCCATACAATTGTAAAATAATATTTACCTTTTATATTAACTTTAAGTTTAACTTTAATTTTTATATCTTGAAAATAAAGTTTATGTCAACTAGTGGCATGTAAACAGTCTAACTGCGAATACTCCAATTTATGATAGACACACAACATGTATTAGCTTCTTGATTTTTAATGCCACTAGACCTAATTATTTAATAAAACATTTGACATGCATCTCTATCATAGAAGAATCCAATGCCCAAGACTTAGAAGTGCATTATGTGGATTGTCTAATTCACATAATATAAAAGCTCGTATTTTCTCTTCTCCTAATTTAAAATGTCAACAAACTTAACTATATTTCGTCAAAAATGTTTAAAATATATGGCCTTAAGTTAAAGCTTAATAATAATAAACCAAAAACTAGAAAGGGCGAAGTTTCAAGGCCGTTAAAACGAGAGAATCTCAGAGTTTTGCATGCAGATAAAGTTTTACAAAAGATTTTATTCCCTAAAATATCATCTGTTGGTAAGAACTTGCATAGTAAATTCTACTCAATTTATATCTAAATTGGATCTTTCGTTTTCATTCATTTGATTTTTTTATATGATTTGTTGTCGTGAGGGAGATAGTCCCCATCTATCTTTAATGGTGATCTATCTTCTCTTAATACCATATTTACCTTATTGTTCTTTATATAGGATGTACGCAAAGTCTTGGTATAGGCAAATATGTACATTTGCCATTGCCCTTGAGGGGCGACGGCGACGTTAGGAAGTTGAGGTCAAAAATTTTAAATGCAGCCCTATGCCGCGTGACACCTTATTTTAAAGGTTTTCAAAAAAGAAACATTTTAACGCAAACCCGAGGTCAGTATCTTAATTCGTTTTTAAATGGTGACAATTCTTTGGCGTAACTCATCCATATTTTCGAAATTTGTTAGATATACTCGTTCTTCGTATCTCCAAAGGAACAAATTGAAAGGAGCAAGGTTCGGAGACCGAGGTGGCCATTGAGTAAATCCACGTATCCCAATCCAGCGCTCCGGGAATTCATTATTTAGAAATTCCCTGACTGGTAAATACAAATGAAGAGCTCCGTCTTGTTGGAAAAATGGACCATAATCTCCATTTTCCTCTTCAATGGCTGTTACAATAGCAGGTAAAATAGCCTCTTCCAGAAGATTTATATAAAGAGACACGAAAACGACCAATTATTTTACGTCCTAGGATTCTAACCCATACATTTAATTTCTAAGGATGTCGGGTGTGGGTTTCTTCAAACCAATGAGGATTAATTACTGTCAGACTAATATCTGCAGTTATGTCTATTCACAGTATATTATTTAGAAAAAACTTTATTCGTCGCTAAAACATTTCCGGTAAAGCAAGTTCGATACTATTACCATAATATTAAGCACCTGCTCACAAAACTGTAACCTACGTTCTGCATCATCCTCGTTTAGTTCTTGCACAAGGCGTACCTTGTATGGATAAAACTTGTGTTTTTTAAAAATTTCATGGATGGTAGATTTACTCACAACTACATTAATGGAAATTTTCCGAACTGACTCTTGTGGTTCAATCACAGTTGATTCAAGAACTTGAACTTGAAGCTCCTCGGTTATAACAGATGGACGACCGCTTCATGGCGCATCGTTCACGGTAAAGTTGGTAACAAATTTAAACACACTTATTATATTACTAGGAGAAACCGGCCTATCTGGAAATGCTCATTAAAAAGTCAAGCTGCTTCGTTAAAAATAAGATGCGACCGTCCATAAAACAAATTATTTCAACTCTGTCCTCGTTATTACGAACCATTTGCAAACTAAGCATAAGCAATGCAAAATCTAAGGAAGAATGACATTTATTTATACAATTGAAACAAAACACAATTTAAAATACCTTATTTTATCAGTTATTTGCATACTTTTTTAAACAGTAGAAAAAAAATTCCTTTGAAACATCTTTGTTAAACTAGTTTAATCCGCCAATAAAAATATTAACAAATGAAGTAATTTTTATCTTCAAAATTTGTAGCTCAAAAACGAATTGAGATACAGACCTCGGGTTTGCGGTAAAGTGTTTCACTTTTGAAGATTTTTAAAATAGGATATCAAAATAATCAGTGTATAAATCCCAATTAATTACGTTAATAAAAACGCAATAATAATAACAGACATTTTTCACGATAATAATATAATTGACCACACAACATTATAATAATCTACTACAAAAGCTTTCCTCTGCAGCTTTTTGTTATTAAATTCATTTCACCCGATGCATACAAAGCAGTTTAAAGAAAAAGTAATCATTTTTCAATTGGTAGTTCTTTTCGATAAACTATTCAACCGAGATTCAGTCAAATCAAGGTAAAGCATTAACTAAACGAGAACCTGCCTACAACGGAGATTGCCATTCACCTCTATACTTTTTTTTGGTTTATATAGGTTTTCTCGTTGGGATTAATTTATTGAGAACTAGCAAAGTCAGGATTGCTTTAACTAACAATACGTTATGCAGAATCTTTGTGCTCCTCACATTTTTATTTTACTTTTTCGGCTCTCACCTTCAGAAACGTCACCTATGTACAGGGATATCCAAATAAAAGTAAACAGGCCTTATAACTTTTTAATTTTTAAAGATGGGGAAAAATGTTAAATTGAAAGTTTTGGGAATTTTTATGGATCATTCATATATTTTATCAGCAAAACAACTCAACATCGAATTAAAAAAATATTTTATAAAACATCGATTTTCTCACTTATCTCAAATTGGATGGTACCTATGATTTTTATCATATTTTTGGATTCTAGGAAAAGTTCTAGACATATTTTGTATAACATATCCTATGCGGTTTTTCAATCGTTTTTGAATGTTTCATATTAAGAATTATTTCGCATAAATGTACCATAAACGTAACTATCCATGTTGCGAACGAAATACCTGCTACCTTTTTAAATTTTCTTCATAGGTAAGTCAAAGCTGATATCAAGATTGACAATGATACTTTGATCACCGTGAATTTATAATTTTGTATGCAAAATGTGTTATTCTATTAATGAGAGATACAAAATGTTAAAATTATACTTAAAAAATAATAATAATGTTAGAGCGGCTCAAAGACAATATGAAGAAAGTTGAAGAGAGACAAAGAATTCCATCTTTATACATCATATTAAAGACAAACAGAAGACTAGAGGGAAGAGGAATTCTGGGCAATGGAAAAAGAAGAAGAGAAAGAAATGAAGAAAGAGACCTAGCGATTTTATTATATTTTCAAGAGAATCTAAAACAATCAATTCCCAATTGTGTGCGATATTTCAGTTATAAAAGAAGAGATGACTTATGGTCATCAGGTCGTTCAAAGCACGTTAAATGATTTTAAGTATAGACCATATAAAATTATAACAGTTCAAAAGCCACGTGCCGATCAAAAAGAAAGGAGAAATACTTTTGTCACAAATATTAACGAAATAATGCCGCAAGATCCTAATTTATTTCATACTATCGTTTGGACAGACGAAGCAAATTTCTCAACTGCGGGATTGTATAACAGATGAAATATTCATGTTAGATCGTATGAAAATCCCTTTACCGTCAAAGATATCGCTTTTCAGGGGCATAATTCAATCAACGTTTAGTGTGGGAGCATTAACCGGCCAGCGCTATCTTAATTTTTTAGAAAATGAAATCGAAGATATTCTCGACGAATTGCCACTTGAAGAACGTTGACGTATTATATGGCAACAGGACGCAGCGCCTCCCCATAATATAACTGAGGTTCGCAATTTTTTAAACCATCAGTATAATGAATAGATCGGTAGATATGGAACGTTGCATTTGCCTGCAAATAGCCCAAACCTCACACCATTAGATGCAATTCTTTGGGGTCATTTGAAAAATGTCATATACAGCAATCATAATGGAAATATTGAAGAAATTCAAAGGAAGGTGAGAAATGAAGTAAGAAATCTGAACGAAAATGATGCTGAAAGTATTATAAACACATTTCAGAGGCCGAGAAGAATGTATGAAAAATGCGATGAATTAAATTGCGGACATGTTGAAAATTTCTATTGATAATTTATTCGACAATGTTAACATTTATCTGTTTATGTTATAATTCATTTGTTATTGTTTTATTGCTTTCAAATACATATTAATAACTAATAAAAATCAACATCAATTGTTTAATAGAATAACTCATTTTGCATAAAAATAAAATTATAAATTCACGGTGACTAAAGTATTATTGTCAACCTTGACATTAACTTTGACTTACCTACGAAGAAAATTTAAAAAGGTAGAAGGTATTTCGTTGGCAACCTGGATAGTTACGTTTAAAGTATATTTATCCGAAATAAATTTTAATTTGAAATATTTCAAAAACGATTGAAAACCGCATATTATGTTATTCCAAATATGCCTAGAACTTCTCCTAGAATCTAAAAATATGAGAAAAATCACACCTTTCAAATTAAAATCAGCGGGAAAATCGATGTTTCATACTATATTTTTTGTATTCGATGCTCAATTGTTTTGCTGATAAAACATATGAAAATACAAATATATGAATGATCCATAAAAATACCCCAAAACTTTCATATTTAACATTTTGTCCCATCTTTAAAAATAAAAAAGTTCATTTTTATTTAGATATCCCTGTACATAATTAAACAGAGTGACCCATAACTAATGGGCAATACCACAACAGGAGATAGAAGACTTGAAACTAGGCCATTTATGCTTATTTTCGTGTAATAAAATATCCAGAAAGAGATACAGGGTAAGTCAAATAAAAATTTATTTACGAAAATTGGCGATGATTTGAAAATGGTTAAGCGGATATGAGTCAACTTCAGTGCATTTATGTTCTTGAGGGTGAGAAATACGATTTTATATTTAGTATTAGGATATCTCCTAGAGGGTGCTTGTTGCACAATATGAGTTCGGTAAATTCCCGTAGATATTCTTGCCTATTACATTTTTAACCTTTTCACCTCAAATTATGGGAGAGGCGTCTTTTATACGTAGAAAAGTATTTTTCATAAATCTCGATACATCAATTAGTTTTCGAGATATTTGCGTTTGAATGCTAGGTGGCAAGAAATATTTAAATAAATACCCGATTTACCAAAACATCATTTACTAAAAAATGATAAGGTTAAAGCATTTAGGTTACCGTAGTAAGAGTTTACTTCTATATATTTTTTCAACGCTTTACATTAAAGAAAATATTTTCCTTGTTTCTAATAAAATTTCCGGCATCCTGAATGCGTGCCAATAGTTCAACCCGTGTACTGAATTCACTACTGTACTCAAGAGATTTCATATTTCCCCATAAATGATAATCCAAAAGGTGTAAATCCAGCGATGCTGACAACGTTTATTAAAATGGTTTCTAACAGCAAGCGGAAAATGGGGTGGCGCTGGAGCCCCATCTTGCATAAACCCCGTACCTGCTCTCAAGTTTAATGGAATTTCATTTAATAAATTCGTTTTTTTTCACCCTCAAGAACATATCTCCACCAAATTTGATTCATATTCGCTTAACCGCTTTCAAATCATCGCCCATTTTCGAAAATACATTTTTATTTGAATCACACTGTATCTCTTTCACCGTGAATATTTTATTACAGGAAACTAAGCACAAACGGCCTAATTTCAAGTCTACTGTATTTCGGCACCAGTGATAGGCGGTAGGTATATACCCAACGGGTAGGTAAATAAAATTTGGGTATTTACCGGGTATATACCGACGGGGTCGGGTATATTCCTATATTATATTTGTTAATTTGTCAATTTTAATTCTATTTATTAAATATTTTCTCTGTTCGTGGCTTATTTAAAGGTACATAGGTACTTGTACATTATTTTTAGTTTTTAGTCGACTGATACACTACAATAAAATACCATAAAATTACAAGAAATGCAATACCTGGGTATATACCGGGTATATATCGGGTAAATACCTTGGGTATTTACCCAAATTTCAATATACCCGGTATTTGCCCATCATTTTATGTCCTGTTGCGGTATGGCCCATTAGTTATGGGACACCCTGTATAAATAAACTTTCTGTTGTCAATACGACTTATTTTACTTTAAGGTGAGCTCCTACCTCGACCACTTTCGGTTTTAAACATTATTGGTTCTCTGCTCCTTCCTTGCTATAAGAAGCCAATGACTTTCCGGCATAGACATAAAAAATAATTCGTTGAAGAAATAAAAACTGCAATTTTTATTGCGATAAAAAGCCCACCGCAAAAATTCGATAATTGAAGGTGATAGAGGAATTCTTCTTTGGCCGAGGTTGTACCACCCCACACATCTTGATGGGCTGGTGAAATCCCTATGGAGGTTTCCAGCTCTGGATGTGTGAGTCGGATTTCCCCAGTACACCCACGGTACAAACTATTTAGACATCGGTCTTCGTGGGTTGTCAGAAGGTAAAAAAAAATCTGCTTTTTAAATTGTAATACATTACATACATTACACCGAAAAGAAAAAAAAATTGTAGCTAAATTATCCTATTTAGTAATTTTCTTCAAAATAATTTTTTTGGGTTCGTAATGACTTCCTTAAACGATTTATGCAGTACAAATTTTGTGTGTGCGGGTTTTAAGATAAAAGAGCTTGTACAATAATGTACAATAATGTACAACATATTTAATGAAACCGCGAAATGACTAAACAATCTCATTGAGCAACAACAATAGGATGAAAGCTAATAATAACTTCTCTTAAGGAACTTGTTCATAAAGCGTGACACAAAATTTTAATAAATAAATAAATTTATTTTAAAGAGAAACGCCAACGCATTGTTAGTTACGGATCCTCAATTTCCTGTAAATATATAAAGCTCATTAATGAACTTTTTTGTTTTATTGCGAGCACGTTTTACAGTCTGCTTCTTACATAGAGTATTTTTTCTTTTAATATGAATTTACAAAATTTAATCTCATTAATGGTGGATCACTAAGAATTATTCGTTTTCGATGAAAGGCATGAATGTAGAGCGCAGGTGTTACAGAAAAGGAGAAATTGATATTTCTAAAAATTAATTGCAAAATCACGGTTAAGTATTCTATGTTAAAAAAAAATTAATTTATTGTTGCATTTTACTGGGAAATGTTCCTAAAAATAATACATACTACCATAGATTAAATAATACCTAGACGGACACCGCCGTACAAGGAAAAGCGGGTCTCCCTTGAGAGATTTGGTGGGTTTACTGGTTTATGGGTTACGAGTTTGTTTGTCTAGCATTATATAAATATGTATACTATGTATCTACAATCTACATGTATACATACTGCTGGAAAAACAAACTTTTAAACCATAAACCAGTAAACCCACCAAATACCTCAAGGGATACCGGCTTTTCGGTGTATTCGAGAGTCTGTCTATATTCTGTATAGTCTCTGATAGTACATAACTTTCAGCAAATTTTTTTTTTATAAAATACATTTGATGATTTATCAAATTTTGAACTTTTGACACCGACCCTAAATAAGGTCGGAAATGATAAAGTCTTTTTTGAGTAGGTACCGAAAAAGAAACCTATGCGAATAATTACAAAAAAAGACATTTATTATAAAGCAGAAAATAAATATAGTTTGGCTATACGTTATGGTTACTGTACGGGGATTTTACTTTCTACCGTACACATAATTTTGACATGACTTTCTTGCAATAAATGAAAATTTTTACAAGTATAGGTACTTTACTTTACACAAGTCACTTAAAACAACCCAAAGAAACATCTGGTTTACGTAAGGTGATCGCTGCTGAGAGTATTGTTCCGGGAATTGGAACCCGAACGGATACTTTAATACGTTAAGCCGCGTCCAGACCAAGTCCCAATCCAAACCAACGCCAACTCCAGCGAATGTGCCCGTTAGGTTGGGATTGGAAAGGATTTTACGTTGTCGTCCACGTTTCGAACTTGATACCGTTGGTTGCGGGTCGCTCACTTTCATCGGGAAGAGGTATTTTAATATAAAGTCATCAAATGATGATGATATATTATATGCAAGTGCCGCATTTTTAGTTGTAAATTTTTTACTTAACAATAAGAAAAAGAAACTTCGGCCAAGACACCATATAAAAACAGAAGTGTTTATAACACAAGTAAGCTGCTGGGGGAACTTTGGAATAAATACAGTGATCATTTTAGGACCTTCTGTAGAATGACTCCAGAGATATTTGGTGTACTGCTAAATTTAATAGCACCAAAAATTGAAAAACAAAACACCAATTACAGTACACTTACTGTATTATAAATGTGTCAAACAGTCCACTACCAATAATTAAATCTCCTGTAAGTGAGCTCAAAAAGTGCACATAATGAAATACGATAATAGTAATTTAAAGGTTTAATTTTACAAAAAGGAAAGGCATCGTAGAATTTGAATAAGACGTACTTAATAAAACGGAAATGATAATGCTTTAACTAGCCAAAAGAAGTTGAAACACCTTTACAATGGTAGAACACTATATTAAATTAGTTTTCTTTATAAATATTATTATTCAAAACATTGGGTTTTTATTAGCACTCGACTTTTCTTGGCGACTTTAATTTATCTTTTTTGATGTTATTTATAGCTCGAACTCTGAAATGTCAAGAATTGATTAAAAAATAATTACTATTCTTAGTATAGCGCACTCCTCCACTAGTCCACTTTAAAAGGCTTAAACAGGGACACACGTCCAATATCTCTCCAAACTCTCAAAAATCCAATCACGGCCAAAAAACATCAAAACTTGCTCTCAAAGAAACATCGCGCAAAAATGCATTGCGATAATTAATCTTATAAACAATTAATAAAGTAATTAGGCCGGTTAAATAATTAGGCTGGGTTTTCCCCTTTAAAGTCCCTAACAAAAGATCATCTGTTGAAACAGGAGGGATGAAACACGATTTTAATTTCCTCTAAGAAAGGGGCCTTTTGCCCACCTCGTTAGAATAACATCTGAAAAATAATCAACTCCAAAAGTAATAGACATCAACCACGACGGTAAGACCGATACTACTACCTTGAGTTCATGCTCGAATCCACGCGATTCATTTAAACTACTTGAAAATATAACAGTAATGAACGTTACAATGATAACTAAATTATAGAACTGCACTGATCAGGTTTCCATCGACATTTTATGAATCGCGGGAAAATTCGATGCAAAACATTTTTTTTTCAATTTCGTGATTAAATGATGATTGGGGCTTATGATATTTTACTTAATCTGTCTTCCAAAGACAATGTCAATGATAGAAAAACTAATATTGATGAAAATTGTGCTTACGATACTTTGCCTGGATGAGGACGATATTCTGATTCTGAACTGTAGACTATCAGTACGTTTAAAATAGGTGTTCTTCAAAAAAAAAACTGTTTTTGATAAATTTCCATATATTCATTTTGAAACATTGTATTATTAAATACCGAATTACTGTGGTAAGAAATACGAACAAATTTTTCGAATAACATCAAACGTCTTTTATTTTGTATAAATTTACTGATGCCAAATTGCTTCCTAATAAGGTCCTTTGTTTTTTTTTTGCCGCTCTGGGCTTTTACAAATTTCGCAACGGTTCAAAAGTTTACCTGTTCCCTGTAGTGTAAAATTCCATGAAAATAATAAATTGTATTTGCTTCGTCGCATTTCAGAATATATACTTGTTGAATCTCCAGTCACGTATTATACTAGGAATGGGACAAGATGCTGTTATAAAGATATATTACTAAGGGTCTGTGGAAAAATATTTTTTAATTAAACTGCATTTTACGTCAGTTTTACCTTGGAATATGTTGATGTTCAATAATTATTTTATTAGCAGCATTTTAAGGGCCAGAGATTTTTTTTTTAAATATACGACAAAAACACTGCACATATTCATGAAGTTTTCCTTTTGATTGTTAGGAGATTAATATTTTGGTGCAAATGTTTCTATGCCTGTGTGAATGGTATTGAAAACAACTATCCAAAACAATAGCAAATAAACGACAAGGAAGCTTTAAAGCTACTTAGTAAGACAAAACGAGTCTCAAAGAAATGATATTTACGAGAAGAGATGGGTGCTGAAATTTAAAAAGAGATAAATAATAGCATGATTTAGACATAGCTCAATAAAAGATAATTGAAAGATAATATTACCAAATAAACATGGATTTTTTTGTTGGACTTATGCTAAATCCAGTGAACTGCAATAGAGGAATTAAACCTTAAAGCAGCTGTTTAATGAAATTTTAGATGCCTATCTAGATTCTTCTTTAATAAACACTTGGGTGTCGTATTATCAATTATTGTGTATGGTATGGTTAACACCATATATATGATGATAGCTTCGTTAATACAAACATTGCTTTGTACTAACAAAAGCTAAAAGCAGTAACAATAGAGCGCAAAAAGGAATGCTGATTCTCATTTTTTATTGGTCTATTAGTTCAAAAATAACGGTATAGTATACGTACACTAAGCAAACAGATTTTCCCATACCAAGTATACCTTTTTTAAGGTATATTGATTTGGCGTAAGTAGGTATTCACTTTCTTCATATAAGCAAAAATACTCCTAATAATTATAATAATAAATTTGTGCTGAATCTTTCTCAGGCGATTTGACTCAAGGGTGTAATGTTGTGAATTTTCTTTTTAATAAATCAAACTATTTTGCACAGCTTACTTTCATAATTTTTATTCTTAAGCCAAGTAAGCTATTTGTGACTCAAATTAAGAACGCAGTGCCTTTTCCAGCCGCTTTGTTAATGTAACGAGGGATGTTTCCGTTTCATTTTCGTCTTCATTATCGTGACATTTGGCATCTTTGTCAATACTATCGTCAAGTGAGCCTTTTTTTCTCTGTTAAGCATTAGCTGATTGCAGCTGGCTTTCTTAATCTAAGTCGCCACTTCAGTACTGAAGAAAATATATTTATTTAAAAAACCAAGTTCTTAAGTTTATGTTAACCTAGCAATATTATTGACTCGACATAATCGTTCACATTCACTTAAAAGGTTTAAGATTTAGTATTAGTTTTAATTAGGATCTTCTAGCTGATCAGCTAAGATTCACAGCTTTTTGTCGTGTGATTGGTTATAATTTGTTATTAAAATCTTAGATGGTATTCCAATATTTTAGCGATTTGCTTGCTCGGTTTTTAAAAGATTTTCATCTTGTAACGTGTTGTTAGAATGAATTTAGTTCAATTATCGTGAAAAGTACGTACGGAAATTGTCCTTCTTTATAAATTTGCGAAAAAAAATCATAAATTAGTATAAAACTTGGTTGCCTTCTTCGTACACCTGTCAATTTAAAACTTTTGGTTGTCAAATTAGATCGGTCTATTGTTGAAGAATCTGGCCGAATTTTTTACAATTTATCCATTGAAAAACATTCTTTTCTTTAAACTAAGCAATCCCAAAACATTACTTACTTTTTATTCCAGAACTCAACAAAGTATCACAGGTAAATTTAGTTCTGAGTTCTGACCACGATTCTGAAAGTGTTTTGACTATTTATAGAATTATTTTCTTGTTTGCAGATGAACTGGAGACCAAGTCAAATCTGTCAAATAATAATATGTCTAAGTAATACGTGGCTATTTAATGAGTTTCATGTTAAGGGGGGGGGGGGAGAATACAAAATTCGTAGCCGTTCGAAATTTATAGCGTCTTGAGCGTTACTCATGCGGTGTTGCCAGGTTTTCGTAGAAAAAACAGTAGTTTATTTGAAAACACTAGAATAATAAAATAATAAAATGTATTAATGAAAAAGTAAAAAATGTAGTTTCTAATATTTATTTTTATTCTCATGAACATTTTTTATAAACCAGGTATGTAATTTATTAAGTCAAGTAAACAACCATGGAAAAAAATACAAAAACAACTTTAATTTCATTCGGAATCAGCTGATAATTCTGACGACTTCTTGTACATTTGTACATTATGTAAAGCCAACATATTTTTATTAAACTCTACAGAGTAACAATTTTTGCTTTGTGAAGAAATAAAGTGTCATTAAAATTCTAAACTGACTTAAGTAAAAATAACGCATGTCCATGGAAGCGAATAATAATTTTGAAATAAGTGAACTTGGTTTATTGGTAAAATTTATTTTTTAAATTTATCAAAATTTAGTTTACCATAATTCCGTAACCGAAGAAGCAAATCAAACATTTTTTGGTATACGTACGTAGTTTTTTACGTAGATTCAAATTTTATAAACAAAAGTACATCATCCCATTTAAAATTCCCCACTCCTCAAAATAGAGAGAGGGGTAATTGTCAAAAATATGTTTAAATATGTCCCCCCATCTCCCTAATAACTCACCAAAATTTCATGAAAATATTTTAAACCATTTCCGCGATATCGCCTTGTACCACTTTAAACAGAACTAGGTCGATTTCTCTGTCTGGAAAATTTATTTAAACCATGTATTCGTAGCTAATCATAACCCTGAATACAATTGCTCTTTGACACTTTTGTGGGTCCTACTGCCAACCGGTCCATGCAACTAGACTTCCCGTCGCCAAATGTTAAACACTTTCATACCTGTTAAAGTATTTTAAATTTTAAATAAATTTATTTTGTTACTATCTCTTAGTTTTAATGTACCATATTACCAAAGGCGTTTTATGTTTACTTTTTCCCAATACTTTAAAAATGAGTAACCTATAAATAATATTTATTTAAAATATTTACCAAAAGCATCGAAGGTTAACTATTTCTTAATGACTCAGTTTCGACTTGGTAACTGTAGTAAATGCAAACTGATTTTGGTCCACATAATAAATTAAGCTCTCCTGGCAGTGTTCCAATATTCCTACTTGTTGATTTTCCATCACGTGGGGTAATCAACGGACGAGAGCAATGAATTTCATTGCTATATATCTCAGGTAACATATTGCGGCCATAAAATAAATATTTTATTTCTTTTTATGAACTGATTTATGAAACCAAAATAAACCAACATTATCTTTTTACTTACGAGCAAGTAGCGCTCTTTTAAAAATGTAGTTAAAAGTATTACAGCAAAATCATATTTTGTAATATATTAGAAAAATGTATAAAATTTGTTGCTCATATCTCATCATCATATCAAATCATATAATTCTATTTAGGCTACTCCATGTTGAGCCACTGATTCATAATTATTGTTGACAATAAATCTCGAATATGAAGTTTGCTCAGAGTAGATCCACCATCCACCACTCACCATATCGAGAAATAATTTCTTAGTTCTATCAAAGGCCTCGTTTAAAGAGATCATGTGTTTTCTTAATTTATTATAGACGCACCAGCATGGGTTTTACCAGGGAGGAGCAGTGCCCCCCTCCCAACTGCTTACATTTTCTCTTTGACTTAAAGAGCCAGGGAGTACATTTTTAAGAATTTGGTGCATATTTCCAGAATCTGGTCTCTAATTTAGTAATTTTTGATAAACCGATAATATTGTTTTGATTCTGCGACCAAGAAAACAGGTCTACCGACTGAAACATTTACGTTCAGGTTCACTAAGAAGGTTTAAGACTAAGCACTTGTTTAAGTTAAGATCTTCTAGTTGATCTAGTTGTTTAGTTTTGACAGGTTTATGTCCTGCCATTGATTGTTACTAAGTTGTCATTAAAAACTTATGAGTTTGGAAGCAACAAAATGGTTATTTCTTTAAATTCCACTATTTTTTTTATAAACCTGTTATTTAATTTTAAGTAAGTCCTTTCCTCACGGTCTTTGCAATATCTTATAACAACTTGGTAAATTTTGAACACCATTTAAACGGACAAATAGTTAAAAAAGTCAAAAATAGAAGATAACAATCAAAACATAAAACATTTAACAATTATAACAGCCAGAAACATATAATTAATAGAATACACAGTGTTCCTTATAAACGTTTATGGAACAAATTTATTGCCGAGAAAAACTTTTATGGAACTAAGTTATTTTCGAAAAAATTTATTCTAAAAATGTTTTTGGAAAAAATCAAAAACGGCGTTTTCGAAAAAAGAATTTGAATAATTTTCATAAATTCACAGTCGGCAGATTGCAATCGATAGAGAAAAGTTATTATTATTTTTTTAACTGTCAGAAGTTATCACTATCAGAAATATGTATTTTGTTGTTTGTATTTCAACACAGTATAATATATAAAAGAAGAAACTGGCTGACTGATTGACTGATATATATATATATATATATATATATATATATATATATATATATATATATATATATATATATATATATATATATATATATATATATAAACGCACTGCCCACACCGCTGGGTCTAGAAACTTGAAATTTTGCACACAGGTTTCTTGGATAACGCAGGCATGCACTAAGGAAGAGTTTTTCAAAATTCGACCCCTAAGGGGGTAAAACTGAGGTTCAAACTTTGTATGGAGAAAAAAATATTATATGGTTCTATTAACTCGAAACTTCGTAGGAGTACTCTCAAAAATAAATATTTAAACACGTATTTCACAGTATTTAATTAATCCACCCCTAAATGGGGGTTTAAAGTTTGTAATGGATTAAAATTGTTTTACCGCGGACGAAGTCGTGGGCGCAAGCTAGTTGTATTTGCCCCTTGGCAACCTGGATTGCCGCCGAAGCGATGGTTACCCCTGTACGGTATACCTATTATACATATTGTCCAATTAACTTTCTAATTTAAGCAGTTAGGTAACAAAATTATTTATAATGCTAAAAGGATTATGTTACATCACGTGTGTGTTGTTATTGTATGTTGTTTTTTATAAGGAAAAAAGCTAAGTGATATTTGATACCTACTAACATAACAAGAATATATACAATGCCTTTTTTTTAATACGTTTTACAATAATCAAGTTATCTTAGCAACAAACCTAAAATAGAAATTATTTGGAAACCAAATAAATCGCAAAAATATGAGCCAGTTTCTAAGTTATTGACGAGAAACATCAGTTTGCTCGCATTATATCATTAGCGCCCTCGGTTAAGTCATCAGATTTCAGATGAGCAAGATTTTAAGAATGAACTGATGAGTCCGATGTTGGATAAAATAATATTTTGTAGAACCAGATTATATTTTATACTCCTGTTTATTTGTTTAATAGACGAGGACACACTCATAATTTTTTTCGGTTATAAATTACATTTATACCCAACTCTGACAGTTGACTTGTCCCAACACGCATCAATCGGAAACATCGGTCTTCAAATGTAATGAATCCGATGAGCAATCTGATGAAAATACGATTAATTTAATACCGCTAAAATTAGTTTCAGCAGAATTTCATCGGTAATTGAACAACGTCTTGTCGGAAATTTGGTAAATGCGCTTTAGACTTCGATGAATTTTAAAACTCGCCCTATTAGAGCGACTTATCAGTGTCAGAGAAAATTAAGGGGGCATTGAGATGGCGCAGAGGGGGCGTGGGCAGATTAAAAAATATAGATGGGGGCCCTAGAAAAAAAAATATTCTCAAAATGGGCGGTGAGAAAAATAAGGTTGAGAACCTATGTAACCGATCAATTAAAAGATCTAAATTTAAACCAGTATTTTCAGTAAAAACCTAGTTTCCAGTGTTTCTTTGGAATATTTGTATAAAAAATTAAAATAAAACAAATAAAAGTCGTCGTCTCGTCCGCAACTACAATAAAGAAGCTTTTTAACCATATTACATTACATTACATTACATTATTATATACAGGGTGAGTTTTTAAAGTGTTACAAGGTGATATCTCGAAAACGGTTGAAAATATTTTCAGGAAATTTTGGTGAGTTAATGGGAGATGAGGGACATATTTAAATATTTTTTGACATTTACCCCTCTCCCTGTTTTGAGGGGGGGGGTAACTTTGAAATTTTAAATGGGATGATGTAATTTTGCTTATAAAATTCGAATCACGTAAAAAACTACGTATGTTTTTCAATTTTATTTTATTTGCTCTTTCGGTTACCGAATTATGATTTATGAGGTTATAAAATAAAAAAAAATATATACCATTTAACCTCAACTTATTTATCATCTGTCATGCTAGAGAAGTTATTCGAAATGCTCCCCTTCACCCTCTAAATACTTTCTCACTCTTTTTCTACATGAATTTCGAACCCGCTGTGATATTTCAGGTGTCACTAATAAGCAGGCAAAGCGGATTCGGTCTGTCATATCATCTAAAGTTATAGGTGCAGTCGCTATCACTTTGTCTTTTATAAAACCCCCACAAGAAAAAGTCAAGAGGGGTAAAATCCGGGGACCCAGTAATAAACTGAGAATAAATCGTTAAATATGAAAGTTCGCAACTAATTTAACATTCCTAATAGTGACATATTTAACCAACATAAACTACTGACTGGGGTATTATTGTACCCCAACCGTTCCCAGCTTATTTTGTCAACAAAACCTTTTTTTGTTTTGTTATTTAAACAAAAACAGCCCCATTACTAAAAATCAATTAAACATATTAATTAGAAAATGATTTATAATAATAACAAATAAAAAAGTAACGAAAAACAGTCTTTTATACTTTTAACAAAATGCAGTTTTTACTCAATTTGCATATTTTCTACAAATATCCCGTTTAGTACAGTACTAAACTAATAGTACCGTGTTTAGTACTCCCACCATAGGCGTTAAATCATTTAATACGGAATACGAGCTGGGATATTCTTGCACACCAGCTGTAGTATTACATACAGTATAAATATATTTTTTAATAAAACTTGTAGATAATGTCGGAAATTACTTCAAATGAGTATTTCTAGGACGATTTCAATTTATAACAAACGGAAAAAAAGATATTGCAAAACAACCTCAAAAAAGATAAGTTGGGGTACAAAACTACCCCTGTTAGTATTAGGAGGGTTAAGTAAAAATAACGCATTTATTGGTAAAATTTATTTATTATTTAAGTTTAATCAAAATTTAGTTAACCATGATTCCGTAACCGAAAGGCTAAATTAATACAAAAATTATACACATACGTAGTTTTTAGGTAGATTCGAATTTCGTGAACAGAAGTATATTATCCCATTTAAAATTCCAAAGTTACTCCCCACCCCTCAAAATAGTGAGAGGGGGTAAATGTCAAAAATATATTGAAATATGTCCCCTCCCATCTCCTTATTAACTTTTCATGAGAATATTTTAAACCATTTACGAGATATTGCCTTGTAATACTTGAAAAAACTCACACTTTATGTATGCTTTTGTAGATGTTATAATAATTATATTTATTTTGTTTTATATTACTTTCTGGGGCGTAATAACGGTACTAGTAACATTCAATAGCGTGTCCAATTTAATATTTACACCCCTCATTCCAATAAATTGCTGTATTCGCTTTGCTCCGACCTGTGTCGTAAACTTTATTCTCTGGGGTTATAACCGTCATTAGACGCTTTTTGAATAATTTACCACCTTTCAGATTATTTTTTTATTGAAACCACGGTCACGTCATAAATTATATTAAAACTTTAAAGCAAACGAAACTTTTTACAAGAAGTCTACGGTGGATTATGCAAAATTAAACGTTATAAATTTTTATGAATATTTATAAGCAGTTATCATAAAATCTAAGAAAAATATGGCCCATCTTTACATTTTAGTGATATTAAATCTTTTGAGTTTTAAAGGGAAGAAAAATAATTTGCTAGCTGTTACCCTCCCCCCCCCCCCCCCAAAAGATATTTTAGCCATGGAAGGGCATCTCTTTTCTCTTTTTTCCCAGTTTTTTACCAACAGATCTATTTTTAAAACAAATAGTATATATGTACAGGGTTTTCTCTTATATTTTGAACGGGGTCCACAGTCCTCATTTTTAGAGATATGGAAAAATGTTTAATACAAAAATTTTAGGGTTTTATCTAGATCATCAGAATTTTCTAAAAAATTAACAAATGATAATCAGAATGTCAAAAAATGGCCATCACCTTTAATTTTTTAAATAGAACACCCTGTATATTTTCAACCACTTAGAAAGATATCTTTTTTCTGATTTCAAAAATATATAGTTTGTTTATGTTTCTTAAGCAGTTTTTAAAATATTTAGATTTAAATGTTTCAAAATGTTCAAAGCTATACGTTTGCGATCACTGAACAAGTGATTCCAAAGCCCACCTATGCTTGAGCGGCTATGACTTAAAACTGAGCATTTTAAAATAATTAAATCTAAATATTTTAAAAACTGCTTAATGAAACATAAACAAACTATATATTTTTGAAATCAGAAAAAATATATCTTTCTAAATTATTGAAAATATACAGGGTGTCCTATTTAAAAAATTAAACTTGATAGCGATTTTTTGACATTCTGATTATCATTTGTTTATTTTTTTAGAAAATTCTGATGATTTAGATAAAACCCTAAAATTTTTGTATTAAACATTTTTCTATACCTATCTCTAAAAATAAGGACTGTGGACCCCGTTCAAAATATAAGAGAAAACCCGGTACATACCACTATGTGGCTAGATAGCCCTAAATTTTGGTCATATATTCAAACCAAAAACGCTTACTCAATGACACTCGAAGTCACAAATAATGATGGTACGGTTGGATTCACTCCCCGATAAATAGTGAATGCATTTTTTTTCTTTCAGAGTGTCTATGTTCGATCCTATGTAACTGCCACAAATCAAAATTTTTTAAATGATAAAATTTACAACTGTCAGTCATGTCAACTATATTTTCATCAAAGAATCTGATATTATCGAACCTGCAAAAAGACTAAAAGATAAAACAAGATCTAGCATTGATTCTATTCCTAGCTTTATTGCAAAAGATTGTGGACGACCATTAAATCCGCCATCTTCTCCAAATAATTGCCCGCGTTACATCTGTATTTTATAATGGTGAAAAATGCAAGTTACGCAATTACAGACCAATTTCAACTCTTTGTAATTTTTCAATACTCTTTGATATCTGTATTTTTAAGCAAATCTATGTTCAGATCAAATTAATAAATACTCGGCATGGATTTTTGGAAAAAATATCTTGTCATACAAACTTAACATCCATCCCAATTCATATGTTAAATACGAGATGATCAAGGTCAAGTTGGTGTTTTATAAACAGACTCTCAGTAGGCTTTTGATCGGGTCGACAATTATTTTGTTTAGGCTGGATATAGCTGGTTTCTCTGGTGTTTTTTCTCAAGATAATTTAATAGACTTGGTTGGACGTAGGCAGCAAGTTGAGGTTGATGGCTTCAGATCTTTGGAATATGTCGTGACATCCGGAGTACGACAGGGCTCAAATTTGGGGCCATTACGCTTTTTATTCTTTATAAATGATTTTTAGTAAGATGTTTTGCGTAAAACATCGTTAAATTCGTTAAATTCTACTCTAAGCAAAATTAACGATCTAGCCATTTTTTATTAGTTTTCGCTGAGTAATATCAGTATGTGTAAATAGTAGGACCATTGTGTTTCTATTAACGTAACTCCACTAGATTTAATTATTACTTGTGGCAGAATTTCGTTTTCTACATCCCTCTTCTTCTTGTTAATAAAATTAACGATTACCGGCTATAATGAATTTACCATTACTTATTTTACTTTATCTTACTTATTTTGTTTTTGTTTTTACTAGACTTGCATTAGTGTGACCTGTGGCAGAGGTTTGTTGCTAGTTTGCTGCATTCCTTTTGTGTTTTGTTAATTACTTATTAACAATAAATTGAAATAATGTATTTTAGTTTGTATTTCCTGTAAGTGGGAGACTGTTGGAAATAAATGACTATTTATTTTATTATTTATAAAGATGTGCTTTACAATATTATAAAAATATGTACATCATAAAGATATTTTTCAAAAGTAAATAAAGACCATGGAGTACTTATATGAAGTTGCTAAGAAAATTTCAAATATAATTTTTTTTGCGGTTTAGTCCTTAGAGATTATATTGTACCTGTGGGGCTCTAAAATCTACATAACAGAGAAATTGCAGGTAAATCAGTGGACCAAACAAGCCCCAGCTTCTCTGTGTAAGTTGTGGAACTATATATATATATATATATATATATATATATATATATATATATATATATATATATATATATATATATATATATATATATATATATATATATAAATATATATATATATATATATATATATATATATATATATATATATATATATATATATATTATATATATATATATATATATATATATATACAAATTTTTTGCTAAATGGTTCCATGATGTAGCGGTATGATACTTGGCCATCACCATAACACTGGACTATAAAAATCCTTAGTTCAGTTGATAGCATTTTGATGAGAAGTATTTTAAATTAAATAATTTCCTCATTTAATAAAGGTATTGACAAACATGCCCATAGGCGTAATTACTGTTTAATATGTAGAAACTAGTAGGCTGGTTAAAGGTGTGAGAGAAATCATAAAAAAATTCATAAAGATAAGGCATTTTTCTTAACCTCAAAATGAAATTCACTTTCGGTGACAGAAAAAAAACATAAAGAAGACAATTTTCATTTACACCTTCACTTCAAGCGAGGGTGTTTCTTTTTACTAAAATCATTTCTTTGCATAAGATTTTTACCGTTCATACAAACCAGGTTAATATTAATTTCCTACTTAAGAAAATAAATTTTTATTTATCTGTGCTCTGATTCGAGTGTTATCCTTTTGAGAAATATATTGTGAACAATTAATTTTCCTAAGTTTTGCTTTCTAACTGAAGAACGTAAGTTAACTTTTAAAATTATTAACATATAATTTAGATTCCCGAGTGCATTGTTATAATATTTTAGTATGAATACTTAAATCTTGGTTAAATGGTTAATGCGCTGTTCATTACCGCATGAAAAATAAAAATTTATAACCAGCGATATATTTTTAAGGAAGCACTTTTAATTAGGCACACAAGATGGCGATGAAGAGCTTTAAAGAAACTAAAACTATTTTCTTCATTTTCCATCAGAAAACCGGTTTTATTGGAACAATATTTAGCAACAGAACAGCTTTGTTGTTGGCACTGTTACTATATACAGGGTAGATAATATATTCGTTAAAAATCTTTCAGTTAGTTTACTTTCTCCTGCTACGGCTAAATGAGCCATCTCCTCAGACAAAAAAAAACAAACAAAAATGATATTTTTTCCTTTCTCTTCTTGATTTTACTTAAAGAAGAAAGCTTCGAACACGGGATTTGACCCTTTTGTTTACAATGTAAATTAAAGTCAAATCTTGCTGATAAGAATTCTTTAATATATTACCTACTTGGTAAAAAAGCAGATTCTAGCACGTGAAAAATGTACTTTAGCAGAATTGCACTCCCTTTTTACTATGTTTGTTCTATAAATAATAGAGCAGAAACTGCAACTCACGTCACTTAAAAACCATTGCATTTCAGGTTACCCTGGACTCAGATAAATTAACAGCTCAAGCAAATAAATGGTTGTACTTAGTTGGATTGTTAAAAAGTTTATTCTAAGCTAAAGTAATTTTGTTTTTAAACTCGAGCATTATACTTCTTAAGTTCATGTAGCGTTTTAAGAACATTAAATAAATGGTAAAGATGGCATTTTATTTATTGTTAGGGTTGCTCTAAAATAATTCCTTTTCTGCCTGCCTGTTTGTATTAACCAAGCGTAACCTAAAAACTATTATTCCCCATTATTTTCTGTTATTTTCTTTGTATTTTCTGTTCTTTTAAGATATACAGAAAAAAAAAACATCTATTTTAAATCACGAATCGCAGGCATCGAATTGCTTCTTGTATAAATAATTTTAATCTCGGTTGGGTTCGTGTTGAGTTAAATACAGTTTTATATATATATATATATATATATATATATATATATATATATATATATATATATATATATATATATATATATATATATGTTACGGTTAATTTGGATACTTGGCTAGTTTACAAACTAACCAGATAGTTTGCAAACTAACTAAAGACACTGTTATTTTGAAGGAATCAGCCATTTCCCACAAAATAGCAGATGGTTTATAAACTAGCTGGTTAGTATGCAAACTATCGATTTGCTTCAGTTACGATGAGGATTTTATTGAGGTTACCTTAACCTAAAAATTATGTTTTGTTTGTTGTCCAGAAAATCTAGCGAACGGTGGATCGGAGGGCACCCTAAGGTCGGAACAGGGTTAGCACCTGGTTAGGGGCCCTGACCAGTCTCTTTCCTCGCAGGCGAAGAGGGATCGGTGCGAAAAAATCCACGAAGAGGGATCTTCGCCTGCGAGGAAAGAGACTGGTCAGGGCCCCTAACCAGGTGCAAACCCTGTTCCGACCTTAGGGTGCCCTCCGATTCACCGTTCGCTAGATTTTCTGGACAACAAACAAAACATAATTTTTAGGTTAAGGTAACCTCAATAAAATCCTCATCTTAACTGAAGCAAATCGATAGTTTGCATACTAACCAGCTAGTTTATAAACCATCTGCTATTTTGTGGGAAATGGCTGATTCCTTCAAAATAACAGTGTCTTTAGTTAGTTTACAAACTAGCTGGTTAGTTTGTAAACTAGCCAAGTATCCAAATTAACCGTAACATATATATATATATATATATATATATATATATATATATATATATATATATATATATATATATATATATATATATATATATATATATATATATATATATATATAAACTGTATTTAACTCAACACGAACCCAACCGAGATTAAAATTATTTATACAAGAAGCAATTCGATGCCTGCGATTCGTGTTTTAAAATAGATGTTTTTTTTTTCTGTATATCTTAAAAGAACAGAAAATACAAAGAATATAACAGAAAATAATGGGGAATAATAGTTTTTAGGTTACGCTTGGTTAATACAAACAGGCAGGCAGAAAAGGAATTATTTTAGAGCAACCCTAACAATAAATAAAATGCCATCTTTACCATTTATTTAATGTTCTTAAAACGCTACATGAACTTAACAAGTATAATGCTCGAGTTTAAAAACAAAATTACTTTAGCTTAGAATAAATTTTTTAACAATCCAACTAAGTACAACCATTTATTTGCTTGAGCTGTTAATTTATCTGAGTCCAGGGTAACCTGAAATGCAATGGTTTTTAAGTGACGTGAGTTGCAGTTTCTGCTCTATTATTTATAGAACAAACATAGTAAAAAGGGAGTGCAATTCTGCCAAAGTACATTTTTCACGTGCTAGAATCTGCTTTTTTACCAAGTAGGTAATATATTAAAGAATTCTTATCAGCAAGATTTGACTTTAATTTACATTGTAAACAAAAGGGTCAAATCCCGTGTTCGAAGCTTTCTTCTTTAAGTAAAATCAAGAAGAGAAAGGAAAAAATATCATTTTTGTTTGTTTTTTTTTTGTCTGAGGAGATGGCTCATTTAGCCGTAGCAGGAGAAAGTAAACTAACTGAAAGATTTTTAACGAATATATTATCTACCCTGTATATAGTAACAGTGCCAACAACAAAGCTGTTCTGTTGCTAAATATTGTTCCAATAAAACCGGTTTTCTGATGGAAAATGAAGAAAATAGTTTTAGTTTCTTTAAAGCTCTTCATCGCCATCTTGTGTGCCTAATTAAAAGTGGTTCCTTAAAAATATATCGTTGGTTATAAATTTTTATTTTTCATGCGGTAATGAACAGCGCATTAACCATTTAACCAAGATTTAAGTATTCATACTAAAATATTATAACAATACACTCGGGAATCTAAATTATATGTTAATAATTTTAAAAGTTAACTTACGTTCTTCAGTTAGAAAGCAAAACTTAGGAAAATTAATTGTTCACAATATATTTCTCAAAAGGATAACACTCGAATCAGAGCACAGATAAATAAAAATTTATTTTCTTAAGTAGGAAATTAATATTAACCTGGTTTGTATGAACGGTAAAAATCTTATGCAAAGAAATGATTTTAGTAAAAAGAAACACCCTCGCTTGAAGTGAAGGTGTAAATGAAAATTGTCTTCTTTATGTTTTTTTTCTGTCACCGAAAGTGAATTTCATTTTGAGGTTAAGAAAAATGCCTTATCTTTATGAATTTTTTTATGATTTCTCTCACACCTTTAACCAGCCTACTAGTTTCTACATATTAAACAGTAATTACGCCTATGGGCATGTTTGTCAATACCTTTATTAAATGAGGAAATTATTTAATTTAAAATACTTCTCATCAAAATGCTATCAACTGAACTAAGGATTTTTATAGTCCAGTGTTATGGTGATGGCCAAGTATCATACCGCTACATCATGGAACCATTTAGCAAAAAATTTGCAGGAATCGCAATAACTGAAATGACAATCTACTACAACATAAAAACGTTCCAACTGGTTCGGTTTTGAATCTCAAGAATAAGAATAAGAAGAAATATGAATAACACGATGCTGGCACAGTTTCAGTTCTTCAGTTAACAGACTAAAACCTCTCTAATAAGAAAAACTCTTGTGATGCCCTTTAGAAATCGTGCTAAACATTTTCCAGAAGTTGTGAAGACAACTCATATTCAGATGATCTTAAAACAAAATAAATTATTTCCGTTGAAACCCCATTTTAACCAAACATTGGAAGAGGGCGACAAAGCCAGGACTAGATTTTTGTTTATGGGCGGGAGATCAAATTGTAAGTGGAAATATCCATTTTTATAAATTTAGTTCTTACGTTTTCTAATGAATATACATTTTGTACTAATGAAACTGTAGCACCCCAGCATGTCAGGTACTGGTCTCGATAAAACCCCGAATTTAGAGTAATGAGGTGCAGAAAATGTTTTACAAAAGCGAAAGTGGGGTGCGCGATATCTGTCCATGGCATTAAATGCCCAAATTTTTTTAATAACACCTGCAATAGAATATCTTACTTAGAAATGCTGGAACGATGCTCGAAAATTTGCCATTAAATTTTCTCCAAAAAATGCATTTTCAACAAGATGGTTGTCCAGAACATTGCGCTCGCGAGCTCGCGGCTTCACCGCAGATTTGGTCCAAGGTGGATTGGTAGAAACGGCCCAATTTTGTGTCCCGCAAGATGCCCCGACTTAACATTGGCAGATAATATGTTTCTTTGAGGCCGCCTAAACCAAATTATTTATGCCACTCCAATACCAAATAATATCAACGTCCTAAAAAGCCGAGTTACCCAGGCTGTTCGTTCAATATCCGGGGAAGAAATCAGAAATTCCATCAGGTATTTAAGGAAGCAATTAAAAAAATGCGTTGAATATGGGGGTGGAGTTTTTGAATTTTGATATCTTTATTGTATTGCTTACATCCTGTTGAGTTTAATTAAATGTTCGTATTATTTAAAAATTGCTCTTGAATAAAAAGTTTTTGGATCAAGTAATTGCTTCGGTTGTCAAAGATGTCAATAGGTGTCAGTATTGTTTAATATGTAGAAACTAGTACTCAGGTTAAAGATATGAGATAGAACAGTTGAGACTTTAAAAAGTCATGTCATAAATCTCGTTACTTTTAATATCTAAATTTTTAATGATATATAGGTACTTCGGTTTAGGATTTAATTTAAAACATATTTCATATCTGTTATTTTTGGTAGAAAATGATAAGCAAGGTATGTTTACGCTTACGTTCCCTGTATAAAAAATTAAATTTTTCATGACGTGAATCCTACTTATTTCACAAGCAAAAACTTTTATTTGGAGTGACGTTTTTTGCAAAATTTGGTCCATTTGACCTATTCTAAACTCCATCCGCAGACATACTGTATATTGTTATATATTTTAAATTTTTTACTTGTTCTATCCATTTTGTGGATTACTGAACAAATAAGGACCTATCTGTGAATATCAGTTTTAAAAAATTTCTGCAATATACCTCTGTACCTGCATAATGTAAGAAACATAAATTTTAAAATAGTTTTAGACCACCACATTAATAAATTTATTTTATTATGCATCTGCTATGTCAGTTTGTTTTAGTAATACCAAAGTTAAGATAACATACAATGGGCATATATCAAAGTCTGCAAATCCGAAAGTAAACAGTGTTATTTTCAAAGAGAAACGGATTATCTGGATAGTATATAGCAGAACCTAGAAGCAAAAATTAAACGTTGCCAATTTTATTTACGTTTACACGTATCGAATGTAAACTGTAAAGCACAGGTGTGTTTTATTAAGCATAAACAATTATCGTAATTAGTTTATGTAAATGTTGCACAGGTCTTTTTAACATAAAATATTTAAATAAGCACACCGCAATCTGGTTACAACAGAATCTACAAGTTTATTTTGGCGAGTTCATTGAATTGATGCTGTTCGTTGGTATTTTAGCTACTATAAGTACACATAGCAATTTTTTTACTCACTAAACAGCACAAGATATAGTTAATACCTAATCATACTTTTAGTAAGGCCAAATACATTACTGTTTGTACTTTTAGCAGTGGAAAAAAGAGCTAAAGCATTGTTATCTGCTCAAGTAAGCACGAAACTACTTTGTTTTATAACTAATAACACTTATTTTGTGATTGTTATCGACACCTCTGTATTAGCGGAAAGCCAAACGCCATAAACCTTGGAATATTTCTTTCTTTTTAAAACATCTATTTACATAGAAATAATTTACATATTATTTTGCCCTACTTTTTTATATATCATACACTTCCCCAGCATATAATATACAAAGAAAAAGATTTCACAGACTTGTTGTTATATTAAACTGTTGCATGTTGGTATAAAGATATATGGGCTAGGGACGCTAAATTTAAATAAAATCTTTTAAAAAATACTTTTTGAAAACAAGCTTTTATTATTTAGATGTACCTACTATAACGAAAAAAATAAGTATAGTTTTTTCATTGGGGCAATGCTGAATGCTATTTTTAAGTGGACGTAGTTCGCGTGGGTGGATCCTAATAAAAGTAGTATCAAAGTTATAACTGAATCCTATATAATATATTATGTTAAATTTATTATCTTAAAAGCTCGTTAATTTTGTTTCGCAGAAATTGTAAGTATATATTTTTTTATTTTCTATTCCCGCGACAAACTTTTAAGACAATAACTTTAACATATATTATATATGTTTCAGTGATAACCTTGATACTACTTGTATTAGGATCCACCCACGCGACCTACGTCCACTTATAAATAGCATTCAGCGTTGCCCCAATAGAAAAACCATACTCATTTTTTGCGTTTTAGCACATCTAAATAATAAAAACTTATTTTTAAAAATTATTTTTTCCAATATTTTATTTTTAAATTTTTAGTTATATTTTAACCTAATCATTTCTAATGCATCATTATTATGAGACATTTTAACTGTTATCGTATTCTATTTGTCAAACACTTTCATTTGCCATATTGGGTTTAGAGTGACGTCACATAGCTCATCGTATTCTCCTCGTCAAACTTTCATTTGATACCCTGCCACGCTCTTTTCCGCACAGAAGAAGAATTTTACTTCTACTTACCCTTCATAAATAAAAATTCAAAGTTCGGTAAAAATTAAAAAAAAAATAAAATATTGAGAATTTACAAAATTAACTCACGTAAAGAGTTGAGTTGAATGCGAGAGGCTTGCGCATGCGTGCCAAAAAAATTCCCTAGCTCGAATGCCGGAGAGAGGGGGGGTTTAATAAGGGCGCCACTGTTTTTAATGACGGGTTAAAAACAGAAACCCTCCGAGATGGTGTTGGGACCTCGCTTTCAGCTCACTCACTCACATAAAGTTACCATATTATCAAAGTTAAAAACAGAAACTGCGCTGTCTGGTGAGGCAAATAAAACACTACCTTTAAAACAAATTTACAATTTATTTACCAAAAAAAAAATATTAGGTCATTTCTACATTTATTTAACTCGAAAATCAAACCCTGAGGGGGGACTTAAAGTAAAAATATGAAGATTCGAATCGATTCGACGTTAGGCGCAAACCAAAAGTTTTTATGAATATAGACATTAAATATATATTAAGGTTACCAAACAAAATTAATAATAAATAAAAAGACGTTGCCTGAAGAAATTTTCCTCAACTGAAGGTGTCCAGGCCCAAGGCTATGACGGCCTAGGCATGGCGATTGGGTGTCCCCCAGTAAGAGGAAAGAGCCTGGAGATGTCTCCCAGTAAAGGAAGGAAAGTTGGCATCTCCACCAAAAAGAAAGATTTGTCCCCCAAAAGTAAAGAGATTGGTATCTCCACCAACAATAAAGAGAGTTGTGCGGTCTCCCAGCAAAAAGACCCTGATAAAACAAAAGGTATGCATCAAGGCAAGGTAAAATTCAGGTACTATGCAAATATAATTTCGAACATTTTAAATTTAAATAACAAAAAAACTGTTACTGGCGGAAGGCCTTAAGCAATTATTAATTTATATCGAGAAAGTAAAACGAAAGAAAATATTTTAAATTAAACAGAGACATCAGGTTCAAAAAAAAATAAACAGGCATTATCGAAGCCAATTAGTTGCCAAAAACAAGTTAAGATAAAATTTACATAAGCGTAGCCATTGTACGCTACTGTGCACAGAAAATTATTTATTATGAACTAATTATATTTACATAAGTAATGCAGATACAAAAATATTAAACAATTAAAGTATACACTGGTAACAAAATAACCAAAATAGTTAGGTAATCGCTTAAATTACACCAAAAAAAAGTTATAGCCGCAAAATACAATGTTATAAAATTTAGAAAGTTACATACAAACCATCAAAAGAAAGAAAGAAAATTTCCGTATTACTATTACTAAACGTATACATCAAAATATAATAACGCAGCTTTATATTTAGGAATATAAATTAACCATACAGTAGGTATCTGTAAGCGTAACCCAAGAAACTTCACTACAGTCTTGCTTGCAAAATAACAAATTAAAATTTTAACCTTGGGTCACCCTATACGGTTTGAACCAACTTTACCAAAAGAATGCAGTAAATCGATCTAAGATAGCTGACAAAAAAAATCCGTATTAAAAAAGACTGTCAAGAATTTGACCTTCGTGAAGGACGAATATCAACCCATCGAATTCTTAATAATATAATAAAAAACCCCCATCTGTACGTAATTAATTAATTGCCACGAAATATAGCGATCTACTTGTATTAGAAGAAAATGTTTAATTATAAAGAAACTGATTAAAAACGCGGATGTCTTAAAAAAAATTAATCAAAAGGATATGAACGAAAATTAATTAAAATAGCAGTTTGAACGCGGAATTCGGTGTTTTTAAGGGTGTAAGAGTGGCCAAAAGGGCTTACCTGTCGATTCTGTGTCGGGTCTACACGTGTGTCTGCTAACATCTACGGCGTAGATCCATTAAAAATGTGATTCTTCCGGAATAAGGTAACGGCATTCAAAGCCAAACAAAAACGGTATCAAACAACCAAACGGCACCAATTGCCAAACAAAACCCGGAGGAAAAATTCGGGGTCACAACCCCAAATCCTTATGAGCCCAGCAGGGCTGAAAGGGTTGCACCCCTACCGACTTCAGCCAGCAGCAAGGTGGAAATGATCGCAATTTTCAGTACCCCGACGATCCCAAAATTCATTCATTTTTTCCCTCGTCATCACGCTATAGAGCGGTGCATAATAGTATCTACACGAACAACGCTAGTCGATACCGTCAAGTATCGACAGCGACGAAAACTAACCCCTTAACACGTCAAACGGTCGGGTGTCAAAACTAGGTACAAAAGAAATATATCGCGCTCCGTCCCGCTTATAATTTCGTAACATATCGTCCGCTATGCGAAAATAAAACAGCCAAATTAGTATCGACACCCTCTGCGTCGATCTAATCGCACGTCCCTACGACACCGTCGCGCGCAGTACTCGAACAAGGTAGAACCTTAAACATGAGTTGCCTATACCGTTGTTTAAATGAAATGGTCGCGGCGATCTCTAGGAAGACACACGTAAACTCAAACCGTTTAATCAGTTAGAAACTACCGGGATCAGAAATACACCTCAAAATCGGAACCAAAGGTGGCGCTACTTATATCAATATTATAATTCGGCAATAAAAATATGTTATAATTCTTTGCGACAAAAATTAAATGTTATAACCCGTATCAAGGTGATTGTAAAGGAAAGGTTATCCGTCATCTTGGGGCATCCGCCATATTGGATTTAGCACAATATTAAATATACTATATTGCATTGTCACTAGACTTACACACGTGTGCAAAATTTCAAAGCTCTAGCTCAACTCCAACTAGACCAAATTTTGATTGCAATACTGGACCTCAACATAAAACCTTGTAAAAAACTGCATGTTTTCAATTCTATCGAAAAGCACTGCTTAATTTATTACTATGCCATAACGTTATTGAATTTTTTATCAGTATATCCATCCGCGTTTATCGAAATGCGTCACTACAGACAGCCTCGCCTGAAACATGTTCAGTATTTTTTATTGGATAAAATTTAATATTCCTCTGAGACCCAGTTGGCAAGGCGCTTTATTAAAAATGTATTTTTGCCGACCTCTTTTAACATGCGTCTGTCAATACTATTTTGACATCCTTGAAATAAACTATTGTTGACACGGAACAGTCTCCGTTTAAAATTATTTTATTTTAAAGGACATTTTTAATATTTATTTTCTAAACTACTACATAACACATAACGTATGATTTTTATTAAATCATGTTATGTCTCCGTATCTTTATAATACAATTTTACTAGTTGTTTGTATTTTGAAGTTTCAGTTCTAAAGGTTTACACCGATACATGCAGTAAACTCATAGAGTAATTTAATTACCTAGACGAACACTGCCGTGCAACGAAAAGCGGGTCTCCCTTGAGACAACTGGCGGGTTCACTGGTTTATTGTTTAAAAATTTGTGTGTCTACCATTATATAAAAATGTATACAATGTATCTATAAGTATATAAAATGGTGGACAAACAAACTTTTAAACCATAAACCAGTAAATCCACCAAATGTCTCTAGGGAGACCGGTTTTTCGGTGTCTTCGATTGTCTGTCTATATTTATAGTCTCTGGTAAAACTTAACGCATTAAGGGACATATTTTTATACACAGTTTCACAAAAAAAATCGCCGAAAACATACATTCTAGAACAATTAATAATGCAGCAAATAATATTAGGTTAATAAACACCCAAGGACAAGCAGAATATTGACTAACAATAAATCATTAAATCTACTGAATTATTATCAGGAAGAAATATCTGGCAATCCTTAACTGTGTCGTTCTGGGATGGAGCCAAATTAAGGCTATTCTGTAAATCTACACAAAGACAAAAACGACATACAAATATATTTCAATTAAAACGCAAAATTGGTTACTACTATTTCAGAAAACTCTATCTAAAGATAAACAAATGTTTATTACAAAAATGTGAACCAAATAACTTATTTTGAACCAAAACAGCAGTTGTACTAAGTGCCTAAGCAACAATAAAAAAAGTTAGCAAACTTCAAGCCGTTGGATTTCAAGATTTCATTCTCGCCAAATCATCAATCATTTTAAGATAACAGGATGAGTTTTAAATTGATTACGCTATGGAGGTAGAGTCTGTATTTTCCAGTTTTCCAACTTAGACCACTATCTGTCTAAGAAACCATTTTTACCGTTTCATGAATACCGTTCTGGTCCCTCTAGTCAGTGCAAGACTCCCTTGACCAAGAACGTTGATTTATCCCAAATTAACAAGTACCAAGTATAGACTTCGTACATCTGAGTACAAAAGCCTGCGTCTAATTTCGAGACGCTGAGTGCATGTCTTTCATGCGTTTCACTCAATCGTAACGTCAACCGCGGAGACCGCCACACTGAATTTAATTACTAAGGCGGAAGACTTTCGTCCTCTTTCCTGTATATAGACTCTATTCATGGATTGTCCTGCCAGGCACTCAGCAAAAAAACCGCCGCTCGGCCCAATTCGCTTAATTGTCCGATTAAAGTTGTCCGTTTCTCAGCAGCATTTTGGAATAATTTTCCTCCATTAAACCATCTTCCCCAAGACATGTATCCAGGTTGAATCTCCTTACGGGTTACAGCTAACAAGGTAAAGCCATTCGGCCTGTCCCTTTACTCGTGTCGGAGGGATCAAGTGCGTCCCGTCCCAAGACGCGAATTTTATAAACAAAGGTATTTTATATCACCGGACCAAGCGGCTCAAACCAAATCAAGTCTGAAAGTCAAATCTATATATGGATAATATCAATGAAGAAAATCAGGCTCAAAATGTTTGAAGAAGACTCGCGATATCTCGGGTGCACACGGTGGAATGTTTGGTAAAAGCTGATCAACAAACCACTTTTCCAATAAATCCCCAGTCATGTCCTCATTATAATCGGCAGAAGATTGGGTTATGTTTTTGGCCGACAAAAGCAGTGTATTGGTCACAAAACCATTTTCACCTCCGGCATGAAGTATTATCACGCGCTTTCCTCTTGAACACGGTGCATTTAAACTGCAATTTTGAGTTTCATCTACCCAACCGTACTGAACAACATCATGAGTATCAAACCATGTCTCATCTAGATACACTATATACCTATTTGATTCCCGGTATTCTTTTATTTTACGGAAATATTCTTGACGATGTTCAACAACACGGCGCGATTCCATTATAACCATCCGATTATCAATTATTTGTGTTTAAATCCGCAATTTAATAAAATTCCTCGAAGAGTTTCCAATAACTGGTAATTGTAATCAGGGTAATCGCGTAACTTATCCCGGATCATTTCTAATGTTGACACCGAATTTTCCTTATATAGATTGTAAACACTTCGTCTAATGACATCTTTTGCTGCATCGTCAACTTTCTGAAACTTTTGATTATTTTTCTTTCGCTTTACCGAATGATCTGTAACATCTCTTGTTTTAATTACGCGATAAATTGTAGATATCGAAAGTTGTGTTAATTCGTTAACTCTTTTTATAATGGCTTTATCTGACTGTGCCGGATTGTCTTTTTTTGAACAGCCGTATAAATATTTAGAATTATTCGTTGACTTTGAACATGTAAATCTTTATTAAACTCCGGACATGTTTCGACTGGCAATGCCACGGTCGGTACCGAAGGTAATTCAACATGTAATAATTCGCTTTCATCTACCTCAAAAGATCGCCAAAAAGCCATTATTATAATAAAAACTCACTTACATAAACCAAGTATCTAAAAACAAAAACACTTATAATACGCACTTCACTGGTAAAAACCTAAAACTTAACTGTTTTAAATAAATCATATTCTAAAAGAGCATCTGTCTAGACGTAACGTCTCAATTAAATGGAAATGACTCCGCCCTCTGCATGCGATAATATAATATTACCCTTAGTGGAAAAGAGATAAAACGCATCGTCGCTGTCAGGCCGCTGTTTGAACTGTATACCGAAGATATCACTAATAAATCTGCATGAAATGTGGGTTAGTTGCTATGCGGTATCGAGCGATCCGGGTATAAGCGGCAGGCCTTTGTCTCGCTTTTTATACCATTTAAATCCTTAGAATTTATATTTATGAGATTCAGTTTCCTCTGGCAAAACTACACTACCGCTTTAAGCAAGGAAGGTGGTAGAGGAATTCTTCATTGGTAATAATATATGGAGCATTTGATAGTATTTTAATAAGGTTTATGAAATATTGATTAGACGGCACCTTCATTTTAAGTTTATTTGGCCGGCTTGTTGATATACACGTCCTATTATATTACTAAATGAATAATATAGTTATGTAGTCACGCAATTATGTTATGGGGTTATGTATTTAGATAGGTATGGACGATTATAGAGTAATATCGATTTTATAACAGAATGCTGACATTCTTTGACTTACTAGCTGTTACACACCGTCTGACAGCATATTATTATATTTATCTTTTATGCACCAACTCTATTTTTATGTGAATTATACTGTTATAGCGTATAATACTCTACAGTTCCAGCCTATTCAGCAACATTATTTTTTTTTAAACTGATTTAGTACTGCGAAAATTTAATTTTTCTCTTTTCCACGTCAATGAAGCCAACTTTGACTTCTTGGAAAACGTGTACCTGACATCCCAGTGTTAATTTTTTTACCGTGGAATACTTTCCTTACCTTTTTCGTGTAATCAAACCTAAGCGAAACGGAACACTAATGGAAACACTTCGTGTCCGTCGCGTCGGTCCGTCTGTGGCAGGCGATTTTCTCTGAAACTGTTTGACGTAAAAATTTGAAATTTAGCACAGAGATAGAGTCTGGTGGCCCAATTAGACGTGAAGTATAAAAAGTTGAATTTTGATTCTTGGGGTTAATTTCAGTGGGTAAATTGGGGAATGGAAAAAAAATTAAGAGTACCGTGTAGTGTGTCAAATAAAAGCTTATTGAAGCAAGAATTCAACAGTGTTTATGATGAATTTTTTTATGTTTTTTTTCAAACATTTTTCGGGAAAAATGCAAAAAAATTGTTGTCCCCCACCCTTATCATCAAAAGGATCGCTTATAAAAATCTGAAAAAAATCTTTAACCTTGAGAATTAAGTAGATTGAGAGAACTTTCTTAATAAAATTAGTGTCAAATAAATGGCTTATATGGATCGCTAAAAACACAATAAAACTTGCTAATGCTGTGCGTTACGATTTTAAATAATTTAGTATCTATAACTTTGCCCTAATATAGCATAATGTCCTTTTAATAAAACAGGAAACGGAAGATAAAGTGAATGGCCATTCCGTGCACTATAAACTAACTTTTTATCGGACTTTTATCAAATAACATTAGCAATAAAATGTAAATTATTCCAACCTGTTGCCTATGGTGTAATTTTCCCATTTATTGATTATTATGACCTACATAGCATAGAACTAAAATTTAAATTGCCCAGAGGGAAATGAAAAATGTTAATTGTTTACATATTTAGGGAATTCGATATTTACCTTGTTTGCGAAAACTACAATTAGTTTTGACAGAAACAGCGCTATCTATTACAGCTCAAGTTCTTATTAATCAACTAATGGTTTATTGGACAATGTTTCTAAACCTGTTTACTTAATAAAAATAAAATTGATAAAGTGTAAAACGAAAATTTTCATGAAATTTAAAGTGTATTACTTATTATTTAAAGTGCTTTTAACTTATGACGGATTGTAATTAATAAAAAAACGAATTAATTAGTAAACTTTTTCATATGTGGCAACGAGGATTGTTTATTTGTGCAAGTGCATTTAAAGAGTCCTTTATATTATATCGTATATAAGTTTTTACAACTTACAGGCGAGTCGATCCACCGTAGCGCAGTAGAGGAGCGGCTAGAACTGCAAACAAACCGACGTTGCCATATGTGCGGTACCTCGAAGATTTTAAAATAGTGGATTTTTTCGCACCGATACCTTCGCTTGCGAGGAAAGAGACTGGTCAGGGCCCCTAACCAGGTGCTAACCCTGTTCCGACCTTAGGGTGCCCTCCGATCCACCGTTAAAATTAAAAAAGATGCGGCCGAGCCGGGATTCGAACCAACACATCTCGGGCAATAAGCGGATGCTCTATCCACTGGGCTATGTGGCTGATCTACCTGCAAAGGAAATTAAAGTTTACCGGTGCAAGACAAGGAACACCGAAAATGGCAACGTCGGTTTGTTTGCAGTTCTAGCCGCTTCTGCGCAGTAGTAGTACGTCCATGGATTTATTATAATAAGGATTCGATATCCGTATACTGTCACCGTATCGAACGAGAAGCCTTATATTTTGTTGTTTGATTTTGTTTTTGTTATTCTCTTGGGGGAGCAGTTTACGAACTACGAACATAGACAAGACTACGAATTACTACATAATTGAATCAAGAATGGTAGTAGAAAGAGATAAAATAACATTGGAGTGTTGGAGCTCAGGTTGAAAAATCACACCGGTGTGTCACCCGGCGATGATATCGAACGCAGCCCAGAAGTGTTGATGTCTGTGCTGGTTGTTTAGGAAAACGGTTGAACCTCGGTCTGAACACTCGGTTACACGTACGTCTTTGTCTAATGAACTAGAAAAGAAAAAGTGCGACTTATAGATTTATAAATACCTTTAGAAATAACATAACCTATAAATAATAAAACCTTTTTAACTTAAATTTATTATTATTTAGCAGAAAAATAAAATATTTTAGGGCTTTTATTACTTTTAGTAAATCTTGTGATGCTTCTAACGTATTTTTTGTACAAAAATACAAGGTAAAATAAGATGTGGCCAATGTTTACAAATTGTGTTTACAGAGTCGTTTAGAATGGTTTGTTTTGGCTTCAAAGAATGTGAAATCATCCCGTATCCAGTACTAATAAATCCATGAGTACGTCAGTCTACTGCGCGTATGGACTGCACGGTGTGCCTCGACTAAGTTTAACCTAGTCTTCCCACTTATATTTTGTTTAGATTTTGTTAAAGTGATCTGGCCTAACTAATTTAAGCCCCCCAAAATAAAAACCCAAGATTAATAGTTTGACAAAAACTTGAATTTACCATTTTCTTAGGTTAAGCGGCTTTACTTTATGAAAAAGAGTTGCTGAGCGCTAACAAAGATCTTTGGGTTAAACATAGTCGAGGTACACCGTGACTGTAGATTGTACCCCAGTTGCGGTGGTAAAATTTTTATTATTTGGTTTGCACCTCGTTTAACGTGATCGGATTACTCAGATCAAGGTTCCTGCAAATACATATTATGCATAATATTGTTGGTTGTGTTGTTACCTACCAGTACCCAATGGGTACTGGTGGGTACTACCCATCGTTTACCCCGTTACCCATCAAATCCGATTTTAATAGCGCATGTCGAAAGCGATTTTCTTTTAAGTGACAAATGGCCAGAAGTACATAGTCAATGACGCCAGCATTTGGCTATAGTTAGTTCGATTGTAACTGCAATTTGTATTGATTTTATTTTGCGCGACTTTTTTTTATCAGTCTTCATATCACTTCGCCAGTTGTTGTAATTTTTATCATTAACAACGGCTTCTCCTATAAAAACTAAAGGAAAAAGTGTGCTTATCGCCACTGTCCTTCACAAGGAGAAGCGTCAGCGTATTCCACAACGATTTCTTATCATAACTAATTGATATGCTAAAAAACACTTATATGTATATATTTGCTTTAGCAACATTTGAGTAACTGTAAAATGGCATACAAAAATGGCGCAAAACTTCAACTTTAAATCACGAGAAGCGTTCAAAATTTATATAAAACGATGCACAAAAAATGGGTTGACGGTGAAGAAAATGAAATGTATGTCATGCAACAAGTCGTGGAAAATAAGTGCAAGTTATCATTGCGACATTTGGAAAAGGTACCTACTGCCAGAAAATAAAGATGGCACGCGAGTGTCAAAATCCACAGCTTCAAGAATTTTGCAAATACCTTCCGATTTCATAAGAAAACATTGTTTTCTGATAAAGCGGCGTTTACGGCTAATGGAGTAGTAGTAGTAGTAGTAGTGTCTTCTAAAAACCGCCGGCGGTGGAGTGATTAAAATTCAAATTTTACCATTGAATGCAAAAATCAGAACTCATTTAAAACTATGGTTTGGTGTGGTCTTTATGAAGATCAAATTGTTGAGCTTTTCTTTTTTAGAGAAAACTTTACATCTCCACTCTACCTCAATGTGTTAAATAATGAAGTGTTTATGTTTCTTCACCATCTGATATTGCAAGAAAGACAAGTAATTTGGTTTCAGCAGGATAGAGCACCATGCCACAGTACATCGGTGGTTGCCGAATTTCCTTAAACAAAATTTTGAAGGTAGATGGTTGGGGAGACGTTAGCAGCATCTTGGCTAGTGCGGTATCCAGATCTTTCACCACTGAACTATTTTCTTTAGGGCTATTTAAAAGTTATATAGAAATAGTAATGTTTACGTGATCTGTTATTCCGTAAAATAGACATATAACATACCAAAAAAACACTAGACTTAAAAATATACAAATGCTACGGTTTACCTCACCTTCGTCAAAAATGTTTGCATTAATGGCAGAAGGGTCCAAGATTTAAAGCACATTTACCGTCCTTTGAGACTTGATCAAAAGACAAATGACGTCTTTCAAGCAACTAAAGAACGTTTGAAAACCCTCAGTTTCTCCCAATTTTTCTTTCTTACTGTAACTACACAGTTTCTCTATTCATATTTTCGAAAAGTCGGGTGTCAAAGAGTTACATTTTTTAAAGTGGGAGACCCTGTATTTGAACGGATTTGTGAATTTTACGTGTAACTTTATAACTTTTTTACTATTGGTTTAATATACAAAAAAGTTATAGTTTTTCAGATAATTCGACTGGTAATGAAAATTTAGCATTTGCAAGCATCTTTTTGTTGTGAAAATACTGTTTAAATTTTGACCCCAAGCAATTCGTAATATATATCCTTAGTAAATTAAGTCAAAAAAACATATCCACTATGAAATATTTGACATCTCATTTACAGAGTGTTTTATTTCTCGATCCAAAGTCAGAAAATTTTTAAATAAAAAATTTCACTTTTATCAAAAGGAACACCCTATATATTTTTTTGCCATCTTATAGCTCCTCAAAAACTCTTCACATTTTGTAAAGAATGTCATATCCCTATCTGTAATAGTTTTTGAAATATTTTAATTTTTTGGGATTTTCTCGTTATAGAATGTTTTGTCAATGGATCTCAGTAGCCATGGAAAACACATGGGAATAATGATCGGTTTTAAAGTTAAGCGTTTTTACGGTAAAGTTTATTTATACTCAAAATGAATTTTTCTGAAAATAAAATTAATCGATATGATGTATGTTTTGGGAGAGGCAGATAAAAATTGTCTTTTTGCTGAAAGATTATACACAGTCCTCGGACTTTTCAAAATTCAATGAAACGTTTCGATTTAATCGGCAGTGTGGAACGTTCAAAATGTGAAGTTATGTAGCTATTCTATTGACAACTTCACGTTTTGAATGTTCCACGCCGGTTGAATCAGAACCATCCATTAAATTTAGAAAACTCCGAGGAATGGGTTTTCGCCGCTCAGGATATTTCATCCTGTATAATCTTTCGGCAAAAAACAATTTTTATCTGCTTCGCCCAAAATATACATCATATCCAATAATTCAATTTTGGAAAAATTCATTTTGAGTATGAATTATAACAGGACAATCAACTTTACAGCAAAAACGCTTAATTTTAAAACCGATCTGATTGTTATCATCCACTAACATTATTTTCATTTGTTTTCCAGGGCAACTAAGATCCGACAAAAGATGGTATAACGAGAACAGAAAATTCCGAAAAATTAAAATATTTCAAAAACTATTAGAGATAGGTATAGAACATCCGTTACAAAATGTGCCGAGTTTTGTACGAACTTTAAGATGACAGAAAAATATATAGGGTGTATCTTTTGATAAAAGTGACATTTCTTAATTAGAAATTTTCTGACTTTGGACCTGGAAATAAAACACTTTTGTAAATGAGATATTAAATTATTCATAGTGGAAATGTTTTTTTTTACTTAATTTACTCAGAATACAAAATTATGGATCGCTTGGAGTCAAAATGTAAGTGGTATTTTCACAACAAAGATGTGCTTGCAAATGCTAAATTTTCATTACAAGTGAAATCATTTTGAAAACTATGACTTTTCGTAAATTAAACCAATAGTAAAAAAGTTATGAAATTACATGCAAAATTAAAAAATCCTCAAACGTATGAATGAAAGTCTACTTGTCAGGGGTACATATAAATATACAAAAATTGAGAATAAATTCTCTAACCACCTGAAAACTCCTTATACAATAAGGATTTCAACAAATAATGGTAAAACAGCTATTCTCCGGGCTATATGCCCCTCCGAGCGCTGAATTACATACCAAAATTTGCCGTATTTTCTTCTAACACAGTTAGATAAGAAAAACTGTTTCGAATGCAAGAAACTACCAGGAAGAAGGAAGCTTTTTCTTTAGTTAGAATGTCGTCACCTGCAGACCGGTTTCGAACTCGTTGGTTCTCATCAGTACAGGATAGACGAACATACCAACCTTCCGAAAAAGTAATCCCTTAAAGCTACAACTGTCGTACTGCATAAGCAGTGAGACACAGGCAGCGCCATCCATTAGCAGTTTCAAGCATTCAGAGTAGAGTTTACCGTAAGGTAAAATTTTCAAACGTATGAATGAAAGTCTACTTGTCAGGGGTACATATAAATATGCAAAAATTGAGAATAAATTCTCTAACCACCTGAAAACTCCTTATACAATAAGGATTTCAACAAATAATGGTAAAACAGCTATTCTCCGGGCTGGCGCTGCCTGTGTCTCACTGCTTATGCAGTACGACAGTTGTAGCTTTAAGGGATTACTTTTTCGGAAGGTTGGTATGTTCGTCTATCCTGTACTGATGAGAACCAACGAGTTCGAAACCGGTCTGCAGGTGACGACATTCTAACTAAAGAAAAAGCTTCCTTCTTCCTGGTAGTTTCTTGCATTCGAAACAGTTTTTCTTATCTAACTGTGTTAGAAGAAAATACGGCAAATTTTGGTATGTAATTCAGCGCTCGGAGGGGCATATAGCCCGGAGAATAGCTGTTTTACCATTATTTGTTGAAATCCTTATTGTATAAGGAGTTTTCAGGTGGTTAGAGAATTTATTCTCAATTTTTGCATATTTATATGTACCCCTGACAAGTAGACTTTCATTCATACGTTTGAAAATTTTACCTTACGGTAAACTCTACTCTGAATGCTTGAAACTGCTAATGGATGGCGCTGCCTGTGTCTCACTGCTTATGCAGTACGACAGTTGTAGCTTTAAGGGATTACTTTTTCGGAAGGTCGGTATGTTCGTCTATCCTGTACTGATGAGAACCAACGAGTTCGAAACCGGTCTGCAGGTGACGACATTCTAACTAAAGAAAAAGCTTCCTTCTTCCTGGTAGTTTCTTGCATTCGAAACAGTTTTTCTTATCTAACTGTGTTAGAAGAAAATACGGCAAATTTTGGTATGTAATTCAGCGCTCGGAGGGGCATATAGCCCGGAGAATAGCTGTTTTACCATTATTTGTTGAAATCCTTATTGTATAAGGAGTTTTCAGGTGGTTAGAGAATTTATTCTCAATTTTTGCATATTAAAAAATCCATTGAAATACAGGGTGTCCCATCATAAAAAAAAACTTTGTGCCACCCAACTTTTTGAACGCACCCTGTATAATTCAAAATATTTTTAAAATGTGTAGAATATCCAACCATACCTTAACACAAAAGCTTATTATCGAGAAATCTTATCTTCAAGTCATAAAATTATTCCGCGCAATCGTTGACTCACCCGGTATATGTCTACACTACAAAGGGTTAGAAGTTTACATACCAGTAGGATTACCTGCCTTTCGTCAAACCTTTGTACTAATGTTAATTCCTTTGACTACACGAATTACTACACTCACATACCTATAATTGGAAGCTAGTAAGCTCTGAAGTATATATTAATACTTTGATTTTCAGTTTGAGTTGATTTAATTAACTACCATTTCAAATAATTAATGGAATACTGCGATCCTTTATTATTTTTTTTTTAATTTAATTCATCTATAAATTTGAATAATATCAAGTTTTGTTAGTTGAGTATCACTATAGAAAAAAATATTTGTAGAACCTCAAACAATATTTTCAAAAGTGGCAAATTTACGGAGCTAAATCTGTAAACAAAGTTAGTGCTGTAGGGGCGTGCCCACTGCAGAATGCTCAGCTAGTTCCGGATTGGACCGTACTTTAAAATTTAGTATTTATTATGCATAATAATATGCTTCAATATTTTATGGATCCACAAATATTAATTTTAATTTATTATAAAGTAATGGTAAAAATGTTATAAAACTCCAAAATAAACAGACTCCAACAAAGACAGCCATTACAAACTGCTTGCTATATAACTGCATATATATTTATAATCTATAGGCATTTTTTTCAGAGTATAACACTCCTCTTGTACATTGTTGAATTTTGAAGAACGGCCAATCACACCTTTTTAAATTTGCAAGTCTTTTTCATCTTGGGGACATCAGTGCATCACAATATTCAAAGAATTGTCAGATATTCGCTTCTTTTAAAACTTGACCACCCCCTTTTTACCCCTTTAGAGGTTGAATTAAAACAAATGAATAGAAGTGTTCACTTGTTTTGTAAATGAGGAGTGTATGTGCTCAATTTAACATCTCCACTTTTAGATGTGTATGATATATAGGCTTTTCTAGAAAAAATCATTTCTTATTTGTTGCCTACATTATTATTCAATTCCTTAAATATACTATCCAAATTTCATATTCCTAGATTCAGGGGTTTGGGCTAAGTCACAGCTATCTAGAGACGGTTTTACGGTTTACGGTTTACCAAATGCGAAAAACTGTTCTTTTACCATTAATATTGTTATGAACCAATGAAAATTTGAAAATTAACACCTTTCCATATTTTAGGCAATAACTTTAAATCTATCAATAATATACTTACCCGAGTAACAATTGAGAATAGAAGTCTGGATAGCTTACCTACAACAAAAAAAACCCGTTAATTATTTTTGAAAAATATGGTAGCGATATTTTAATAATTTGTATTGTCATTTGAGGCTGAAAAACGGTTTGTGATCTACACAAGTTTCTAGTTTGTTGCAACTCTTTACGTTTTCATTTATTTCTCGGAATAAGGTTATCCTGTTGTAGTACATAATTTTGAAACACCTTAGGGACAGATTTTGACAAAACGAGAAATAGTAAATAAATAAATAAACACATGTATACGGCAGAAAAGGCAAGTGATTTTTTTATGGAAATTAAAAAGGTTAAAATCGGACGCGGGCGAAATAATGCTGTACCATACACATTCGCTAAGTGGTTATTATACTAGTTATGCAGACATTGCAAACTCGGCTCCTACGTACCATAAATATTTGTGAAATTCGAAATATAAATTTTTAATTATATTGAGCTAATATAAATATTTTCAGCTGCAATCTTTCGCAAGTGAAAAACTCTCTAAATTTACAATTCTATTCTACACCTCAGTTTTTCTTCTTATTAAGGTTATCTGAAAAATTTTTTGCCAAAAAGTCACATTAGAAAACTGCTTTTCCTATAAATTTGGAAAAGCTAACTTATTATAGAAATACAAGACATTAACGTAACTATTCTTTTCCCAACATTTTAGAGAAGAGGCGTAGAACCAACTTTTAGAAACTACAACTAAGTTGGAGTATCCCTAATGGATCTGGTAGATATTTTACAACAGCTACTTTCCATTAAAAGAAAAGAAACTTGACTTAGTTGCTTTGTTTCTTGTTGCTGTTGTTTGTTAAGAAGTTTGTAATTTGTATCGTGGCATTTAATTTTGAAATGCACGAAAGCTGTTTTTTCTTTTAATTTTGTTGTTTACCTCGTTAGCAACATTTTTGAGTTGTTTGGCGTGGACGTAAAAACAGACGACGAATTAGTAAAAGCACACATCACTTTGAATAATACTTTACTTTAGACTATAATGGATAGTTTACGTAAGTAAAAATCGACCGACAACCACCTTTAGGTACATGTAGAGGGTGGAAGATGTAAATTAATTTAAATATTTTATATAAAAAAAATTATTATAAAAGGAAACTTTTTGTAAATATTCCAAATCGAAATTCTAAAACTTTTAAAAATCGACCCACCCTATTGGGCACACCTTTGCTCTCTTCCATAATTTTGGCACGGTTAATATTGTGCACATAATACGTATGTACCTAGTGTTCTTGAAAACAGTAAGACAACTATGTAAAAATTTCCTACCATGGAAACGGATATATGGACCGTAATCACAAAATTAATAGAACTGTGCTCTTAAATCGGTCTGCTATTTAAAGTTGCAACAATTTTTACGCCATTTTATTAGCTATATCGAAAAAATGTTGAAAAAGTATCGGTGGAAAACACCAAGCTCTAGTTTTCTTAGATTAGCATTTTCACAAATCCTATTAGTAGGGAATGAATTGTTTTAATAATAAGATTATATTTTTATTTATGTTATTATATTATATATATTTATTATATATATATATATTTATTATATTATTATTTATATTTGATCTTCTGCTGCCCCGAGGAAAGGATCCTGCTTTTGCCAATTCATACAGTTTTTTTACTTATTTTTGTTAAGTTTGTTGTACTTTATTAGTTTTATTTTTACTTGCTAACTAAGTTAAGATAAATTTTTTGGTTTTTGGCAATGAATGTTATCACATATTAAAGCATATTAATAAAATTCGAAAATTAAAGAATCTCGCATTTTATACCAGCGAGAAACGCGAAACTTGAATAACTAGTAATATGATTATTATTATAATAATCTAAACTATGATTTTCATAATCGGATGATTGTACTTAGATAAAAATGAATTGTCGATTGTTCTTAATTCAAATTATCCCATCGTTAACACGAACTCTGAAACTAGTCTGTAGTAATATGTTGAAGCCATATGACCTTGTCGAACATTTTTTCTGAAGACTTGTTGCCTTAGAAAACAGCTTAAATTTCATTTTTACTGTTATTTGACAAAAAGTGCCCAAAACGAAGTTGAGGGCACTTTTTTAGTCAAATAAAAATAAAACTAAATGAAAGCTGTTTCTTTAAGGCAACAAATCTTAATGCAAAATGTTCTACATAGTTCATACGAGAATGCCCGAAACATATTGAATGGACTACTTCCTGAAACAAGAAAAATGCAAAAAAAATTTGACATACCTACAAAAAAAAGGAAAACATGGTATTTTAAAAATACGTATTTATTTAGAACAATTTAACATGTTACAATAATTAAAAATACAATTATTATAATAATATGTAATAATTATAGTCTGGCTCGTAGATAGCGTTGTCTCCATAACAGAGATTTTCTTATTTTGTAGAATTTGTATTTCTGGTGCATTGTTTTTATTTTTACCTCTTATTTTTTTGATAATTTTTTTGTGATGTTAGTCAAATTGTAATTAGGGTCTAATGCAGCTTGTTGCTGAGTGTTCCGTAATTTTTATAAGTTATTCTTCTTGTAGGGTAATTCCGGGGGAGATGGCGCAGAGGTTGAGGTGGCGCAACACTTTAATTCACTGACGGATAGACTTATGTCGATTTGGTGTCAGTATGCAATAATCATTCGGTAGTGCACGCGGGCTCTCATGTAAACGTTCGATTTTTCGAGTAAAAGAAGCGATTAAGCCCAAATATTTCATTTTGTGGCATTGAAAATTTCTCCAGTAGTGTAGATTATAACAGATTGGTAAGTTATTACATAGAAATAATTGTTTATATTAATATTTGTTTGCCATATATGCTTGTTGTTATTATATTAACCTAAAATAATGGTTGTGCGTAGTTGCCGATTTTAGTAATTCAATGCGCTTTCTCACTCGGCCATTTTGGATGAGATGGCGCATTTAAATTCTGGATAGATGGTGTCCATTACCGACCAGATATAAAAGCCGTAGCGGATCTTCAAGGGGTAGTTGGACTAAAAATCAGATGGTTCAAGCCGTAGCTACAATAAATCAGATGGTTCCGAAGAAAAATGTTGCAGGGGATGCAACGAACCTTACGCGATAACAAAAAAAGGATGATTGGTTAAAAGGCATTCGATGTCTGTCCTGGTACCATGAAACCTGTTCAGACTATATTGAATTAGGTATGTGTTTTTTTGCGCAAAGAACTTAACAATAAAAAAAAACAATAATTATATTACCCAAAACTTGTTACACCATCTCACCCGAAACGTCTGCGCCAACTCAACCGCAACTTTTGGGTTAGATGGTTTTTGCATGTTTTTGTTCAAGTTTTCTTTATATTTTTTTAGACTTATTTGTTTTCAAATTAGTGAATATTTTTACCCAAATAACCAAATAATAAAGCTTTTATTTTTAAAAACATTTGTGATTTTTCCTAAAGTTTTTATGGCAATTATTAAAAAGCTGCGTCATCTCCCCCGAAATTACCCTACCCCATTGGTTGCTACCTCTGAGACCACTGAAGTACCTAGGGAATGGCTGGTAATTTTTTTATTTTCATCGTCCAGATCGACCATTTTTGCAGTGTTTTTGGTGCATTTTTCAAAAGTATTTTTCCAATGGGTGTGTTTTTGTACCAATTTTTGCTTACTGGCCAATTAAAGTTCGGGGTTAGGAAAAATCTGTCACATTCTATAAGATGATTTTTTCATTTTTCCATATATTTCTTAAAGAGTCAAAGTGGATAGACATCTGGATTTTTTTTGTTTGAAACTAGTCACTTGGAATCGGTGTATTTTTTGTTTCCGCCTTGACCTGTTTTTGCGAAAATTGGGTTATATTCGAGTCTTCCAGTCTCGTTACCAAAATTATTTCTCCTTTTGAAAATAATTAATAATGCACTTTACAGCCTCACCCGCCATCCAGGCAAGCTTGTATGAAAATATATAACAAAATTTTATCAAAGCCTCTGGCGTTTCTACGTCGGTCGAATTAACTAGCTTTAGAAAATCATTATAAGGTAGAGCCGCAGAACTTTGTTTTCCTTTAGCTGGAATTGCTTGAAGCTCCTTTCTCTTGGCATTTTTTGCCTCTCTGGCCGCTTTAAAGACGATATCTTAGAAGGTATTAATTTTTCTACCACATTCGTTAAAATATTTAGCCATTAGTATTTTACAGGTAGTATTTTAAATATCTTTAACCGATATCTTCTTGTGGTCCTCTTCATTCATTTTCCGCATGTAGTAACCTCAATCTTTCAAAATTCTTGCCAAATCTTTTTCTGAAGTGGTAGCGTCAAATTCATGCTTTCGTTCAGAAGAGAACGCCACACATATTCTTTTGACTTCTTAGTATTTACTAAAACTCTTTTTTCTACACTTTTTCTTATATTTTGCAATGAATATGTTTCAAAACTCCCAATTTTTGATAAATTTAAAATTGACGACAAAAAATGACGCCAAATTTTGTTTTGTTTGTATTATATTGTTACTATTAGCATCAAAAAATGTTTGATTAATAATAAGCTTACTATGACAAGCAAAAAATTGAAATATCTGCAAATAAGCTGAACACCTGCAAAGAAATGTTCGCCTGGCTACCGAGAAAATTGTCGCTGACATTTTGACTATTTTCCTCCACTTTTTCATATGTAAGTCCAACATACTTATTATAAATCTTTATTATAAGGCGGCTTACCAACTAGGCCCGAAATAAATCGAAAAATGTTATGTTTCAACCAGACAAGCGCAATAACTGATCTGACAAAATAAAATGAAATTGATAAAATCGGTGAAACCTGCAAAAAGTTGGGGCTAGACATAGGTACTTAAAAAATACACACGGGTCGAATTGAGGATTTTCTTTTTTGTGTGCTGAAAAGATATTTATATATCTATAGGGAGAACTTATTTTATTACGAATTCTGTCTTATAGTAGAGCAGCAGATGTAATTTCCTAGTAATACAACTAATATCGTTATGAAGACAAACTTAGTTAATTTCCGTTTCTGGGTTAATAGTTTTTGTATGATGCCTCCACACGAAGTATTATTTAGAATCGCAGAGCTGGCCATATGTTATAATTTGAAACAGAGTTTTACTTTGTAAAGCTTATTTTACAGGGTAGTTTCGCGTGAAGCTAAATTGGGATTTCTTTCTAATTTACAAACCGTGATTCTCATAGTCGTATAAAGTGTGGTGAAAACGAAATGATTATCGTGTTATTAATTAATAAGAATTAGTTACGGGAAGAATCGCGTTATTATTGAAAAGTCGGATTATTAGGTTATGAATTGTTTTCATATCGGATTACAGCTTTTAGTTTTACTTTTAGTTTATTAAATTTATTGGTTCTTAATAAGCTTATTTTTACTTTTATTTGCGTTGATATAAGTTTGAAGTGTCGGAAACATAAGGGAATGCACAAACTGACGCGAATTATTCGGCGCGACGGCGAAGTGAATATTTCACGGCATATGCGATAAAGATTATTCGTCTCTCTCATCACTTCAACAGCGAAGCTTTCGCCGCAAATTATTTTATTCAATACCGTGTCGTCCGGAAATTTTATTGTTGGCTGCCTTAGAGGATAAGGAAGATAAAAGGTAAGATTTATTTATAACATTTCAATTTATGTTTTCTTAGTTGCAAATTGATGCTACTTTTGCTAATAAAAATAGAAACGTAGTGGCTATATGTCCGCCGGCGCGCCGGTAGGTTACAGTTAGGCTTAGAATTCCGCCGCAAGGCGGACTCATGCAAATAATAAAAACTTATCCGCCGTAAAAATTATAATGCGGCGGAGCGCAATGGTTGATAATTCATTTTCCGCCTTTCGATGGATTTTACTGCATAAGAGCTAAGATCGGCCAACACAATTTTGGCAAGCTTTATAATTTATATATCTATATAAACAAATAACACTCCAAATTTACAAGTTGTTTCTCCCATAAATTTTTAGATCAGCGTTAAAAGGTGAGGTGAGGAGTTGTGAAATACGTTCTTGGACAGGTTTGGTCAGTTTCAGGTTTCAGCGGTATTTTTTCAAAAGTTTTTATCATTTTTGTTGAGTTTTTTACTGCGACTGCATGATTCGTGCTGGTGTAAGATTGTATCAACACCGCATCCAACTGACATTTTATTAAATATGATACTGATGAAACCGAAAACTGAGCAAACCTGTCCGAGAACGTTATTACTACCTGACAAGAAAGTAGACCTTCTGTGTTATTACTACCTGACAGTAAAAAACGCAACAACGATAGATACAAAATTTTGAAAAAATACTGCTGAAACCTAAAACTGAGCAAACCTGTCCGAGAACTTATTTCACAACTCCTCACCTCACCTTTTAACGCTGATCTAAAAATTTGTGGGAAAAACAACTTGTAAATTTGGAGTATTATTTATATAGATATATAAATTATAAAGCTTGCTAAAATTTTCTCGGCGGATCTTAGCTACTACTATGCAGTAACATCCGTCGAAAGGCGGAAAATGAATTATCAACCATTGCGTTCCGCCGCACTATAATTTTTACGGCGGACAAGTTCTTATTATTTGCATGAGTCCGCCTTGCGGCGGAATTCTGTCTAACTGTAACCTACTGCCGGCGGACATATAGCCACTACGAAATAAAAAATATTGAAAAAATGGTCTTATTTCATTTTGAGAAAAAGCAAACTTTGGACTCATGGCAAAATTTGGATAGACAACAAAAAGAAGAATTTCATACGCTAATGCCGTAACTTCGGGCAGATAAACATAATTTTTTTTAAATATTTTGGAATGAATATTTCTTTTGTTGATGACACATTGAATATCATTAGAAAACACTGAAAAACTGCATACCAACTTCCGTGAACTTATTTCAGCAGGAGAAAAGCTAGCTATTGCTTCGATTTATTTTATTTAAAGCATTGTTTACAAATTATTATTATAAGTAATAAGAATAAGGACTGTAAAGTTTTAAATAGTTTCCTGCCGACTTTCTTGATTCTGAAGGGCTTATTCACAATCGGTATTATTGGTACTTGGAAAATGTGATTGAAACAAAGATACTGAATCTGGAGAAGTAAGTGGAGAACTCACATACAAGTTGTAATCAGAGGTGTAACTACTAGAACTCGACGCGACGGTCTGGGAACTGACACTTGTTTCTGTGAAGACCGCTCTTCATAATCACAGAAAACTATGTTTTCTGTGTCATAATGTAATATTTCTTGCTGCGCCATTATTTTCGCAATTCGTAATTTTGTTTCGGCCTTACGTTTACATACTAGAAATTTTTTTATGGTGCATTAGTATGACAAAAATAATAAATCGGTAGAATCTCTTTCTGAATTTCGTTTGTGTTAAAAATACTTAACTATGGATTCTACTGAAGATGTTGGTTTTGGGTTGGGTGGGTTCTTGGCTTTTCATTTTCTTGGCTCCATAGCGGGGGTAGTTGCATAAACAGCACTGGGATTGGAATTTGTAACTTCCTGAATTGCCGGAAATTTAGTGAAATCACCAATTTGAATTTCTTTATTGTGAAAACTTTATATTTCATATTCCGTGGCGGCTATATAGATTCTATTTCAGTTACATGTGCCGACACATTTAAAGATGTTTTCGCAAAAACCGAAAATGGTCGAAATATCTTTTTATATTGCCATTTCGTAATATTTTTTGAAGCCTGTCCAGATTTTGTTTTATTTATCCTTATAAATCTTACATAATATGTGTTCCGTAAATTTTTCCACTTCCAGCTTCAGTACAACAGGGCACAGTTATCGTGTTGGATTTTCGACAGTTGGTCTCACAGTAAAGAAAGTATGTGTATCTATATGCAAAAAATGGAGCTTATATGTATATCTTCCAGAACCGACAGAAGAAATATGTGAAAAATCTGCTGAAAACATATCACTATAAAATGTCCAATCAAAAACTGGGTCAAAACACTTTTTCTGTTTAAAAAAAATCAATGGTACTGATGGATGTTGTTGGTGCGGACTACAAATTCATTTGTATAGATATAGGAGATTATGGGAAAAATAGTGGTGGGGCATATTTGAAAACTCTAATATGGGACAAAAATCTGCAGCTAGTTTAATAAATATCCTTGGGGATAAAAATCTTCCTGAACAAAGCAATCTCTGCCCACATGTTTTAACTGAAGATGAGGCGTCCGCTTTAAAATCCTAATTAATGAGACCTTTTCCTTATAAGCAGTCTAGGAATGATAGATGTAAAGCAAATTATAATACTCGTTTATGCCGAGCTAGGAGAGTGGTCGAAAATGCTTTTGGCATTTTAGTCCAAAAATGGCGAATATTTTATAGGCCAATTAACACCAAAGTTGAAACAACAGTTTTAATTGTAAAAACGGCGTGCATTTTGCTTAATTTTTTACGCACCAAAGTAAAAAACCAAGAAGACTCACAGTTTTTACGGTTTGAAGAAAACGCAGGAAGGGCTTTTAGTAATATTGGAAGGAACCCAAAACGTGCAACAAATTTAGCATTTGCAGCTCGGAAAAAAATTGTAAATTATTTTAGTTTAAATAATCATTGATAGTAGCTTATTCAACTTGTTTACATTTTACTACAATATGTAATACCAGAGACTGAAAATAGACTGGAAAGAAGATACCCTCTTGAATTATATATTTACTGTCCTATTTCATGCCATTTCTTATGTTTCTTATGGTTTTGTAGTCCTCGCGGCTTAAATCGTAGAAAATAGGATATTTCTTAAGTAAATTTATTAACTTTTCTGCTGACGCCATATTTAATTCGCAACGAAAATGACAGGAAAGGTGTGGCGATTGAAAAAAAATCGCGTAAATTTCGGTGTGGCTCAAGCGAAGTCTTCGCGTCGTTTTGTTGCTTCCCGTTGTACGCCGCGTAACTTCGGCTAACGAACATTTCGCGGCGCGAAAATTTTGCCGTTGCGCCGATTAATTTGCGTCAGTGTGTGCATTCCTTTAATGTTATTTTACATTACATGTATTAGTATTGAAGTTCATATATTATTAAATTATATATTCAAAAAGAAATTAAATATATTCGTCTTGAATACAATCGCGCAAGAACTGTGGCAGCATACCAACTCACGGATTAATACTCAAGGTTTGTTTATTCACTATGGGGCAGCTAATTCCATTGACGTTAACTTTGTTAGCGCTAATTAAAATTCTTTCCATTTCTTTTCGCTCGCAATTTCACTTGGAAGAAGTTTTCGTTTACAATCTAAATTATGATTATAATTATCATAATCAAATGATATTGATTATTAACAAATCGGCTTATCGATTATTTTAAATTCAAATGATCCCATCGATAATAAAAATCCACATTAAAAGGCCGAACTGAAAAAAAAATGGTAATTTTTTAATTTATCTTATCTTATCCGATGATAATTGATGGACTTGTTCCCTTTTCAGGCCCTTCAAGTTCTGTTAAGTTTAATGACACAACTAAAGTGCTTACAATAACGATTGTTTATAAACTTCATTGACTAAAACCTTTGTGCAGTGTTTATTTTAACATTATAGTACAGTTCGCTGACTACTATGCAAATTTCAGTATGTATTTTGATTTAAGATGTCCAAACGAATTTCTCGACTCCCCAGTTTAAGTAAAACAAATAAATAACAATGAAATGTATTTTGATGCAATAATTTAAAGTTCATTAGTATTTTTCGTTTATTATCAGCCGGATTTTAATTTAATGTTAATGTTTCATTTCCATTTTGTGGTGTCACAATCACATGTCACCCGTCACCCGCAAGAGAGTAAGTCAGCTTGAGGCCGCTAATTCAGTCTAAATAAGGTAGTTTACCGCAGGGCTACTATGTTAGGTTATAACTTCAGGAAAGCAGAGCGCGACATGTCCGTGACTTTGAACGACAGCTTTGGTGCTGTTGGAAAATCAGTGTCGCTACCATCAGTTTATTACAGCATTCGATAATCGTAGAGTTCGATACTAGAGACCCACATTTTACTCCTATTAAGAGGGTAAAAATTTCGTGGTGTCGGACCATTCTCCACCCGATCGCTGAGATTAGGCGACGGGAGGCATTCTTTGTACTTGGATGAGTAACCGTTTGGGAATACCGTGACTGACTGCTTTCAACAAGGAAGGTGAGAGAGAAGTTTTTTCTTGTTCGAAGTAGTTCCACTCCACACAGTCACTAAAAGGACAGGTAAAATCCCATTGAATGTGTCCAGCTTTGGATGTGTGGGTTGGACCTTCCCAGTACGCCCATCCCCGGTATACGATATTTCGACTTCGACGTTTGAGGGTTGTCAAAAGATAAACAATTAAAATCTCAAAGTATATATAAAACAATATTCAGCATTGTGAACAATAGTCTAAACAGACTAAACTTGGTTAGTACGTTATTCAATAAATGCATTTTGGAATATTTAAAAAAGCTGTTTTTGTAAAAAAAATCGAAAGAGTGTACTTTTAAAAAAGATGCTTTTCGACAAAAAATTGAAAAGGATTGATAGATTTTTGGACAGGTAAGTTTTTACTTGGTATATTTTATTATCAGCATGACTTTTTGGCGACCATTTGAAACAGCAGATCAAGGTGTATTATCGTAGGAATAAAATGAATCGGTACCAGAGGGCCCGGTGGAGTCGGCCATCGAAAGCGAATCCAGTGCGAAACTAAAATAAAGATTTACATGTTCAATATCAACGCATTATTAATTAAATTAAATATGTACGCCTGTCTTAAGAACGAAAATCCCGAAAAAACTGATAATGCGCTTGTTACAACAATTAACGAGTTAACAAAACTTGGGGTTGCGAGAATTTATAACGTAATTAATTTGGGGACCGTTACCATTCTATACAGCAAAAACGAATAAATCAAAAATTCAAGATGGTTGACGATGCTGCTAAGGATTTTATTCGGCGAACTGTTTACACGTTTTACAAGGATAATATAGTGTCAACTTCAGAACCGGGAAATCATGTATTAGTTGTAACACGGTCTTTTGGCGAAGTAGCAAGAAAGATACTAAGAATATAGAAATTAAAAAAAAAAAACTATGTGTTCTAAATTGCCCTCCAGTTTGGTAACTTGGAACGGTCATTGATTTTTTAATTTGTTACATGTTTTAAGCTAGCTGGGAAACTTGGAACGCACGAAAAAGGATTTTTCAGTTGTTTAAATGTTACAGAACTGTTTTAGATTTGCAATAAAATATTTAAATTAGAAAATTTCAGTTTATTATAAAAAATTTAACCATCTAAGCAGAATTTTTAAGATCTAAAACTAGAAATATATTGAACTTAAAGATAAACCAAAACCTATCAATACTGTCTTTGTGGTATACACTCTAAATATTCACTTCATAGGGAAAATAGAATAGTGTTCCATTTTTTCAGACATATTCCTTATTGCGACAATTTTTGGAATCAGCGCTCATATCGGCAACAATGTATAAACTAAGGAAACCGTCACAGTGGTTGTTATGAATAAAACAGGTGTCTTCAACTTTACTCTCAATTTCGGCCGGTGTAACATTATTGTTGTAGGCGCCATAATAGAAATGTTTTGCGTATTTAAAATGAGTAAGAATTATACCTGCAGTTTTATCACTTGAATACAAACGTACACTTAGATCAATTTACTCAATATTTTGGTAAACATAAGACAATACACAACAGTAATAAGCACCGGTTATTAACAATACCTGACATGAACCTGTTGTCAGATTTTAAGCAAAAATAGAATAAAATATGTTTTGTTCCAAGTTACCCTTCTGTTCCAAGTAGTCTCGTTGTACGGTACGCATGTTAATTATTTGGTAGATGCGACGCCTATGCATGGTCTGGAGTTTAATCCTTTTTTGGGTCATCAAATTAAGCTGAGCAAAACTATAATAATTATGCGAAATAAAAGTTAAATCGTTTACATGTATATTTCAAAATTTACCGTTGATCCATTGACTGCAATGTAACCTTTTTGCTTCTTAATGTCATAAAACTTTCTAAATTTCCAAGTACCTACTTCAGGGCCGGAACTCTATTTTATGATGTCATTAGGATATCTAAATTTTTGCTGAAATTTTTTGCGTCGCATTTTATACAGAGTACAGATAGTTTTAGCCTTATCGGCAGTGCAGTTGTTGGACTGAATTTGCAAGTTTTATTTATTGATGAATGTTCAAACAATATGGCGTCCATGAGTACGTGCTTCTAACAGTGTGAGTTCTAGCAGCAGCGTTAAAGTTGAAAGAAAACATCGTCGGTAAACAATGTATATTTTTAGAAGCAGGGGAACTGAAACTTATCTATAGTGAAAGATACTGTGGTGCACTGAGAGATATTGTGGTTAACCCCATTAAGGAAAGAAAAAAACACAGAGGGGTATTGAAAAAAAAACAGTTATTTCGACGAAAGTGAAAATAATTTAATTCAGAGGAAAATCTATGCCAGGTTGTGCCTACACTAGTACCACGAAATAAGCGGATTATCGAAGATGAAACTAATATTTTCTGTGGGAAAATAAGCTTGAAGAAGTAGAAGAGTTGAAGAGTTCTATCACAATTAAACTTTCATATTGGATCATTAATAAATACAAATATAGTGGTAATAAAAAATAAATTCTCTTTCTGCAGAAAATTGGAAAAATTCCATTGTCATGTAATTGAAATTGAATGATCTTATTTTTACATATATAGATAACATTCAAATGCTCATAATTAGTCTAGATGACGAAGAAATCGATAGCGAAACGGAATTGGTTAGTTAGCGTAATGTAGTAAATATTTGAAAAATGCGATTTAAATTATATTAAATAATATAATATAGACCATAGAAATAATTTATATTGCCATGTTTCACTGAGTCATAAAATGTACACTAGATTCTTAGCTAAAATTGAAGTAAATCCAACCCTGTCACATCTGAGGTATATTGTTCGTTTGGCACTCTACAGTTTTGCTATATTATTCGGTTGGATATTATTTGTGTTGGTATATTTTAAAAAGAAATATAAGAACAGTTACGTCAATACGATAGTAAAGCTGAAGTTGATCATCTAGTGGCAAAAACTGAAGGAAAAACTCTTCCTTTCATTCAAATACTTTCCGAAACCGTTTTTTCTTCACAGGCTTCTTGACTATTATACCTTCGATTTCACAGCGCTTAAAGCGAACAATTGAAAGTCAATTCCATTTCATGGTATTGTTTGAGAGCTATTCGATCACAATTTACAGGAATATTTTATTTCTCGCTTTCTGTTAAATTTTCCATCAGACTAGAAAGCCTCGATGGGGCGATTTGCTAAAATTGAAAATGTTTCAGGCCGTTTATCTTAGCGATTGTTTACGCATACAGGGTGTAATGAAATTCAGTGAATATGTTTAAACAGCTAAATCCTTATATGAATGGGGAAAAACTAATCATAAATGGCACTTCGCGATAATAAGCTAGATATCGCCCCTCAAAAAAAGTTTTCAGCAACTGCGTACCGCTGGTAATAGACACATGGCCATATAAAAAAGTGAGGTACGTTGTTGTATTGGCAAGTCTCTCAACAATAATTCTATGCACAAGTTTGAAAAAATAATATTTTTGTTACCTTAAGAAGAAAGCAATCCTAGTAACTCTTCCAAAATTCTCAATTTCAAAAAGTTAAAATACTTTAACACAAATAAAACAATTCAGAAAACAAAAAACAGAACACCAGAACTAAAACCAAATTAAACACCAAGCAATGTTGTGTTGTACTAACTTATAAATCTTATAATGCACACCACTAAGCGCGTAAGATATTTTGTTAATACTATGCCAATAGCACTATTAAAGGGCTGAAGGCTATTTTATTTTACTAATTATTAATAAACAGAAAGCAGAAAGTCACACGGCATTATTCATCTCGTCAGCACTCACGTCACTTTGGTCTGGACAGCTGTCTGGAAAGCAGCACCTGTGCCGACCTCTGGCGGTCAATCAGGTGGAGGCACGGCAGTGAAGGCAAGTTTAAATCGTCAAGAACTTTTTATTATTATGCCCTATTTTGTTCACAAACAAAATAAAAACACGTATATCATATCTCTTTAAATCGATTTTTAGTAATATCAAAGGTTTTAAGTTATTTATTTATAATATATTTATATAGAACGCTAAATTAATTCACCACTTAAAAACTACGCCATAACTGACTGACTAATCATAACGCGCCTGACCACGAATCGTTAGTCGTTCGTCTTCGTCAAAGTTCGAAAACAATCTGTTTTGAACATCTTCGCACACATTATTTTGTGTAAACAGAATTATGTTGACCAAATTTCCTGCTGTGATAAAAAAATATTGATTCTAATTTTATAATACTGTATAGTTGTTCTCAATTATTGTGATAGTAAATTGTGCCTCTGGTGCGACCACTGGACTGGATAAGTTAATGAATTATGAGAGGCTGGGCGGCCACTGAGATGGATGTTTGCGTTTTCATTTTTAAACATTCTCAAATCCAGAAAGTTTTAGCTAACATTAATAACGTAATAGGTATTTGTATTAACGGTATAACAGAGACTGTATCGTTCTCCCTACGATGTCAACCTAACTTCACGAGTGTATGGTCCATATTTTTCAATATTAATTATTGCTATTAAATTAAAAGACAAATTTTTAGTAAAATGTGTCTTCGGAATTAGAAATACTTTCGATTATCTTCGGTTTTCACTAAAACTGCTAAAAAATAAGATGTGAAGATAATATTTAAGTTTGGCTACGCCTGGATCGTTTGTTCCCCTTTAGCCCATGGCGTCATGCCTTATGGATGCGTCGGATATGAGGGTGGTATAGGGTATTTTTTAAAAATAGAACAAGTGCAATTTGAGAAAAAGAGGACTGAGTGTATCTCTAGACTACCCCAGGAGTCACCCATTCCAATATAGGCAGTGAATTTCATTACGCCCTGTATAAATCGATTTTACAGATAAGTTTTTTTGTGTTTGATTGATGGGTTTGATTGGGTGAGTATGGAGACCATTCTGACTGCTGTGTTTTCGTTAACAGCTCCGATTACTTACAGGTTGGTTGCTCAAATAAGTATTTCATATGATACCAAGGCTGTAGTTTGAGTAAGATATATACAGTGTGGTCCATTAAGTGTGCAATAAATGGGAACTTTTTTTATTAGCTGCGGAATCGACATATAAATACTAATTCATTTCAAGTGTTACACTTATTTTGCTTATATTGTAGTTATCCATCAACCACTATTTATTTAGACTGAATAGCTAATTTTAAAGAAGTATCTGCATGGAAAGAGACTGTGACGTAAAGTTATCTTTTATTAAAAACTGTTCACTGTACATATACGTACTAAACGGGAAAAATAATAAAATTAAGATATCAACAATAAAAGTGTCGGATAGTGCTGACGTGTCTTGGTGCACAAGAGCCCTACAAAGTTAAAATTTTAATTAATTTTTGGGGCATATCCAGAACTTAAAAAAAAAATGTTTGTCATTGATTAAGCTTTTTCGTAATCGAGTCAAAAATGTGAGAAAGACTTCATCAACCTAAAAGAAAATGCAACTAGACAATAAAAAAATGTGTTTTGCAGCAGTTTATAAGTCTTACTATTCACTATTACTGAACATTTCTGACATTGTATGTCCCCAATTTAGTGTAAAAAATCAAATACCAATTAACTTAACGAAAAGCTAACGACAAGTCAACAAAATTCAAACCGGTCCAATTTACTGCACAGAATTTAAAATTATGAGCAGATTAGGGAAAACCGATGTTATGCAATTTTATTTAAATTGCTGAGCTATTGAGGTAAAATGGTAAGAATATCTTCTACACTTAAACGTAAAATGATAAATTGTCCTCGAGATTATTAAATAAACAAAAATATAAAATTTTACACGAATGCCTCAAAAATTTTGCTTATACCCACATAAATTTTACATAAATGAAAATGCAAATAACTGCATAATGAGAAAATCTTGGAAAAACGTTGCAAAATTAGATGTATTACTTTTCTAATAACGTTTATTTGCCAAATTAAGTGTGCTTGTGTTTTTAACGTTCTTGTTCTCTTCTTTAGTTTCTGAAACATTTTATTAGGTCTGATGATGCCCGAAAAAGCAGAGCACCTGTAACCCTTTTTTATTATATTAACTGTGGTCGAGATCTTGTCTTTTTCATAAAACACTTATTTTTTTTGTCTTTTGGCCTCCAGCTATCTTATGTTTGTTAGATTTAACAGGAGAAGAGATTAAGGATCCGACGTCGGGGTCGTCGAGATTATTTACCAGTCGATTCCATATAAAGTTGGAAAAAGCAGATCAAAGAAGAAAAAGAAGGAGATGAAAATATTCCAATATACAAAACACTTTTCTGTAGTTTCAAGAGCTTGTTTGTGCCATTAATACTTGTATTTAAATTGTGGTTCAATTTGTATTTCCAGCTTTTTCACTAGTTTCGTGCACAATAATTACCACTCTATCTCACTAACCAGGTAGTAGGGAGCGAGTAAACTAGTTTAATGTGACCACCGCTTAATATTGACTAAATTTGCTAAAGAAGGTTTTAAACACTTGTTCAACACAGCCTGGGGCACAATTTTAAATTGTGTAAAATAACTAAATTCGTGTTCCGGTTAAATTTTAATATTGTTTGCTACCAAAATATCATTAAAGATCGCTAAAGTAATTGTATCCTAATGATATTTTCTTATAAATAATTTTTACAAAGGACGTTTGTTTTGCTGACACATTTGATTTATATTCCAAGGATATTATAGTCGTAACAGCTCACGCAATGTCGCTGCTAATTTACAGAAATTTATGTCAGTTTACTAACAAAAAAAGTAACTAATGACAAAAATGTGTGTGTATGTGTATAACAAATTTCTTGAAAAAAAAATAAACAGTACTTCTTTACTTAATTGCCTATAGTCCCCGTTTTTTTGGGTGGCGCTAACGTCAGCTTGTTATTCGAAGGTTTTTCTAATGCTATGAATCAAAACTTGATTCAAAAATACAGGGTGTCCAAGAAGTCTTAGTATGGGCAAATATCTTTGCTATAAGTAAAGACAGATACACCAAATTTTAGGTGTGTCTTATTGGTAAATACATCTACTTGTCTAGGTAATATAACTTTTTCAATCTCCTTGAGGGGTAATGCTAGGGAGTTGAGGTCAAACATTTTAATTGCCGTATGGTGCCTCATTTTAAAGGTTTTCAAAAAATAAACAATCTACCACAAACCCAAGGTCCGTATCTTACTCCGATTTTAAATGAAAAAATCATGAAGAAGTTAAATATTTAAATACTTCTATTTCTCTTATTACTTTAAAACTTTTTCAAAATGGCCACCATGAACTTCTTGGCAGTAATAAGTTCAATTTTGGAACTCACTTCTCACATTTTCCAGAATGCAGATTACATCTTGGTTGAGTTCCAAAATCGATTATTGCTACCAAGACATTTATTAAACAACATTAAACAACTTTTAAAGTAAACAACATTAAACAACATTAATCAACTTTTAAAGTAATAAGAGAAATAAATGTACTTTATTTTTTTCATGGCTTTTAATCTTTATTCGCTTGCCATTTAAAAACGAATTAAGATAAGGTCTATGAACCTCGGGTTTGCGGCAAATGCTTCTTTTTTGAAGACCTTTAAAATGATACCACACGGCATAGGTTATATGGTGGCATTTAAAATTTTTGACCTCAATTACCTAGCGTCACCCCTTAAGGGGATTGAAAAATAAAAAAGTAGATTTGTTAACGAATAAGATACACCTAAAATACACCTTGTCTCTATTTTTACTAATAGCAAAGATATTTGCCCCTACTTAGACTTTTCGGACACCCTGTATAAATATTTCAAACAGAAAACGCTTACTAAATCGCATTATGTCTGACAAAGGTGATGATAATATGAATGTTGTAAAGCAATTTAGTTGGAAATCCGTATCGGGAAAAAAATATGTAAAACAATTGGGCAGCCTTGTAGCTATAACAGAATTGAAGCGTAGCGTGGACGCAGAAGAATCCGAGGAGAAAATGTTTCATTTGCGGAATTTCAATGGCGACTTTGTTCGCTAAGTGGTGGAGATTTAAAAACAGTTGCAGATTCCTTGCGAACTGTAGATCAAGAAAATAATTTAAGTCATAAACTGCTGAGTTGGTGTTAGGACAGAAAGAAGTTGTTGTGGACTAAAAAAGAACTAATTAATGAAGCCGAGAGATAGAAATGAAGAAAACAAGGAATCGAGTATTATGGAAGATAAAATTATTCGCTTGGATTCACTAAAAAGGTTAAAGGTTTAGTACTGGTTTAAATTAAGTTGGCAATTTTTATTCGTGTCCATGGTGGCCAATTCAATTTAATTTTGACATGTTTTTTCGGTTTTAAAATTGTTTTATGAGTATATTAAGTATAGTCCCATAAGCAATTTTCAGTCTATTATTTAAAATTTCAACGTGTATAATGGTTTCATTCAGAAGATTAATATTTTAAGAGACCTATGGTGTCATTTTTTCTATCACTGACCTCAATTTACTTTTTAAATATTTTTTTTCCCAAAATAGATCATAAAATATCTTGAACCTTTTATTAGCACTTTAAAAAATACCCATCTATTATGAATCTACGATTAATATTTTGAAAATGTTTATACAAACGAAAAATAAAGCAAACAATTATAATAAAATGAAATTAATTTGGCAATAGATGGGTGTGGTCGGCAAATGCAGCCTTAAGAGCCTTAAGCCTTTTTTAACAAGTTTTTTTTGACATTATTAATAAGTCGTCATTAAAACCTTATGAGTTATTCTAATATTTCAGCGATTTGCTTGGTTTCCAAATAATTTTATTTTGGATGGTGCTACTAGAATAATCTTTGTTTTATTATTGTAAAAAGTATGTACTAAAATTTTCCTTTATAAATATTCGAAAAAACTTACAAACAAATTTTATTAATATTAAACTTAGTTGTCTTATCCTTATACTTGTCATTTAAAAATTTTAGGTTTTCAAATTAGACAGGTCCAGCGCTGGAGAGAAATTTATTACTTGTGTTTTAGATGTCATAAAGCGGTTTACCCGATTAAATTGTTTGATTATGCCAGAAAGCAACTTATTTACCCCTGCTAGTTCCCAAAATATCCAATTTCATGGAAAAGAAAAATAGAACAAAAAATATATTTTTTTTCTCAAAAAAAATTTATAGGTGGAAAGCAAGTAAACGAAACATGACAAATTTTTTAAAACGAACCAAAAATTGGTTTAGCACGATAATTCCCGAATACGGTAATGGTAGCAATGCTATTACTGCAGCAGGAACATCTCGTGGCAGTCCTAAAAAAGATTTTAGTTCTTTAAGCATCAGACCAAAACAAAGACACTGTAAAAAATTAAGTACCTACACGTCATTGTTTAGAACACAACACGCGAAAACTAAGTCGAAAAAAGAATATGGAAAACCTATTTCATGCTCGTTTAATATCGTCGAGAAGTTATAGGTCTCGTTCAGATACCTCAGAGAACCTTAAGTTATGAAGAATCAACAGATGAATAAACAGATAGTGATGAGGGCATTAATAAATCATAAAATTTAGAATAGCGGTGTGCTTAAGTTTCTATAGCTCCTAGATCTTTTCCTGTTTGTAACTTTATAAGTGCTAAACCTTACCCTTAATAGTAATCACATATATAAAAATTGTCATTTAAATTCCTAGTGGTAGCATATTAAAAACATTAATTTACAGAACCTTTTGAAGGCAATGGGTAAATATGTATAATAAGGTATAAAAAGTTAAATTATAATTTCATAAACCCTACATAGTATTTTTGTCGTCCCAAAAACACACCGTACACCACAGTGCGACGTTTTAAAAGAGAGCCAGCGCGTGGCGCAGAAGTCTAAAACAGCGCCCTCTATCCGCCAATCCACGGACATTTTAGCCCATCCTCGTATATGTGTGTTTTATGTATCTACACTAAATAATAAATAATGATTTATATAGACAGATAATTGAGTAATAGTGTTAAAAATACAGTACCAATGGGTGCTTATTGCAGCCTTTAAAATACTATTATAGGTTCATAAATTGGCTTGGGCTACTAAATATTTTTTTAATATTTCCCTGCATTCCTTAAAAAATCGTTTCCAGGATTAGGGAAGCAATATTTTTGCTTTTAATGAGAAAGTTGTTTGTTTTCTTGATAGTAGTAAACTTCATTTAAAACGATTATTTGCAGTAAATTTTACTGACGATTTAATGCGCTCATAAAACTGTTATTGAATGGATGAACTACAGTAATTCGTGAAAAACTGTTTTGGTTATTTTTCATTTCCAATAAATCTCTATACACATCTGCTGAATAGGCCGTTATTGGAAATCTCTTCAAGTTGACATTATTTACATCGTTTAAATTTGCTGTCATATAATATGTGCTCATGTAGACAAATGAAATGTTATGTGTGGATCATGTTGACATTAACGATTAAGATAAAGGATAGTAGGACGGTTTACACAACTCTATGTGATACTTAAAACCTGTAAAATTGACGAGACCTATGCATAGCAAAGGGTGGTTATGGTAGAGAGTTTTTTACTAACGATACTCTAATTTCTTGAAACGCAAAAACTCTAACGCTTACCTATATCAGAGAAAAATAAGACAGAAAGAATAATATCTCGTACTGATTTAATTCATAAATACGATTTGCTTTCGATGACCTCCAAACCGACGTTCAAATAAGCTGCCACGGGCGTGCGAGCAGATTTTGGGTTATTATAAAGCACAGTGAGAGTGAGTATTGAGACGCGCCTCAGAAAACTCTCTCTCCTTGCCGTGTTGCTACCGCACTGGCTATGTCGGGAAGTATTGTGAGAATCCCACGCGTCAATCTCGGGATGTTGCCGTTTGAAGGCGTTGACGAGCTGACGGGAAGAAGAGATGCTATTCTCTCTGTCTTATTTTTCTCTGCCTATATAGTAGAGTAAATATATTTTCATTGATAAGTGTTTTCCTGCTAGGCAAGCTGAACATTTTGCTTTCAGAACCAGCAATTACTAAGATTTTGCTTTATAAGATTCTGTTCAATCGAATTGGTATAAAGAAAATAATATGATGTATATCAGTGGTTCTCGGTGCTTCGCGGACCACAGGTGGTCCGCGAGAACTAAAATATAGTCCGCGAAACATTTCTTCATTTTACTAGAGATTCAATCGTTTATCAATCGAAAGGTATCCAAAAGCTGATTCGTAACCCTTTTGATATTAATGTTGGAGAGGCTGCTGAAGAAGTCCAGGAAGAGCTTATTGAATTACAAAATTATAGAAACTGTAAGGACGCGTTTGAATCTGTTGTCCTTGAGGAATTTTGGTGTAAAAAAAGCCATTTAATATACTGAAATACGGAAAATTGCCTTGCGCAATTTTATGCTCTTCTCCACGACTTATTTATGATTTATGAACAAGGGTTTTTGCCTTGCTTGTAGTTAAAAATAAGTCCCGGAATCGACTGAAAGTAAGTGATGATATGCGTGATGTGCTTTGAACGATAATAATAACTCCAGGAAAACACAGCTTGTAAAGGAGATGCAAGCTCAAAAATTACATTGATGATTTGCCAAACTTAATTTTCTCTTAAAAATGATATTACTTATTAATTATAAATAATCGTACACTCTGTGCATGTTACTATTAAGTTTAAAGAATACGTTAAAAGTTTTGGTTAAAGTTTATTTTAAGGCTTCATTTGCCGACTACAGTAGTATAATTTTTTGCTTTATTTTTCATTTATATAAATATTTTCACAATATTAACGGTAGATTCATATTTCAGTATTTTTTATGTACATAAATGTTTGAAGATATATAATGATTTATTTTATGAAAACAATATTTAAAAGTAATATTGAAGTGACAAAAAAAATGACACCATAGATCTGTTAAAATATTATTCCTCTAAATGAAATCATTATATCGTCACGTTGAAACTTTAAATAATTGACTGAAGATTACTTGCATGAAGTGAATCTATACTTAAAATGCTTATAATATGATTGCTAAAAATTTTAAAGCCGAAAAACCATATCAAAATGAAATTAAGTTGGCCACCATGGACCCGATTGGAAAGTGCCACTTTAAGATTAACACAGTTTATTAATTTCGAATCTTGTGCTCCCTGCTACGAACAAAAAAAATCATAGCGGTCCCTGCTCGAAGAAAGGTTGAGAACCACTGATGTATATGACAGAGGGGCAAAAATGTAGCTTTGTCAAGGTTTGCTCACCGTAGGAAAATAGTAACGATTAATACTATTTTTGTCTATTAGTCTTATTAGGGTGTGTCACGGCTAGACATTGTACAATTGATACTTAAAATAATTAGACCCACTTTTTATGTTTTTGCAGAGAGAAAGAGGCTAATTTTTTATGCTAAGATACAGGGAGCGCTACAAATGTTAGTGTTTAACAATACTTTAGGTATATAACCTATACGCAGCCGAAGTCGCGGGTAAAAGCTAGTACTATAGACATTGACTTTTGGTGCCATTAGGACTTGGATTTCTGTCGGGTCATTATTGTCAATTTTTATTTAATACTTGTAAAGCTTCACGCAATGTATGTCGTGAAAACTATATTGTCACATAATGATGACTATAGTGGTAATTAACAAAAATAGTCAACTAAACTTTACCATATTTGCAAAAAAAATATGAGTGTTATAACATATCTCGTAAAGTTACGTGCTTTTAAACGTGGGCCTGCGGACAGGCTTATGGGAAAAATTGATTGTGCAGAAATGGGCAGGAAAATGATTTGGTATTACAAATTCAAGATCCTTACCTGCAAAACACCTAGCAAACTTTTTGTGGATATGAGGAATACCGGCCTATTACATGTGATAAGTATCATTGATATAACTTAGTTTTGTCTTATTTTATTTGTGAAACGTCAATTATTGTTTTTTATAACTTTTATTTATAGTTCTCCAAGCCAACCAAAGCCAACCCAAGCAAATCACCAGCAATCGATTTGTGGATATGGGGAATACCAGCCTACTACATGTGATAAGATAAGTATCATCGATCTAACTTAGTTTTGTCTTATTTTATTTGTGAAACGTGAATTATTATTTTTTTATAACTTTTATTTACGGTTTTCCAAGCAAACCGAAGCAAAACACCTAGTAAACTTTTTGTGGATATGAAGAATACCAGCCTATAACATGTGATAAGTATCATCGATATAGCTTACTTTTGTCTTATTTTATTTGTATTTTTTTATAAGTAACTTTTATTTTGGTTCTTTGTTCTAATTTATGACCTTTCTAACTTAAATTTTTAATTTATGTAGATCTTTCTGCTTGACTTATGCAAGCGTGTTTTTAGAGATGGCATCAAGAAATAAATTAATAAATACATTTTTTTACTTCGCAATTTTTCAATTTCTTCCCTACTTCAAAATTTAGGAAGGCGGTAGAGGAATTCTTCCTCGGCCGAAGTGGTACCACCCCACACCTCCACTTTATTGGCTGGTAAAATCCCTACGAATGTTTCCAGCTCTGGATGTGTGAGTCGGACCTCCCTAGTACTCCCACAGTACCTGGTACTTAGACCTCGGTCTTTTAAGGCTGTCAGAAGATACAAAAATCCTTAAATATTTTAGACTATTACAGTCCATTATTATGTTTGGTATGAAAAACTTATTAAGATATTAACCATACAGCCAACAAATTGGGAAAAAGTACGGCTCATTAAATAATTTGACAAATAAATGATTAATAAACGACACATTTTCGAGATCGGCGAGCACTTACGGACTAAATATTGTATACTATTTCCTGCACAATGAAATTAATCTTTACAAAAAAGCAGTCTAACTGATATGAAATATTGAGCGCTCGTAACATTATAATGGGTTATGCGGAGTCATTAGGTCTGTTATTATGCAACGGCTCGTGGTAATTGTTATTACTGTCAATTTGAATTTGTCGATTTCGATTACTTAAAAAAAATTTATACAGCGAACAGAATGAATCTATATGTACAAAAATACTAAGCTAAAATTATTAACATATATAAAAATATCTATCTGGGAAATAAGAAGAAAGATAAGACTTTAATTGTCCATCCTTTTATTATTAACCATGTCCCTTCTGGATGACAGTTACGACTTTGTTGTAAAAGAACAAGAATTTATCGACAAACCACTCTCTATATAAGAGCGATTCATAAAATAATGGACCTACCAATGGCTTAACCTACTTTCTAGATGACGTACTAAATAATTAATATTCTTATTATGTTTTTAATTAACTAATTTTTTTGTCAAACCAGCACGAAATATTAATTGTAGTAGCATAGTTTAGCATTTTGAAAGTAGAGCTTAATTATTACTTTTGCGTGACCAAAATTACATCTTACTTTGAAATGTTCGCTTAAAATATATTTTTTATGGGTAGTAAGTTTATTTATAAAGATCACAAGAATTAAAATTTACAATATTATTCATTATGTTTTTTAGAAATAAGTGCCCAGCGGCCCAGCGCCATCTTCGCGCCGCGCGCCGGTACAATTTAGAATTAAAAGGATGCATTTTTTAAGAAATTGATGTGACGACGAATCCACTCGAGTCAATTTCTATATAATTTTTTTCCCATAAAAAGGGGACTTCGATAACCAGGAAGAAGACCTCAATGAGAGAGGCAATTAAAAAGATTACTGAATCTGATAAAAGTGACAAAGCTATTTACTTACTCCCAGTACAACAGGGATGGCAATACACCTGGTTAGGTTCGGTGAAGAGGATATACAAACTTTAACCTATTGTGCCTTCCAGTCAATTAATAATATTGTTCATTTTATAACCTCTTACCACAGGAGGTTTCGCTCAAATCTTCAAATGACATTCTAAATAAATTATTGTGTTTTTGTTAGTTATTTTGGAAAGCTGGAATAGAGTGCTTGCGTAAATGAAGCTGACGTGAAGATTAAGTAATGACAGAAGTAATGACAGGTTAAAGTTTCCTAAGTTACCTTGCCCAAATTTATCTTTGAGGGTAATCCTTTATAATAATATGTAAAATATTATTAAAAATATTGCATTAGACCAAGAATTGGACATTATTAGATTCTGTCCTAATTCCAATTTAAAAAATGATCATAATCTAATTTTTAACTTTGGATAATACTTTATTTAGGTTCTGTCCTACTCAATTTTAATATAGGTCATTTTGTGATATGATAGAACACTGGAGCATGGAGAGCCAGGAGAGTTCTCGCTGGATATTTCCTGGACAAACCAGTTATCTGAAACCAGCCCCGGAAGCTCTTATTTGTCAGCTATTAACGGAGGATTGCAGAATAGTTTATTGGTAATAGTCGTTTGCATAGTGTATTCTCAACAGTAAATTAGTAAATTTTAGGAAATGTTGAAAGATTTTGATTAAAAGTTGCCATTTCTGACTCCTAAGTTATGTAAAATTAGGTTACATTTTTGAATCTCCTTCCATAACTAAATGTTTTTCCATATTTTCCTGGAACTAACACTAATTAGTAAAAAGACTGCTCTTAATTTTAAAATAAATAAATACAAAAATTATAAGCTCGGGACGGGCCATAGATAAAAATATTTTAAATGCTACTCTTGACATAAATTAACTAATAAATTATCCGTTGTAAAAAAGATGACGGATAACTTTAGAGAGAATTAAGAAATATTTTATGGTACACTGAAACAACTATAACAGGAAAAACAATATAATATGACGAACATAAGGAATAAAAATTGAAATATAATTACAGAAGAAAACGAAATCATGGAGAGATGAACACAATACTTTCGAGAATTGACAGAGTTAAGCACAGACACAGACACATAACAGAAGGAAATAACGTAGATACAGGAAACAGATTTAATAGTGGAAGTGGTGGTCGAGGCCATAAGTAGAATAAATCTGGGTAAAGCAGCAGCAAGAGTTAACATAGCACCACAAATGATTAGATATATAGGAAAGAAAGGAACAAGACGATTGAATAAATTAAAAATTTGATTATGGAAGTGGGAGAGTGCCAAAGGAATGGAATTCAGAAATTGTACTTCCAATATATAAGAAAGGATATACAGGGGAGTGTAGCAAATGTAGAGATATAACCCTGTCTAGCGTTCCAGGAAAAGTTATGGCTAGAATAATTGAGAAGAGGATAAGAAGTAGAATTGAATCAACATGGAGGAAACTCAATGTGGATTCAGGAGAGGGTGGACTATACATTACCTAGTATTCATAATAAGACAAGTCAGCAATTTAATAACCATAGTAAATGCTACGTATAAAGACAATACCAACATAGTAAGAACAGGCAACGAGTCAAGAGAATTTAAAACAAACATAGGAGTAAAGCAAGGATGCATGCTGAGCCCACTACTTTCTCGGTGGTACTGGATGAGGCAAAAAAAGAATGTAAGAAAGAAATGAAAAACTTAAAATTGGGATATTGGAAAATAATGCAGACGCAAATAATAGAGCTGATGTTTGTGGATGACATGGTACTCCAGGCAGAAAGGGAAAGGGGTCTAGAACACAACCTAAAGATATTGAATAGAGAATTTTTTTTATTGATAAAGCCTGCGGCGTTTACTATTATTAAAACTGGTCTGCAAGACCAACCATTAATGTTTCTCTAAAATCTGAAAAACTGAAATCCTTATATACTAAAGTTCATCCAATGGAGTCCTAAAGGTTTATCTGTTGTGACTCATGGCCATGGCAGTTAGCACTCACACACTTGCTCACTGTACTATGTTTTCAAAAGTCTATACTAGTTCAAAGGGCTTGGTCCTCTTCAGCCTTCTAACTAGGTCCTGGTTGTCAAGAAGCCTGATGGCTTCGACGTTAACGTGCTGACGGAGTCGAGACTCGTGCTTGATGGCAAATCTTCTAATTTCACTAGCGACATACGGGATACCAAGATCGCGATGTAAGTCACTATTTCGTATGTACCACGGTGCACTAACTATGTTCCGTAATACTTTATTTTGGAAGGTTTGGATGCGTTTGATGTGGCTCTCCTTGGCACAGCCCCATAACTGGATGCCATAAACCCAGACTGGTTTTAAAATCCGGTTGTATATCATTATTTTACAGTGTATTGACAGCTTAGATTTTCGTCCCAAGAGCCAATACAACTGTCTATATTTGAGCCTTAGTTCAGTACGTTTAGTTCTGATATGTTCCTTCCATCTTAGTTTCGCGTCTAAGGTCATCCCCAGGTATTTCGCAGTATTTTCATAGGGAACTATGATACCATTTATGTTAACTGGTTGATGATTGCCTATTCTTTTGTTGGTAAAGTTGACACAAATGTAAGAAAGAAATGAAAAACTTAAAATTGGATTATTGGAAAATAATGCAGACGCAAATAACAGAGCTGATGTTTGTCGATGACATGGTACTCCTGGCAGAAAGGGAAAGGGGTCTAGAACACAACCTAAAGATATTGAATAGAGAAATGAGTAAAATAAATATGAAGATAAACATAGATATGCCGAAAACAATGATAATTGCAAGAATAGATATAGTACATCATAAAAATACACGGAAAAGAAATAGAACAAGTGGACAGCTAAAAATATTTAGGTTCAGAAATAGAAAACGACGGAGGGATGGATGGGCAAATCAACGAAAGAATAGGAAAGACAGGAAAAATTTACAACAGCTGCAACATAAAGACATCGTTCGTGGGAGGAAAAGAAATACCCCAAGAAATTAAAACAGAAGTAATAAAAAAAGTAGTTAGACCAACAATTACGCATAGTAGCGAAACATGGACTTTAACAGAAAAACAAAATTCGCGATTAAATGCTATAAATATGAGATTTCTTAGAAATATAGTTGGAAAAACGAAGAAAGATAGAATAAGGAACGAAGTGTATAGACAAAAGTTAAATGTGAAACCAATAAACGACATAATAAGTGTAGGACAGTTGAGATCATTCGGATGTGTGTCGTATGCCGGAAAGTAGAATTACGAAAAGAGTGTATGAAACGCGAGTGCAAGGAAGAAATAAGAACGATAGACCGAGAAAAGCTTGGAACAACGGCATAAGAGAAGAGGCAAAGGAAAGGGGAATGGAATGGACAGACATAAGAAAACTCACACAGGACAGGAAAGGATGGAGAGAGAAATGCAGAACTAATCTCTACCCACATACCTTACACCTAACGGTATAAAGGCGCAGGATGAAGAAAAGAAAAAATCTAAATCACAACAAAAAGTTCAGTTCTCGCCATTTATACTCTGTTAGCTTGGGACCAAATCTACATGATTACAAAGCAGATGAATTAAAAAGTTGAATACCAAAATATAACATAATTAAAATTTCGCTGCAGTTTTTGTCACAATTCGTTTTTAAGTTGCGTGTTGCAATAAAGCAAAAATATCTACGAAATAAATGCACAAGCTCTACTTTACCACATTTATCTTGAACTCGCACGTTCATTGAGTCAAATAACAGCAAATCGGCGTAAAACTGAAACTACAGTAAAGCTGACGAAATTACGGATTTACTACATGACTCTAAGTCATAAACATATAAATTAGCTTATAAAATTTATAACATTAAACTAAATGTACCCAAGAATTTGTATCATACTAAACATATTTTTTTATTTTTAGTTCGTTCCCCATCAATACAATGTATTAAAAAAATATTATTTGATTATCGAAACTTTCCAGACGAATACAAAATAGATATAGTAAAAGATAAATGATGTGTAAAAATTTATCACTTTCAAATCCCCCCGATCGTCAATTTTAGAAGTTATAAATCTTTAAGTAGAATTCGTGAACTTTCGTGTTTCTTGCAGAAGGCTACTAAATTAGTCATTGCCTTTGTAGGCAACGATGGCCACTTTGCTGTGAATTATTTATTTTCTGTTCTTTGCCATTCGACTTCGTTTAATTTTAATGGCCGGTCGAGATGAAATTTGAAACAAAAATTAAATTTTATATGTTACAACCTGCCTACGTATTTTTGTGATTGTTTCTTATTCATATATTTTTCATCCATAATTTTTGCTGTTTTATAAATAGGAAAAATACATTCATATTTAGGGAAAAGAGCTGCCAGAACTCTCCGACTTTGAAACAAATAAACTTATTCCTTCGTTCCCTATTCATTCTTAGAAGCATTTCGTATTGTATACATCAAACAGGTTGTATTGAATTTTCTGTTAAACATAGGGAAAGAACCTGAGCAGGAAAACAGACACCCTGAAAAGATCTTTAATTAATAATAATTATGTTGAGAGTTAACATGAGAATTGAAGAATCCTATTACTTTTAGATATTTTCGTTTGTATCTGCTTTCAGCTCCTCTGCTTACTCTAATTCTAATTTTTTCAGTAACATGTAAAGTGTCCAAAATTGTGAAAGGCCTACAAGACAATTAATGTAGGATTTAGGTCCAAAATATCCTAAAATCAATTCTTCATTTCTGCTTAAATCAAAAAGAGCAGGACAAGCGAGTGTCTCTGTTAAACGTTTTAGTAAACTAAATGCCTTGTCCTTGACAGCTGGCAGAGTATTGATAAGTTTATTCAAGTTCACAAGCAAATGGAAATCCGATGGGGCCAAATCTGGCTAATAAAGTACATGAGGGGAAAGAACCAGTTGAAAGTATAACTGATGAATTTTTGTCTTGACATTTTTTTTTTATTTAAGATAGCCCACGTAGACGCGAACTTCCATTCTATACATGGCCAGAACGCAGCCATAGAAAACTGCTCGTTTTTTATGGCTGCTAACCCAACCTGAGCACAAAGGTGGTCAGGTTTGCTCAGTTTTGATTGATATAGATACATATATATCTATATCAATAAAAACTGAGCAAACCTGACCACCTTTTTGCTCAGGTTGGGTGAGCAAAAAGGTGGTCAGGTTTGCTCAGTTTTGATTGATATAGATATATATGTATCTATATCAATCAAAACTGAGCAAACCTGATCACCTTTTTGCTCAGGTTGGGTGAGCAGCCATAGACAACGAGCAGTTTTCTATGGCTGCGTTCTGGCCATGTATAGAATGGAAATACGCCACGTAGACGTCAAGCTTAAGTACTAACTTACAATGGGCGTCTGAAGAGAATGGAAACTCAATTTATTGACACAGAATTTAAATGATTTCAGGTTGAAAGGGGAAGGGAAAGCATCTGCAGGCAATTTGTTTCATAATCTGGAGACTCTAAGAATAAATGGGCGAGAGAAGTGGGATGTTCTAGGCTTTTGTAGCTGGGCAGTCAAGAGATGCATACGTAACGCGCCTCTGGTTGTTCTGTTAGGAACAGTCAAGGGGTAATTATAGCGGCTAGCTTTTCAGAGCAAAATCCGTAGAAGTATCGGTAGAGAAGGGATAAATTCCCAACAGAGGGGCGATGAGCGAAAGAAGGGAGTTTTCTTATGAGCGCTGGGTCATTGATAAAGGCTAATGCTCTCTTTTGGGTATAATCAAGGTGTTAAGTGTCAAAGGTGATGTCGCTCTCCAGGTGTGGAAATAGTACTCTAGGTTAGGTCTTATTTGGGAGACATAGAGAGTGTGCAAGTTGGAAGGGGAGAAGTATTTGCTGTCTTGAAAGAGGAATACAAGCTTCTTAGCTGATAATATGGCTACTGAAGGAAGGTGTTTGTGCCAGCTTAGATCATGTACGAAAGCGATACCAACAAGATCAAACGTTTCATCGCTCTGTAGGGATTGGCCATCTGGAAAAGTCGAGTTAAGATGGGTGCAAGTTATGGAGCCCAGTTTTTAAGAACAGTTACTGATTTGTAGCAAGATCATTGTCCTGGAGGAACAATTGTTTTTTGCTAAACCGGGAAGTGTTTCTCGCGTTTAGTTGGCCAAGTAATCTTGCATAGTACTCCAGATTTATTATTTTTTTCGTTTCAAGGTAATTTATGGAAATAATGTCCTTGGCATCCAAAAAAACAGTCGTCATAACTCCGATAGATGGAATTGCCATTTGCTCTTTTAAAGTTGATTCATACCTGGCTGTCCACTGTTTAGATTATCTGGTGTCTAGTAAAAGATCCACATCTCATCGACAGTAATATGCGGGATAAAAGTTATATGGAATTTGCTGAAACAATGTTAAACACTCGTCTGAAACGGTCATTGATACGCTTAATAATGGTAGCCTTGCTGGGTGCCGGCACCGGCAGTCGAGCTGGTTGCCGGCAACATTAGAAAATTAATGTCAAAATAAGATCAGAATCAAAATACCTTTATTCAGTCAAAAAATAATAATTTATTATTGTGTAAACTTTAGCGAAACTTAAATTTTGCTACAAAAATATAACAATTATTATTATTCTGCGAATAATCTTCAATCTTCATCCTTGTTCGCCTACAAGGAAATAGCTACAATCTCACTCAGGCGGCTTCCATCTTCAACCATTGTTAAGTAAGTCGCAAACCTTAGATCTACCAAGGCATTAGGTACCATCAGAGACTATAAAGAATAGTGCCATCAACAAAAATAATCTTTGGAAAACCATCCATGTACTTTTTCATTCTGTCTGTCATTTTGGAAAAATAAACCCTTAAAAACCCCATTTTGATTAACTAAAATCTCAATATCACTACAGTGGCAGTGGTAGGAATTTCTTAAAATATCGATGCATTCTTTAAAATTCTTTGCCTTCGTCTTGCTACGGTTTCCGAGGTTAGATTAGTGTTATTTTGCAACCTGTTTCTCTAATTACGTTATCTAAAATGATTTGTCTATTTTCCCCAGCTTTCAGGGCTTCTTGAGTAGTAAGTTTGATATTTTCTGGCAAATTTAGTCACTGTTGTGCTAGAGAATTTAAACAAGCTTTGGATGAATTATGATCGTGATTTTGTTCAAGCTCCAGGATGCATAGAAATTGTTTACACTCACTTACTTGCAAGAAAATACTAACCTGGCAGCCTTGCTTATACGTAGAACACTTTCTTGTTGATTTTTTATTTTTTGTCTTGAATGGTCTTCCACCTTTAACACAGGCCAACCGCAGATAATAGTGTTCCAGAGCCGGATTAATATCTACCACAGTATTAGGATTTCGTTGTCTTTGATTTTCAACTAGGTCTGCTATCACGCAGCCGAAACTCATTGTTTGTGGCTTTGTTGCAGTCCACCAAAACGCAATTAAAATGTTCATAAGAAGAATATTGATCACCTACTTTCAGGTTTTATAGTTTTTACGCAAAATTAAAACAATGTTTACATATCATTTAAAAGACGAAATTATTAGATATTATTTTGGGTTAGAACTGCCGGCATTCCGTTTTGTCCGTATCTGGACTACGGCTCCGGCACCCGAGTAATTTTGTATTCGGATACCGACGCCGGTATCCATGCATCAACATTTTGGAACAGGCGCCGGCAGCGGAGTCTCTTCCTTATTCTTTGCTTCGCTGCCGGCGCGGCGGCGGCGCCGCGCCGGCAGCGGAGACACTTCCTTTATTTTAAGTAGAATTTTTTTTTATTATAAATTCAATATACCCTGAGTTCCATTACGACAACTAAATCTTAAGTTAAGTCGTACAATATGGAACAATAGTTTTTTGGACCTTCTTTGCAAATCTCTTTTGGTCCTTCAGTGCACACCAAGATATTGATAGTAGTACTTAAAGTTATTCTGTTTTGTTTAAACAATAAACAGAGGAAGGTGTATGCTTTTCTTGTCAAAAAATGAAACATACCAAAATATTTAAACAGAGGTAAGTTCCTAATGTACCGTTTAATTGACACCTTTGAGTTGGTTTCTTTTTGCTCAAATGAAAATTAAGTTGTAAGTTTTTTCAGCTGTAAAAAGAATATTTTAGGCAAAAATATTATTAAAATATGTTTTAAGTTTCTTTTAATTCGCTATGTCGGTAGCTGTAGTAGACCAAAACATAATATTATCTAACAGTTTGCTATTCATATTATTATTTTATACTTGTTAGTATTTCTTAATAATCAATATGGAATCATGTGCTATGAGCAAAAATAAACCAATTCTTTTTTGTCAAAATTTAAGTTTTCGTTATTTTAAAGTTTAGTTGGCAAAACTCTAAATATATTCCCGTAAGTTAGATGAGCTTTTTTTAGTATCAAATAATTTCAAAATAAATTGCATTTTGAGTATGTTAATATCTGAAAATAACGCTTTTGTTGGTTTGTTCTCTATTGTAAAACGGGGTCCAATTGTATTGTCCTTTTTCCCCAACATTTCCAAAGTATTCTAGGTTTAACCCGATTTTATCCATTCAGGATTCATGCTTTGTTTCAGAATTGAAAAGATTTTTTTTATTTCATTTTTGTCTACCTTCCTAACCTTATTTTTTTGTTAATTTTTATGATATTATGGAAATCCACACGAGTTCTTTTAATTAGCTATTGTTCTATGTTATTTAAGGGGATAATTTGAGATGAGAACAATATACTTTACTGTGATCTAACTCCACAATCTAGAGAGCCATACAGCATTGTTACCTAACTCTGGAGGTTAATTAAACCCAAGAATGTTTAACCCTTACCCTATATCTATAACCCTCAAGTTTCCAGAACAAATATACCTAATAATTAACAAAATAATGCTATTGAAACTTCCAAGACTGTAAACACAATTAAGTTTAATTTGTATAAGTATTATTTTAGGCCATGTTCTAAATTATGAACTCTAAGTTACGCTAAGAAGCATCATTATTGCTCCCTTGAAAGTAACCTTTTCATGTTTTCCCTTTATTTTACTTTTTAAAAGGCAAAATATGGCTTTATAAATTCAGATAAAACATTTTATGATCATATTTCATTTTATTACTTGTGAGAGAGGGATTCTTTTATACCCTTTTGATTTTATGTGTATTAATTTAATTTTAGGGTGAAAGCCCATGTAAAATATGAATACTTTGCTTTATTTGTTAAGTAGAAAGTCAAAAGAAAAAATTAAGTACCCCTGAAAAAAAATCTCCCTTTTGATGTAAATTCAATTACAGAAGAGTTTTAGCTGTGCAGATCTCGTTAATTTTTAACTGGGAGACTTGCTAAGGATACCAATACTATTAGCTTTGTTTTGGTTTAATTTTGGAACACGAATGGTTCGTGACTGCGTTATCGAATTTTCATGTTTTATTTTAGCCAGAACTGATGCGAAAATTAAATCAAAATAATTAATATTTTTAATTGTGATCCAATCTACTGTAACTTAATAATATAGGTTTTATTTCCATATGGATTTGAATCAAAATTAAGTGGTAAAAATTCAAAAACGCAGTTACAATATATATATATATATATATATATATATATATATATATATATATATATATATATATATATATATATATATATATAAATTCGATCATTCTCCGGAACTCTACCAGCTTCAGGAGCAAAGCCTCAGCTGGTTAGTACGAGAATATGCCAACTGCCAGGTTAGCCAATCACTCCTTCTCGGTCCAAAATCCACATGTTAAAATCATCGACCTGACATTGACCTACATATATTACAGCTGACCTCTGTCAATAGATTTTCAGATCTATAATTAAATATAACAATTTCCGAAAAAAAGTGACCCAATCAAAATTCACTCCAAATATATCTAAAATTAGTTACACAAAATTTTAACAACCGACGACTACGTATTGTATGTCAAGGAAACAATGTCGTAAAGTTCAAAATATATAACCTTAAAGGTGCGCGCACACTTAGGCGAAGCGTCGCGAAGAGAAGAGAATTTTATCCATCCAAGAACTTTACATGCAATCAAATGGGAGCCCGCACACTGAAGCGTCGAGAAGCGTTGTGCGGGTTTCCATTTGATTGCACGTAAGTTTCTTGGACGGATAAAATTCTCTTTGCTTCGCCTAAGTTTGCGCGCACCTTAAGACTAACTATGGCTAGACCAACACTGGGGATAGAGAATCATTAAATAAGACTGCTAGCAGAAGGTAACAACTGTTTATCAAAATTATTTCTACCCAAGAGTTCAACACAACAAGTTTACTTTAAAATTTAGCACGACAATCTACTCGCTCATGTATCCAGCAAACAATATCATTATTTCCCCTAGGCAAGGAACATCAGAGAATGTTTAAGGTATAGTTTATAAAATCATTATGTATTACTAATTAAGGAGTATAATTTTTTTTAAAGTATTAACATAAAATCTTTGCCTACAAAACGGAATTATTATAAGAGTGATATTTCATGAATAAAGTTAAAGTGCAGTTTTCTAACTGCAAAAACTTTTTTAGCAAGAAAAGTTAGAATATTAAAAAGAGTTCTGCTCCCTTCTTTACATCACCTAAAAATTGTTTGCCTTCTTACATTTCAAACGAGATAAAAAACTGTGGCATTTTTAAAACAGAAACTTTATACAGCCCTTAAGAAAAATAAAGGAATCGTGAACGTATTTAAATTTTTAAATTTAAAGTGTTTTTTAAAGAAGTTTAAATACGGTTAAAAGTTTAAAAATTAAATATTGTTTTAAAGAAATAAAAGCCATGAAACATAAAGAAGAGTATAACGAGGTTTTTATGTACAAAAGGAGACTTTTTTTACAATTTATTCTGCAGAAATTTTCTGGTCGTGGCAGTGCTTTTAAAAGTACGTTTAAAAACCGTTTTTGCTGTTTTTTTTTTGGAAAAAAATGTATGTAAAAGTTTAGGTCCCGCAAATGAAGCTGTAACAAAAAAGTATACTGTTCAGTCGGAGGTAATGAAAAATCGAAAATAAGTGTCAGAGATTCTACAAATAAGTCATTAACTTCAAGTAAAATAAAATGGTTTTTCTACAAACGTGTTAAAAATGCATTTTTTAACACGCCGCAGACGCCTTAAAAATGTTACTTTATGGCACTAGTGTTAAAAGTACTTGATATTCCGACGTGTCATAATGACATTATTATGAATTTCATTTTCAGTGTCAAAATGACATACTTTATAGGACTGAGTACTATAATGATTTCATTATAGTACTGAGTACTATAATGAAAAATAGACGCAAAAATGGAAAAAATATAGACGGAAAAACTAAACAATTTATTTAAAACAAAATGGAACAAAATTTAATGATTAAAATTAAAAGTAACATTATTACAATTCGTTAAATTGATGTTGGGCATAGGAGTTGAAATTGTTGCATTATTGTGATTTTTAATTTCTATGGTTTCTGTTTCTTCTGAGAGAACGACAGTCGATGAAACACTCGATGATTTCTTCCCGAGAATGGCTGCTGAAATTCTTTTTTTGTTTTCGCAAGAGTTCTCTATATATCCTTCAGCAACTGTGTCACTTTTCCAACCACCATGGCGTTTAATAGTGTGAAGATCCACTCCTGAATCAGCCAGCAGTGAAGCTGAAGACCTCCGAAAACAATGACCTGTGTATTCGTCGGAATGGGGTAACTTTAAAAAAGCAGCGATCGTTTTGCACATATTTCCAAAAGTATGGATACCCACTGGTTGCTTTGTACATTTGTTGTTTCTAAATGATAGAAACGAGAAACTTCGGCATCAGGGGGTCTCATTGCTACATAAGTCCGAACAAGCTGCACCATATTTATTCCTTCGACATCGCCAGGCGTTACGAAAAATTCTCGGGGAACATTGGTTTTTGTACTAGGTATGAAAATTCGAAAAACAACGTGTACATCTTCTATCCTTAAGTTTTTTAACTCATCTCTTCGACATGCTCCACTTATACCTATTATCATTGACACTTTTAATAGCAAGTATGTTTCGTTGTCTGCCTCTTGTAAAAACTTTGCAACATTTTCTTTAGTCAAAATCCTGGATTTTTTAGGTGTGTAAGAATCAGATTTTCGTTTTAGAAAAGCTATCAATTGATTGAACTTACTTATGTCGACGTTTTTCTTAATTAATAGTGTACTCCTTAACATAGAGTAATAACTCCATAAACTCGAAGACTTTTTCTTCATTGATTCTTCCTTGAAATATGCCGAAAGTACTTTTTCGTGTACGATATTGACAACCTTTTTCTGGGAACACCAAGTTTCGTAATTGGCATAAGTTTTTTCATATATGCCTTTAGACTTTTCGGGCAACAAACCAACAACTGCTTTATTGGCCAATTCTTCGACTTCTGATGGCAGATTATCCATATTATATTATATAAACGTTAAAATTAAAAACTCAATTCTGACAATGAGAATACAAACAAATATTTCTATAGTTACCTGGTTTTATTAAAATCAAGCTACATTTACACTGGATTAGTTTACTGACGAAAACTTAAAATTCATCAAAAAAAAAAACACAAAAATCGTCGGAATATAATAGTTATTTGTGTACCAAGGCCGTAATGTTGATCTTTTTTGGCCGAATCTGAAATTTCAAGTGAGGACAAAAAAGATCATACGGCCGAGGTGCACACAAAATTTTTTAAGCGAGTGTCTCATCAATAAATTTCAGCTGGATTGTCACTATCACTGTCACTCATTTTTCTTTTTAACTGTTTTTTATCACAGTATAATATCCCGTATAATGTGGTTTTTATTATTTGTTATTTATTTTAAATTTCATGTCACTGACAGAAACGGAAAGCTTGTAAATAAATAGCCTGGCAACGGAACCTTTTCTTTTGTTTTATGGGTAAATAATCCAAACATGCAAATTAAGTGTGTCTAGTAGGCCGCCTTCATAATTTGAGAATCTTAACATCGGACGTGGAAATAACTCAAATAAGCAAATTAAATGTGTCTAGTAGGCTGCCCTCATAATGACTTGCAAAAGCGGCTGTAAAGTACAAAAGCGGCCGTAAAGTAAAAAAGCGGCCAAAAAAGGTACACTTCAGGGACGTTAATAGATCCGTAAAACTTCATTTGTTGTGACACTCGCTTAAAAAATATTGTATGAAATTCGGATCATAAACAATCATTATGGTACCCGCCGTGTTATTAAACTCGGCTGACGCCTCGTCCAATAATACTCACGGCTAGTACCATAATGATCGTTATTATGATCCTTATAACATAAATATCTATTATAGCACTAGTGTTAAAAGTACTACTATGGCAGCTACGACGCCAACAATGGTTGTTAGATTTTTTGACAAATGTCAACTTCATAATTTTATATTATATCTACGATGCTACTTAAAACTATGTGTTTCGAATATGTTAAACTTTCTAAAAATTGTAATTGTATTTTTGTTTTTATTGTCGCTTGTAGAAAAAATTTTGTATGATATTTGTGTTAAAAGTACTTTTAAGGCACTCATTTGAATTGCAGAATTCGCTTCGCTCATTCTGCAAACTTTCAAATTCGTGCCGTGAAATTATACTTTTAACACTTATATCATAAATAACTATTTTGTACAGCAACATCAGTAAAACATTTAGTACATTTTAAACTTAAGAAATGTAACAAATATATAATTTTAACAAATACATTGAAAAAGATTTAGGACAATATAAGCCTGGGGGCACAATTTTACACAATGTTTTAATTAAATTAAAAATAGAAAATCGACATTCATTGGTCTATAAGCATTCCTTCTCCATCTTTAAAAAGTGATGTCAAAATTTGTCTTTGCAAATTGTAAAAACCATGTCATCATTGGAACAAAATCTAAGTTTACAAATGTTCGACACTTTTATAAAACAACAAATGAGTTTTATGATGATAACGGATTCAAAGCTTCATAAACTAATCGGAGATAATTTTTCTTTTATTTTTTTTTCAGTAGAGAAATTTTGAATAAAAGGTATTGTGCTCCGAGTACGTGCAAAGTGACAGATAAGCTTATTAAATGGCCCCAATATTGTTTTGTGATATAGAATCTCCATAGCCACATCATTTATCACAAGTCATCGAAAATCCCTAACTGGTCTAAAGGATTTGAACTGGATGTCGACACTGTAGCACAGCAGATATAAACAAATACAAGGAAGTTTCCCAAACTCTCTTTTAATTATGAAAACAGATTAAATTCTTTTGGCTAATTTCATAGCTTTTTTTATATGAAAAATGTATTAAAACAGATATAAATACATACAAGATTTTTACCTCTTCAGTTTCAAACAATAGATTTTAACAGGATAATTGGAAATTGTTTTCAAGAGTTGTATTGGAAGATTTGTTAATTCGTCATATACATTTCCTTTTTCGTTGCTAGAGTTATTGATTACCTAATAATAAAATTGCTCTTCTTTGTTAGGTGGCATATTGTTAAATGGTTATTATTCAATATCTGTGAGTATTTGGTTTTACTATATTCCGAAAATAGCACAAAACTACTTTATTTAACAGGTTTAAAACATATGTAACAAAGAATATATTTTAAAATGCAAACTTCATATTTTTTAATGCGATCTAAAGCGGTTCTGGCCTTGGCCAACATTTTTTTTATTTTTAAAAATGTGTTAGAGGATTATTTTTAATACAGCTGACGATTGCACTTTAGTATGCATAATACATTGTTCTAAAAAGATTTTCAACACTTATGGAGTCACTTCGGTGTCCGTGCGTCCGTCTGTCGCAGGCGATTTTCTCTGAAACAATTCGACGTAGTAATTTAAAATTTAGCGCAGAGATAGAGTATGGTGGCCCAATTTTAGACGTGAAGTATAAAAAGGTAAATGTGATTCTGGGGGTACATTTCGGGGGGTAAATTGCGCGATCAATTGTTATAAACAATTGTTTAATGCCTTATAACCGCCGAACCACTGGTTTTAGAGAAAATGTTTTTCGACAAAAATATTTCTTACGATGTACGGAACAACTTTTGTTCTTATACTTTTTCAAAATGTTTAATTTAGCCCACTCAGCTCCGCGCATACGCGATGTGATATGGCGTTGGTGCCTTCGGCGGCAGGTAGCGCCGCGACAAGGTTTGCTGAGGTTGAGTGCTGATGGCACGAAGCACTAATTGTGCAAGACCGAATTTTTTTAAATTTTCTTACAACCCTAGATGACTTACACGTCATAACGAAAAAAAATCTAGTTTTAGATTATAATATTAAAATAAAATCTTGTTAAAAATACTTTTTAAAAACATGCTGTTATTATTTATATGTACTAAAACGAAAAAAATAAGTATAATTTTTTCATTGTGGCAATGCTGAATACTGTTTATAAGTGGACGTAGTTTGCGGGGGTGGATCCTAATAAAAATAGTATCAAAATATAATGGTAAATTTATTGTCTTAGAAGCTCGTCGCGCTCGACAAGTTCATACAGGCATTAATTTTGTTTGACAGAAATTGCAAGTAGGTACCTAAGTATGAATTTTTTTTCTATTCACGCGACAGGCTCTAAAATCTATAAAGAAGTAATTATTGTTTAGCGAATAACCATTTCAACAAATACAAAAAAGGTACACGCAACAACATTTTAAAAACACACTAAAATCTAACATAAAATTTTATAAAATATTTTAATATTTAGAATGGTGTTTTATTAATTTATTATATTATCTAATATTTACTGTTTAAATAAACAACTTTATTAAATTATCATACAAATATATAAACAACGCTACTCCTTGTAAAAAGAAGCAATTGCTAAATGTTTTTCTAAATGTTCCATTTTGAAACTATGCCTTCTATCGCTTAAAATATTTTTAGAATTGGAAAAACTTACTCTACATCAACTGTGGTTATAGGCGCATATTTGAATTTTGCCGCAATTACCGGGACCATGTGGAAATTTCCAACTGCATCTCCATTCAGCGCAGAATATATTTTATTTAATGCTTGAAGCCATTCATTTTTCGACAAAGTGTTCAATAGTTTTGTTGTTACTATCTGATCAATTCTTCCAGAAATAGCATAAATCGAATTCTTGAAATCGTTAACTATTTTAACCCCTTTAATTAGTGGCATCTGCTGGTTTTCAAAACTTCATTGTTCGGCTTACAACACTGAAGTTAGTTTTAATAAACGTGAAGTTTACGTTCTAACTCATCTTTCTTAGGAACGATTTGACATTCATTTATTGATCTGCTGGCATCCTCCGGAAGCTCAAAAATTAATCTTGGCAATGGGGTGTTAGGCAGTCTTCCTTTAAATAACTGAACCCTCAGAGAGGCTTTAATAAAAATTGCTTTGTCATTTTTTATTAAATCGTTTACTAAAGAACCTTATGGTTTCGGCAACACGATTAAGGCCATGTCCTAAGCAAGTACAATGTACTACCGCAGTGCCTGCTGGATTTCAAAGCAATGGCCAGGGGAGTCTCCAAATTTTGTAGGAAATGGTGCTGTCTTTGGCAATCGGTGTGTGCGTGGCGGTCGGCGCGCCGACTCGAATCCCCATCAGACAACCCCTACAATGAGTTCTTTGACTTTCTCTCGGCAAAAATCGACCATCTTATTTCTAAATTTTCGTCCGATGAAGTTATCGTCCTAGACGACTTCAACGTCCATAGCAAGGAATGGCTAGGATCCACAAAAATTGATCCAGAAGGCAGAGCGGCAGAAAACTTCGCAATCAGCACCGCGTTCGCCAATTTAATCAGATAGCCAATATACTTTCCCCGCGTTTCTACCCATAATCCAAATCCACTAGATCTTTTTCTTATCACCAATCCTGCGTCACACTTTACATCTGTATTCTTTCCCCTGAGTCGTTTAGATTATGGCCTCATTATCGTCTCTCATCCCATATATTCTGAGTTCGTTGAAATCATGCCAGCATGCACGATCTGGCACTACAATTCTGCCGACTGGAATGGTCTTCGAAACTTCTTCTCTGCTTTCCCTTGGAATCCTGTCCGTTTTTCCACTCCCGATCCCTCCGAAATTTGCTCTCATATCACAGATATCATTCAACCAAGTATTGAAAGTTTTATTCCACATACCCGGAAGAAACCTAAACTCCACCATCAAAAGCCATGGTTCTCCAAAGCCTATGATAAAGCCAGGCTCAAAGCAGTCCAAGCTCACAAAAAGTATCTTCAAAAATCTTCACCCGAAAATCGTCAAATTTTCACCGCGGCATGAAATCAATACAACCAAACTATCTTAGAGTCCAAAAATGCTCTTAATATCCACATAAAAGGCTTTCCTATCCCAACGGCAGCAAATATTTCTGGTCACTTGCCGAAAACATGAATCAAAACTGACAACGAAATTATCTCCACCTCTGGGGCAGCTGAACTATTTGCTAAACAATTCGCCGCCAATTCCACCCTAATCCCTCCCGCCAATTTTTGTCCTTCCAACCGCTACGGCTGTACTCCAAAAATTGCCCGACATACTACTTAAGGTTAAACTAGTTTAAAAAATTCTTCTGTCCCGTGACACCAAAAAAGTCCTAACTGGAACAAGTCACGCAAAAAATCTGGTGTCGCTTACCCCATCCACATGAATGGCCAATCCCTAGAGAACAATGAAAGGTTCTATCTTGTAAGCATCGCTTTCGAATATGATCTCAGCTGCCACAAACACATTACTTCAGGAGCCACATCGGCAGCTAAAAACCTTGGTTTTCTCTTTAGGGTCAGAAAATACTTCGCACCTTCGAACTTATACACTATCTATGTTTCCCAAATAAGACCTAACCTAGGATACTGCTCCTACATCTGGGGAGCGACATTACCTTTCATACTCAACATTCTTCATTCTATCCAAAAAAGATCCACTCGATTCATCAATGACTCAGTCCTCACAAGAAAACTCCTTTCTCTCAGTCATCGCCGCGCTGTTGGAGATTTATGCCTTTTCTACCGATACGTCCACGGATTTTGCTCTGAAGAACTAGCCGACTATTCTCCCCTTGACTGCTCCTAACAGAACAACCAGAGGCGCGTTACTTACTACTAAAGCCTAGAACAGACCATTCATTTCGCTCATTCATACCTAGGGTCTCCACTAGTCTGCAGATTATGGAACAAATTGCCTGCAGTTGTTTCCCCATCTCATCCTCTAATCCTTAAAATCCCGTGTCAATAGACTCCATTTCCCTTATCATCAGACGCCCACGGTACGTTAGTACTTAGGCTTGAAGTCTACGTGGGATGTCTTAAATAAAAAAAAATCAAATCTGCCGATAAGAAGGAATAACAAAAGAAGCTGGGAGATAGAATTGGGGGCTTGTAATTCACTTTGAATTTGCTTTCATTGAATGTAAGAAGTAACAAATATGAGGGGATAATGTACAAAGTCACATATAGGGCTAAAAGTGCAAAATATGTTACAAATGTGTCACCAATGTTCCAAATATGCATAAAACAGGCATGCAAAGAAATACATGCATAAAAACCGAAAATAAGCAAAATGACATAAAAAATATTAACCACGCGTATCCACTTGTTGAAATTCATGTATCATGTTTATCAAAATAACTCTATCATCAAAAATCACCTATGGCATAATAGCTAGGAATTCGCGCTCTACTCATTAGTATGTACCTTTACGGTCTTAAGCACTTTGGACAACCTGTACAAATTTTAGGACATAAAAATGCGTTAAAATAACCTTCGGTGTGTTGTCCGTTCTCTGGGGTTTTAAACTTTATAATTTCTTTTTACCACGATAACTAAATAATCACGTTTACATCTACTAAGTAACTTTGAAAAAGTTTATATATGTACCTAATTAAAGGGTAATTAAAATGAAAAAGTTTATTTTAAAAAGGAAGAGAATATTGTATGGCATCACGCTTCACTTAAAACTTCCTACTTAGACGTGCACAAGTTTTTCTAGTGACGTTTTCTTTCCATTTTTAACCAAAGTAATTCTGGTGTTACTCAACAAAAGTGCACGTCATGCAATTTGCAAAGGTAAAGTCAGTCTTTCTCGAAAATTATTTCATGAATGAAGAAATTAATTTAAACTGAATTTAAAAAGAAGAATATGCAAAATAGCTATTATTGTTTCAATTACAACAGTATTTAATTTAATGTAACTTCTAATAGAAAGAAAACATTATTGTTTAAATTAAATCATATTCGTGTTTTGAAGAACAATTACTCTTATTTAATATAATGAAGAATTTCTATTACATCAATTATACTTATATTTCAAACAAATGAAACACGCTTTATTATTTTAAAATAATTTTTATCTAGTATTATTAAACATATACGTCCAGATTCGCTAAGAAAGTTTAAGATTTAGTACTGGTTTAAATTAAGATCTTCTAGTTGGTCAGTTATGTTTTGACAAGTTTTTGTCCTGTCGTTGTTGATAAGACGTCATTGAAAATTTATGAATTATTCGGATATTTCAGCGACTTGCTTGGTCTTCAAATGATTTTCATCTTGGAACAGGTTGCTAGAGTGACTTTAGTTCTATTATTGTCGAAAGTGTATACTAAAATTGCCCTTTTCTTTATAAATTTGCGAAAAAGCTCCGAAATAAATTCATAGTATAAAATGTAGTTGTCTTATTCTTACAGTTGTCAGTTTAAAACTTTTGGTTGTCAAATGAGACCGGACTAGCGTCGGAGAATTTGGCTGATATTGTTTAGACATTCTGTAAACATTTAAATAATATAAAACACTGACGGGAACACCGTAAACTTTTTATATTTATGTCACTCCAAATATAGGATCTGCTTCTTTGCAAAACTGTATGCTTGTGACCTGTAGGGGTACAGGATGCAAGATGGAACTTTGACGCATAACACTGCATTCGAATCTCCTAAATTTACAGCTAGATTTGGTGGAAACCATGTCTAAAAAATACAAATTCGACAATAAACCATATTTAATGTTAATAGTTTTTTAACAATACGTATCGGCTGAGTAAAAAGTCTTATAAAAGACTAGCCAAGAGAGATTTACAAATAAAAAAACAAACTTATTCTTGCAAATCGTTTAGATTTGTTTTACTGACCTTAAAACACTGAAATGAGTTGCCCATCTATAATTTTTGGCGTAAAACGCAATAAACAAGCAGGCTGCAAGCTTAAACGACGATTGAACGAACAAATACCAACAGCACAATTTTAACCCCTCCCTCCGCGAGCAATAGAACTAATTATTCAGCCAACAATAGAACCCATTGAATTAATATGTTTTATTATTTCTCTAATACCTTACATATTTTATAAACAGTGTTTCTTTTAATTGAAATGATATAAGAATAATTCACTTTATGTTTAGATGTTATTATTGAAGCTGTGGTTCTTGCTCGTTTAATAAAATATATTTTAATTTGAATCACACCGCCCACAAATAGCGATTTTTCACCCATTTATATTTGAGCATTCTCATCAAATAATTTAATGTTTTAGCTTGAACAATTCTATACTCTAAGGACTCTAGGGAATAATAATAATTTATAGGTTTCCAATAGTATTTTTGTAATTGAAAAAATGGTAATATAGTTTTTAAAGAAGTAAGACTACTTTTGAGCTCTAATGATAAGTCTATATTTAAAGCAATGCTTTTTTTTTGCTTATTTCAATAAAATATTGTTGAAACAGTATTAACTTTAATATAACCAAAATGAGAGTGGTCAAGAATAATACTATTATTGAAAATAGCATAGTAGTTTTTTCTGTGTGCAGTTGTGGAACTTCGAATACACTGTTCTGCTTTTCAAGCTTATTCTTTTATTCAGAAGGTATGAATAAAACAAGAACAAAGGTAGGATACACAGATTTGAAACATTTACATTAAAAGATTAAGAAACACGAAGCTTCGGCACGGCAGATGCATTGTTCGACTGAACTTGCTTTATTGGACACAGTTAATATCGCCTCTCAATTAAATTCCGGGTACTGTCAAAATATCAACAAATACAACAAACAAGTGGATAGAAATAGATATATTCCAGTAAATGCATGTGTGGCAATTAAAGACTAACACCAATGAACCCCTTGTTATTTTACACCTACTTATTTTTAGCAAAATATCGAATGCGATTTTTTAAAAATTATCTGTAGTGTAGCCACCCCTGTGCTCTAGGCCAAGAGCCGCCACTGGTATGTTAATACTTAGGGTTTAAGTCTACGTGGGCTGGATCAGATAAAAAAAACTTACCAGTTTAAACCTTTTTGTTGTCAAATTAGACCGGTCTAGCGTTTGAGAATCAGGCCGCTAAATTTTGAATCGAATTTTTTTGGAATTTTTATCACTAAAAATTAAAAAAAAATGTAAATAGTTTCGCCCACTGAAACTGCTCTACCCCCAGTCTATTCATCACGTGACAAAGTCAATCACGTTGGCTGTAATCGTCTGGACGCATTACCTCATTTTCCTACGTTGTGTTTATTTCAGGTTCTTTTAAAGTTTGGTACAACAGTAAATTTTATATCAGATTTTGATAGTTTTTAATTATATTTTCCCCTTTTTAGTCTGTCGCATTATAGATAGAAGAAATCAAAGAATCAATCTGTTTTAATCATTTATTTATTTGTACAGCTGTTAGTTATCAATTTCACATTCAAAATAATAATAAAATATATTCAAATAACAATAAAATATGTATAACAATTTACAATTCAATATATTAACATAGGCCTTTGTCTGTCTCCCGTAATTTGTACCCTTTTTCTCTTTTGTCACCTGTTTATGTCTGCGACACTACAGGTGATTTTCCTGACTACACTTTACCGGTGATTTTCTTGGCTGCGCCTTTCCCACTCATAGCGTACACATCTAATGTCTGCGACACTAGATGGTAATCCTCGTGAAATGTTTCTCTACCTATCTTGGCTGCGCCATTTCCCCTCATAGCTCACCCATCTAATGTCTGCGACACTGATGGTGATACTCGTGAAATGTTTCTTTACATGTTGTTTTTCCCAAGACCCCTATACCTGTTACTGTGCGTCTGCAGCGAACCTCTGCATGCACTTTATCTTACCAAAACCCCTATACCTGTTGCTGTGCGCCTGCAGCGAACCTCTGCATGTACTTTATCACTTCGTCCCTTTCTATATATCACCCCTTTTCTGATATTACCCGGTAATCTTGCATTTTATTATTGGTATCGCCCCTCTGACGTGTACGTATAATTTTAATTTACTCTTTAAATATCTTTTTATTCTTTAAATACCTTTTTAACACTTAGTATCACCCCAAATTACGTACACGCTTGGCATAATGCTACTACGTAGGGTGGAAAGCCTCCAGCGGAACCCCACTTTCGGACAGTCCGTGAGGAGCCGAAAACCTGAACAGTGGAACCCCACTGTTAAATTAATTTACTGTAATTAGCCGATTTACAATCAGCACAATACCCAAACAAAATATCGGACACCTCAACGTATAACATATAAAGGTGCAATAAAAGTTAGGAGTCCATCCGCTCATCCGCATGTGTCACTTTTCTTCTCGAGCGAATGTTGTTTTCATGTTACTTAGGTACCGGAAACCTCGACAGCAGCACCATCGCCGGTTATAACCCTTTCTCAAGAAAACCCATCACACCGATTTATATATACCTATTATCTGTTAACGTTCTACAGGTAGCATCATGTCAATATCTACACCCTGCTTTATTTTTTATCATTGCCAATCTTGATAATACGATTGTCAAACGCGATTATTCATATTTTCTCCAACCCAACCCTTTTTATTTTTATTCTTTAATAATGCAGATTACCTTTAATTTATTTAAAACACCCTTTTTATTTTATCTACCCTGTCGGTTTACTGACCTTTGTTTTTTCTTTGTTACGCCAATTAAACCCCGGAAGACAAACTGGCCATCTGTATTTACAAGAAAGGTGCTTTTGCACTAGCCCTAACAATACTGACCCAAATCTCGAAAGCAAAAGTTATTTGACACCATCTGGTACCGTTAGAAATTAGGTCTCTCTTTCACTCATAATTTATGTAAAATAATATTTGATAATCTCATTTTTTTTTATACCTTCATTTTAAATTCTCCCCCAAATGTTGCCCCGTTTTTAAGATTTAGTTTTTAATTTTAAACAGATTACTTTATATCGTTTATAAGATTAACTGTGATGTACGACTGCCATTATTTGATTTAAATAATATGGTAATTTAAATCACAGTAATGGATTTCATTTCGTTACCAAAATACCTATATACACCAGTTAGGTAAGCCTCGGCGTAATCCACCGGCAGCTTAAATCGGCGTACAAGGTACCTCACTAAGTAAAAAGAATCCAATTTTATATAGAATTATTAATGAGATGTAAGTATATGTTTAAGCAGTTTCATGGATTTAATTTCGTTACCAAAGACACCTATATCCACCAGTTAGATCAGCCTCGGCGTAATCCACCGTCAGCGAAATCGGCGTACAAGGTATCTCACTAAGTAAAAAGAAATCCAATTTTACTACTTGCTTAATATCACAACACAAATTAACGTAATTGTACTTTGGACAAAGAGCAAAGGACTTAATGGCAGTTTTTCAACACAGAAAATTTACTAACAGAGAACCCACTGACATCGTCACAACTTAGCTTTTTTTTAAAAAGAGGAAAATTTGAATGTCTATCTGATATTTGAATGCGAGTCGAATGTGAATCTCAATCTGAATCTGAATGCCTTTCTGCCGTCTCATCGAGCGCTTAAGTAGTCGCGCTTCCTCCCTCTGCGGGGGATGTATCGTGGTTTGTTGGTTCCCAGGCTTGGCTGGGCCATCTGGATTCAAGAATTTGACCTGGAGACCTTTTAATCTGCACACTTTTGCCGTTTCCCACGTTTTTAGACTATTTTAAAAACAGAGATTTTTATGTATGCATATTATTAGAATTTTTTATATTTTAGAATATTCATTTTTCTTTAGAGATCTTGCAAAATTTCCCAGATATACCGACCCGGGTACGGGCGGTTTCACCACAATAAGCAATTAAAAAAAATGTGGGATAGGCCCATTAGGCTCCTTTACTAAAAACAAAATTTAATAACAAATCTAAAGACCTCCATTTTGAGGCAAAAATATTGTTGGATTTATCTCTGTGTTCGCGTTTATAAAATCCTCCTTAAGTAGTAACAGTCAAAGGCAAAAATATTTGCCATTATAAGATTACCATCAACCAAATCTTTTTTTACAAAGTAATTTTCTTTCATTTCTCGCCTTCGTTTTCAGGCAACAAAATTGTTGGACTACGAATAATTTGATCAGGGTTGATTGAGTTGTTATTGGCAATTTTAAGACATCAAGGAAGGTAAATTTGGATCCTTTGAAACATATAAATTACACTGACAAAATTATTGCTGTGAAAATTTCGATATCTCAAGCCACAAATGCCTTTGGAGTTAAAATCAAGCAAAGTTCTTCCACAGGTATTCTATTTAACGCCTAATTAGATACTTTGTTGTTAATATTATGTTATAGGTCTATAAGCTGTATTTTTTGGAGCATATGTTACAAGATATACGCTAGATCCCTCGTAGCATACATTTTGGCTACAACGTAAAAAACTATCCAAGAAACAGATTTGGAGTTTCACAAATCGAGTTTCCAATTTTTCACCTTTCTAATTCATGTTAAATTTGATAATTCAAAAGTCAGTTACTAAGTTTTAAAGAAATGTATAAACAGCAACTTTGAAAAGAATTACACTTTGTAATAAGAAACGTGACACCTTACCTTTAGTTTATTACTTGTAAAATATGAACGTAAATTTTGTTTTGCTTTTTAATAAACAAAAGTTTTCTTAATTTATTTTTGGGTAGATCGTAGCACAATAGGGATTTTACAGGAATTGTAAATTTAATAAATTAAGTTTCTTTTCTAATTACAGCACAATGGCATATTTTCAAAGTAACTTGTTTGTTTTTTCATGATTGATTTTGATTTTTGGCAACAATGCTAGACTAGGTGTCATAAATCAGACTTTTAATTAAGTTCTAATCACTTGGCCGGGTTTTACAAGGGAAAAAATTATATAGTTGCAAAAGTTAATATTGAATTAAAAATATCATATTTTTACGACGTAATCTTTTTCTGTTGATTTTTTTCCTTTCTCTCCTATTTCATAAGCCATGCGGGTGCAAATGTACCCCCTTCGCGGCGCCCATGACTGTTATCTGGTTTACCAATTCAAGATTCCCGATATATACAGGGTTCCGATATTAGAGATCCAAAATCGACTTTAGTACAGCCAAAAGTTCATAGTGGTCATTTTGAACACATCTTAAAGTTATAAGGGAAATAAAGGTATATTTTTTTCGCGATTTTTATGTTTTATATGCTTGCCATTTAAAAACGAATTAAGATACGGACCTCGGATTTGCGGTTAAATGTTTTTTTTTCTGAAGACCTTTAAAACGAGGTACCACACGGCATAGAGTTGAATTTAAAAATTTTCACCTCCTTCTAGCGTCACCCCTCAAGGGGGTTGAAGAAGCTAAATCACATAAAAAGTAGATTTATTAACTAATAAGATACACCTAAAAATTTTTGTCTCTATCTTTACTAATAGCAAAGATATCTGCCCATACTTAGAATTTTCGGACATCCTGTATAATATTTTAACTTACATAATTAAATTAACACAAAAAAGAAAGGGGATTTTCTGGGACACTAAAAAAATGTTAAATGTAACCCTTTTCCTCTAACATAATATCATAAAACATCGATCTTTAAAGACGGTTAAAAATTATACCTAAATATTTTACAACGCGTATAAAGCCAGTCTTTTCACAACCACTTTGTCGGCACTAAAACGTTCGTAAATTGTAACTGACAAAGACGTTTAACGAATACGTTAAGCCGAAAAAATGGGCCGTAAATTACATTTTAACTTTTATTCCGATCGTTTGCAATACGGATTTCATGTTTTACCGAATATCAGGCAGCTGCAAGCGATGCTTAGTACTTTTTAAAAAAATTAATCTTGTTTGCTAAAATTTAACGTCCAGATTCACTAAGAAGGTTTAAGATTTAGTACTGGTTTAAATTAAGATCTTCTAGTTGATCAGTTATGTTTTGACAAGTTTTTGTCCTGTCGTTGTTAATAAGACGCCATTAAAAATTTATGAATTATTCGAATATTTCAGCAATTTGCTTGGTTTTCAAATGATTTCATCTTGGAACGGGTTGCTAGAGTGAATTTAGTTCTATTCTTGTCGAAAGTGCGTACTGGAATTGCCCTTTTCTTTATAAATTTGCGAAAAAGCTCCGAACTAAATTCATAGTATAAAAATTTAGTTGTCTGATTCTTACAGTTGCCAGTTTAAAACTTTTGGTTGTCAAATTAGACCGGACTAGCGTTGGAGAATCTGGCTGTAAAGTTTTAAGCCTCCGCGGGTCGCGCACGGTCTATGAGACCGGGTCACGACTAATATGCGCATATTTCTGGAAATACGATTTGATGGGGGTGCTCGTTCAATCTACCTTCCTTATCTTATTTACGCTCTCGAATTAATGGTTTCGAAACGGATGTCGTTTGTTGCAGTTGATCTAAATTATAGCGTGATCCGGTGCATCCAGACCGGGGTGACCAGTGGTGTCATATTTTACGCTAGTATTCAACTATATTGTTTTATGAAGAAAAAAAGATTTAGTCTAGTATTCTGTGCTATGTGATCCTACGAGAAGGAAGAAGAACATTTACAGAAGTTATTGCAAGAGGAAGACCATACGAATACACCTGCTGTAACAATTTATAATGACGAATCTGACCCAAATGAATCCAATCATGGTGGAGTGGATTATATAAGGATTGTTTGTATGCGTAACTATTTAAAAAAATATAATAATTTCATATAACAACTTAAATTTGAGTTTTATTGTTATGTACTTTAATATGATAAATTTAGATTTCAAGAAAATGTAAAAGTTGCGGAAAAAAGTTATGTACAAAATATAGGCGCAACTCGCGGGGGGTTAAATGCAAATTTAAAGACAATTTGAATCGTGCAGCAAAAATATTCCCTGTGCTGGTACGTAAATATCATAATAGAAATAATAAAAAAGTTTCTGTAAATTCAGCATTAGTGGGAAATGTATAGAGAAATGTATAGTTTCACTGCTACTAATATATTATCGTCTATTACTTGCTTCTAGAATTATAAATCACTAGAAGGTCCAAAGCATTTACGGTGTTTGTTATGGTTGAATGCTTTGGGTTCTTTAATAACGGAAGCCGTACTGGAGCCTTGTTATTTGTAAAGAGTAACACACATTATATACTGTTATAGTGCGGCTCTTTAATGCCCAACCTTTTTAATTTTTGAACCGTTACTTTTAGAAAAATGAAAATTGGTGTACGGTGATTCACCGATTAGTACAAAAATACTATGTCTTGGTACGCAAGTGACTCTCGAAAAGTCAAGATGGTGTATCTTGCGATACACCATTTAAAAGATCTTCTTGAGTATTGTACAATTCTAGAATATTACGTCATTATTTGCCCTGAAAGCACAATCGCGACTTGTTGAAACAAATATTTTAAAAATAAAATTTAATGTATATTGCTAGTCTTTTAATAGGCGGTTTTTAAATACGCTTCTGATGATAGCAAGAAGTTAAAAATATTATTAAGCCCTCCCCAAATCTCGCAATGTCATTTCCCAGTAAACATAAGGTGGCTGCTGCAGGAGCAGACAGAAACCGCATTGCCGAAAGCCGCATCCGGCCCGAAAGACGACAAACCCCGCGTATTGTAGACCGGGCATGTCCTCTTTGCAGCGGCGCGGCGGCCCATGGAACGTAATGCCGCTTATGGGCCACTAGCGGCATTACACTATAGGGCGCAGGTTGGGTTGGTTGGAGACCCGCTGCGGTGTCCGTCCACTAGTACATTAGCCAAATACAGTGGAGCCCAAGCACACGGAGAGGTGCAGTACCTAATCCGTGGATTTAATACAAATTTAAGATGGTTGGGGCATTTTAGAAAGACTTTTACAGAAAAATATCCACGAAAAATTAACAAAAATAATTTGCACTTGCTGCTATATCAATTCCATATAAAATATTTTAAATATGAATTCTAAATATTTGTCCCTAAACCTGGCGTATGCCGGGCTAAAATGCAATTATTTTGACTTATTTTTTTTCCGTAAAAATGTTTCTAGAATAACCAATGCTGGCCCTCTTAAATTATATACATACATTTGAGTATACCGCTCATTTTGTTCTTTATAACAACGCGCTGAACATCTCTGCTCCCAGTATTTAAATAGCTATTTGCAGATTAACAAACATTGCTCATTTTTATTTTAACAAATAATAAATTTAACTCATCACTAAACTAGTTTATAACTTTTCTAGTTAGGAAAGTAGTAAAATGGCAGAAGATAAGGAAACAAATATTAAACTATAACAATTTATAAAGTAGCCAACAAATTTATTCAAAAACATATTTACAAACAAAACAAGGAAAATAAACAACGAGGTCACCACTATAAATGCTACAATACGCATTCCAAAAAAAGCGCCAAACACGTTTACAAAGCGTCTATACCCACGCTTCTACACAAACTGGCGGTTCATATTGTCGAGTCTTGTAAACTCGGAAATTTACTATCACGCATGCTCATTGACAAGTGGTAACCATAGGTTAACCATCTTCAACAAAGCCTGTTAAGAACCGAATGCAGTGCGAAAGCTGATTTTCGCAACTGGACTGCATCGTTTTTGATGTGCCGATTTCATGACGCTTTAGGCTGGAAATTCATCGCATGGAAAAACACGCGCGTACCGTATGAAGTCAGAAAATGGCAAAAAGAGTTGCAGACTTCCCACCAGTGCCTAATTTTAACCACAATTTATATTTTATTTCAATTAGTGTGGGCCGGGGAGGGCTTAATAATATTTTTTAATCCCTTGCTATCATCAGGAGCGTATTTTCACACTGCCAATTAAAAAACTTCAGCAATATTTATTACATTTGTTACATCTTATTTTTAAAATATTTGTTTTAACCGGATATCCGTTATAAATAAAAAATATCTTTAACTTAGCCTTTTTCTAGTGACAAAATTGTGGTGGAAAGGGGATGTACAACATATAATATTAAATTGCTCAATCTATATAAATATATACGTACGTCTTAAAAAGTTACTTTTAGTTTTGTCAAATAGACCAATTAACAGAAAGTTTTAAATATCACGAAATGATAAAAGCATACATTAAAAAAGCTATTATTTTCTATACTAGTCAACTGAATCTATGAAGCTTCTAAATAAAAGAAAAGGAGAAAAAGAATGCTGGCCAGTTGTTTTAAACCAGCGAGTGTTACGGAACACAACAACACATACAAGTATATTGCTGACTCATCGGAAATAAGAATAAGGACTTTGCTTTTAAATTAGGTAAGTATACTCTTCTAGATCGTAAATTTATACATATAAGTAATATTATTATTTTCATTAAATAACAAAAGAAATGTTTAAAGAACAAGAAATATCATCTTCCTGGGAAGCCATTTCATATGCGTAATATTTTATTCACGTTTCCTGATATTCTTCTTCTTATTTCTTTTATAAATTTTTATTTACTTATTTTCTAATGGTTGTATATTTAGTAATTTTTGCGTCAAAGCCAAAAAATGTGTTCTAACTAATTTACACACAATACAAATACTGCTTAAATATTGCGCAAACTTTAACACGTCAAGTTGTGCTAAAGGCTGCGCAAATTGTGCGACCAAATTTTCACAAACTAGACATATCTAATAGCGGACCGTTAATAATTAAATTAAATCAAAACGGGGAAGAATAATAATTTCAATGTTTTTGTTAGATTTACTTAAGTTATCACTAAAGTTTGTAATTAACAATACATTAACATCAAAGTATGGAATAATTCTTATACATATTTTATGCTACAATTTTGCGATGCAAGTTCCATAAAATTTTATTGAAATTTACTTTCTGGCTTTTACATTTCATTTAGATTTATGCAGCTTTAAAGCTTAAAAGTAGCGGTACAATTTATCGAGAATAAAGTTTTGAAAATAGTTAAAAGGTTTTTGGTGTTGCGTTATTATTTACAGGTTTACGTAAAGTCATATTAGATAAATATTGAATGTAATATTTACACGACTCTTTATTATCTGTAAGGCTGTAGTAAACTGGCCGGAAAAATTAATATTTATGGTCAGGGTTAACGTTTAATTGTATTTTCTGGACCTCTGAACAGCGTCTTTGAAAACCAGATAAAAAATACGTGTTACCTCGCTCTTGCTTCCATGTCTCTATCCCCCTTCGGCATTAAATTAATAGATGTTTGGTGTTGTTTGGAATATTGGTATTTGTTCATCTTAAACGTTTTTAAAAGAAATCTATTTTAACGGGATTTTACTATAAAGGTAAACAGAAACATTATTTTTATGCTGAGTCGCTGCATGGAAAAAATTATTGATACAATTGGTAACTTATTCGGAATCATGTAATTTTTGTCAGTGGAGGGTACCATTTGTTAGAGCAAGCTTAAGGAGCTTATTGTTGCAAAGTAGCATTTATGAATATTTTTCTTCAATCTGAATTCATACCAGGATTTACCGGTTTCGATATATGCAGTGAATTTTATAACACCCTGTATAAGAAATCTAACGGTTAGTTCTTCAAATAACAGCTTTTACCAATGATTCAAATAGAGAAAGAGCGTGACGCGGTAATGTTTGCATATTAGGTATGCGAAACAGAGTATTTATTTGGTACCGAAACAAGTACAGTATTGTTTAATCCGATTTAATGTTTTGGTAGGTACTAATCAAAACAAAAGTTTTAACAGGTGACAATAGAATTAGCATATTTGAAGTTTTATGATGGTATCAAGTTAATAAAGAGTGTTAGTAAATATAAAACTCGTACCAAACCAAACTCAACCAAATAATGATGTATAGACTCCTCAGCAAACTCTGGTAGAACTCGTCAGGAATCGGAACGCGCGACCGATGACTCGCAACCCGCGAGTTATCTCGAGGTATCAATTTCGCCTTTAATGAACCTTAGCTCTTAGATAGTGCTTGCTATGAATTATAGCCTCTTTTGTTTAGCAAATAAAACACCTATGTCTCAAAACACTTAAACTCCATTAACAAAAATAAAATAAAAATTGACTTTACAAAGGTAAACTTAAAACTAATGAACCATAAAATAATTAATTTGGATGAAATTAAAACAGGAGAAGTGATATAGACAGGCCTTTATTTAAATGAATATGAAGCAATAAATTTTATCAGTGATAATTTAAATAAAATTATAAATCAAAAGAACAATAAGGCTTTACAGGAAAATCTAGGCTTCTTTGATAATCCCCACGAATTATAAAAATTGAAAATCCCCCACTCGGGTTGGTCAGACCCAAAACAAATTAATAAATTGTCTTACCCAAAATATTCACTGCACTTTAGCAAAGCTTATATGAATTTTGGAAGAAAATATCCAAGAGCAAAATTTTCATAACAGAAACTGATCAAACAGTTAGAACACTAAAATAAAAATAGTTAAAACGAACGTTGATTACGAACTGATTTTGAATATCTAATTTAGCTTAGAGGTAACCTAATGGTACCGACTATTTCTTAATTCATCCCCGTATGAACTACCCTTTTTACCCTGTGACTAATGGTAGCTCTTTTTATCCCTCCAAATCTCGTTTGGGCGTATGTCCCTTAGGTTTCGGTCCAATTAAAAGAATTGACTTTACAGATTTCTTTACTCAGTCGGTTTGCATGTCCAAAAAGGCTAAATGTTAAGTTTTAGCTATTTGACATAAGATGTCACTATGAGTTTCTAATTTTAATGAAATTACTGAATTATTACTATTTTTGCACTCTCTCTTTCCGGTAATAATATATAAAGGTATCAAATATCTACATTATTAGATTAACTAAACTTTCAAAGTAATAAAAAAATCCTATTCACCATTATTTAAAACATCTTATCTGTTTCATTGATATATGCATTTTTATAATATGTGTGAAGTAGGAAAAATCACTTTGATCACATATTGTTATGAACATATATGTTGCAATTTTCAAGAAATAATCGACATTTTCCTGATTTTTATGCCATTAGAAAAATGGGTCCATAATTATGTGTGAATGTCTTTGCGATGGTCTTGCCATATGTGTTATCTTTTTGACCGGGAAGGGTCTAGAAATATTGTCCCAAAGTTTATGTTTCCCCTGGTCGTAAAGTTGATACTGACAGGTTTATGTAAAAAGGTTTTTAAAATCTTAGAAGTTCTTAATCTCGCTTTTATGTGAGTTTTGAAAACTAATATTTATATCTGATATTTTGCCATTTTATTACCTTTTTCTGGTATTTTAAACCTCCCTTATCCCCAGATGTTAGACCACATGTTCGCTTTCTGTGAGAAAACTGAATATCGAAAATTATGGCTTTTAGATTATTCTTTGTTCAGAATTTTAGACAATTCCAGTAATAATTACCATCGAGTAAATTTTAATAGTCCATTTTATTACACTGCTATTATAAAACTCATGTCGACCAACTTTATGTCAGAATAAACTGAATGAAATTAAAAGCACTGAGAGTTTTAGCGTAGAAAACTTTAATTTCCTGACATTTATGTCTTAAATTTTACAGTTATTTAATATTTAAAATCGTGTAACCTCTTCGAAGTTTCTACAAGTCCTTAGTGAAAGATGTATCATACTATTACAAGTTATGAGAGCTTTAAATACATGAATATACGAAACAAAATGAACCAATGTTTGTTTATTGATAATAAACATATAAAAAAATCCAATATCAAAGAACGATAATGGATGATCTGAAAAAATGAGTGGCAGTCACAGTTTTTTATATTATTTGTTGTATCTGCTTCAAATAATTTCTGTATATTAGGATGAAAGCTTAGGAAAAACAATAAGATGTATAAAAACCGTGCTGCTTAAGATGAAATCAAAAATAAGCTTACCCTTTTCAGTAAAAAAGGAATATGTTTTGATTTATATGAAGTCAAAACATTTCTTACGTTTGATAAACAACTCATATTTCAGTTTTTTGTGATGAGTGAATGAACTGAAATATGTAGGATTTGGTAAACAACAAGACGGTTGACAAAAAAAATTATCCACAAAAATTCACTGCATAAGTTAAAGACTAAATTAAAATTGATTAGTTGACGTATTACGTTTTGATAGGTTTTGGTCATATCATTGTTACTAAGTCGTCAATAAAAACTTATGAGCTCTTGTACTAATAATAATAATAGACTTTATTAAGACACAATAGGAGTTACAATAAGAAGTTGGTTATAAAAAACAAATTTAAGGGCAAGGTTTAGCTAAGACCATAACGGAAACAGCTATTCTTACACCTAAACGTCCAAAAGCAACCGTTATTATGATGCCAATTTAGCCGGAACATAAAATTTCGACGTCACAATCTCGGTATCAAAGAGTACTGTCATATGATCATAGGTTTCCAGACCTTTCTCTGCCATAATCCCCTTGGCAGCTCTAATTTTATAATCGATTTTATAATGTTAGCGTTGCTTTGTTGTTTGTTTGATAAATAGAAAGTTTGACAGTCGGCTCTCCGGCTATATTGTTTCTGCTGATTGCTTGTTTTCTAAATGATTTTTGTCTTGAAACGACTTACCATAATAAGATTAGTTTTGTGTCCACTGATGGACATAGGGATGGACATAGGCCTCTCGTAAATAATGCCACTCATTTCTGCTCTGTGCCGCTGGCATCCAGTTCGGTCTTACATCCTCTGCCCATCTTGTTGGTGGTTCTTTATTTCGGCAGGCTGCGTGTCTTGGCCTCGATTCAAGAATACTTCTGGTCTATCGGTTACAGGATGTAATATTTTTTGCAATATGTCGGACCCAATTTCATTTAAATGTGGATATTCTTCTAACAGCATCCGTTACAACAGATGCTAGCTGGACGCTCTTCAGCATCTTTGTGCCTTTGTCAATTCTATCCGAAATCAGAATGATATCATCTCCAAATCTCAGGTGGCTTAAGTGTTCGCCGTATATGTTGATTGCCAAATCATTCCATCTGTCTCCGTGAGCATGTTGTACTTATTCAAGCAGGTTTGTGAATAGTTTCAGTGATATGGTCTCTCCTTGTCTAACACCGCGCTACTGTCTTTATAAATTACAAAAAAAAAACTCAAAAATAATTTTAAGATATATCTTAGTTGCCTTGTACTTACACTTACCAATGTTAAAAAGCCTTGATTGTCAAATTAGAGAGGCCTTAGCGATGGTGAATTTACCAGCTAAATTCTTCATGTCTGATCTAGATCATTAAGTAATTAATTCTAAAACTCATAAATTATTTTGAAAGGAAACTATATAATTTTTATTTGATCCAGTATCCAATTATTTTTCTCCGTTTTATTATATTAAAATAAATAAACACAGTATTGCTAGATTCGTTTATTTGTTAAATGCTTAGGCCTTGCTGGGCCCTGTGTATCTAACTCTTCATATATAGGTTAATCCAGGCCGATCGCGTCGTTGGCTTAACCTGCTTCTTGTCATTGGATGTCAGCATTGTTTTTCCAAAGTACGTAATTTTAAACTATTCAGCGTCGGGCACTCGCTGAAAATATGAGAGAGAGGTTTATCCTCTTCCAGACACCATATACATTCGGAGTCGTAACCGTCTCTAATCCTGATATGTCCCTTAAGGTGATAATGTCCAGTCAACAAACCACCTATGATTCGAAGATCTTTTCTACATAACGAGAGTAGTTCCTATGCGAGGCGTTCACTTGGAGTTTCTACGTGATCTTTGGATTACCTCATTCCTGAAATTCCCCTCCAGCGTTATATACAAACTTAATTCCAAGTCAGTCAGTTAATTCTCTATTACCTAAAACTCTTGCATCATCAATGATAAGTTGAGGCCCGTTGGGATTATGTGCTGACCCAATTTTCGCCATACGGCACGCTACCTGATTAACCTCGATCTCTAAATGTCCAGGAATTCACTAGGGTTTCACGGTATTTGCTCGCCCTGCTTAGTTTTAAGAATATATTTGTTCAGATGTAACAGCATATGTCTTCAGCTGCTCTACTATACGCAAACATTTCCTACTCTGTTGGCATTAGCCCCACAGAGGTATAGCATTGCAAAAAAGCACTCATTCAGCTTAAAAAACTGTTGAATAGTTTCGGAGAAAATCAAAGTCTCTGACACCTTTTTCCTTACAAGAAATTCCTGCACCAGCTCTTTCATGGATTTAACATAACAAGTGTAGGAAGAAGTCGAGTTCCATATCACCAAAGATTTTTTAAAATTTTCCCTAAACTAATTCAAGGAGTTTATTGGTGGTTTATTTATGTAAAGTTGTTATTTTATACACTACTCTTTTTTTATTTATTTGTTTACAATTGGAGCAAGAAGTTTATTTATATTTAATCTACAGATATTTATTAAAATAAAAGAAACTCGAAAACAAGTAATAAAATTTCAATTAGAATGATAAACTGCTCGTTTAATGGAGTGGTGTTTCCACCAAAAAAATAATAAATTTTGTATTAGATGTTTATTTTCTCATACGTAACCAGCAATACCAATAATAGTAATTAAATAATTTTTTATATTTAACTGTATAATTATTTAATATCACCAAAAAAAAATACAAAAACATAAGGGTAAACCATTAGAGTTGTCAGTAAGACCCAATAAAACATTTATCTTCAATGTTTTAAAATTTTCTATTATAAATATACTTGATGCTGTGATGTAATTTTATGAATTTTCCAACTGGATTCACTACGGTAGCCACCGAACTCTGGTCCTCAATCGTGTGATAAATTCTGCTTTTTAGAAAAAAAATAGTAACATGTAGATATAGGTAAGAACAACTATTCGGGCTAAGTTGCTTAGAAAACGCGTGAATAACTTAAACAGTTCGCCCCAGTATAAATAGTTTTCATTAGTTCGACATAAATTCTTCACAGCATTTTGAAGGATTTTAAATTGAGAATATTAGGAGCGCCTCGCCATCTCTTCATGCCTGTAGAATCGTTATTAAGGTTATATACAATGATGGATCAAGGTTTCCCATCGTTGGCGGTCCTCTGCCTCAAGGGGATTTGCTTGTTGACTTATACTATTTTTTATTTGGTCTGGCCAGCGCGTCGAGGGCGGTCCTCTAGGTCTCCTGCCCTCCACTCTACCCTGCATCATGGGCAGATACAGAAATTTTAAAGTTGTATATTATCTCTGTTGCTACTTACGGGACCCATGCCAAGTTCAGGGGTTTTAATAGTAAGCCTACTAGGAATATTTAGGGTAAAGAAAAAAAAAACATAATTTGCGAAAAAAAGTTGAAATTTTGGTACGCCATCAACCGTGGGGTTTAGGTTCATAGGCTATAAGGCTAACTGCCCCCGTTTTGAATGACTCAATAAGATTTTTTGAGGTTAGGCTGAAATTCTTATCCATACCCTAAAAGCATTGCATCCTTGAGCATTCAAATTCACAGGTTTGTTATTTTATTGCGTTTACTCTTATATCACGCAGTCTTCGAGCATTCAGACGAGTCTATGCACTGGCGCACCCAGGACTTTGTCTGGGGGGCTATTTTGTCTTGGGGGGGGGGGGTTGGGTTTGCTTGGGTTGGGGCTGACAGTCTGCAGCGAGAGGTGCGGTATCATATATAATTCGATGAATTTTTCAATGTATAGTGTACTTTTTAAATTATTTTTGTGTCTAGGATGTTGGTTCGGGGGGGGGGGGGGCTGCAGCCCCCAGCCCTCCCCCTAGGTGCGCCACTGAGTCTATGTATACAAAATTTCGACTGCAGAGATTTTTTCTTGAGGTTAGAACGTGGTCATCGTTCGATTTATTAATTCTCTTATTGAATTCCTTTTATAAACGTACGAAAAACTTTCCAATTCCTAACTATTATACAATTTGTACGTTTTAAATACATTCACCCAAGTTTTTTCAAGGTTAGGTTGAAATCCTAATCTATTTTCGCTGAGAACACGCGCAGTATTTCTCGTGATGTCAGCGAGTTATGATTAAGTTATAAGGTAGTACCGGGTAACATTGACACATCTTTGGAAGTTATTTTTTTACTCGTTTATGGTTATCATCAGAAATTTGTAAATATAAGTGTAATTAAGTTACTTTAATAGAAGTACACGACGAGTAGTAATTTCGTGTTTACTTTGAAATCGTAGATTTAGAAAAATATGTTTAAAAAGTATGCAAGTGTCAATGTTGCCTCTCCATGTTGGTAAGATTGACACCCCAGTTAAACTGCCTATAAAACTATGTTTGCTAATGGTGCGGTATTATTGACTAAAATAAGTTAATTGTACACTGTTTTTGGTTGTTTTTTTTTATTTCAACATAAACTTTGTCTTCAAATATTTTATAATATTAAAAATAGAAATGAAAAATGAACAAAGTAAAACAGAAATAAAAAATAATTATTGGAGCTTTTCCATTGTTAATAGAACCAAAATTTGTGGTAAATACGTGCATTCCTGGACGAATAGTAGGGTCTGGCAAAATTCTTACTATGTCTTTGAACAAAACTGTGGCCTCGTCAGCAACGTTTGGATAAACAAAATGCTTTTCTTTCCGTCTCAAAAATGCCACTGTTGCTGTCCGAGTATCAGAAACAATTTCTTTTACTTTTCCAACGTAATGATACACAGTTTATGTTTATCAACAGTACACTTTACAAGAACCCAAGAATTCGCCGTAATTTGACTAGGAGCAATCTGTACCATCTCTAGTGCTGTGTTGTGGCAATCCTTATGCTCTTCTTCAAACTCAGACACATGCCTCAGAAACATGCATTCTTTTTTAACGTACCAGTGCTAGGCGCGATATTTGCAAAAGTGTCAATGTTTACCCCCTGTCAATGTTACCCGGCGTTACCTTATAGCTTTGCATCAGAATGAAGCACCATTTTTCTCTATTTTGACTAGTTTTTTAAGTTTAGAAACAAATCCTGACCTGATATAGTAATTCTGATGTCAAATTCATGTTCAGCAGCTCAAATTGTATAGGGGTAGGGACGTCTAGTCTACCGATTATAAAACATTTTTTATTTTGTGGGGCTGTGTAATTCATTTGTGATGTGGAGTTCTTCAAGGATTAGTAGGCTCGTTCTACTTGCCGGCCATGGGATGCGCAACATCCTTCTCCAACACCTCATTTCAAAAGCATCTATCCGGTGTTTATCAGCAGCCATGATGGTCCAGGACTCAGATCTGTAGGAGAATATTGAGAACACCGTGGATCGAACAAGAGCCATTTTTCTAACAGTTGTTATTTGTTTGTCTGCCCATATTTTCCTCAGGGTGCATCGTTGTTCGTAATATTGCTATGCGTCTCTTAATATCCGCTTTGAGTTATCGAAGATCCTAAGTAAATAAACTCGTTTACCATTTTAGTATTAGGAAGTAGATTATTTAAGTAGTGTTGTTTCTATCGATCACCATGAGTTTGGTCCAAGTTGATTTCTAGACCTTGATCATTGCTTTCATTAGTGACCAAATCGAGCATTCTGGCCATCTCCTCCTTATTTTTTACTATTAAGGTGATGCCGTCAGCGTATCGGAGATTATTTAAGGTCTTGCTGTTGATCGTTGTCTCTCCTTCGTAGCCCTTTAAAGCACGTCTCATTATGTATTCGCCATACGCATTGAACACTGTGTAGTCACAAACACATAAACAACAAAGGCTTGTTTTCTTTACTATAATTTACTGAATAAATAAATCGTTGAAAAATAAACCGGTCTTAATGATGTAAGGAGTCCAGTTCGAAAAAAAATCCTATACAATGGTTTTCTGCTGGTCACAGTATAATACCACCTACTCGGCTTCCCTGCTTACTTTCATTGGATCTATCGAAAAAAGCTCAAAAAGATTACCACAAAGTGGATATTTCAGTTTCGTTATCCCGTGTTTATTTTTCACAAAAGCATAAGGCCTGTTTTTAACAGAACAGAAAATCTTTATAAACAGATTCTTTAAAGCCAAATCCTATTAAATATGTTTGTGGTATTGCAGTAGCCAATTATTTTCGAACAGTATTTATTTTTTTATTATTAGAACGATCCCTGGCAAACAGCTAATTAGAAATAACTTATTTTGTTTTGAAGTATTTATTTACTGTTTAATTTCAGTTGAACCAATTTAAAATAAATTAGATGTTTGGCATGAGAAAACATTTTACTTCGATGCTTCTTGTCAGCATGCGAACAGGAAAAGTACTGCGGTTTTTGGAACGATGAATACTTTAAAGTTTAAAGGGCAACTTGTATTATCTGTTGGTATATTAAGGTTTTTATAACAATATTAGAGCATTTAGCAAGAATATAATACCACAATCGATTGTAGACCATCCAAGAAACAAGTATACTCTGCGAAATTTGAACTAATCAATGATTTTTTGACGTGAACCCAAAATTTGATAATATTAAAAGCACTAAATTAACTTTTAAAATCTTTTTTGCTTAAAGTTGTTTTTCTTAATTATTATCTAATGTTATGTAGATAGTAGTAAAACAACCAAACTATGCAATACATGTACAAAAAAAGACCCAAAAGCAAGAATACTGAGTGGGTGATAAAGAGAAAATGAATGAAAAAGAATTAAAATAAAAAGTTACAACCTATTAGAAATGAAGATAAACAACTTAGAATTTGGAAACAGGTCTAGTTAGGTTGAACTTTACCTATTTATAATAGTAACCTATTCTATTAATGTTATGTAGATAGTAGTAAAACAACCAAACTATGCAATACATGTACAAAAAAAGACCCAAAAGCAAGAATACTGAGTGGGTGATAAAGAGAAAATGAATGAAAAAGAATTAAAATAAAAAGTTACAACCTATTAGAAATGAAGATAAACAACTTAGAATTTGGAAACAGGTCTAGTTAGGTTGAACTTTACCTATTTATAATAGTAACTTATTCTATTAATATATAAAAATACGTAACAAGTCACGTAATAACATCTATGCAGCAATCATGTGGTATTACTTATAACGTAAAAACATCTAATTTACAAAATATGACGGTCAAGTTTTAGAAAAGAACCTTGCCAACTGAGATCATAGGGTGGTCACATAATATTTTTGTTCATGATCAATTTTCTGAGATGGTATAAAATTATATTTTTGATCTATCTTGATTCTGTAACTTTAATTTAGATACAAGTCTGTAGCAGATATTTCCACCAGCGAAAAAGAAAGAGGACGATTCATTAAAGTCAAATGTTGGTGATTTCCTAAAGGGATAACTTAATTTAAAAGTATGTATTCAGATATTTAAAATAATAAGTGAGTCTAAACCAAAAGAATTCAAATATTTTATGGCATAGCCGGAACAAAATGATAAATAAACATATCTATTTGCAATAGTTAAAATAAAGCAGGTATAAAAAAAGTCAATTTTTACATACTTACACCTGGTATTTACTACACACTTCATGTATTTGGCATCCTGACAACTTATTTTAAGTTACTATATAAATTTATATTACAGTTAAATACCATGAAGGTGATGATATGGCTTTAACAATTGATTTTCTCCGTCTTATAAACATAATACTTAAGATGTTTTATACAAAGATTTTTTTTACTCTTTTAGTATAAAACAAAAAAAAAATTAGCAATGTTTCTCAAGCAGCTTCTTTCTTCTACATTATATTATGGTTTACATAACAAACATGAACTTGGAGGATTTTTATAACCTTATTGTGTAATATTTAGCAGGTCATTTAAAAAAGAAGTTTACAAATACATACATACTTACCGCCCAGGTTCTTTCATGTAATATTTGGTTTCTGGCTTTACTGATTTAGCCATAAAAGATGTAGGGCGACAAGAAATAGATGATATAATACAAATACCTTTTTTTCTAGACAAGATATCAAAACAAAATTTCAGGCAGTCAAATGTGGCATAGATCTGCATTTTTTGATGATGACAGGGTTGTCAAATTTTGATTCATTTTTACGTCTCTATTATCAAATTTTTATTTGTAAATACTGTGTACCTATTTTTACTTATCTCTGAGTATGTTGACATTTTAAATACGTCATATATGTCTTATTTCTCACTTTTTGGCATCCAAATATCTGTCTTAGAAATTTGTATTTGTTAATTTAGAGTTATGTGTATTATTTAAAATACTAATAGCTTTGGTAAGTTAAAGTTAAATAAGTATTGGCGACTTAAATTAAGATCATGATATTTGACATCTCTGTCAATTCTGTCGTCAAGTAAGCCCTTCTGCCCCGTTACAATTCAGCTGATTGTAGTTGGCTTCCTTAATTTGAGTCGCCAATAAAGGTGAAATTATATGTTTCCCAATACCATGAATAAAGAAATAAACATATTTGGCGAGATTTTCCAACACTAGTACGGTGTAACTTGGCAACCAAGAGTTTTAAACTGACAAGTGTAAAAATAAGACAGCTAAGTTTTATACCATGAATGTGTTTCTGAGTTTTTTCTCAAATTTATAAAGAAAAAGGCAATTTTAGTCGGTACTTTCCACAATAATAAAACTGAATTTATTCTATTCAAATATTAGCATAACTCATAAGTTCTTAATGACCACTTATTAAAAATGGCAGGAGAAAAACCTGTCAGAAATTAACTGATCGACTAGAAGATCTTAATTTAAGCCAGTACTGAATCTTAAACCCTTTAAGTGAATCTGAACATCTAAGTAATTCACAGTGTTCTAAATTTAAAAAATCTAAAAAAGTAGTTTAAATGTCAAAAAGCGACAAGTCACTGTCATAGTCAAAAGATATAAAATTGCCCCATTTGACTACCAAAATTTTGGGATACCGTCTCCAGGAACTGAACCAGTATTTTATGGCACCAGGTATATAGTTATTTTATTAATATGTTTAAAGCAAATCAAAAAAAAAAATTAACGGCCAGATTCTCCAGCGCCAGTCCGGTCTAATTTGCCAACCAAAAGTTTTAAATTGACAAATGTAAGAATAGGACAACTAGGTAAGTTTTATACTATGAATTTGTTTCTTAGTTTTTTCGTACATGTATGAAATTTTTGTATATACTTTTCACAATAATAGGAAAAAATTTATTCTAACAACACGTTTCAAGATGAAAATTATTCGGAAACCAGTAAATCGAAGAAATATTAGAACAACTCATCATAAGTATCGTAAAGCAGTAAACTTACTGCTGATACTACTAGTTGTATATTTCTCTCTAATTGATAAGCTATAAAAATCTAAATTCAGGGTGCAGAGAAGAATGTGGTCCACTAATATGATACCTAATCAACTGCAGTAAAAAATAAGTATATGTACTGTTGTTCGGAACCACGTATAGATATTTATTGTTACCTACCCATTATTAACTAGCCAACAGGTAACATTGAAACGAAAAGTGTAAAGTGTGACACCGAAAACAGTTTGGTCATATATATTTTAACCCATTTTCAAGAAAAATTAAAATACAGTTCAGAGAAAAATCGAAATTTTTGCTTTAAATGTTTACAGATGTTATAACAGAATTGTTTAAATACAATAGGTAAATGAAAAATAGTATCCATGTTAGGCAGTCACAATTTAGTCTTGCCTGATGCACCATCCAATGAAAACAAATGTTTTAAAAATAATTTGTTTAACTTTTTACCTTTGTGTCCGAGAAAGAATCTCAAAAATTTAGTTGAAAACTTTCTAATTTTGCCAAAAAAAATTTAGAATATAAAAAATTTCTATTTATTAGATCAATCTAAAACTAAAAATAATTTTTTAAAATTTTAAAAAGTTATTTTTAGCCGGATCAAATTATAACAAAGTTGGTTTCGACTCGTTTAAATAATGCTTTATTATACCAAAACTGAGCACAAATTTAATTATACTATCTGTTATGCATCAAACTTCCACACTTTGATTTTGAAAACAACCTTATACAAGTAGGTGGAATAATTTATCCAATTAAACTTTGACCGGGAGCGAGAGGCTTTATTTTCAGTAACAATTTTAAATTGATATAAAAATAATTAAAATCTACTTGGGAATCAAAGTAAAACGTAACAAATAAAACGGTGTTTACTGAGCTACAAAATAACATTATAAAAGCTTTTTAAAGGGCTGTATTAAGTATTATTAACAATATTAAATTGTGACAGTCTACAGGAAAATAGAAAATGTATTGCTGAATTTGACGATCTTACCCTGAGAAAATTTGATTAAATTATTGTAGGTATATTATTTATAGTAGCAACTCCTAACTTATTGTTGTCATTTTGCGTAATCGTTAAGCCACTTTCAGAGTTCTAGATCATTTGTAATGGATGTCGCAATGAAATAAATCCACTTTAAGACGACGATTTGTGAATGTTAACGATACTTCAGAATTACGTCAGTCCTAATTCAGTTCAAACATTGTCATCCCAGAAAGTGCCGCAATATGACATGCTTGCCATGTCGTGACAAATTAGTGGGATCTCTTCTAATTTTCACTATTTGAAATCCCATTTTTTTATTTGGCGCCCAAAATAACTGTTTTAAAGATATCTTGCGAGAAAATATCCTGGAAATAACTCTTTTGCTGTTCGATCAATCCAAAGACCCTGTCGCATGGCAGTACAACAAAAAATTTGTTCTAAATAACTTTCAGAGTGAAAGTATCCGAAACTGTTATGTACGGGCAAATGGCCGCCATTTTTATATTTGACCGCCGCGCATTGATTGCTATACATTATCAACATATCAACACGTCAACTTTACAAGGATGTTTAAAACACCAGACTGGCCCGACTACCACTTTGGCCACTTTTCCATAATAAAAATTTTAAATATTCTGTAGCGACTCAAGTGTGCAGTTGGCGCCATCTATCAGAAAATAATGGAAGGCTAGTTGAACTACTATGTCCATTTTTGCACGACCTAACTAAAAACTGTAAAATTTTCAGTTGGGCCACTCTACTTCTGAGCGGCTCACTGAGTGGAAATCAATGGATCTACTATGTTTTCTTAATCTATAAAATCTTGTTTATTATTATTTTTTTAACTTTCATCTTTCGCAGTAGCATTTTTGTTTTGTAATAACGTTAATATATATTTTGAACTAATTTTATTGTTATATTTCGGCTGTTTTCCCAGAATTCCTAAATTTAATATATTATTTCACTTACCGGATTGAGACCAATCGTTGAACACCTCATCTAAGAGGTCTTTAAAAATTTTAATTGTTCGTTTTCCCATTGCTTGGGTTCGCCATTTTGTTTATTTTTCAATTTAACCCCATGCTGCTCATGGGAGACAGAAAGTCAAATCATTTGGCACGTGTGTTAATGGGTCTATACAAATTTTAATTTTTCAGTTTGGACAATATATCTTCCGGCCCCTGTCATTTTGTACTTTTCAAGTTAATATAGCTTGTGACACTAGCGGGACTAAGACGATCGTTTGGCACCTCACCTAATAGGTCCTTAAGTTTTTAATTTGTTTATTTATTAATTTAATATAGCCTTGTGAGATTAAGACAAATCATATGACACCTCACTTAATAGGTTTAAAAAAGCATATTTTTGAATTCGAATAATATAGCTTTCTACAACCACTATTTTTTAAATTTCAATTTAATATAGTCAATGCAACTCGTGAGATTAAGACAAATCTTGTGGCATCTCGTTCATTATAAGTAGGTAGTTGATACATACATATGTATGTACCTACATACACAGTGTGTTAAACACATTACCCTCATTGGCGTTTTGTAGTCAAGTAAAAAATGAAGCATTATTTAAAAAATTGCTATTACATAATTATTATGTTCCTTATTTATAACACATCCCATGTCTGTAACTCTTATGCTATAGAAAATGTTTTCAATTCGAAATATAATAGAATTTTATAAGAATATATTTTATGTAAATCAATACTAAAATTAGTAACGCCACAAAATAATTATTGGATAATAACAGTGCGAAAAAATGTGTTGTCACTAACTATGTAAAACTATGCAAAATATTTCTAGTTCAACTGTTAGTCGACTAGGCAAACCTTCACTAATTCCACTAATTAACAATTAAAGCATACCGTCAGAAGTGTCGGTTTCACAGACAGATCTACGCTAATCGAAGCTATTATTACACAAAAGTTTTAAGTCATATTAAAATCAATAAGCGTAAGTTAACTTGCTCGATTTCTGTTTAAGCAAATTGAAGCTTTTATTGAAATATCTAAATAACAGAAGTTTAAGTAAGAAGTAAGAAAGATTCTACTTTATCGTGGGGTAGGTTATTGTACCTACATATTACAAGGGAAAGATAAACACAAGTTAAATCATTATTGACAGAACTTTTTGTACTGACACGAACTTTCACTTATTCTGAAATATAATACGTTTTTTCATATGTTGCTTGGAGTTAACGTGGAGTCTTGGTGTTATGTTTGGAATTCTTTCGTGAAATGATAAAAAACTAACATAAAACTTTTATTTCATATTATGTTTTTAAAATATTTGATATTTTAATGTATTACAGAGAAGAAAAAAAAGATTGATTTATACTATTAAAAATTTACAATAGATGAATTAAATAGGACCTATTTTTTGTATTGCTGAATAATTCTTCAAGCAATAGCGTTAAAATATACTAGCAAAACATTTTTTGTTAAGTAATTAGGCATTATAATATTCTGGCTCTACATACATTAAATTGTGCAAATTTTTTGTTATAAATATAATTATAGATACCGAACGGCGAGTAACACTAATTAATTATTTAAAGTGTACTGACGAAAATATGGTCTTTAAAGAAACATTTAAGCTAATTAAATTCCACCAAGTATAAATTAATTTTGGTAATACACTGCTTATCGAAAATATTGCATATGCCTTGGGGTTGAGAGACTGCTTTTTATTATTTATCAAGAATAAGAAAACACAATTTCTATTGATACGAAAATTTTGTTGATTATAAAGCTATATACTAAGAATAATATAAAGCTACACAATCTCAAAAAGCTCACTGATTATTTATGGCCCAAATTGTAAAATTTAAGTAATATAGTTATATTATTCTTTTAACCTTAGTATTTACAATTAACCAAAATTTATATGAAAAGTTGTATTTTTTTATTTTGGTAAATAATATAAAATAGTTTGTCTCTTTTCACAAGATCCCGACCTTAATGGAGTTAAGGAATATCTTTGAAATTCTAATAAAGTTAGAGCGGTCTTTGAAATTTACACACTTACATGATCAATGTCATCTTCAGTTAATATATAACAGGAAACTACTCAGGCCAGTTGAGAACGGTATAGACCTGCAGTAAACGTGATAACATTTTTGAATAATCCTTTGGTAATGATAAAGGAGTTTCAACATGACAAAAACTTGTTACAGCTTAAAAATCGTCTTCTAAAAGTTAACAAACCGATTTTAATGTGTTTCGTCATCACCAAGAGCCATAAAATTGATGCATTCTGCCGTTCTCACACCGAGACAGGCATCATTATAACAGTGTGGACATAATGTCCCCTAACGAATTTTCTGAAATAATATTGCGGCTTTCCATAACCTCGAAAAAATGACCTCGTTAGTAGCTTAAAATCAGCTTAGTAGATGTGAATGGCAATAATCAGTGGTGAGTCTGTAGTCATAGTATAAATGCACCTTAAGCTAACATAGCAAGTGAATTTTGTGATTCCTCGCTTCGTGTACCCATCAAGGAAATTGGAAGGGGTAGAGGAAGGACATTGCCTAAAACTGAATTTGATTCCGCATGAGTGGTAGCGGAGAATCATTCAGGGTACAAATTTACCTTGAAAAGTAAAAAACAGGTCTGGTGGAGACTACAGAAATTAGTGTATTTACTGTAATTACATGGACATAGTCTTACATATAAACGTAATGTCTTACAATACAAATGTAAAGATTACAAAGAGTTTTACTATATAACACACATATGATGAAATACAAAATACAAGAAGCGTCACCGTACAGATAATTTCCAGAAGTTTTAAAGAGGTCCAAACCTAAAAAGGGATTTAATGTTGTGAAAAGTACACTTAGTAAGTTCACTAATTTCTCTATATGGCATAAAAAACTGTGTCAAGCCATTATCTATTTAACGGGAACGGTATTCGTAAACCATCATTTTCTTGTATAGTGTGAAGATAATTTGTAATATGAGATTACTATCGTTAAATACCATAGTAACTCGTATTAAATATCTGTTGTATGCACATTATATCAGGCCGAATATGGTACCAGTTTGTAGTTGGGTTAATAATAATTTGGATTATAGAAAGTGACGTAAATAAGCCAAATAAAATGGAAAAAATGGGACCCGTAGAAAGAACTATTCTGTAGTCTAGACTACTAACTTAGGCCCGGTACTTTCACTTTCATGTAAATTTCCGGTATCTGGCAAATAACAATTTGTCAGATAAATAAATAAGCATTTGCAATCTGGAGAATAACTTATTTGGGTATTTTCAGGTAAAGTTATCCTACAGATAACAATTCAATGATTGTAGCATTAGACACTCCCATTCGTAAGAGCTGCCAACCGAAAGATATAAAAAGAAGAATAGAGGCATCTCAGAAATTCTATGTGTTAGACAGAAATAGAACATAATCTTAATTTTATTCTGATAGGTCATGCGTCGAATACAATTTTCTTGTTGTTTGGTTTTCAGGTTAATGCAAACTGCGGCCACTGTCGTGTTTTGATTGCGATAAAAGTAATTTTTCTTTTTTTGATTAAATTAATTTAACGTTTTGTGTATGTTGTTTAATAATGTCGATGTCAGTGGATAAAGTTGAAAAGAGGAAGCGTTTTCGAGCAGCTAATTTTACTGCTGAAGAGGTCCGTTTACTAATTAGATTGACCTTAAAAGAAAAGCACGTTCTAGAAAACAAACAAACGGACTCAGAGGTTTGGAAGCTAAAAACCCAAACATGGGAAAAAATTGCAGAGGTTTTTAATGCATCTTCAGGTAAATTTTTTTTCATGAAATTTTGGTACACCTTTTTACATTATGCTTGTTATGTCTTTTAATACACTTTACTTTATTATACCATGTATTTTATATAAGTTAAAATGTGATTGCAGGCGCAACATTTAGGTCTGTAGAAACTCTAAGACTGAAATATGATGGCTTGAAAAAAGAACTGAAGAAGAAGGTTATTAAAAATAAAGCCGAGACAATGAAAACGGGAGGAGGAAACCCCGAGTATGTAATTATTGATGGGCCAGAGAAAGAATTACTGGAAGTTCTGTCTCTTTCAGTAAATGGTTTACCTTCAGTAGTTGACTCCGACAGTGTCCTTCCCCAAACAAGTAAGTATTATAGTGACAAAATGTAAGAGTAGTACACAATGTATTAATCAAACAGTTACTTTTTTGCCTAACATTTTAATAAATATTTTTTTTTATTTTAAGCAGTCACTGGTGAAAAAAACATCGAGGTGTTGGATGTACCAATTACTGAGGAGGAAATCCAAACTTATGACTTGCCTGTGGTAAGTTAAATGCAGTAATTAGCTTTACAGATATCTATCTAACCTCAAAAATAAACTAGAAACATCAATTTTAACTCGGATTTATGATCTAACGGTTAATATATTTTTAGGTCATTGAAGTCACCACTGATGTTTCGACTGACATTAACTGTCCTGGGGATAATCTGGCAGGCAATTATATACCTGAGGTTCAGTCAGCATCCGAGAGTGTTGCGGAAAATATTGAGGTAAGCAAACAGGATACCACTAGAGTTACGTAGTAAGCAAGAAGTGAATTTTGAAATATTACACTATGTGATAAATACTGCCAGTGGAAGAAAATTTTTGTAACTTTTTACTTTTTCAGGATAAAAAAACACAAAAAAATGCCAGTGGCAATGTGGCATGGAAAAATTGGTCACCTGTTGCCCTAAAATCAAAAAAACACCCACTTTTAACCCCCAAAATGAAAAAGGGCGAGGACAGAACTAAAAAAATTGACAGTCTGCTAGGGCTAAGGGAAGAATTGGTCAGACAACAAATTTATCACACCCAGCAAGAAGAGAGACGTGCCCAAGAAAAACACGAGAGGGAAATAAAGTTGTTAGACTTGAAAATAAAATTAAAGGAAAAAAGTTTATAATTTTAAATACATTGTTTTATTGAATGAATGTAAAAATATTGAATATACAGTGTGGTCCATTAAGTGTGCAACAAATGTAAATTGTTTTATTAGATGCAACTGAAATATAAATACCGCCAAAAGTTGGTACATGTCCGACAACCATATCAGGTGCACTAAGAATGGCTTCAAGTCAAACAGCATGCAGGGCTGCTGTATGCTGTTTGACTTGAAGCCATCCTAACTCCACGTAATTTGGGTATTGGACATGCACCAACTTTTGGCGGTATTTATATTTCGATTATGCAACTAATTATTCTTTTTCCCATTGGTTGCACACTTAATAGACCACACTATAAAAATTTAAAAAACTAATTGTTTCTATTATTTAACAAATTTTGAAAATAATTTATGAAAGGCATACGAGCGCCATGATCATCATGTATCTCTTCATGAATATCATTTTCTTGGAAGACATCCAAATTATCGCCCATTTCAAAGTATTCTTCATTTTGTTCAATTGCTATATTATGTAATATAGCACAAGCTGCAATAATCGTTTGAGCTAATTCCAATTTACACCTTATTCCTACTGATAATATAGGAAATCTTCTTTTCCAAATTCCAAATAAACGTTCTATAGCATTTCTTGTTCTAATTTGTGCTTCATTGTACAAGGTCTCGGCACCATTTTGAGGGTTATCTAATGGGGTTAGGATATAAGGTTTTACTGCATAGCCTCGGTCAGCAACTAAGACACCATTTCCCATTTCATGGTTTTCTAGTCTCATTTTCAAAGCAGAATTTTCAAAGATGTGACTATCATTTGCGGAGCCAGGCCAACGACTTACCAAATCAATTATTTTTAATTGCGCATTGCAAACAACCTGACAATTCAAAGAAAAGAAGCCTTTTCGATTACGATAGACTTCCGAATTTTCACCTCCAGGAGACTGAATCTTTATATGAGTACAATCTATGGCTCCTATAACTCTAGGAAAATGAGATATATTATAAAAATCTCTTTTTCCTGCTTCTTGCTCCTCTTGTGTTCGTGGAAGGTAAATGTACTGAGGAAATAGGTTACATATAGCAATAATACCTTGCTTAATTATCCGACCTGCAGTAGTTTTGTGAACTCCTACAAAATCCCCCATTGATATATAGAAATCTCCGGTTGCCAGAAACCTCAGTGTCATTAGTAATTTATCCATTGTAGTAACAGCACGATGCAAATTCCTAAAATTAAAAAAAAAATAAATAGTGGAAATATTTTTTAAAAATCCATGTACGCTTACCATTCAGTGCGATTTTGAAGATCTCTTTCAATTTGTTGTAAAATAAATGCAACTGTAGCTTTTGAAAGACGAAATCTATTGTAGAATTCATTATCATTCCAGTTATTAAAGTGGTCAGTTCTTGGTCTTAAATCATACCCTCGATCAGGAATTATATCTTCAATCAGCTCAATATCGGGATCATCGAGTATCTCAAAATCCTCAAATATATCCATTCTAAAATCCAGTTAAAATACATATTATTATTACAATTTGTATATTGTGCAAATGCAAATTATTCACATGTTTTTAACATAATATCATGGTCCTTAATAATAAAATATGTAACAATGAATTTACTTTACTTATGTCTCAACATACCTGCAAAGTGAGAAATACCTATATTACAAAAAATCTTCCGTAAAAAGCACAAAACAAACTAAAATACGTAAAAAGTCAATAAAAACACAAACCAAAATATTCTTGCTATGCTACTTTATTAGGTTAGGTTGTGCTTTATCTGTCAAATAAATTCTTATTCATCAATATTACCGACGAATAAATTATCTGACGGATAAGTGTAATTTATCTGAGGAATAGCACTATCCGTAAGTGAAAAGATATCATTTTTACTTATCCTATAAGTAAAATTTACTCTGCAGAATAAATCCGGCTATTTGCATGTGAAAGTACCGGGCCTTAGTAAAATAGGGTAGGTATCTGTAGGGTAGTAGATATTCTATAAGACTATGCTGCTATAACTTCTGAAAATAGACGCATACAGTTTTTTACAGAACACTACCATAAGTGAACAGTGAAACTCAGATTTTATGTAATGTGTATTTTCACAGCAATGTCATTCAATACCTTAACTGCTTCCTAATAGCTAGAATAGTTAGAATTAAACATTGTCTAGAATTGTAAATAAGCCTATTTTTCATTGATATTCTCTATTAAGCACGTATAACAAAAAAATTGTCTGTATATTTATATAACCTACAGGTCACATACACGCAATTTGTAGGCGAGAATAAGCAAACTAACCGATCCGTCTCTAATATACTCGTGACACTGACCGCGTGAAATAGGTTAAGTTTTACTGATTTCTTCAGTACGCAGTACGCAGCCTTATTCGCTTGGCAAAAATTCGATCGATCCGGATCACTTTACGACACTTCGGTGTCATTGTAACTCTTTCTACTTGCTGTAATTACGTATTTCGCTAAAAATTCATAATCAGATTTGGATCGATCAAATTGTTGTTAGTCGAATTTGTACCCTATTTTTGATGTTAATGACGTTTAAATTGCTCCATGCTGGACTATTTTTCCGTCGTTTAGCCGGCTTTATAACTACTCCCCTTACCCCTTCCAATTTCCTTAATATCCATTCAGTACCATTCATATAAAAGTGGTATATTAACGTAATAAAGGCAACACTGTAGCGCAGTATAAACTCTTTTTTTAGCGTAGAGATTAATGTAACATTAATCTCTAGGTGTTTCATTATTTATGGTGAATAGTGTACCTCATAATATAATCAAGGACAAGTTAAATTCACATACCGTGGCTTTCCTATCTACTATAATTAATTAGCATTTTGTTGTCACCTCTTTTTATTTCCTGTTTTCCGAGAAAGGATTAATTTAAAGTACACAATTATTAAAACACCCTTGTTTAAATAATATCATATATATATATATATATATATATATATATATATATATATATATATATATATATATATATATATATATATATATATATATATCTATATATAAAATTGCATTTTCGAAGCAATATTAATTGTAAGTGTATTCATATCAGTCATACAGTATAAATAAAACTTGTCTAATTACATTTAAAAATTTACTAAATAAAATACTGTTTTCGGAGATCCATTCACGCTGATTTAAATTTGTTTTCAACAAAACAGATTTATTTTATTTTACAATAAGCGGATTCACATTTTAATTGCTTATTTTCCAGTTTCCAGTTGACGAAATAAAGCGCTTGTTGAAATGCTATAATAAGAATTAAATCTAATTCAGAAAGTTGTTCGTTGATGTGAAATAATTATATATTATAGGGTGAAAACATGTGACTGCAATTTTTAAGGGTTTTTTCCCAAAAATATTTTAAAAATGCATCATATATATTGGTAAATTCGTGCTTCAACAAGCTTTCATTTGACACCCTACACGATGCCCTTGATTTTTTTTCCATTTACAAATTTACCCCCTGAAATTAACCCCCAGAATAAACATTGAACCTTTTGATAACTTTCGCTCAATCTACACCTAATTCTCAATATTCATAATTTTTTTCAGATTTTTCTGAGCGGTCCTTTTGGTGATAAAGAAGAGGCAATTTTTAACCGTTTTCCCTAAAAAAAATGAGTAAAAAAACTACGCCATATATATTGTTGAATTCGTGCTTCAATAAACTTTCATTTGACACCCTACATGATGCCCTTGAATTTTTTTTTCCGCTTCTCAATTCACCACCTGAAATCAACACCCAGAATCAAAATTCAACTTTTTACACTTCACGTCGATAATTTGGCCACCACAGTCCATCTCCGTACTAAATTTCAAATTTTTATGTCAGATAGTTTCAGAGAAAATCGCCTGTGACAGACGGATGGACGGACACCGAAGTGATTCCATAAGTATTCCGTTTCACAGAACACTAAAAAGGATAAAAAAAACGAATATCGAACAAAAGGATATAAATTTAATAAAGAGAAGAGAGACCTTTTCAATTTTAGACAGTTATAACATGAAGCAAAAAGGTTTATCCTTAGTTATAATTTATTAGTTTAAGATCAGAACCAAACAAATATTGCAGCATTTAAAAAAAAACTCAAATTTCAGCACTTTAAAATAATTACAATACTATCAGTTAAGGAGAATAAAATAACCCTGTTTTACAAAATGTTTAACTACAAAATTAATTAAACTAAGAAGTCAGCAGGAAAATTATTGTTATTAAAATTATTACCTTTTACAATTTGCTTTATAAACTACCTAGCAAAATTAATGCACCACCAGAAATTTGGCACAGTTTTGATGTGATAAATTTGACAAAAACAGATTGAGCCATAAAACGACATATTATTATTAAATAATGGTCATAAAAAATAATCCAAAAAGGATATTGTTAAGAAAACATTAGGATAGAGTTTCGTTATGAAATTTCCTTATATATAATGATTTCTAATATATTTAACAGGGTGATAAAAAATATATAATTCTTATTACACCTAGTATAAAATGAACAAACATTTTATCAAAAATATGGTAACGCTAGCATTCTTGAAGAATAAATCTGAAACGAAACAATGTCTCTTCAGTTCGGACCGCGGGTTCAGAAAATAAATAACATGAAAGTTGTGGCAAATTCCCGGTGGTGTATTAATATTGCTGTTCAGTGTATTATAAAAACTTTCTTTTATATTAAGGAATAATTCTCACATCCATGCTTTTAAAGTTCCAGTTCATCGTCGCATTTCATTATACGTCTCTTCGAGGAGGACGCCGTACACTTTAGTAGACAATAATCTCGCCTGCTGCTTTTACACGTATTAAATTTTATATGAGACGCCATACTGCGTCGCCTGAGATGCTTTTGACAGTAAGTTTTATTATTAAGATATAATATGGATGTTTTAATATTTTCTACAAAGTACCTATCTATAATATGAGACCATTATTAATACTCGTGTATTTTTCCTTATAATTTATCTATAAACGATATAATTTTTTATTTTTAGAAGAAAACTAAAACATTTTTAAAGTGTGCAGTCATCCTTTAAATACCGGCTGCGGGCAAAATTTATTACATTGTCGTTAAACTTAGTTTAGCGCAGCCATCTTAAATCTTGGCACTTACCCGTATAAACCTTAATAATATTATCTTTGGTGTAAGGGCTTTAACTCAGGCGTGACTCGTCCATAAGGTTATTTATTCAATGACCTACCTAAATTTATTTCCAATGATCTACCTACTAACTTATTTATTGAAGCCAAAAAATAATCTTATATAATAATATACCCCCCTGACAAGAGTAGACTTCATTCATATTTTTTAAAAAATAATCTAATCTTTTCTTTCAAAAAAGTGCAAGTTCCATGCGAGAACTCCTCAAGAAAGAATTCAGCCAAGCTTGCTTCGGACTGGCAGTATTCTAAATACTGTATATAAAATGCAATAAATCTAAGAGAGAATCAAACATACGCACTTTAGGAATATCGCTTTCGGGGCGCGTGGCCGTTAAGCCTCCCCGGTTGTCGCAAATTCTGGCTCACTGATTTAAATCTGACCAATTTATAATTAGAATAATATTGGCGACACATTAGTACATTTAATATAAGCTTACCTAATTTTATTTTCAGATATTTAGGTAATTACTAATGATAATAATAATTGTAACTATGCCTATAGAACATTTAGAACCTACAGTAATTACGATTTTGACAATAATTTAGCAACGCATCAGCCCCGTCTATCGATTTAACGCTGCGGACATGCGCTCTAGTTTGGTCGATGTGTCAAAATTCTTTGTGTACATAGCTAAAAAATATATGTAGGTAGAATAGTAAAAATTAAAAGAAAATGTCCGAATTTTCCAGAACCTCCACAGCCTGCTCTTACAAGATGGGGAACATGGTTGGAAGCTTCGTTTAATTATCGTCAGCATTTTCAGCAATTGGGTTAGGGAGTTTGGGTTTAAGATCGTCTGTAGGATAAGGCTCGCTCTGCTCGCCTGTCTGCGGTTTAGGGTGCGTGGGACTTGCTGTCCCACACTACTTAGGTTAGAGAATTTAGGATTTAGGTTTAGAGGCAATAAGAACCTAAACCTCAAACGTTCTAAGTCTGCTCCCTTAACCGCCTGTCTGCGGTTTAGGGCGCGTGGGAGTCGTCCCCCGGTTACTTAGGTTAGGGAATTTGGGGTTTAGGTTTAAAGGCGATAAGGCTCGCTCCGCTCGCCTGTCTCCGGTTTAGGACACGTAAGACACGCTGTCACCTGGTTACTTAGGTTAGGGAGTTTGGGGTAAAGGTTTATAAGCAATGAGGCTCGCTTTACTCGCCTGTCTGTGGTTCGCGCGTGGGGCTCGCTGTCCGCCTGTTACTTAGGTTAGGGAGTCTAGTTAGAACATGTGGGCTCTAGGTCCATAGGCTATAAAGCTTACTGCCCCCGTTTTAACTGATTCAGTGCGACTTCTTGAGGTTAGGTTGAAAAAAATCCGTCCTCTATATCTTTGAAAATTCCGATTTCCGTTTTTTTTTTTAACTTTACTGCGTTTCCTCTTATGTCACGCAGTCGTCGCGCGTTCAGACGAGTCTATCTATGTAGAATTTCGACTACTGTGATTTTTTTAAAGTTAGAACGTGGTCATCATTAAATTTATCAATTCTATTGTTAAATTCCTTTTATAAATGTACCAGAAACTTTCTATTTCCTAACTTTAATACAATTTGTACGTTCTGAATGCATTCACGCAAGTTTTTTCAAAGTTAGGTTGGAATCCTAACCTATATTCGCTGAGAACCATATAAATACTTGACTATTGATTTTTACCAATTTATCACAAGGGGTTCTCGTGATGTCAGCGAGTTATGTTTTGCATCAGAGTGTGGTACCCTTTTTCGATATTCTGAATTCTCTTTGAGGTTACAAAAAATCCTGACTTGATGGAGTAATTCTGATGCTAAATTCGTGTTCAGCAGTTCAAAAAACATAGTTTGATAGTCTACCGAACAACCGAACATGACACTCTTTTCTGTGTGCCCGTGATAATTTTAAAACTCGCCTATACACTTACATAGGCTAATACCTATAATGTCATATTATTATTCTGACTTTATTGGTTTAAGATATTGTATTGAGATGGTCTGTATTCTTGTTAAATTTTATTTCCCACCAAATCGTATTTAAAATAGCGTACAAAGAATACAGATAAATTGTAAGCAAATGGCTTTCATTTTATCCAAGATGGTGTTATGGCCATTTATATTCTTTACGCGTTGTGGTGATAAATAGAGTCTTATTAGCAGAAGCAAAGTCGGAAAATTCCTCCAAGCAACACCAATACATTTTCATTACGACAATTTAAGGAAATTTAAGACCTTATAGCCATCTTGAATGCAGTAACATTCTAACTGACTTACATCTGGCAATAAATTATTAAACTACTTATTGGCAAAAATTAATTGACAGTTGAGTATTAAGCTTACCTTACAAGGTCAATAATACTGATAATATGTTATTATACTGACAAAAATATTGACCGTGTAAGTTGGATATACTGATGGTTTGATAGATTCATGGATTGAACTGACGCGAATTCGAATTCCCGAATATCAGGCATCAATATCAGCGAGTAGAGGGATACTGTCAGTATTACTAATCGTCTAGGGTGCGCTGTCAATATTGGATCAATCCTTAGTGTAACGTCAGCTGCTGTCAACAATGAAAGCAGCAAGCATGCTTTTTTAAACAATCTTTTATCCAGCGCTTACGCTTTACTGTACGTTTTATGCCTAAACTTAAAATTATCGTGACACATGATCTCTGTCGAATTTTCAACAGGCGCGGATAATAGTATGTTGTGTACTGAAAGAAATATTGACAATAATACTTATCGTGTAAGGTTGAAGAATATTAATACAGAGATTGAAGTTGATTGTTGAAATATTGTCAGTATTGATTGATATCAATATTATTGTCAGTGTAAGGTACGCTTTTGACCAGGAATCATTGACTACGTATAGCATACCTTACACGGTCAATAATATTGATATCAATCAATACTGACAATATTTCAACAATCCGCTTCAATCTCTGTATCACTATTCTTCAACCTTACACGATAAGTATTATTGTCAATATTTCCTTCAGTACATAACCTACTATTATCCGTGCCTGTTGAAAATGGATCTTCGACAGAGATCATGTATCACGAGAATTTTAAGTTTAGGGATAAAACGTACAGTAAAGTGTAAGCGCTGGATGAAAGATTGCTTAAAAAAGCATGTTTGCTGCTTTCATTGTTGACAGCAGCTGACGTTACACTAAGGATTGATCCAATATTGACAGCGCACCCTAGACGATCAGTAATACTGACAGTATCCCTCTACTTGCTGATATTGATGCCTGATATTCGGAAATTCGAATTCGCGTCAGTTCAATCCATCAAACCATCAACCATCATCAAGCCACCTTACACGGTCAATATTTTTGTCAATATAATAACATATTGTCAGTATTATTGACCGTGTAAGGTGCGCTTAAGTTTGTCGATAACGTAAAGTAAGATCAAAAGAAAAACTACATCGCAGTAAGCTTTGGAAATGTTCCGCATGTCTTGAATTATAACTAAAACTAGAAAAAGGTGATAAAAGTACTAAAAGGTATATATTTAATTGCTCTTGTCAAAACTTTTACATATTTGCATTTTCTTAAGAGAAACCATAAAAATATTGTTTATATCCCCCAGCAAAGATCGTTTGTGGTAGAAAGCTACTTTAGAGGTAGTAAGAGAGTTGTCGGCCAGTGGGCGTATTCAGTACATGAAGCTCTGGGAGAATTTCTAGATGAATTTCAAGAAGAGTATGTTTTATCAAATTGCGTTAGTTTATTTTGAGAAACCGGTAATGTTAATAGGAAAGAGGGCACTGGCCGACCAAAAGTCCGAACCAACGAAAAAAATTGAGGAAGTAAATTAGATTGTAAGAGGGCAGCCTGAAATCCCAATCTGACATCTAAGTCAGCAAGTAAATATTAATTATGGCACTTGTAATACAATTTTGAAATCGGACTTGCATCTTTATGCTTACCGCCTTAGCTCTGTACAAGAGTTACTGCCTAACGGCCTGCCACGGCGAGTACAGTTTTCCCAATGGCTTATTGATAACCTACAAAACAATAATAATGGATTGGAAAAGACATTTTTCTGCGACAAGGCGATTAGTCCGATGTTTCGTCTTCCAAAAGCCATCATTAATGTATTTTTTTAAATATGGCTCTGGATCTTTTATCTCGCTTTTTGAAAGCACGCATAACAATAATTAATATTGTAATGATAACTAGTGTCAGTTGGGATCATTCTCTAAAATAAAGAAAATAAGACTGATCTATCATTTGGCAGAGCTAGATGATTTATGTGAATTATGGTTTATGATTATCGTCCGATTTTTTGGTTATTAGTATCCAAAAGTTTTCCTGTCCCTGGTGCACTGGTAAAATCACAATGCACCGTTTGTTCCTATTTGATGCAATCCTATCTTCAACTTATAAAATGTTTAAAAATAATATAACTGAATTCCTGGGCTTACCTACACAGAGAGAAAAAAAAAGTTGGTGGGTATTAAATCACATTGTATAATTTTTTAAATAAAAAAATAATTCCCTGGATAAAACCATATTTCAAATAAAAAAGCGATACTTGCAACAAAATTTCTTTTATATTTTGCATAATTACTGTAATTAAAATAATTAGTTGAGAAATATATTCTTAAAAAAATTAAATTATTTTTCCGCCAACAAAAGCTTTAATAATTAATAGAAAAATTCGCAAATTGTATTGTCGCAATAACGAAGAAAATCTACTGACAATTATAATTTAATTTTCCTAATAAGGGAAAAACAGAACTAAATATGTAATTCCAAAAATTAAAGTTTATTCCTGACAACTAAATCGCGGCTTATGAGAATAAAATTATTCTTTACGCTAGCCCTAACCGCCATGCCATCCCGTCGACATAAATCATCCCGGCGTGCATCGCATTTACCCATCGTCCCTTGATGAGAAGGCAGACTAAGCGGCTACTCCGGTAGTAACAGTGAAGGTGACGGCCATTTGGTCTATTTTTGTTAGTGTATATATTTATGATTTATGGATAATATAATAGCCTTTTGTTGTTTTATTTTGTAGGGATATACCTATAAATGTACCAAGATATGCATGTATTCAGTGATAAGTAAAATTTAAAGTTTCTTTGAATTTGGTAAATATTTGTTGGCGTTATAGTATAGATCTTTTATAGAACAAAAAATAAAAATATACTTTTCTGTATGGCGACTTTATTGCAGGGTTTTATTGTGTTATTTTAAAAATGATTGTATCACATCAAATGCAATAAATATGTGAAATGAAAGTAGACATTTTCATCTTTTGTTTTATAAAGCTCTATATTTTAACCTCAAGAAATATTTTCTTACTGCTTAAGGTTCTCTTTGCTCCGCTATGTTTGGTATTGTCAACCTAATTCAGTTTTTTTACGTTTATCTGCTTTACTTGAGCATTTGAAAAAAGTTATGTATAATAATATGATATTCGTTAAGCAAATCATTACTAGGCTAGTATGAACGCATATTTCAATCTATTTCTTAACTGTTTGGCCCGCAAAAAATTTACGATCATGGTGTCAGAAAAAATGTCACTAAATTTTTTGAGGGCCAAACATGTAAAAAATAGATTGAGATATGCGTTCATACTAAAATAGTATATAATGATTTGCTTAACGAACAGCATATTATACATAACTTTTTTCAAATGCTAAAGTAAAGCAAATAAACCTAAAAAAACTGAATCAATTTTTTTTGGGAACTATATCGGGATTGCAAATAGTATATATCTTTCTTAGTAAAACTAAGGTTTACTTCACGTAATTAAATTAAGATATTTTTATTAACCAATATTAGTTGTAGGTATCACACCTTCACATTAAATGAATTAAATGATAATTGATACAATTAAGTCATATTTTACTTTATCCTGTAAATTTACTTACAGAAATTATGATTTCCTTCAGTTAATTAAACCTGCCAATTAAATAATTAAATTCGCTGAATTATATATTTAATTGCTCAATACCAATTAAATAATTTAATTGAAAGAAAAAAATTTTACTTGTGTAAATTAAGTTTTTCTCTCTGTGTACACACCTTTAGGGAATTAGGTATTTTTATAGCATGCCAGCAGATAATTATATAATAAATATTTAAATATCATCAGACTTCTAATGGAATATTTTGACCTCATCCACCAATAATCAAGATATGACCTACATTTTCAGAGACATTGTTCATAAGTGGTTAAATAACCTTTAGGGGTATAAATACATGATAATAATTTTATTATGTACATACTTAATCCAGACGAAAGTTGCATTAGCTTAAAACAAGTTTTCCTCTTATTGTCAGAGATAAAATATGAAGTACTTTATTTGTTTATCTTTTGCATAATAAAGCTATATTAAATCATGTTCGTTCCTCGTAACAAAATAATAAATACTGATAGCGGCAGAGCAAAAGCGAAATGTTAAAATATTTATGTATATGTGGTTTAGGAAATTTAGGTTTATTTAGTATATTACTATTCATTATTAATTTTGAAATTAGAAACGAAATGGAAACAATTTTTTACATTAGCTTGCATTAAAAGAAAAAAAAAAATAATACCTGCAGCTATAAAAATTTATTAGAAATTGGACGAATTTATCTTGGAAATCATATAAATAGTATTATTGTCATTTTCTACCTGTGTAACTGCAGAATTTCATTGATGATATAAGAAGCAATAATTCATAATTTAACATGACCTGACCCTCATGTTAATTTGTTTTTTTGGTTACATGAAAACGAGAAAGTTTAGACATTAAAGTCCAAAGTCTCCAACGCTAGACCTCACAAGTGCAAGAGTAATACTACTATGTTTTATTATATAAATTTTAAATAAATAATTATGGCTATTCTTAGCATTTGGCTTTTCTAAGCGATTATAAAATTCAGTACTTATCTTGATAGTGATGTAACCTTGAAACATCAACTGAGAAGTATTCTTCGCGGAGTGCACTCCTCCACTAATCTACCTCAAGGGGGCTAAACAGGGACACACGTCCAAGATCTCTCAAAATCCAAGCACGACCAAAAAAACATCTAAGGGGCAGTCTATGAAGCTCCGTAAGTTGCTCTCAAAGGAACATGGTGCAAAAATGCACTAAAATAATTAATTCTAAGTAAATAATAAGGTAATTGGACTGGTTAAATGATTAGGCTAGGTTTCTCCTAAAAAGAACACTATGATCTTGATCATATTCCAGTACACGAAATTATAGGTTAGAACTCACGTCCATTCAAAATGCATAATAAAAATTGCAAGAATCGTCCCTACTCACCCTTCAGAGTCCCTAACAAAGATTCATCTGTAAAAACAGGAGGGATCAAACTAGATTTTAATTTCCCCAAAAAAGAGCCTTCTGTTCAACAGCCGTTCAGAATAACATTGGACAAATGACAAGTCAAATCTCATAAACCTCGAACAAGACGGTATGACCGATACTACCACCTTGAGTCTTGAGAATCCGTGCGATTCATTTAAACTACTTGAAAATATAACAGTAACAAACGTTACAGTATATTGAAATATGTAAAAAATTAATAGTAAGAACCACAATAAAATTAAAACTTTGTCTCTCGGAAACAAACCATTTGCAGGCCTAATGGGAATTTGTTTCTTGTTTCTGATCAAAGAATCATCTCAGAAACTTTGCCGGTAGTATTTTTCAACATCCTGCATATTAGAATAAACTATTAGCGACCACACACCAGATGTTTATAATGTCGCCGTTTGTAAAAAACTGTAATAAAAGGCACTTAAAATAAGATCATCAGGTCTAATATTTGTGTATAATATAAATATGATGTATTATTCTGCTGACGCAAATGCTGCGATAAGAATTGCGTCATCGATTGTTACGGTACAATGATTATATCTGATTTACTTTAGTCTTACCTTTTCATTTTAAAACGTAACTTTCCTTATTCAGATACTAGATGTGCGTCATAATCTGGTATAGCTTGAACAACAAAATTTCATATTGATATTTTGAATTGCCCTTATAGGACTAGTTTGTTGCAACTTGCAGGAATAAGAAGTAATTTTTAAAAAACATAAAAATGCGGGCATACAATATGAACCTATTCTTAAAAATACCATATGTCATATAATTTATATCAAAATAAAATTAATATTTTTCATCGTCACATATAAATGCGAAAAATCCGAAAAAAGGCAAGCATTGGGCCGAAATTTTGTAAAAATAATATTTAGAACTTAAAGTAGGATATAGGCTAATTCTTGTTCCCAAAACTAGTTTGTTGCAAAGTGTAGGAATTAGAAGAAATTTTAAGAAAAATGCCTCTCCATAATATGATAATGTTAATAAAAATATCACATAAAGTGATATTTTTGTGTACCATGTATATATTTTATATAATGTGTAGTTGTACGTACTTTATGATGAAATAAGAAAAACTTTTTCATTGTAACATGTAAATGCGAAAATTCTGGAAAAATCGGAGGCATGAATTTGGCAAAGTAGATAATATCTAGAACCTGGAGTAGGATATTGGCTAATCCTTGTTCTAAAAGTAGTATACCGTGCCGCAAACGGAAATTTTCACACCTAGAGGGATTGTCATATTTGAAAAACTCGCACATCATTTAAAACTATATATTATGGTTAGTAGGTGAGCGTACCACAAAAATTAGTCCCGAGAACAACTTCAAGAAATCATTTTAATATCATAAAACGCAGAATTTCCTGAGTGTCATGAGATGTATACACCTTCGGCTAGGTGAAGATGCAAATGAGATTTTAAAATCTAATAAACCGATTTTCCAAATCCTTTTTGCTCACTTGGATCATCCTAAATATCAAAGACCATAATAATTATTACCGGTGGCTTGCTCGCATGAATACAAAATAATTTAGCTCATCCTGGGAGGTTTAAAATAGAGACATGTAATCTCGACTCACAGCTTTGCTCGCACGGCATGCAGAGCACACGAGCGTAGACTTCTAGCCTAAGGATCAACGTACCATGGGCGCCTAAAGAGAAGGAAAATATTAACACGAGATTTAAAGGACTGGAGGGTTTAAAAGAGAACGAAAAACATCTGCAGGATATTTGTTCCATAATCGGGAGACCATGGGTATGAATGAGCGAGAAAAGTGGGATGTTTTAGGTTCCTGCAGCTGGATATTAAAGGAATAACGCGCCTTTTGTTGTTCTGTTAGGAACAGTCACGGGGGAAATATATTCTTGTGAGGCCTGGGTCATTGATGAGTGGACTCGCCCTCTTTTGGATAGAATGAAGGATGTCAAGTGTCGAAGATGATACCGCTTCCCGTTTGAAAAAAATAATCACTTACTTTTGCGACTCGTTTAAAGTTTCTTCTTCTTTTAACCTACCCTGTATGATATTCTAATTCAATCTTATTACTTTTAAATTCATTTTACCAGAACTTATACTTTTGTAAATATTTCCTGCAAATTTAGTTTACAAATGATTTTAAACAAAACAATTATTCAAAAAGAATAATGTGGTCACTGTTTTTTGCCCACCATGTACAGTAGAACTCTTTGTAGTCTTTATGTTTGTATTGCAAGACATTACATTACATTGTGTTAGAATATGTCCATGTAATTACTGTGAATACACAAACTTCTGAAGTACCTAAGTCCGCACCTGGCCTGCATTCTACGTTTCAAGGTAAACTTGTATCTTAAATGGTACTCCCTTAACGACGCATACGGAGTCAAATTCATTTTTAGGCAGTGACCTTCCTCTACCAATTCTAAGTTCCTTTGGCGTGCCAAACTTGATCAAAGGCCTTAAAAATATCAAGAGCAACAATTTGGGATTCGTCGTGGCGTTTGAAACACTAACTTGTTCTAGTTATGTGTGACAAATGTAACGAGATTAGCTATGTGACGAAATCGGTGAATGATTATGTGTTTTTCGGGATATCTTAGAATTTGCAAGTGGACGGAGCACTGGTTTACTAGGGTTGGAATGTGTTTAGCATTGTAGGGTTTCAACCTAAAATACACTTCTGTCTCCAAACTAGCTTTTATTTTAAAGCAAAATTAACATTAACCTTTCGGTCGAATTTGTAATACAATAACCAAAAACAATTTAACAATGTCTTTCTTCGATGGCTCACGGCAATGCTCGCCGCCTCTCACTCTTCCCGTCGAGATGACAGCTGACTCCAGTTGCGTCGAATGCGACGTTGTCACGTTGACTAGAGTTTAATTAGATGCACTTTTACCACTTATGTTTTGTTTTATACATTATACCCCACACCTTGAAAGGCAACCTTTCAACATTCAACATGTTCATCAGAAACCGGCAATGGGCAAAGTTTTGATACGGCTCGTTTAAAAATACAGTTCTTAGTTTTTACACTAGCGACACGACACTTCGAGTCTGGACCAGGAAATAACTCCAAAATTCGTCCAAGCCGCCACTTCATAGGGGGAAGATGATCCTCCTTTATGATAACTAATTGGCCAACCTCCAGGTTGGGTTGTTCCAAATGCCATTTACTACGTTGTTGCAGCTCTGTCAGGTATTCTTGGGACCAGCGTTTCCAGAAATGTTGTTGTAGCTGCTGAATGCGTTGGAATTTACTAAGCTTGTTTTCTTTAATATCAAGAACATTAGGGTCTGGGACTGAAGTCAATCTTCTACCAATGAGAAAGTGGGCTGGGGTAAGGACATCAAAATCATTGGGGTCGGAAGAAAGGGGAACCAGAGGACGGGAATTTAGGACAGCTTCGACTTGTGTAAGTAGAGTACTAAATTGCTCAAAGGTCAAGTGGGCGTTCGACATCACGCGCTTCAAGTGATATTTACAGGATTTAACCCCTGCCTCCCACAAACCTCCAAAGTTCGGAGAATGCGCAGGAATAAATTTCCAAACTATTCCCTCACCTTCAAACTTATCAAGTAATGAGCTCTGCTCTCTTTGTAAGAAATCTCCCAATTCCTTTAATTCAGTGTTAGCACCCCGGAAGTTAGTGCCATTATCTGAAAAAACATAGGCAGGGCAACCGCGGCGGGCGGCAAATCTACGAAACGCCGCAATAAAAGCTTCTGTGGTCAGTTCTGAGACCAGTTCAAGATGTTGAGCCTTTGTTGAAAAGCAAATAAATAATGCAATATAACATTTCGTTAGTTTTGCCCCACGCCCCTGTTTGTCTTTAATAAAAAAGGGACCTGCATAATCGACTCCACAAGTATTAAAGGGGGGCATTGGACGAACACGCATTTCGGGCAAAACTCCCATAAGTTGATTAGCCTGCTTGGGTCTCGCGCGAAAACACCTTACACACTCATGCACCATCTTTTTTGCTAAATTTCTTCCGCGCACAACCCAATAATTTTCCCTAATGGAAGCAAGTAACAATTGTGGACCAGCGTGTAATAACCTAATATGCTCATGACGAAAAAGCAATTTTGTGAATGGATGTTGAGCCGATAAAATTTTTGGATGTTTTTTCTCATAATCTAATTCGGACAACTGAATTCTACCACCCACCCTCAAGGAAGCATCGGCAGCCAGAAAAGGATTTAGACGACAAATAGGACCCTTTGTGACAACCTTATTATGTCCTAATAACCCTTTTTCATGAGGAAATGATTCTTGCTGGGAAAGCAATACCAATAAATCCATGGCCCTGTTGATTTCTTCTGGCTACAAGGCGCCTGCTATCTTGGATGTACCTGGGCGACAATTATTTACGAATCTAAGGCAGTAAGCGAAACACCTCTTCATACGCACAAGACTTGAAAACCTTGAAAAGGGAAATACAGATTCATGTAGAGCAAAATGACAATTTAATGACCTTTTTTCGGGAAGTTCGCTTGGCTTCTGAAAGTTAGATACTGGCCAATTATCATGTGACTGCTTAAGCCATTCGGGCCCATTCCACCAAAACCTGTTATCTATAATATTTGAAGGCTGTAGGCCTCTAGTAAGCAGGTCACTAGGGTTATGCTCGGACCGGACGTGATTCCAATAACCTATATTAGTTAAAGACTGGATTTGTGACACTCGGTTGGCAACGAAAGTTTGCAAAACATTCGGCTCAGTTGACAACCAACTTAGTACAACCGTAGAATCAGACCATAAATACGTTTTAGAAATGTTTAAATCCCAGGAAGTTTTAAGCTTACTTATAAGTTGCGATAAGACCAAAGCGCCACACAGTTCTAACCGTGGCAATGTTATAACCTTTAAAGGGGCAACCCTTGCCTTGGAATATATCAAGCGGACTGTAATTTCACCTTCACTGTTGACACTTCTTAGATACACTGCAGCACCATATGCCTCGATTGAAGCATCGCAAAAACCATGAAGTTGGTTTTCAACGCTACCCTTACAGGTAACTTGACGTGGAATGCAAACTTTATTTAATTGTACTAAGTTATCTCTAAACTTTATCCAAGATGAATTAAGACTCAATGGTAATGATTGGTCCCAATCCAATCTTTCTGACCATAATTTTTGAAGAATAATTTTGGCACGTATGATGCAAGGACTTAACAGACTAAGTGGATCAAAAACTTTCGATATTTCTGACAATACTGTACGCTTAGTAACTTTGTCTGACATCTCAGGACAGATATGAAATCTAAGGAGATCGTTTTCTAATGACCAATACAACCCCAAAGTTTTATTTTCACTTTCTTCCCCAAAAAATACTTTATCAGTGACATTATCGTGTGACAATCTTTTAAGAGCTTCATGCTCGTTAGAAATCCATTTTCTCAAATTAAACCCGCCAGAACTTAAAACTTTTGAAACATCAGAACATATGCTTACAGCATCTTTAATGCTAGAAAAGGAGGTAAGCATGTCATCAACATAAAAATCTTTCAGGATTACATGAGATGCATCGGGAAACCTTTCTGCATTATCTAACCCCAACTGCTGCAAACATCTTATGGCTAAATAAGAAGCTGAACTAGTTCCATAAGTAACAGTGTTCAATGTGTACACATTTAGTTTTTTGTCAGGATGACTCCTCCAAAATATTTTTTTGAAGACAGCGCTGACTTTCTTCAACCCAAACCATTCGATACATCTTTTCTATATCGGCACATACCACAATGTCATTTTGACGAAACCTTAACAAAATTGACATCAAATCCTCTTGAATAATAGGACCAACATACTGGATATTATTTATTGAAAGACCGGTGTCTGTTGGAGCTGATCCGTTAAAAACAACTCTTAACTTAGTTGTCAAACTTGACTCATTCAGGACCCCATGATGGGGCATGAAGTATGAAATCTTTGATGTGGGATCTGAATCTAACGTCATATGACCCAGTCTCTCATATTCAGACATAAATTCCCTATACATATCACCCAATTTATCTTGTTTAGCCAGCTTACGCTCCAATGAATAAAACCTGTTTAAGGCATGTTGCCGAGAATCACCCAACTCAGACGGATCAGTTTTTAATGGAATATGCACAATGAATTTACCAGCTGCATCCCTTTTAGTTGTTTCTATAAAAATCTCTTCACATTTTTTTTCCTCCAAGGATAATGGGATCATATTATTTGAAGGTGGCTCCTCTAAACTCCAAAACTTTGACAGCTGGGACTGGATATCCATGGTTGAAACAAAATTGCAATGAACAGACTTGTTTGTACAAGAACTGCCCACCACTGGACCCCCAATTACCCAACCGATTCTTGTTTTTTGTAATAATGGCAAATTATCACCCAATTTTATTTGGCCGATGCACAGAAGATGATAGAAAACATCAATTCCTAAAATCAAATCGATAGGCCCAGGATTTGAAAAGTTAGGGTCTGCCAGTTTCAAATTACTTGGAATATTAAGACCTGAGACATTTATTTTGTGAGAGGGTATAGAGTCCGTTAATTTTGACACTACCAAGCATGAAATATTGTGTTCGAAGGAATTGTGCAAAGATTGTACTTTAACATGGCATTTTTTATTTACAACAGACCTTGTTTGATTGATACCGGTTAAAAATATATCTACAGGCTGTACCTCTAAATCTAGTTTTTCGCACACATCTGACACTATCAGGTTGCTCTGAGAGCCACAGTCAAGCAGGACTCGACAAACCGCACATTTTCCAGTTGGACCCCTTAAACTTACCAATGCCGTAGATAGTAACACCTCATCTGAGCATCCAACTCCAGACACACACATAGTCACACTCTGACCTTCGATGGGATTACCTTTGTTAGCCTCTACTTCAGCAGGTTTTTCATTCTTCTCCTTGTCATAATGCAACAGAGTATGGTGCTTGGAAGAACATTTCATACAGCCTCTTACTGTACAATCTTTACTATAATGATTGCGCTTTAAACAATTAAGACAGAGCTTTAGCTTTTTTAAATGCTCGTACCTCTTATAAACAGACAATTTTACAAAATCTAAACAATCTGCTATAAAATGTTCTTTACTGCAGTAACCACAACTCTGATTAATGCTTAAAAATGACCTTTTGACAAACCTACGCTTAGTTTTATCTTCTAATGCCTCTAAAGTTTCTGCCCTTGACTTTAAAAAACCTTTAAACTCATCTAAAGTAGGCAACTTATCCTTTCTCTTATTTTCTTCCCAAGCACGCTTGGTCAAGTTATCTAATTTCCCCACAATAATAAAAATTATTATAATATCCCATGCATCTGTGGGCAAACCCAATGTAGCAAGTGAACGAATATGTTTTGTAACACCATCTACTAATTTACGCAAACTAGCAGCACTCTCTACATCAAGCTTTGGTAAATCGAACAATAATTTTAAATGATTATTTACCAACATGGTATCGTTATTATATCTTTCACAAACAAGATCCCAAGCTACGCTATAGTTAGAAGCCGACATTTCCAATGACTGTACAATTTCTTTGGCGTCCCCCTCCAATGCACCCCTCAAAAAGTAGAATTTTTCTATGCTACTCAGCCCATTGTTTGAGTGTATTAAGGAAATAAAAATGTCCCTAAACTCTAGCCATTTTTCGTATGACCCAGAAAATTTTGGTATAGGAATAGAGGGTAAATTTGGATGTGTCCGGGGTGCTACGACTGAGTTTATAGCTGCCCTAGCAGGAGGAGTGTCTTCACCATCCAAACGCACAAGCTTTGTCAGAATTGATTTGGCAATACCAACAATTTCATAATAATTATTTTCAAATAACTCACGCTCTGTGAGCTGTTCATCTGGTTTGTCATGATTTTCCTCTAAAAATTGTTGGTAGTCCTCAAACTCTGCCAACACCTGCGTAACAACAACATGCAACCTGGTCTCTAGTTCTGCCGCTTTTGCAGTATTCAACTGATAACTAGTGCTGGAAACCTCATCCTGCAGCCCTCGTACAAACTTTGTAAAGTTTGTGAGCCTTGATTTACAAATACCACGTTTTTTAATATAAGTTTTAATTTGAGTTTCTAAACTACTGGTATCCATTTTCCCCGCTATGAAACAATTCTCTAAATAAACCAACCAATAAACTACACTTACACAAGTCAGAACCAATAAATCTTAGGAAAAAGGATACAGGAATACCCACCAATCTCATAAACCAGTTTTCTTTTATACCAATAACCAATACCAATGTTTATTTTCTTCATACAATTCAAATTTATTCAAATTTCTCCAAAACCATTAATTAGCCTCGCTCAGAGGTGCCAACAAAACATGCATTTCTCCAATCGCAATAACTTGCTATCCTCGCATCGAGGTCTCTTCTTGCATCCAAACCATATTTTTAATTTAAACTAATAATCCGGCTCGAAGGACCATTATGTTTAGCATTGTAGGGTTTCAACCTAAAATACACTTCTGTCTCCAAACTAGCTTTTATTTTAAAGCAAAATTAACATTAACCTTTCGGTCGAATTTGTAATACAATAACCAAAAACAATTTAACAATGTCTTTCTTCGATGGCTCACGGCAATGCTCGCCGCCTCTCACTCCTCCCGTCGAGATGACAGCTGACTCCAGTTGCGTCGAATGCGACGTTGTCACGTTGACTAGAGTTTAATTAGATGCACTTTTACCACTTATGTTTTGTTTTATACAGAATGTTTTGTTACTGATTGCAGAGTGCTTCAAACGAGATAATAGATTGTACAATTTAAAAAGTCTCAATTAATGCAATTTGAAAAACTTAATTAATAAAAAATATGCTTTTGGGGTATGTATGAATATGTTTGATCACAATAAGGCAACTTCGTTACCAACATAGACATTTTTTCTCTTAACCTCACACACCCAGACGCGTCATGCATTGTACCAAGTAATGCAAAATTCCACTTCGTTTTTAAAAGATTTTGAGTAACTTTACGTCTTATGGCTTAAAAGGTAATTGCGTTTTTCTTCTCATACCTAAGAAACTAACCCATCAAATTTGTCCGTTATCGTACATCACGGTCGTTTAGTAATCATTTTAGAAAGGTATAAAAAATGCATTAAGGTTGCAATTTACGTAAAGGCAGCATCATAAGGTACTTTCTCATAAGCTCGTTTTCATTTTCCACTTAACGTCTTAATGGAAATTTTAGCCAGATACTGAGCTTGGAAGACCACATGAAAGGAACGATGTAAAAATTTAGATATTAAGAAGAGTAATCAGCTTTTACCTCTAGCACTTTGTTTCTTTTTTTGACATTGTTGCTGTTTAAGTAGTTTTACTATTATAAAAGGCAGTGATTTTTCAGTGGAAACAGCACAACGAAAAAAAATTTGTACGTTTTTGTTTTGAAACCCCGCAAAAATTTAGTACGTCTGTCTTTAGTACGAAATTTTGCGGCGATCAATTTTGAAGGTAAAGCACAAAATAAAATTGGCCTGTCTTTAATAAATATAATGTATACAGTATATCCGCGGATGGGGCTTCGAAGAGCACAAATGGATCAAATTTTGAAAGATATGTAAAAGTGTCACTGTTAATAAAAGTTTTTGCTTGTAAAATGAATAAGATAAATAACTAATAAAAATTTAATTTTTTATACAGGGAGCATAAAAAATACGAAACGATAATTTGTAAAATGGTAAACATACGTTGCTTATCATTTTCCGCGAAACGAACAAACATGATCTATGTTTACCCAAGCAAACCCAACTATTCTCTCTCACACCTTTAACCAGAGTACTAGTTTTTACATGTTAAATAATAATGGCACCACTATGGACATGTTTGTCAATGTCTTTATTAAATGCAGCAATTATTTAATTTAAAATACTGCTCATCAAAATGCTATCTACTAAACAGAGGGTTTTTAGTGTTTTGGGAATGGCCAAGTATCACACCGCTTCATCATGAAACAATTTCGCGAGAAATTTGTAGGAATCCCAATAACTGAGATGACAATCTACAACACAATAAAAAAGTTCCAAAGAACTGGTTCGATTTTGAATTTCAAGAAGAAAAAGAAGAAATTTAACCAAAACGATGCTGCCACAGTTCTCCAGTCTGTTGGAGCAAGTCATTTGATGAAGAAAATAAATTATTATGATTCAAGCCCCACATTGGCCAACATTAACCAAACATTGGAAGAGGGAGATGGAGCGAAAATCCTAGATTTTTGTTTATAGATGGGAGACCAAATTTTAAGTAGAAATATCCATTTTTATACATTTCTTATGATTTCTGAAGAATGTACATTTTCTACTAATGGAACTGTAGCATCTCAAGAGGTACTGGTCTCGAGAGAACCTTGAATTTAGAGTAATGAGATGAAGACAATATTTTACAGATGTGAACGTCTGGTGCACGATACCTGTCCATGGCATTACAGGCCAATATTTTTTAGTAACACCTGCAATAGAATATCTTCCTTAGAAATGCTGGATACATTTTTTAGCGATATACTCGAAACTTTGCCATTAAATCTTCGCCAAAAAAATGTATTTTCAACAAGATTATAGTCCAGCGCATTCAAGGTTTGAAATTTCGGTGACGTAGTCTTGGTATAACTAATTATTATTTTTTTATAATTAATCGAAAAGCTTAGCTAACTATTCGCATTTGAACAATTCCCAAAAAGGCTACTTTGACTATATGACTAATATGCTCCATGTTTTAAACAATCCTTGGGTCAAAATTATGTAAACTTTAGTTTAACCGTTGTTTGTCGATGTTACAGACAATGGTTTAACCGAGAGTTCGAGCTAACCCTTTAAACCTGAGCAAACCTAAATAATCCGTCATTAAAGGGTCCAAAATTGTTATTATAACCAAAACCCTTCGTTGGTTTATCGATATCTGTGTATATATTTTAATTCCCAATAAATTAATTATGTAAGTAGCATTGATAAGATCAAAAATACCTACAATTTTATGTTCCATTCAAAGTTGCTGCTTAGAATGAACAAAATATAGCCTGTGGAGTTTTAAAGAGCGGGCCCTGTACCTATTACATTATCAATAAAATAGAATTAAAAAATGTGTGTGCTGTAAGGAAATACGCGTATGGATAAATTTCTGAAGCTTCTTGATATCAAAATACTCCTATAAAAAAAATTAATAAAATTGTCCCTAGAATAATCACATTTTCTACCTACTATATTGAGCAAGAATTTAATAATTTTTTTTGGTATATCTTCCACAATACATAAATTATTAAATTATTACATACGCCTTTATATAGCATTTTAATAAAATGTAGTAAGCCGTACTAATTCAATCCTAAAAATAATGTCAAATGCGACAAAAATGTATGTAAACACTTTTTTTCTACACACTTCTATTGTTACAATGAGAACTATAAAATTTTATCAAAATGGTTTATGGGCTTGTATTAATATTAGAGAGATTTAATAAAGAAAATGAATAAGTTTCTAAAAAAAGCTTAGAACATTCAGTAATATACATACATTTTTCATTTAAAAAAAATTAATTTCAAGAAATTCTTCTGCTGTTGTTTAACCACTCGTTCTTTAAATGATCGACAAAAACTCCTCTAGAGAGCATTAAATCAAACGACCAAACCAATTTAGCCCCAAGCTGTTTTACGTTTTTAATTATTTAAATTTCCTGATAAATTGGTTTTCAACTGTGTCCACATACGTGTCTGTAAAAATCTTTTGGCACATGGGATCCTTTTTAATATGCTTTTTAGTTAACTTTAAATCGACGGATTTTATAATTTATTAGTAATTTCAGAAATGTTCCAAAAAATCTTAAAGCAAGTGGTAAAATTAATTCGATTTTTCAAATCGAAATTATTGATAAAAAATACCTTTGAATGGAATTTGGAAATAATTTTATCCTTAGAATAAAACAACAAACCTATGTATCCAAAAATACACAAGGCTTGTATTTTTTTAGTTGTAAGCACTTTATAAAAATACATATGGTTTTAATTTTGCAGACTTCCAAAATGATGTTTATTTTTTTATGTTTATGGTGTAATATTATGTTGACAAGAATGTGGGTAGAGAGGCAAAAAATATACAACTGAGACCAGAAGGGTATATACTGTAGAAATTAGAAAAAAACCATGGTTTCACTCCTAAACAAATAGAAGTTTTATAAGGACAATCTCCATTATGCCCAAAATATAAAAAACAGGAATTATAAACAACAAAAATTGTGAACATTGTGAAATGGGCGATATAGAATATTATTTAATTTTAAATTGCCCAATCTATACAATACACCTATAAATGAACGTCTTAAAAAATTTACTTTGTTTTGTCAAATGAACCAATTATTAATATAAGGTTTTTAATAGCGCTGGATGATAAAAAATATGTCAAAAATTGTATAAAGCTATTATTGAAATAAATTTAAAATGGTAACATTGCTAAAGGCTAAAACTGGTAATTTCAAATTTTTGACCTATCCGGGATAAATTCGACCTTTGTAATAGATGTACGAATATGAAAAAAGAAAAAGATAAAAATGAAAAATACACAAAAATAGAAACTATATTATACCATCATGTTCATGTCAAACTAGGGGATCCAATCTCGGTCAATATTGCGATTCCGGGATTTCAGGATTGAATTGTCCACGGCGCCGCACCTGGTTCGATTCCGGTGATGTACCATAAAAAAAAGTAAGGTATGGGTGTTTATGATTTTCAGTATAAATGAAGCGTGTGTATGGTGTATGCGTGTTGAATGATGGAAGGTGGTAGAGGAATTCTTCTTCAAACTAGGAGGTACCACCCCACACACTCTCTTAAAGGGCTGATGAAATCCTTAGGGATGTTTCCTGCACCGAGTTTGTGAGTGGGTTGTGCGATATACAACGCACGGTACCACTGGGTTTGTTAGTTGGTTGTGCGATATACAACGCACGGTACCTTAGTACTTAGGCTTACTACCTTCGTGAGTTGTAGTAAGATAAAAAAAAGCACTGGCGCGGAACAGACAAGACGGGTTGAAGACTACCGACAAGAGATACGCCGGTGCAAAGGCGTAAGGAAAGCATGCCCATCTACATGGTATTCGATGTCAGGTGCTGCACATATTTCACCTGTTGACGCTTTTCCGGCTGCAAGGATTAGATGCAGAATATGTATCTTCGTCGCGTACATGTGAATGTAATGTCATTTATATATCCATTTCTTCGCGAGGTGTTTTCTGAATTAGGGAGCTTTGAAATTGTTAATTGGCAAATATGTTTGTCATGTGCTAACGGCCGCCATTAAAAGTTTACCTGATATTAAGTAAAGTAAGTAAAGGTTAAATTTTTCTTTGGTGCTTTTATAGGTATCTACCAATTGTAATGAAATACATACAACAAATTTTCAAAAAACATTTTCGCAAGAAATGTATTTTTAAAAGTTGGTAGAGTTGGTACCTATATCTTTCAACAATTAAACTTTTCTGAAATGTTTTTTTGAAACACAACTCTCGGAAATAATTTTTTTATGTTTTTTGAACATAGATAGAACTCAGCAAATCGGCACAGATTCGCTTTTTGGTCAGGTTTATTTGGGTTCGCTCAGGTATGTTATAAACCATTTATGTAACTCTCGGAAATAATTTTTTTATGTTTTTTGAACATAGATAGAACTCAGCAAATCGGCACAGATTCGCTTTTTGGTCAGGTTTATTTGGGTTCGCTCAGGTATGTTATAAACCATTTATGTATGATTCCTAAAAAAGTAAAACAATCAGCATTATGACCCCAGAAAAATATTCTGAACACACTAAGCTTGGCATAAAAAAAAATTGTATACGAAAATTCGGTTTTTACAGAAATATACTTTGGGAAAAAATGTTTATCCAAAAACAACTAAACTATTTGAAAGTATTTAGAAACATGACTTATCAATTTGATTTTGCTTTAGATTTAATAAGGCCCGTCGACAACAACGAATTATCAACTTAATTACTTCTTTGGAAGGAAGTTTCTTTAAGATACCAAGCAACATTGTTAATACAACTTTAAAGTAATGTATCTAACAACGTAAGCAAAACCAAAGGAAATAAATTCTTGATAGATCTGCATCAGGCAGAGATCTTCAATAAATTACCCTACGTCTTAAAGCCAAAAGAAAATTAGCTTTTCGATAAATCCCCAACGTTCCAAGGGTTCTGGATAAGAGGTATCTAATAAAACTAGGTCAAAATATATAAGGGTTGTTTCTGATATATTATGTCTTATCTTAAATCTTACATATGTATGTAATTTAGAAGATATTATGCGAGCATATTTTTGAAAAATGTTTCATATTTATTGTGGCGTTCTAGGTAGAAACGCAAATCAGTATTTTTGTTACTACAGTTTCTCAACAGGTATTATTATGACTAATACTGGTACAGATAATTTAACAGGTTTGGATCTTCATATTTCTGCAGCAAACGGCGAGTCATGTTATAAAAAATAAATCGACAAGAAAAGTGTATATCGCATACTATGAGATTCTAAATATTTCTGTCATTTCCTTAATTAATTGTTTGGTATTGAATTAAGCAAGTGTATTTGCTAACACAAATGTGCTACAGATACCAAAAGAGGCATTTTCTAAAATGCATAATAAAGGAAAAACATTTTTTGGCAATTATATTGCATTATTGAAAATGCTTACTAAATTGTCATAAGGGCCAATTTAATTATTAAATATGCACTAAAAATACATAATTGCTGTATTGGTTTTAAAAATATTTACATCTGTTCTATAAAAAAAAAATTAAGTCATAAAGTTTGTAAATAAATATTAGGTTCAGGAAGTTTAGCCACCAAATATAAACTGGAAGACCTCAAAGCAAAATGAAAGTTATATAAGCGTAAAATGATGGCATTTTCAATTTGACTTGATGTAGTGAAGCATTAAAAATAAATACAGAAGGAAATTTATCAGAAGTGGCGTTACAAAAATGGTTTTAATAAAAAGCATGGAGCGAAGGAATGGTGCTCTTCCATTTAAATTTACACATGTCTATAAGAAAACATAGAATGAAGAAAATCTAGGATCTGATTCCTGAGCTTATTCTAGGACAAAAAGTCCATATGGATGTATACCCCAAAGGGCTTAGTTAATAAGATACAGGGTGTCGTAAAGAGAACCGTCCAATTATTTATATGGATAATACCAATTACGAAGGGCACTGCAGGCCTGTGTCAAAAGGGCAAAGACTAGTAGTAGTTCATGCAGGTAGTGGAAATATTTTTGTACCTAATGCGTATCTGGCTCTTAAATTGTAAATACAATCGGGTAATAATCACATTGAAATGAATAACACTAACTATAAAAAGTGGCTCCAAGAAAAACTTTTTCCTAACTTGCATTCAAAAAGTGTTCTTGTTGTCGATAACGCTCCCTATCGCAACGTGCAGATGGAAAAATCTCTCAATTTTAGATACAAAAAGGAGGAAACGAAGGCATGGTTAAGATGTGATGCCACCGACGCTAAAAGTGGTGTTGGGGACACCCAACCGTTCGTTTAATTTATATATTTCTATTTTTATTTCCAAATAAATATTAAAAACCAAGCATGTATAAAATCCCTTTCAAATAACAAAACTTAAACTCGTATCTCTTGTTTATTTAACTTTCATTAAAATGCGCAGTTATCGGTAAAACACAAAGGCCATTTCGGATAAAATATCTGAAAAAATCTTTCCGTTAATTTAGTTCTTCTAAAACGGCACTTTGTCGGCGAAACTTCAGAGGCCTAGTTTCCTTAGCAAATTTCTTATCCTTTAGTTTTATTGCTTTAGCGTTCTAAAAATACATTTCTCTTAAATGTATAAAAAACCAGAAACCATGACTACAGATATCAACCCCCATACGTCTCGTAACCGTACCGGGTATCAAGCTCGCCCTCTCCCTATTTTCTAATGGTCAGAGTAGATTCGCGTCATCGCGAAATTTACTGTAATTGGCCCGGGCGCGTATTGGCATTGTTTACTACAGTGCAGCGCATATACGGCGTTGGAACGCAGTAAAGAATGGCCAAATGTTCGCCGCATGTATCCAGGCAAAGCTTACCGCGGTTCAGCATAAACTGAACGTTTTCTATTTTGTCGAATTTTAAGCCTAAACATTTTAGTTATTATTCGTCCAACCGACGTGATTTTTTGTGTGTGTATTTCAATTGACTGATTGTGCAATAATATAAACATATTTATTGAAAACGCGAAATGACTAAACAAGCCCATTGATAAAAATCAATTCGCAGCCGATTTGTTGACTTTTCCAATTTTCAACCAGCTAAAATCGATGTGATTTGACTGCGGATTGTGAAAAAAAATGTCACGTGGCATTCAACTCTCGTCAGGCAAAGTGTAGAGTTTGTATATCGAAGGTGATATTTAATAATCTTGAATCTGTATTATAGATATGACACATACGTTAATGATGATACATCGAGATGGAAGCTATGATGTAACATTAAGCTTTCGATATAAAAACAATATTTGGGGGTGGCATATTTATATTTAAAATACAAACATAAAAACAGTATTCGAGGGTGACAAATTTAAATTTAAAAATCTTGTAAAAAATACTTTTTAAAAAAAGCTTTTATTATTTAGATGTACTAAAACGAAAAAAGTAAGTATAGTTTTTTCATTGTGGTAATGCTGAATGCTATTTCTGAGTGGACGTAGTTAGCGTGGGTGGATCCTAAGAAAAGTAGTATCAAAGAATCAAAGTTATCACTGAAACAGATATACTAATATATTATGTTAAATTTACTGTCTTAAAAGCTCGTCGCGCGCGAAAAGTTCATACAGGCATTAATTTTGTTGAGCAGAAATTGTAAATACCTAAGTATGCATTTTTTTCTTTTCTATTTACGCGGCAAGCTTTTAAGACAATAAGTTTAACATAATATATTATACCTGTTTCAGTGATCTTTGATACTACTTTTCTTAGGATCCACCCACGCGAACTACGTCCACTCAGAAATAGCATTCAGCATTACCACAATGAGAAAACTATACTTATTTTTTTCGTTTTAGTACATCTAAATAATAAAAGCTTTTTTTAAAAAGTATTTTTTACAAGATTTTTAAATTTAAATTTGTCACCCTCGAATACTGTTTTTATGTTTGTATTTTAAATATAAATATGCCACCCTCAAATATTGTTTATATATCGAAAGCTTAATGTTACATCATAGCTTCCAACTCGATGTATCATCATGAACGTATGTGTCATATCTATAATACAGATTCAAGATTATTAAATAACACCTTCGATATACAAACTATACACTTTGCCTGACGAGAGTTGAATGCCACATGACATTTTTTTTTCACAAACCGCAGTCAGCTCAGATCGATTTTAGCTGGTTGAAAACAGGAAAAGCCAACAAAACGGCTGCGAATTGATTTTTATCAATGGGCTTGTTTAGTCATTTCGCGTTTTCAATAAATATGTTTACATTATTGCACAATCAGTCAATTGAAAGACACATACAAAAAATTACATCGGTTGGACGAATAATAACTAAAATGTTTAGGCTTAAAATTCGACAAAATTGAAAACGTTCAGTTTGTGCTGAACCGCGGTAAGCTTTGCCTGGATAGATGCGTCGAACATTTGGCCATTCTTTACTGCGTTCCAACGCCGTATATGCGCTGCACTGTGGTAAACAATGCCAATACGCGGCCCGGGCGGATCTCCGAAGGGTGGTACATTTCATTTCGACTTAGTTCCCGTCGGAAAGACAAGTCAGTTAACTAGACAACAAGGTTATAAAATATAATGCCTTGACTATTTTTTCGGTTCTCTTAAAATTTCTGTGTAATAGTTCAGTATAAATGTTGAGTTATTACAACACCGCTGCAAAATTTTTCCAGCGATGTTAATGCTTATTTTATTTCTTAAATTTGGATATTCCATCGTGAGTCTACGTCACCAGAGGCCATCTCCCCGCTTTATTGCGAGCGATGTTTGATCGCTATTTTAAGGGTGAATTTAATCAGAAAAAATCAAATTTTTTGAGGATAAGCTTTTCGAATGGAGCAATTTTGTATTATTAAATAAAAAAAAATGCTGAATAAGCCCGTTTAACATAATTTAATAAATATTGCCCAGTTTAGCTTTTAACCTTAAAATTTTAAAAGTTTTTTCTTGATAACATCTAAAAACGTCATTAAAACTGAAACATGGCTGAAATGAGCATTACTCGGTACATATTAAAAAATTAAGAGCATTTTCACTTTTCGTTTTCCGCCATAACGGTAATTTTAGAAAGTCGTTTAAGCGAAACACATCAAAGCGCCCGTGAAAGTAAGCCTAAATAGCTTTGAGTTACCTAATTAAGTCCGATATTAGGGCGAAAGTTAAGGGAATGTGCAGAAATAGGATATTAAACACATATCAAAATTATACCGGCAATAAAAATAAATAGTTACTTATTTCTTAAATTTTCCTTAGCTTTAATAAGCTTACTGTAAGAGATAAAATTTAAATTTTGCACCGTTTTCTCTAAACCGCAATTTTTTAAGGGGGGCCCCTGCTTAATATTCTCCAATAAGCTTACTGTAAAAGGTAAAGAAAATTTTGTTAATGTTGCAACGTTTACTCTAAACCGCAGGAATTTTTTATTCTGCATAACATTACATATCCAGTTAGATCCAGATTTTCTCTCCAATTGATTATTCCTCATGTTAATGATTTAATATTAATTAATGAAGTATCTCGTTCAGTTCAACGCCTACAAAAGTCAGTCTTGCTCCTTGTCAAGCATAACACCAGCAACATGAATCTACAGCCAAGTTGCACAGAATAATGAAACGTTTGATCTTGTTGGCATCGCATTCGAATATTATCTAAGCTGGCACAAACCATAGAGAAAATATATAATAGAGAAATAATGTCATTTGCGAATGTGGCAAATTTATCAAGCTGAATCCGTAAACACAGACGGTCTTCTGCGGGCTTGCACCTTGTCGAACGTTTGCCTTGTGATAGACAGGACCGTACTTCAAAATTTATTTCACATGACGTGAATCTTTTATCGAGTAGTAAATGCTAAATATATTACTTGTAATTATTCTTTTTATTAATGATAAAAATGTAACCATTAGTGAGATTTTAACAAAAATTGTGTAGTTTGTTGGCTTAAATCTGAGTTTTCTTGCTATACAAAACTGTCGATAATTCCTCGAAAATAGCTCAGTTTATACATATACAGTGCGTCTCTTTAATGTCCCCCCTCTTAATTTTTTAAACGTTACATTTACAAAAATGAAAGTTGAAATAAAATATAAACATAGTATTCTAAACAATAGAAATAAAATATGCAACTGTTTTAAGAAGTAAAATAGTAAATAAAAAAATTACCAAAACTATGTGTATATTTTATTGGATTGGCATCCCATCCTGTATAATTATTGAACAAACCAAGTTCTATCGTAAGATGTAAATATTTTTACACCTATTTACAGTGTGTGCACTTGATACTTGGGTGAAAGCCCCATGTCAATCTAATCAACTGATATCTTAGCGATCCTTTGACGGAAACGCTTTTTTCTTTCGCCATCCCTTTTAAAATACTCCCCTCTACCCTAATCCACTAGTATTTTTAGTGCCCCTTTGGCGAAAGCGCAAATATGCCTTTTGGACGCTCACCCTTCTAATCCACTGATATCTTAGCGATCCTTTGGCGAAAGAGCTTTTTTCTTTCGCCATCCCTTTTCAAATACTCCCCTCTACCCTAATCCACTAGTATTTTTAGTGCCCCTTTGGCGAAAGCGCAAATATGCCTTTTGGACACTCACTCACCCTTATGCAATATAGGGGAAGGAGGCATTGACACTATATATATATATCATATATGACCTTCTTACACCATCTTACCCCTTATACAATGCCCCTAATACACACACACCCCATCAGTGCCTTTCTGACACCTTGACCACACTCAATATACGTCACTGATAAATATTTCTACTTCTCCGCGTGTGTGTTCACTTCAACACCGGAGTGCATTTAAGATAAAAGTTAGAAAATTTATTTGGTTAGAGTTAATCTTAATAACTCAAAACTTAAAAGTATTTTTGCAAATGGAAATAGCAACTTCAGCATTTACAACAGCTGTATTCCATGTGTTTCCTTCAGTGATTATAACTGGGTCCGGTTCTGATCGCCGAGTTGCGTCATTGAGTTCAACAACCACTTTTGCTAGACGTCCCGAGTGCGCACGCCTCGAGAGGACCGTCGTTTAAAAATCTGACTGGCGCCCAATGCGTACAAACGCACTTTTTCGCCCATACATTGGACGGATTCAGCTGGTGTCGCGAATAGGTTGTGATGGTCTAAATATATTTTGTCTATGTCACAAACACATAACTTCGTTTGCCACATCAGCAGCTAAAAAGCTTGGTTTTCTCTTTCGAACCAAGAAAATACTTTTCCCTTCCAACCTACATATTCCCTATGTTTCCCAAATAAGACCTGACCTAGAGCACTTTTCCCACATCTGGGGAGCAGCATCAGCTTCCACACTTATAACACGTTACCTGACACCATAAAAGGGTTGTACTTATCATACAGGTATCACAGACATAAGCTAACTCTTCCTTTGACACCTTTTTAGCTTGAATACAAGCAAATTAAATAAAAATTAACATTTTTTCCTAAAAAAATTGATACCTATTCCCCATGATCCACATGGCACACTATTTATTCGCTTTTGCCTAGGGGCCATGTGTAACATAAGTGATAAATATAAATGAAATAGAAATATCTAAGTAAATTAGTGTAATTCGGTAAAACATGCGAAACACAAATATTTATTACACACACCGCAAAACGTTGACACTAATTTGGATTTTTTGATGCCCGAAGCTCGTTTCCCGCCACTTACAAACTTCTTATAGCAAGATGCACACATTTTCTTCCATATTAACATTTACGTCATTTGCTATGTTCGCTTCAGTATGATTACTTACTTGACTGTCAACTGAGTCATCGCTACTCTCATCTAATTCCGAGCAACTGTATTCCAATGGTGATTTTTGAGAATCTTCCTATTCGTCTATATCGCCAGCTTCTCTTTGTAATTCTTGCGCTATCAGAAATGGTTTTGTCCATTGAACATTTGTACGGCAAGTAAGTTTAGGAAGCCGATGATTCATTTATTTTGTATTTTAACACAACGACCAAAATAAGTCGAATAAAACTCACTATCTATTAATTTAACACATGTATAAACAGTAGAAGAATGGGGAAAACCAGTATGCCCTAAAAATAACCTTGTATTATCCGAAGGCTACTGCCCTTATACTGTAAGACCGACAAATGCACATTTCATTTAAAAGAATGGTATTGGATTTACGTCAATCGTCCCTACAATCAATTTAGATCAAAAGCCTCAAATACGAAAATATACGATTTTTTTAAAGGCCATTCAATTTAAATTAGCGTTAAAGGTTTTTGGGTTCTATATTAAATGGGTATTTGTAATGGGTTTTGAGGATATTAATTTGAATGTGAATCATCGAAATTAAGTGAACTGATGAAAATATCTGCAAATAAGCGGTTTATAGGTAAAGTAAATAAAATTCTTAATTTAAATCAAAGTGAAATCAGATATGTGTGGGAAAATATTAATAATATGGACTGAAATAGCAAAAAGTAATATATAACTCTGCTGATGTAGATTTTCATTATATTATAATAGCATTATTAGAAGCTAGTCGGTAAAATATCTTCGAAAATAAATTTTGAAAACACACTTTTGATTAATTTAAGGAAATAGTATAATATTGTACAACGAGCATGGAATGACATGCATTGCCTACGAGAATGACGTTTGCAGCACGATGCCGCAGGCGAGTGCTGCAAATCATACGAGTAGGAAATGGTCATTCCATGCGAGTTTTACACTATACTTTTTCTACGAATGTTACTGTTAATAAAATGGGATTAGAAATATTTTTCTTTTTAAGATGTCAAAAAATGTCAATGAAATTATAAAGATTTTGACGCGGCACCGGTCAACGCCACCTTTGTAAAAAATACCCGTGCACAATGGGAACTTTGTAGTTCAATCACCATGGTGATTGAAGCACAATGAAAATGTGTAAAACACAACAACATACAATAAAGGTTTTTATTAATATTCGTAGAAAAAAACATTTTCGCAACCATTTTTTCAAAACGACAAATTTTCGGAAATCTAAATTTTAAAAAACATTTTTTCGAATAAACCAATTTTTTAAAAAACTAATTTTCAAAGATTTAAATTTTTAGAAACACTATTATCGAATGAAAATTGAATTGAAAAATGGAGTTTTCGAAAACAACATATACAAATTTCTATTTCTGGATTAACTTTCTAGTTTATCTAAATGATAATAAACAAAAGACAGAAAGAGATTCTGAGCAAAGTTAAACAAACCAAAGTAGACCTCACAACTTCGGTTCATTGGGTTTGGTCAGGTTTTCTCAGGTAGATTTCTCAGGATTCTTTTCAGAATTTTTAAAATTTTCATTTAGATAATTTTTTCAATGACAAAATTTGCTCATAAAAATTTCTTTTCGGAAAATAAGGTTTTTCGAAAACCTATTCTTTGGCAAAACATGTTTTCGAAATTATTTACTTTCGAAAATTTCGTTTTCAAAAATTATATCATTCTCGTTTCAAGTATACTTCATAAACCAACTAAAATTGCTTAGCTCTTGTTTTTGTGGTTTTGAATATATTTTTAAATCAAAATTTAATTCTTAAATTTTAAATAATGTTTTAATATTAACCAATCACCTACGCAGATGAACTAATCATAATTACTAAAAGGAGAGGCATAACGGCACAAATGTTGGAGGAAATAGTGAGGGAGGGTGAGTGAATAGGATAAACAGGGAGAAAACTAAATTCATGAGAATAGGAAAAGAGGTGAAGAGGGCAAAGGTGAAGGTGAGAGGATGGAATTTGAGGTGGATTAGTTTAAATATTTGGGAGTCACAGTAACGAGTAGGGGAGAAAGAATGCAAGAATTAGACCAGAAAATTATGGCTGCAATTAGAATATGTAAATAAAGCGGTTCAAAATAGCAAGATCTTGACCATAAGGACACAAATTAGAAGCTACAAGGCTCTTATTAGTCCAGTGACGATGTACGCAATGACAACAATTTCTCTGACAAAGAAGGACGAGAATATTAAGATGGATGCTGGGGCCAATTCGGAAGGGAGAGCATGGAATAAAATCAAACCATCAGTTACTGGGACTTCTGGGGGATGAGGACATAGTGCGAAAGATCAAACAACAAAGGGTAACATGGCTGGGATATGTATGGAGGGCACCAGTGGACGAAATAATAAGTGCAATAACAAAGTGGACACCAGCAGGTAAAAGAAGGAAGGGAAGGCCGACATAAGCATCGGTCACGGGGGCGAAGGAATTTGTTCAGGACAGGAATAGCTAATGAGGTGATAATAGCTCAAGATAGGAAAAGATGGCGAAAGATATGCAAAGAAGTATCATAAAGGAAAAAGGGGATTGATCTACCCCAAAATTGGATCTAGAAACTTATTAGCGGCGCTACCCCCGCGATGGTCTCAAGCAACTCATTCATTTATTCAATAATATTTCCCATGGTTATTTATTTGGGTAATATAAAAATTACTTCTTACTTCATTTTAATCCGCATTACTAAATGCAAAGAGAAAAATACTGAAAACTGCTTACCGGTTTTAACGAGTTTAAAAGTAACATCATTCTGGGATTTGAGTTGTTTGTTGTACAAGGGATGGATCAGATCCTTAAGCGTGATTTATTCGTTTATTGAATATTTCCCATAGTTATTTATTTAATATACAAATTACTTCTTTTTAATCCACATTACTAAATGCAAAGTTAGGCAACAAGAAAAATATTGAAAACTACTTACCGGTTTTAACGAGCTTAAAAGTGACGGCATTGTGGGTTTTGAGTTGTTCGTTGTATAAGGGATGGATCAGATCCTTAAGCGTGGATTCGTTAGACGCCATATTAAAAATCCGTAGTTAAACACGCTCTTTTCGACGAAGCGTGCCTTTGGACTTGGCCGCGTCGAGTTTTTTATCTGAAAAAAAAAACGGTGTTATTAAAAATTTAAGTTTTATATTCTACTTATTTGGTGCCCTAATCGCGTTTTATTTTCTATCCTTTAAAAATTATCTCTCCTTGTAATCTGATGTATCTGTGATGTATCCCCTTGTAATGTATGAAGTACGCATCTCTATTACATTTTACGATCTAAGGCAAGCAAAACTCTACAGACAACATTTTACAGGTTGGATTCTTGACTAAAAATAAGCTCTAAACTAATTTAATCTTTTTCTTAAAAGGAGCAAGCATTAGCTAATTTTAATTGCAGGGTAAGTTATAAATGTTTTCTAATAAGGCGACAATACTTAAAATTATATGCGGGCAAAGCCATGGGTACCGGTTAGTTTGTGCAGTGTCGGTTTTGGCAATACCGGTGCCCTGGTCGAGATTCCTACGGCGCGGCGCCCCCGCCAAATGTGAAAACAAAGGAGAGAAAGGAAACGAAGAGAAAGTGAAATATTTATTTTTTAAAATTATAATTTTTTTAATAAAATGTTTCTTTCCTGGCCTCGCTATCAGCAAACTCTCTTATTAGGTCAGCGAAGTCGATGACATCCGCAATTTAATTTCGATTAATAAAGTTGCTAATTTTGTTATTCTGGATTGAGATATTGCAGATCGCAGATCGGTTTTTACCAGCTTAACACGTCAACTGCCATGTGGGTCACCGGTGACCTACCGGCTCTTAGTGCCGGCATATAATATTTTAAAAGTATTTTGTGTTGCCTGCCATTTTGGATTCACTTTCAAAATATTGCATGGTTTTTGCTGTAGGTCACAGCTTATAGGAATAAAAAGATAGGATGTGACCCACGGCTAAAAAGCACATTTTGGAATAGTTTTTTGTTACTAATGAAAATAAAAGTAGATGTTCAGATACAAGTTTAGTAAAAAATAGCTATTTATTTGTGGAGGCAATTCAAGCATCCTAGAGAAAAATGATTAGATTCAGTACACGAAAAACAATAGGTGGTGACTTTGTTCGTTGTGTTTTGAGCAATTTTTCTTCCACTTCTTATAACAATTATTACAAAATCTGAGTGCTTTTCTAGCTGCACCATTTTTAGTCAGTAATCTCTAACGAAATGAACGGTTTTTGTTGTCAGCTTGGGTCTTTGTAGAAACAACGTATTCAACCAGTTTCTCTCGGAAAGTGGTAGCAAAGTAGCAAACCTCATTTTTTTTACTAAAACCAGGTTTTACAATGGCTCCGCAACGAAATCAAATCAAAACAAAATACCTAAAATTTACCGTCGAGTTCGTATACCGCCCGTCGTTTTCTTGAGTAGCTCCGGCGGCGCCATGTAGAACACTGGCAACCAACACTAGATAGGCAGCGCAGTATTGGTCACGGGTGACCTACGAGAAGAAATCAAGGTTACGACCTTTGTAAAAATACAAATACTTAGTCATTTAAAACTCTTTTCTAAGCAGAAATCAAATTATCCCTGCAGTGAAAAATACCTAGTGAATATTAATTTGGTAGTTAATGTGTTAAGCCCTGAGTTCCATGTCTAATGATTTCAGAGACTTACTGACGACATTAATCTGGAAACGTATGTCATACCAAACAACTAATGAAACTATGAAGCTGAAATCTTTCAACTGTTCGGCTAGAGTGATTGCCTCGAGAGATTTGAAGGCAATTTTCTCAGTTTCACTAGCCAAAATACTTAAAGCGTCATGAATGTCACTAATTTGATAATGGACTACTTTAACACTGCTTTTGTGTGTTTCCCTGAGTTTTTTTAAATAGAATATAATCCTATGTGATCGGTTAGCATTTTCCATCAATGAACAGAACTTGAAAACAATGTGAACATCCTCTGAAGTACCCAAACAAAGTAACGGATTTCAGATTTCACCGATGACTTAGCAGCGTCACATAGTATGAGATTGTGGCTACAACAACCACATGGTACAAAAAAGCCACGGGATTTAAATCTATAATTACTCTTTGGACCCCAACATGTAAACGCATAAACGCAAATGTAAATTTTTATAATAAAATTATGTAGGTTTCAAAGTCGCTATCTGTTATTACCAGTCTCATTAAACGTCCAGTTTGGTGTCAAAACTGAAAACTTTGTAAATTAAATAAAAATTAATTATTATTCTTCCCACTCCTACAAATGCTACCATTATTAAGCGTATAACAAAGAATAAAACTCAGATGATAACATTTTAACCATTCTAAATCTAGGGTATTGAAACGAGTTTGAATTAAAGCGCTCTCTAAGCCTCTTTTTTAAATCGACTACAAAGAGCAATAATGAATGGCATCATTTTCAACCCTTTTTTATATGTTTTCGAGGATGTCGCTTAGGATTTAATATATTTTTTCATTTTGTGCCTTTAATTCTTGTACGCATATATTTAAGCATTTCAGTTTTTATCAGTAAGGGATAATAACCAAAATTTCAAAATCATTGTAGCAGCTGACTGAATTATAATTTTTTTTGTTCTTGGATAGCCCACTAGTCATAGAGTGTGTCCCTTTGTGTTGCACGAAACCGCACTAACCTGCACTTTTTTTTTATTTGTGGAAGACACCCATAAGAAAGCATCAGTGCAGGTTAGTGCAGGTTAGTGCAGTTCCGTGGAACACAAACGAACAAACCTTAATAACGTACCCTAGACGTTTGAAGAGAAGAAAAATATAATCTCTTTATACGGGATTAAAATGATTGGAGGTTGGATGGAGGAAGGAAAAATATCTGCACGATTTTTCGTAATAGGCATTTATAACTATTTATATTACTGATAGGAAAAAAGAATGATTACACATTATACACTTGAGTACCATAATAATATATTCTAACTTACGTCTTATGTACAAAAATTTTATTTGCAATCGTTTAGATAAAAACAGCAAATACGTTTTTGACAATAATTTACTAGACCAGGTTCGAATCCTGGCCCGGCCGCACGTTTAATTAAAAAAGTGTGGCCAGACATTTGGTAGGATTGTCACAAAAAGTGGAAGGTGGTAGAGGAATTCTTCCTCGACCGAGGTGGTACCACCCCACACATGCTCTTAAAGGGCTGGTGAAATCCCAACGGATGTTTCCAGATGTGGATGTGTGAGTCGATTCCCCAGTACACCCACGGTACATAGTACTTAGACCTCGGTCTTCGTGGGCTGTCAGAAGATAAAAAAAACCGTGGTTACCAAATTTACTTCATTTAAAATAGGGTTTCTTTAGAAGTTTAAAGCTGATTGGCTAAAAAGTCGGAAAAATTTTACCTTTCCCAATTTTATCGATAAAATACAGGTAAAACTGTAATTCCTATATTACTTTCATTAGCTGTAATAGATATGACTGGAATTGGCGCCTCAAATTAGGAACGTGGCGTCCTCTTCAGCCGATTTGCTAACTACTATATAACGGGGAATGTTTTTGTTTCGTCTTTGACTTCATTATCGTATTATTTCGCATCTTTGTCAATTTTGTCGTCTAGTGAGCACTTCTTCCCCATTAGAAATCAGCTGACTCCAGTTGGCTTCCTCAATTTGAGTTACCAATAGTCTCTATACTTCTAGTAGAACAGGGCCCAACATGAGGTTAAAAATTTAAAATGTAAAACCCGCTTTAAAAATATGAACTGTATAAACTTATGATTTTTATACAATATTAGAATAAATTTGTTTTAGCAAGAAGTACTTCGAAAAACATAACTTGAACATCAAGCAAATCACAGGAATAATAGGTTACCTCATCAGTTTCTATTAACGATCTATTAAAAATGACGTAACAAAAATATGGCGAACCTAACTGATCAGCGAAAATATACAATTTTAAACCAGTACTAAGCCTTAAATCTCGGAGTAAAACTTTAACAAAACATGCTTAGTCATGAAAACAAGCTCAAGCGCGGTTAACTATGCTAAGATATACAGTAAAGATCACCTAACTGCAAACATATGAATCTTCACGACGAATTTATTTATGGCCGCATTAACTGCGGTGACGGCCGAAAACTATCGAGCTCTGCCGATCGCTGCAGTAATACTAGCGTCCCCGTTCCCCACTACCGCAGGTTTTGTCGAGCCGCCAGCCGCCGTCAATTCGTCAATACATCATCATGATTATAACTAGAGCGGAATATATGCAATTTTCTTATATTATATGCAATTTTTACATATTTTTACCAATTTAATAAAATAAACGTTTTATAATATTTACTGATGACTAAACGAAAAGTGAAAACGACTAATCACGACCTATGTAGAGCTTTGGTCGCAGCCAATATTCTTTTAGAAAAGCTACAAAGTCAATAACTAAGGAAATTTTTGCAAAAATACTGTAACACGATATCCCCGATGAGTCTGCATTAAAAAAGAAAAATGAACAAGCAGTGTATAAAACCGTAATCCAAGAAATCAAAGTAGTGCTAAACGAAAATAATTTTTACATCATTCTTGACGAAAGCACAGATGCCTGTGGTCGCTATATCGTGCACCTTATGATTGTAGTCCTAAAAGAAGATGAACTATTAAAGTTATACTTAATTGCATCAAAAGACTTACATAAATCTAACAACGTGGCTCTAACTCGATTCAGTAAAAAATCAATCTTTAGCGAAATTTTGCCCAATCAAATCCTAGTTGAAAAGTTTTTAGTGTTTTTGTCCGATGCAGCACCTTATATGGAACAAAATATAAAAATATTTTAACCCAATATGGTTCATGCTTCTTGGTTGCTACATGGATCAAATCGAGTGGCTGAATCAGTCAGAATTGAGTACCCCTTAGTAAATAAATTAATTTCAAATATAAAAAAATTGTGTTTAATAGCATCTTAAAAGTATCTACAACTATATAAGGAAAAATTTCCAGGAGTTAACTTACCTCCGGAATTCGTAATTAGCCGCGGGGGAACATGGATTAAAGCGGCGATATTCTACGGAGACCATTTTGAAATAATCAAGAAATTAATTCTGGATATACAAGATAATTCAGTGTGTCGTGCAAAGTCAAGAAATGTTAAAAAATTCGGCAGTTGTTAAGCAACTTATGTCTATAAAGGTTAATTTTAGTTTTATACTGGACATTAAGTTTCCTTAGAAAATAGAAATTTAAGTTTAAGAACCTCCGTTCATCTGATTCAAGCGTTTTCTGATAAATATAAATATGTTTACAGTGATATAAGTGTTAAAATAAAACAAAAATTAAATGTTACTCTAGAAAAAAATGAGGGATTTAAACATTCAATGAAAGTGGTAAATATTTTTGATGGTAAATTAAGCCAAGAAGTTGACCAGGTGTGTTAATACCAAAATTACAGTATTGTTCCATTACATCACCAGATGTTGAAAATAGTTTTTCGGTTGCTAAAGATATTTTTACAGAAGGCAAAACTTTTAAGTAGAAAATATTGAAAAGCATTATTCATAAACACTTCTTATAATCAAATTAAAATTTTAGCATAACTCTATTATTATTGTATTCTTTCAATTTAAAAATAATTGGTGTTTATTGTCAAAATCAATTATTGTGTATTTTTTTTATCTTCTAACACATATATTTTTCATGTTTAGATAAAATTGCTACATATTTTTGTTAAAAAATATGTATTGCTGTTATATTTTTTAATTTAAAAATATCGGTTTGGCTTTAAAAATTGTATGTTTTTTTACTTTTTCCAATTTCTCTGCATTTTGCATATTAAAGGTAAATTGTTGTATATTTTCGTTAAAACGGATGCATATTTTGATTTAATATAGGTGCATATATTCCACTCTCTAATCATAATAAACCTGATGCATTGACAAATTGACGGCAGCTGGCGGCTCGATAAAATCTGCGGTAGAGGGTAGCGGGAACGCAAGTATTACTGCAGCGATCGGGCAGAGATCGATAGTTTTTGGCCATCACCGTCGTTAATACGACCATAGATAAATTCGTCCTCAAGATTTCTATGTTCGCAGTTAGGTGATCTTTACTGTATATAGATACTTTACAGAGGTAAGTCACACAAGTGGGTATTTTTCGACTAATTTAATTCAATGCGTCATTTTTTATTATTTAAAATAATGGTGTTCTAGATAGCGAATTATAAGAATGGTGACTCTAAGGTAACTAAATTTTTTAAGGTATACAGTTATGGGCGCCAAGATTCGTTAGTGTTCATATGACGGGCTGCTGCTGGGGTGTCTCCCATAATAATTAAAAACTAACAGGCTAATCAATCGCGATTACTTATTTAAAATGTCACTCTGTTTTCTGGAAATATGCCAACAGCGCCAAGAGAATTAACTTTTTAAAATTGTTTATGTCATTTAACCACCTTAAAAACATTCTACGAAATGTACGTGAGAAAAGTGGCTAAACTTGTAGCATGCACAATTTATTATTATTACTTGACTACATAAATGTTAAAATTATGATGCACTTTCAGATGAAAACTACGTTTACGACTGCATTAGGTACAGAAGAAACTCCTATTTATGCGCTTTTTTAAATCCTCGCCAGTGCCACTCAGTGTAGAGATCGTTGGTCGCTTTTTTATATTATTAAGACATTTACTTTTTTTTAACCCCAATATTTACACTGAAAAGATCTATAAATTGGGTGCTATGCCACTCTACTCTTAAAGAAAAATTTATAAAGAACTTTATTTAATAGGAATAAATTAACTAAAAGCTCAAATATTATTTTTAATGACGATACAAATTTTTCTAATATTCCTGTACCAATACTTATTAAAAATTATTTTATTATTGAATAAATAGGTAGTTATAATTTTTATTATATGGGTATAATATTTTTTTTCATACGATACATAGTGATTTTCTTGCATTTCAGGTAATGCTTGTCCCTTTGACTAATGTCAAGCAATCAAATTCTTTCATCCCTTGACTCCAAAAAGTCCTCCGGTCTAGATGGCATACCCGCAGTAATTAATAGTTTTTTAAAAAAATACGCTCCAGAACTTGCACCAGTCTTAACTAGTCTTTTCCAGATCTCCTATGATAAGGATATCTTCCCAGACAGCTAGAAGACTGTTCGTGTGCAGCCTGTCCCAAAGAAAGGTTCCAAATCTCTCCCATCCACTTATAGACCTACCTCTCTTCTTTTCGTTGTCAGAAAAATTATGGAGAAAGTCATCAACTTGAAAATTCTAAAATATCTGGAAAATCACAAAATCATCCATGACAGACAGTACGGACGTCGTCACAACAGATCAACAGCGTATCTCCTTACCTTGGTCCCACATAACTGAAACAAGTCTCTTAGATTTCATTGCGAACCCCAGATTATTGCTCTTGATATTCCCGAGACCAAGTGTGGCATGCCGCACTTCTCAACAAACTGCCGAATTTTCCCCTAACAATGGTTCAGTTCTTGCACTTTTTAACAATTTTTTCGATATTAAGCGGTCATTTTTGACTTAATATATATTTTGTACAGCAACTTTAAACCGTAACAGTGAGCCCAATAAAGCACATACAGAGTATAGAAAAAATTAAAAGTGTTTATCAATAATAAATATTTTGATTGCAGTTTGACGTAAACTGAAGCTAGTTAAAGGTTATCTTAAAGGTAAATCTAAATAAAACAATGTATTTAAACATATATGGCTTATATTTATTTTTATGCAAAAATAGAAAAACTTCTTAGTATAAGTCTACCAAAAAGGAAAAAATATAGAGAACATAATATATATTTTAAAGATATTTTATACTAGATAAATCTGACTTTTCACGCGTCTCCAAAAATAAATGAACATTTACTATTACAAGCGTTCTAATTCTGGTACAGAATATAAAAGTCCAGTTTTGGAAGCAATTTTTGTTTTAGTAATTTTCATAGTAATATCATCCTGTGAGTATGAGAGAACATATTTTCTTTCGGACCACTTCCATAGATTCTTTCACTTTTTCCACTTGGAATGTGGACCATCGTTGTATTTCGAGATACAATTTTTCGCGTAACCTTAAAAAATACGAAAATATATAAACTAAAGAAACTCTATTAATAACAGTGCCAATTAAACCCATTTATACCCCTAAACATACCATTGGGAACTACATTTAGCTTACCTTAAATCCAGAATTGAAGAAAGTGTGCAAGCTTTCCGAAACTCGACAAAAACGACTAATTTCAATTCACGACGTAACCATGTGTTCTCAAAAGTTCGCTCGTTCCCAACTTCTCTACCATTTCAAGTTAACGAATTGACGCTTGAACTAAGCGACCAAAATATGCCATTAGCGGAAACTTTGCTTCAAATAATTTATGTGTACGCATGGATCACAGATGCGGCCCAGGACTATTTTTACGGTACCTTATTACACTTCCAAACTATTTACCTGGATCGGTAGCTTTCTCTCTAATCGGCGCACATTAGGCGTGGTCCTAGCACCCACCCTATTTCTCTGTCACATTAATGAGCTGCATCCATGTGAAGGGCAAAGCCTCACAAAACAATGAATCTTTAAATCTTGTTGGCATCGCTATCGGTCATGATCTCAGTGGTGCAAGTACATTACTTCAATAGCCAGAAGCTAAAAAGCTTGGTTTCCTCTTTTGAGCCAGAAAATACTTCTCCCCTTCCAACTTACATACTCTCTATATTGTCCAAGTACGACCAAACCTAGAGTACTGTTCCTACATTTAAGGAGCGGCATCACCTTTGACACAACATCCTTTATTCTATCCTAAAGAGAGTCATTCGACTCATCAATGACTCAATCCTCACAAGAAAACTCCCTTATCTCGTTCATCATCGCGCTGTTGAGGATTTATCCCTTTTCTACATATACTTCCACGGATATTGCTTTGAAAAACTAGCCCCTAACAGAACAACAAAAGGCGCCTTACGTGTGCATCCATTTGCTGCTCAGTTACAAAATGCTAAAACATCTCACTTCTCTCGCTCATTCATATCTAGGGTCTTCATATGGAACAAATTTCCTGAAGATGTTTTCCCGTACCCTCGCAACCTCCAATCCTTTAAATCCGGTATTTATTAACACGGGATATAATCTATTGATTATATTTCCCTTCTTTTTAGATGCCCACGGTATTTTAGTACTTATAAGCTTGAAGCATACGTCGGCTTTCAAATAAAAAAAAGTAATACATTTTTATCCATGTATTAAGCTTCTGGTGATTAAAGGGGTAACTGTTTTCAGGAAAAAAAATTAAAAATGCCGAAGAGTTGGGCAGTAATTTGATATAAATTCTGTTTTAATTATTTTTATAATTACTTGATTTATTTTTTATATTTGGTGAGTTTGAATTTATTATGTTTTTTGATAACAAAAGTAGAGATTACGCCTCGTGACGTTCGAAAAATTGCTTTGATCAGATTAGGTTTCAGGCAGAATATAATATACCAAATTAGTGGTAGATATATCCTTTTTTATAATTAAAAGGCACTAAGAGTGCATAGAAAATTTTGTGTTAGTGATCTATTTTCACTTTCACTGATTCATTTTTACTTTTAAATGTAGAGACTTTTATTGTTATTTTTTTAAGTATTAATTTTTCTTAACACTAGAATGGCGTAATACCCAATTAATAGATCGTTTAAGTATGAATCAACACAATCATAATATACATTACTTACAAATATCCATATGTTCACATTGTTTTAAATTTTTCGAAGAGGGGTTTCATAGTTTACAATTTGTCTCAATTTTAATGTACTTTCTAGATCTTTGATTCTCACTAATTGTCACAAATGAGGTTATCATTTTATTACGTTATATTCTATTGAATTCTATTATACCATATTCTGTAAGAAAAGAATCCTGGTTATAAAATTATTCTCTTTTTGGAGGGATATTAATTCCTTGCATATAATAAAGAACTTGCCCGAAAGCTTTTAGAATATAATATTATCATATTATATCACCAGGTGTATAGAATTCGATGTGGGTGTTACGATATAATTTGGTTTGCGTTAGCCCTTTTTATATTTACCTAGGACTAGAAGCTGCACATTTTCCGCCACTTTTTTTTTTAAATATCAGAGATCTGTAGGGTGTGGGTCTGTAGGCGTGTGTCATACTCATACAATAATCTTTCATTTCCTTTATTGTTACACATATGCTGTAATAAGTCCCAAATCAACCTAAATTTGTGCTTGGCGTGCACTTCAGAAGTGATCCCTTATTTTGTGGAAATATCATTTAGAAAAAGAACACGTGACTACTTTTGTTGTTCAAATGGAAGGTGAGGTACTCCTGGAGTGCCTACTTTCATTGTAAGATCTACTCAAATATGTTTTAGTGTTGCGTGCTGAAATTAGCAAAACGGAACACTCATGGAATCACTTCCCTCTCCGTCCATCCGTCTTTCTCTGAAACTGTTCGACGTAAAGAGAGAGAGTGTGGTGGCCCAATTATAGACGTGAAGTTTAAAAAGTTTAATTTTAATTCTGGGGGTTAATTTCAGAGGGTAAATTGGGAAAGGGAAAAAAAATTTTCAAGGGCATCGTGTAGGGTGTCAAATGAAAGCTCATTTAATCACGAAATCAACAATATATACATTGTGGCAACTATTTAATTGGCAATTATTGGTATCTTGGAAACGTTAATTTCTACGGAGTTGATTAAATTAGAGGAAATGTGCCATTTTTAAAGATTTTTTAATTTCCAGTAACTGCGTAGCCGAATTGTTTTTGATTCATGAGATACAGGGTGATTTATTAAAAACGTCTAAAATCACTTTCTTTAATAACTCAAAAGGTTTTAATTTTAGAAAAACGTTCTTTAAACAAAAATTTCGTATTTTTTTCTTCTCTACAAAATCAGTTTCTTTCATGTCATTTGTTATAACTTATAACTGAGTTATCATCGTCAACTTAAGTTTTTTAAATACGGACCTGGATTTTTGTATTGTATTTTTAGAGTGCCTTTCACCCCAAATACAATGATGTATCACTCAACCCTATTTACTTACGTTCGGGCACAAATTATATATAATCAGGAAAATATTGAAAATATTATCAGTACGGCTGTGACCTTTTCAAATATTAATTTCATTTGATGTAGATAGAATTGAAACAAAGAAAAAACAGTGGAAAATCTTATTTTTAAAAAGCTTGAAAATCATCCATTTTCTCTAATTTAATCAACTTCATAGAAATTACGGTTTGCAAGATACCAATAGTGGTCAATTAAATACTTGCCACCCTGTATATCGTCTATTTTGTATGTATTTTTTTAAACATTCTTCGGAAAAACGATTAAAAATTGCTGTCTCCGGCCCTCATCAAGGATTGCTCAGAAAAAATTCCTGAAAATTGAGAATTAGGTGTAGATTGAGTGAAAATTATCAAGGTTGAAAAATTCTAGCGCGATCAATCGTTATAAACAATTTAATTGTTTATTTCCTTGTAACTGCTGAACCATCAGTTTTAGAGAAAAAGTTTTTCGACAAAAAATATTTCGCACGATGTAGGGAACATCTTTTGTTCTTACACTTTTTTCAAAATTTTGAATTCGTCGAAACGCTCTGCACCCAGCTTCGTGCATACGCGATAAGGCAGGTTTGCTCACGTTAAGAGGGGGCTAATGGCACGGAACAATAATTTTGCAAGTATAGCTTGCACTTGACCGATTTTTCTATCTCGCACGGCCCACATAGACTTCAAGCCTAACGTACCGACGACGTCTGAAGAGAAGGGAGACGTAATTTATTGATACGGGATTTAAAGGACTTAAGGGTGGGAGAGGAAGGAAAACATCTGAAGGCGATAGGTTTCATAATCACGAGACCCTAGGTATGAATGAGAAAGAGAAGTGGGATGTTCTAAGTTCTTATAGCTGGACAGTAAAGGAATGTATGTACATGTGACGCGCTTCTCGTTGTTCTGTTAAAAACAGTCAAGGGGAGGTTAGTTCTTCTGAGTATAATCCGTTAAAATATTGTCATAGTTATGTTATCATGGATCATTTTATTAATTATTTTTAAAATCACACTTTATTTATACAAAGATTATTTTGACAATAACGATGAATAGACACTCTGTTATTCGGTGGACTTGGTGACGACATTGAAGGTCAGCTTGGTTTTGTTTAACTTTATTGAGTAAGTCAAGGTATGCTGACCTAGCAATGCACCGATCGTCGATAACTGCATAATGGAGTGATAGGTAGTCGTGCTTAAGATGTCGAGATTAGACATGTGCCCATTGGTCGGGAGAAGAGCCGCCCTTATAGAGACGATGTAAGGGAAATGTATAAGTAAGTGCCTCATTTAATTTGTTTAATGCCAAACTTTATTTTATTGCTATTATTGTTGATTAATTATTAAATGTTATATTTTTTATAACCTGTTTTAACTTCATTCCCTCCATACGATCCCAGAGACTATTACTTAGTCTCAGTCGCAACAACCCCCGAGTGACAATATCTGAAGGAAAGAGACAGATTCCCAACAGCGCAGTGATAATTGCTAATTTTACACTAAAAGAAAATGACAATTTTTTAACTAGCTTTAGGAAGTTGCAATGGCTTTACAATGCCAGGACGCTATCTTTTTTAAGATACTGTTTTCAGCTTTCTCTATAAAAATGATTATTTAAAACATTTGGCTCTTCATGGAGATTCTAGAATCAGGTATTTATCTTGATGATCTGTTGTGTGTAGCCATTCCTCCACTAATCTACTTCAAACGGCTCAGACGAGAACACATGTTTCAGACTTCTTAAGACTAACAAAAAGCTTATCACGACCCAAAATATCATCTGGGAGGCAGACCTCAAAGCGCCGTGCCTCAATAAAGTAAATTCATTGACTAAATCAACTAATTACATAAATTGGTTAAATAATGAAGCTGGATTCTCCCTAGAAAGAACAACATACGAAATTATAGGTTAGACTCACGTCCATTCAAAATAGATAGTAACAATAAGAAAAATCGTCCCAAATTCATCCTTTGGAGTCCCTCGCAAAGGATCATCTGTTCAAACAGTAGGGATGAAATTAGAATCTAATTTTCTCAAAAAAGGTTTTTCTCAACCCAGCTTTTCAAAATAACATCGGACAAATGACATCTTCACAGTCATAAATGTCAAACAAGACGGTGTGATCGAACTCATGCTCTCGCGAATCCACGCGGTTCATTTGAACTACTTGAAAATATGACAGTAACGAGCGTTACACTGTTCCCCAGATTTAGAAACACTACTCCAGGTTAAATCATATCTCTTATAATCTCTCATCTTGTTAAATAATTTCCAAAGCGCGATAGAAAACGTAGATATTCGGCTTCAAAATGGAGTGGTTGTTTGCGGCGGCTACGCTTCCCCCAGTATGCGACTAAATGATAGAGATTTCGCTATGTTGTTTGATAGATATCCCCAATTATTGTTTATAGGTGATTTCAATGCTAGACATACTCTGTAACGTAATCACGGATGTAAGAGAAGCGAAAACCTGCTGTGTGATTACCTCACAGAAAAACCACCTGCAAAACCTCTCCGTAGATATCCCACTCTGTCCCGTTAATAATATGAGAGCAACTTTTATCTCGCTGTATATAAATAAAAACGTAGCAAATCTCTCAGACCCAGTAACTTTAAATGAGCTATCATCCGACCACCTCTCAGTTAAGTTCCTGTGGGAAACTAAGTTTTTGGAACCCTAGTTTAAGATTAACTGGAGATCTTGCGACAGAGACAGGTGCATGGATCTGCATGATCCAGCTTTTAATTTGAGACTTGTTTGGGAAAATGAATATTGGAGTGAAAGTACTATCGTCAACGTAATTGTGGATGGGATTGGTACGTGAAGAGAGCAACTCATTAATGTAAAAAGAAGAAGGGTTTGTGCCAGGACGAAACCTTGGGCTACGCCAGCATTGATAGGATGTGCAACTTACAAACACGAAATACCATATTCTCAACTTAGCCGTCCTTTACTTTAAACACTCTGTAAATATTTACCACTTCTTATAAATACTAAGTCTAATTTCATAATCAGAATACTCCGAAATGACTTAATTTAAAATAAACCGGAGTTTTGATTTAGAAACAAAACTGAATAATCACCTTGTTGGCACAGACAATTTGACTACAGTCTATTTTTACACATTTTTATTGTATAAATTCTATTTTTGTTTCATACGGCGACCTAACAATTTTTATAGTCGTCTCATATTTATTAAAAATGATAATTTATTACATCCGTCATATGTTATCCTTTTGTTGCGTGAGTATAATGGGGACAATAGTTTTGCTAAATTTGACAAAACAACTTCCAAAACAGATCTTGCCTTCACATCTCTCTTTTAAACAATAATTAATATATAGGTACATAACCATGGATTTATTAAGAACGGATACGGGATGATTTAAGATTCTTTGAAGCCGAAACAAACCATTCTTAGCGACACTGTAAACACAATTTGTAAACATTGGCCACATCTTATTTTACTTTGTATTTTTGTACAAAAAATACGTTAGAAGCATCACAAGATTTCCTAAAAGTAATAAATGGCCTAAAATATTTTATTTTTCTGCTAAATCATAATAAATTTAAGTCAAAAAGGTTTTATTATTTATAGGTTATATTATTTCTAAAGGTTTATTTCAAGTCGCTCCGAATCAGTTATAAATCTATAAATCGCACTTTTTCTTTCCTAGTTCATTAGACAAAGACGTACGTGTAACCTAGTGTTCAGACGTTTTTCCTAAGCAACCAGCAGAGACAGGAATGCTTCGGAGCTCGAACACTCCAATGCTATTTTATCTCTTTCTACTACCATTCTTGATTCAATTACGTATTTCCTTAAAGTTCGTAAACTCTACCTCTAGGGGAAATGTCTTCATAGCAAACAACAAATATAAGGCTTCACGTTCGATACGCTCACAGTATACGGACATCGAATCCTTTCTTAATAACTCCATGTACATAACAATATTTGACAAATAGTCTGATAATTGTCAGCATTAAAAATATACCCCGGGATTCAGTAATAAGGATTAAGTAAAGATTGTATTTTTTTTTTCTTTTTTTTTCTGAGACACCAGTCTTCAAGTCTAAGAACTAACGTAGCATGGGCATCTGAAGAGGAGAGAAATGTAATCTATTGCCACGGGATTTAAAGGATTAAGGATTGGGTGGGGAATGGAAAACATATGCAGGTAATTTGTTCCATAACTTGAAGACCCTATGTATGAATGAGCAAAATAAATGGAATATTTTAGGCTTTAGTAGCTGGACAGTCAAGGAGAGTCAAGGGAGGAATGATGGCGGCTAGCTTTTCCGAGCAACATGGGGTTAAAAATTTAACGTATAAGACCCTATGGTCAGCTTTAGAGAAAAACACCGTATATGCAGGTTGATTAAGCAGGAAGTACCAAGTTACTCAAAATGAACAAAAAAGTTCCTATGAATCATTGATTGGTCCTATTCTTAACCCTTACTAAGATACAGGGAGTAACATTATTTTAAAACTTAAGACCATAAAAAGTTTTCATTTTAATGTTATCACTAGGCAACATTGACGTAAATACGTCAGATATAAGGTAAAAATTAAAAATCAGTGTCACTTTTGTCAATATCAAATTTAGTTTAGTAAATATTTATTTGCTTTAATTATGCCTGCGATATTTAGTCATCGCGAATATGCTGATATAATATTTTTTTACGGCTTTTGCAATGGAACTGTAAATCTTGCAGTTGCTGAATACTAGCGTCTCCTAATCGAAAAGTTTGTCAAAAGGTTTTAAGTAGTGACACAGAAACTGGTATGTCTCCCAATGCGAGAGTTGCTTTAGAACAGCAAACAGGAGTTGATATTGGACAAGAAGGCGCTAGGTATTCTTGACACAGTCGAAAATAAACCTAGCACAAGTACAAGGTGGATTGCAGCAACTTTTCAAATTACACAATCAACTAGTTGGGCGACTTTAAATAGTAATTTATTGTATCCATTTCATTTACAAAAAGTTGAACATTTGCAAGAAGGTGATCCTGCGTTAAGGATGCAATTCTGCAACTGGATAAATGAAAATCGAAGACTGTATAAATACATTGTGTTCACTGATGAAGCACAATTCACTCGTAATGTCTTAAATAACCTTGACAACGAACATCGATGGTCTTATGAGAATCCTCATGCCGTCGTCGAAACTAATTTTTCACATCGATTTAGCATTAACGAGTGGTGCGGTATGTTGGACAATAAATTATTCGGTCCATTCATACTTGACGGCGATCTTACAGGACAAAGGTACTTAGATTTTCTACAAAATTATTTGCAAACCTTTCCAGATCATGTTCCACTTAATGTATGACACAACATGTACTTGCAACATGACGGAGCTTCAGCTCATTATAGTTTACCAGTAAGATATTTTTGAAATACCAACTTTCCAAATCGATGAACTGGCCGGAGTGGCCCACATTTTTGGACCACTAAGATCGCCAGATCTTAATCCTCTCGATTATTGTCTTTGGGCTTATTTTAAATCTTCAGAATATGCAACTAAAGTGAACACTAGAAAGTCATTACTCGATCGCATACTGAACGCAGCAGCTATTAAATAAAGAGTGTTGGGGATGGGTACAACTTTTAATTCCGGGCTTCCGCATGCGTAATATAACCTCAAAAATATAATAAATGATGCACTTGTTAATAAGTTTATCGATTTCCTAGCATCAGCCACGTAGTCCAGTGGTAAAGAATCCGCTTATTGACCGAGACGTGTTGGTTCGAATCCGTGCTCGGCTGCATCTTTTGTTTTTCATTTTTGTCACTTAAAATATTATAAAAAATTAGGAAATCGGCTCTAAAAGGTGTATTGGAAACGGGTTAGCACTCCTTCCTCGATAAAAATTTTGTTTTGTCTTTGTTTAAAGGTCCCGAGCAAAAAATTAATCGTGTCTAGGTACCTTAACCTAAAAATTATGTTTTGTTTGAGAAATAAAATACGTTCTTGGACAGGTTGGCTCAATTCTAGGGTTACTCAGGGTCTTTTTTGGTTCTTTTTAAATGCTCCGAGCAAAAAACTAATCGAGTTTGAAAGTTCGTGCATGCTCATTGCCCACTCTGTTCCTTCCTCTGCGCAGGCGGAAGCCCGGCATAAAAGTTGTAGCCATCCCCTAGACTCTTGTCTATTAAAAGAGACACGCCCGAGTCAGTCCATCGAGCGACAGGAGCTATTTACAAACACGCGGACATGTGTTTAGAGGTAGACGATGGCATTTTTGAAAATTAAAAAGTGTAATTTGTTTTATAAAATTATTTTTTTTACAATTCTTTATTTTTGCAGCACCTGTATCTCTGTAACGGGTAAGAATAGCAGCAATATTTAAAAAATCTTTTATATTCATTCATATATAAGTCCCTGAACACGTACCTAAAATATTGGCACTTCCTCCTGAATCACCCTGTACACAGTATATTCTTGACTCATATCGTAAAAGATTTTCTAGTAACTGCATTGCTAAAGAACAGCTGAATTTTATTCCAAATTGACAATTCACTGGATTATTAGATTAAAATGATTTCTTATATTAAATTTCTCTATTTTGCAACTAGAAAAATACACAGCAATAAATGCACAAATTACTCAAAGAGTTCTGAATTTTAAGTAAATAAAACCCACTTGTGCTAAACATACCTACTATGTAAGTTTTCGTTCCAGTTACCTTAAAAAATTTTAATGTGCAGTTCGTCAAAACCAACAATATTTTCTGATACCAGTAAAAGTTGGTAGATTGTCGATAGGAAAACGTAATTTAAGTTTTACATATTGAAACAATTCTTCGTTCGCCTTGAAAATATGGTAAATTAAGGGATGGGTGTTTTTATACCCAACGACGCTTCAATATTAAAATAATATCGGTAAATTTATCTGGTATTCAGCCAATAAAAGCACTATATTGTCCTCTGGATGTCTGTCATGTATGGCACGGACGTCATGCATCAGTGTGAAATTCACGCTCAGTTTGCGTTACTAACTCAATGACGTATATCCAATTTTTTATATCTACCTTACAGTATAAAAGGCACCGAAAGCATCACGAACTAGCTTAGATGACTAAAAATAACCTATCGTTTTTAATTTTATAAATGCTTCATATAAAGGAAAGGTCTAATTTTAAAGTCTTAACTAATTACCAAATATTCCATATTAATTAATTATAGTTTGATATTAAAATAAACTTTTTCTAAATACCTCATTTATACGTGGTGAGCATAATTTCAAGGTTCGCCTAAAATCCTGGAAAACCCCTCGCAGGAATCTGAAAATTTTGTAGGTATTTATGTGGCTGTAGGCTTTAATAATGAGGCAAAATTCTTTATATAATTGGAAAACGATTCATGAGAAGATCATCACGAAAATTCCCTATGAGCTCTATAAAGTTATGGAAATTGATACTATACAATGTCATTTAAAACTTAAATATGTTCCCCAAATAAGACCTAACCTAGAGTACTGTTCCCACATCTGGGGAACGGCATCACCTTCGAAACTTAACATCCTTGATTTAATTCAAAAGAGAGCCACTCAACTCATCACGGACCCTGTCCTTTGCTCGCTCATCGCCGAGCTGTTGGGGATTTATCCCTTTTCTACCGGTACATACACGGATTTTGCTCTGAAGAACCAGCCGCTCTAATTCTCCCTTTAACTGCTCCCATCAGAACAACAAAAGGAGCGTTTTTATCCCTTTACTGCCCAGCTACAAAAACCTAAAACATCCCGCTTCCCTCGCTCTTTCATACCTCGAGTCTCCAGATTATGGAACAAATTGCCTGCAGATGTTTTCCCTTCCCCTCCCAACCTCCAATCCTATAAATCCCGTGTCAATGGATTACATTTTCTTTCTCTTTAGACGCTCACGGTACCTTAGTACTTCAACTTAAGTGGTTACGCTACGGGGGGGGGGGGGGGGGGGGTGACTGTTTCAGCTAGAAAACAACAATTCGTTTTTTTGTAATAAAATATCATTTTTAGAGTTAATTTTTGTAAGTAAAGATTTTTATTGTGGGATTTTAGAAACTTTAATTAGCACTCAAATAATAATAATAAACTATACCTTGTACTTTCTGTCATCCCTGCTAAAAGAGAAGCACTGATATGACGACTCGATGCTTGTTCGAGTGGATTTTCTTCATTATTTTCCATGTTTTATATTTTGAATTTTATGGCAGTTTTCTTGGCATATGATGCTGGTCGTTCAGACTAAATGCGAATACCTTTGTAGGAAACTTCGATTGGGGCTTTTATTTTCAAAAGTATTTTATTTTGAAATGTAGTGACATATAAGTCAGCTGTTTGATATATATATACATAGGTCAATATTAGGACGTTGACATTGACATGGACATTTCTCCTTTTCAGATTTTTAGGCGTGTGGTATAGATGTGTGGGCTGTCTCAGAATAGAACAAAAAATCAGTCAAGTGCAAGCTTTACATACTTGCACAATTAGTATTCCGTGACATCAGTCCCAGAAATGGCCTGGCCGCTTTGCCTTACTGCGCAATATGTAAATATTGTAAATAGCAATGTAACATGTCAATTAGCTGTCTTAGATGTGAATGTAGAGATAAATTATAAAATACTTAGAATAAGTTAAAAGATTTTAAGGTAAAATTTGGCTTGAAAATTGGGAACAATACCATGGCATAGCAGACAATGACATGCTTGGTGTAACTTAATTGGCAATTTGTCGAACTGTCCAAGCAGCTATTAACAATGTACTACTCAGTAAGCAATTAATTGTCTATAACAGCACCCACATATCCTGGAATATTGTATACATGTTCCTGAGCATTAACTTTATCAAATTTTGCCATTTTGTCGGAACCTTTTTACCAAAAGGAAGCCGGTAGGCCGGTAAGTGTAACTTACCGCATTAATGCATTAAGTAAAGTTGTGCTTATATCTTCAGCTCAAAATTGAATAAAAAACTACATACCTAATATAGAATTTATCTAGTTAAATTAAAGTTAGAAGTACAATTTGATGGTTGTTCGTCGCATTGAATATTCAGCCCACAAACGTGCAGGAAATTTTAAATTTAAACTTTTCACAACAAAATAATATATCAGTATGCTTTTCTCATTAATAACATTGTTTTTTTTCGTGTAGCCAGTATTAAAAACATTCAATGATTTTAGAGGGATTTACATGATTTTAGAGCGATTAGTTGCCAACAACCGGCTCTCCATCATTTCTCATTTCAATATCAGCATTTTCCAATTTATTAATAATTTATTTTCTAAATATGTCAACATTTAGATTAATTTTGTTACGATGTATAATTTTTTTTGAATAATCAGAATCGACAAACTCAAACTGACACAACAATTACTACGAACCGTCGCGTAGCAATAGACAATGACTCCGCATTACCCATTGTAATGTTACGAACGCTCAATATTTCATACCGAATAGATCAGTTTTTGTATTTTTTCGTAAAGGTTAATATAATTGGGCAAAAAATAGTATACAATACTTAGTCAGTAAGTGCTTACCGATCTCGAGATTACAAGACACTAACTGGCACTTATCCTTACGTAAGGGGTGACAGATCAAGTAAATTCGGTCATCCGGTGCACCCTGCCAGAAAACCAAAGAGGTTTTGGCGACCGAGTCACGGCGGTATAACCGTTCCATCGAGAGTTAAAGAAAAACCAACCCGCACTGACCAGCGAGGTGGTGAAGAGGCTAGACTCCACCCTCTTAACAGACACAACTAATAGGCGGCCCTCAGTCCCCGGCGGCTCCAACATCTCCGACCAAGGTGGCGATCGGGACAGAGTTGGAGCAGAGTGTGCAAAGAATCATCGGACGAGATCAGGCCACCACGGAGTGCGACATATAGCTTCTTATAATACCCAAGCTCTTTTATTAGAGACAAAATTTCTACAAATGGAAGAGAAGCTGAGAAAGGCAAAGTGAGATATTGTCGGCATCAAATCGAGTCATATTTTCCACTTCAGAGGAGAAGAACACTCATTAGCAGATGGTGGAGTCGGTTCCTTCATAAATGAAAAACATCTACCAAACATAGTAGAGATTAAAAGAGAGACTAAAGAACTATATTTATTTAATCCTCAAACTAAACTCTAGATATAAACTTAAAATCATACAAGCATACGCACCGACAACAAGTCACTCAAATGAAGAAGTTGAATAATTTTATGAAGATATTAGAACTGCCAACGGGAATACACGAACGCATTACACAGCGGTAATGGGAGATTTCAACGCCAAGCTAGGCTTTAAGCAGGATCCTGCCGAATTAGTTATGGGCAACTTCGCCGAATTAGCTATTGACAACTTCGCCTTTGGCGAAAGAAATGAAAGACGAGATAAACTAATGGACTTTTTACATCAGGAAAAACTCGATTCATTGAATTCATTTTTCCCTAAGAAGTCCCAGAGTAAATGGACATGGATAAGTCCAAACCGAACCGCAAAAAATGAAATCGATTTCATAATAACAAACAGAAGGGAGATTATCCAGGATATAGCAATACTCAATAAATTCAAAATTGGAAGTGATCACAAAATGATTAGAGCAAAAGTATACCTTGATATCAAGAAAGAAAAATGATGCTTAAGAGTAATAAAAGGAATTGAAACATCATTCTATATAAGGAAGCAATCAACAAAAACTTGAATATGTACGATAATGTTAAAGAGATGGATATAGAAGAAATGAACAGCAACTTAATTATAAGTGTAAAAGAGGTTGAAAAGGAGTGCTGTCCCATGGTCAAGAAAATCCTTTGAGACGAAAGCAGGAAACATAAATAAGTATGATGCCAACTTTACAGCACTGAAAAGCTTAAATAAGGAAATCAAGAGGGAAATTAAAAAAGTTGTAAGACAGTACAATACAAGGGGCATATCAAGAGTAATCGAAGAGAACAAAAGCTTAAAAGAGCATCCACAAGTTAAAAAACAAATAGGGACAGACTATCAACGATCGAGAACAAATCTTGGCAGTAATAGAAACTTTTTACCGCGAACTGTGCGAGAAATAAGAACAACATGTTGAAAACCGACCTTTGCCAAAGGTGACAAACCAAGGATTTGATGAGATGCCGGACATAACACTAAACGAAGCAAGAAAAGCGCTCCAAGCAATGAAAAACATCAAATCCCAGGCGAAAATGGAATTGCGACCGAGGCTATAAAACTGGCTGGGAAAATACTTTTGAGGGCTTTGGTTACGCCCTTTAATAACTGTTTGAGCAAAGTAATAACACCAACTCATGAAACAATGCTAAAATTATTTTGCTTCAACAAAAGGGGGATATTGAAGATCCTAAGAACCACCGCTCCATGAGTCTACTATCGCATATTTACAAGCCCTTCACAAATATTATCGCAAACAGACTGGAGAATAAGTTGAAATCTTATCAATAACGGGAACAGGTAGGGTTTAGAGCTGAGTATGGTACAAACTATCACCTACTGGTGTTAAATAACATGATAGAAAAATATTCGAAACTGTATTGATATTTATAGATTATGAGAAAGCGTTCGACACAGTTTATCAACACAAAATGTTAGAAGCTTTAACAGAATGCCGAATAGACCACAGGTACACAAACATGATCAAGTACATATTATATCAAAACGTCACAGGAAATGTTAGACTTCGAGATATATAAACCAATAAATTCCCTATACAGCACGGAGTGCGACAGGGAGACCCCAAATCGCTAAAATAGCTTAATACTCTATTGGAACATACATGCAAAAAAGCAGATCTGAACGAAAATAGTATAAACGTGAATGGAGAGAGGCTTAGCCATTTAAGATCTGCAGACGATATTGTCCTAATAGGTGATCGTATGGACGACACTAAGAAACTAATAGGCTCTACCTTTCCTCCTTGGAAGTCGGACTAAAAATAAACATATTCAAAACCCATATAACGACAAATATCGTGGCTCAGTGAAATCATCTTTATCGCTGGAACCAGACTACTTCATTCAAACATCTAGGACACGAATCTGCATAGGAAGAGACAACCAAACCATTGAACTTGTCCGCCGCCTACTAGCCTGGGTAGCTTTCGGCAAGGTAAATTATGTTTTGGAATCATCTCTTCCAGCATGCCTAAAAAGAAATACTTTTAATCAGTGTGTATTATCAGCGCTGACCTACGGAGCCGAAATATTAACACTGACAAAGAAAACAGTAAATAAAATCCGTGTGGCACCAAGAGCAATATAACGAGTGATGTTTGGCCTCTCTGTCAGAGACAGAGTCGCAAATCAGGAAATACTCGACGAACAGGGGTATATAGAGCGAATAACGATGGAACTTGGCAGAACATGTCGCTAGAATATCGAATAACAGATGGACAATGCGAATATTGGCGTAGAGACACATATCGAAATAGAGGCCGATCACCAATAAGATAGACCGATGATTTGAAACGTTGCCGGAGGAGTGGATGCAGGTGGCGCAGGATCGGAAATCTGAGGAAGAATAAGGAAGACCTATGTCCAGCAGCGGACCTGAGAAAATGGTTGCTTGATGAACTGGCACTTACTGACTAAAGCGTACCTTACACGGTCAATATTATTGTCAGTATCTTATTATATTGCCAGAAATATTGACCGTGTAAGGTGGAGATATTGATTGCTTGATGGACTGTACTGACGCGAATTCGAATTTCCGAATACCAGGCATCAATGTCAGCGAGTAGAGGAAATACTGTCAGTAATACTGATCGTCTAGGATGCGCTATACAAAGATTGAAGTGGATTGTTGAAATATTGTCAGTATGGATTGATATCAATATTATTGACCGTGTAAGGTTCGCTTATGTACCGTACTATACTATTATTTTTGACATTACGAATTTGCCATTTTAAGACATTACGTGTCCTGTAATATTTTACTTATAAAGTACCAGTTAGTACAAGTATTTGTGGGACGCAATACTATAAGACCATTTTTTACTAGCACCTAACTGACTTGTAATTTGTAAGGTAGTAGGAAAGGATGCATGAAAACAGCGTGCAAGGTGAAATTTAAAAATAGTAGACAGATATTTGACGGAGCTGCAACATATTTTTCAAAATCAGGTTGATCGGTAATCATTCGGTCATTTTCGATTCACAATAAATTGCCCTCTACAAATGTGAACAGTGTGTTAGTAAACCCAGTTTTAACGGCAACAACTTATTTTAGTAGCGTGTCATAAATCAGTTGCATTTTGACAAAAAGCTGCATGTATTTACAACTAATAAAAACAAAGGCCCAACACTCGTAAAATTTAAAAATTAAAAGAGTTTCCGTTACAACACAAACTCGTATTGCTCCACACTTTACGACAAACATTAGAAAAACGGTAAAACGTTAGTAATGCCAAGGATATTATAATATTAGTAGCGTTAGTAGTAAAAATAGCCACTCTCATAATAGAACCTTCACCTGATGTATGTTTTTGTCCCGTACAAGCCGGCCTTGGATTGTCTTCAACCTGCGTTCCGTACAGCAAATGTTGGTTGTAATAAAAATCTGGATCACGATATAAATTCGGTGTTCGATCACAACCGAGGTTCTTAGGGGACGGAGTTTTACGAAAGATACCTAACACTGGAGGTTTATCACGTTGTATTGGCGATTTTTCACGATCACTGGTCACTACAACTTCCGGACGAAGCTCTGACGACCGTTCACGACCCACCGTTAGAAAATCCGAAAAAGATAGCTTTCGCTCTAAAGTACTTTTAGATTTAACCGGCTTTTTTTCTTTTTTACGATCCGGGCGGATAGGTTGACTCGATGATGATTCCGGCGTTTTACTTCTACGCAAACTTAACCTAAAAGAACTTGACCTAGTTTTTAATTTTGGCTCAGGGCTTGGCTCTACCAGGTTTTTCTCCCTACTTGTAGATAGGGGATAAAATGCATCTGCACTTAGAGTGGTGCTTATAGAGACTTTTCTAGGAGGTTCCTTTTTCGTATCTCCGTGAAGCTGGCTTTGAGACCTCTGAATATCCGAAGTATTATTACAAAAAGCTACAGGCGAGCCCTTGCTATGCTTTGTAGACTTAGAAGATGACGAGCTATGCTTACTTGATTCCTTACTGCCTTGTTCTTCCTTTAAGGAAGATGGCTTACTATTTTTTGAGGAAGACGAAGACCGTTTACTCGAAAATAGTAGATTTCTTCGTTGCTCAGAACAATAATTTTTTGGTTCCGCAGAGGGTGGTATTACAGAACTTTCATTTGGTTCTGGGGGAGAAATATAGCAGTATTTCTTAAAAGCTTCTGAGGGAGGTGTTGTAGCTCGAACCTGATCTGCGTGCCCTACAGAATATCGAACTCTAGGAGTAAACTGGGTTTGTGGAGTTTGCTGGGAGTTTTTGGAAGTACTCCTTTTAATTAAACCAAAATTAAGTTTTAAGGACCTTTTTTTAGGTTTAGATTCTTGTGCTTTATCCTCCTGAGAAATTTCTGGATATTGATCAATCTGGTAGCCACCTCGACTCGTAGAGGGTTGACTGTCAACCAAATAATGCTCAATTCTGGATGGTCCTGGAACTGGTTCGCTATGAGTACTTTGCTTGCTTCTTGTAGAACCAAACTTATTTAAGGGAAAATCACTACTAGTATTTTCTAAAGGTAACGAGTTTGTACGAATTGGATTATTTGAGCTTTCTGGATTGGAATTAGCGGGTACGACAATAAGGCGACCATATGACAGATATACTACCTCATCTGCCGGAAATATGACATACATGCTCTAGTGGAATGCCACATTGCGAAGTTGGGTACGACACAGTCTTCGGCATTAAAGGTCTCATGCGTACCAACTTAATTTAATTCAATTCATTTAAAAAATAGTATACTTCGAATTATTACACTACACGCACAGTTACATTTTTGAAGCACCTGAAAAATAAAAAAATATGAGATTAATTAAACAGTTTGGTTGTTTGTTCGGATTAATATTGTAATTTGGTTTAAGGGAAAAACAGAGTGTCTCAGGACAGAATTTAACAATGATAATACTCCAGCAATTTTCATTGTTTATTTTTTGGTTTATTAAAATGAGTTTCGTCTCACTCTCTCTCTCCCTCTCTTAGTAGGTTAAAATTACCACTAGAATCGCAAAATTATTGTTTTTCAAAATATCAAAAAAAAATATTTTTCTTTTGATCTGTATACGAGTAGTTACTTGATGTAGTAATGCTCATTTCTAACGAAATCTAGTATATAAATGCCACTCCATTTTTGAAATTCGTGTTGAAAAGCCACAGTGGGTAAAGAATAGTAATTCCACAAATTAAATAGACGTGAAGCTATTTTAGATCAAAATTAATGGTAATTAAATAAATAAACACAACTTTAATTTACACCCTGCAATCGTCTGCTGATTTATGTATATTAAACCGCTAATTATTGGGTGTAGTTTATCAAGTAAATACCAGTTTAAGAATAATATTCATAACATGAGCAACACTGGTTTAACAACGCTTAATTTTATAGATACCAGATATTGATACCATGTCAGTTGTGTAAAGTTGGCTCATATTTGAACCTTGTTAAAATAAATAAGTAGTCCAGAAAAATTTGAAACTCAAAAATTGGAAACAGTTCTCAGGCTTTTTTTCAACTAATTTTAAATCTTGGAGAAAAGAGCTTCTATCAGATACTGCAAATATATAACTAAGTACCTATTTAATAAATCGTTTGTTTTGTGGTTTGGTCTCTTACTCAGGTACAGTAAAGTTTGTAGGTTTCTTGCACAATTTCTGAAGAGTGCGACAGACTCTAATAAACGGTAATCATTTTTTCTGTGATTTCTGGATATTACTGTTTGTATCTTTGTCATTTTCTTCACATCTTTTTAAATGCGCAAAATTTAACAGAATTGCACTATCGAACTTTATATTGTGTTAGGTTTAGTTTCTCGCAGTATCAAAATAAATTTATGTGCATTAGAATAATACGGTACCGAAAGTAATATGGGAAAGGTACACATGGTAACGTTTTCATTCATTGTTTACTAAGAATGTTAATTTTTTTGCATGCATTAAGGGCATCACAATCCATCAGTTTAAATTGTTCAAATTCGTTTTCCTTCTCTTTCTTTTCTAACCAGCATTAAAACAGTCTTGGTAAGTGTAAAAAACTAAAACTAAAGTTTAAATTACTATATTCAAAATTTTAAAAACCGTTGCACCGGATGCAAACTATTTAGTGCACACTAAATCGTAAAAAATATTTGCATTTTTAAACTGCGATGTTGCATTTGAACTAAAAATACGATGAATATTTTACTCTAACAAAACTATAAAACCTTTCTGCGTTTCGCTATAGAAATAAGCAAAAACGGGCATTATCAATTTTGTATATACCTTATGCACACCTTACGGTATTGTGCTAGTTTTTTGATAAAAATATTTTATTAGAACTCGACATCTAAGGTGAAAACTTTATGACGCAGCTAGCAAAAGAATAAGCCTGATAAAAGTGGTAAATCTTTTTAACTACGCAGTGATCACAATAAGCCTTATTGGCTGCGGTAAAGAGAATATATTATTATATATACAAGTCAACCTGTTGCACATTGCAATAAAATTCAACCTAATCTAGGGTACCCATTTTAATCTATTATTCAAGATTTAAGGTTGTCGCCCACGCATCAGCGTGGCGTCGCCTCGTCTCTCTTCCATCTCTTCCCACTAATTCCTGAGGTGATCCATTGACTACCCGTAGCTTGTAAGTCAGCGTACTTAGAAATACGAGCAATCGAAACCGCGCTTGCCGAGTTGATAAATGAGTGACAATACTTAATTTTAAAAAATGCACTTGGAATAGCACACCATCGAGGATGGTAAGGAGGTAGTCATACTCATGTAATTTTAGGATAACAAGACTTTGACGTATAATATATTTGTCGGCATGGTCCCTTAGTCTTTCTTTATTTTTACCGGCAATGTGGGACAGGCGATAACTCGGCAAAAATTGACCATCTTATCTCTGAATTTACCTCCGCTGGGGCTATCGTCCTAGGCAACTTCAACGTCCATAGCAAGGAATGGCTAGGCTTTACAAAAACCGACCCAGAAGGCAGAGCTGCAGAAAACTTCACAGTTAGCAACTCGCTTACCGCTTATTTATTCAGAGAGCCAACATACTTCCCGCGTTTCTACTCATAATCCAAACACACTAAATCTTTTTACCACTCATCCTGAGCCATACTTAACATCTGTATGCGCTCCCCTTCGTCATTCAGATCACATCCTTATTATCGTCGCTTGTCCCGTATATCCCGAGTTCGCTGAGATCATGACGGAACGCACGATCTGGCACTACAATTCTGCCGACTGGGATGGTCTTCGAAACTTCTTCTCTGCTTTCCCTTGGAACTCTCTGTTTTTCACCCCCCACCCATCCCTCCAAAATCTGCTCTCATATCACAGATATCATTCAAGTAGGTATTGAAAGTTTCATTCCACATACTCGCAAGAAACCTAAACTCAGCCATCAAAAGCCCTGATTTTTCAAGGTTTGTGATAAAGCCAAACTTAAAATAGTCCAGGCTCACAAAAGATATGTTCAAAATCCTACACCAGAAATCGTTCACTGAGGCAATAAATCAGTACAATCAAACTATCTTTCAGTCCAAAAATGCTTTTACTAACTGCATAAAAGATAAAGGGCTCTCCTGTTCCGACGGCAGCAAATCTTTCTGGTCACTTACCAAAAGCATTAGTCAAAACTTCTGTAGAAGAACTTTTTCTCCCCTGACCCCTGACAACGAAATTATCTCCACATCTAAAGGAAAACAGAACTACTTGCCAAACAATTCACTGCCAATTCAACGCTCATTCCTCCTGTTTGAATTTTGCTCTTCCAACAGGTACGTCTGTATCCCATAAAATGTCCGACATAATACTTAGGTCGAACCAAAATTCTTCTATCCCTTGACACCAAAAATTTCTCCGGTCTAGATGGCATACCAGCAATTGTTCTAAAAAAATGCGCTCTAGAGCTCGCACCCATCTTAACTCGCCTTTTCCAGATCTCCCACGACACGGGTATCTTCCCATTCAGTACTGACGAATTTCAATGCATCATGGTAAAATTTTAAAATAAGATAAACTTACGAAAGATATACTAATTTATTAGAAACATAACGCAGTTTTTAAGAACATTTCTGCCTTGCCTACGAATAAAGGCTCTCAAACGATCTGAAAAATTGCGCATCACTGACTCTAAGATTTGCCCACTAATTGCTGCTATTGCTCGTCTAATTGCAATTTTTAATTCTTCAAGAGTCTCAGGACGACCAATGAACACTTTTAATTTTAAAACACTCCATAAAAAGAAATCTGGAGTTGTGAGGTCAGGTGACCTCAGAAACAAGAACTAATGTTGCCGCGTCGAGAAACGACACGCTCAGGCACAGTTCTTTTAAAGTGAAATATTTTTCACAAATCTTCCAGATCATTTGTAGTTTTTCCTAGTTATTCTTCTAGTAATCTATCTACCTCATGCATATACCTTTCCTGATATTCTATCTCTTGTAATTTGCCTTTTTTTCTAAGTTTGCGAAAAAACTCAACAAGTTTACAGTGGAAAACCTCTCTTGACTTTTTTGATATTTCCGTCGGTTTACTTTTCATAATCAATTATTTAATATTATTTTCTTGTTTTAGATATAAATTGAACTGAAATAAATTGCATTATGTAAATATTATCTTCTGAATCGATCACCAAAATTGTTTTCATTGATCACTAATAATTAAAAGCATTGATATTTAGTTGGAAACTGCATATAACCATTGGAATACAAAATGGGTCATAAAAACAAAACCGAATAAAATATCAAAAAATAATAAGAGCGGAAATATGCGGTTTTAGGATCGAGCCCTAATTTATCGTTAAAAAGCTAAATTTAAATTTATTTTTTGCGAGGCGTTTAGAAAAATTCTTCTTTTCAAGTACTGTATATTAATATAAACTGGTCAACAAAAAAATCGGCAAAAGCTATTTTAACTCGACTTTTCAAACTGCCATAACTTTTTAAAAACTTAACTTTTTTGAGGGCGGTTTTCGGATATCGATAGCTCGTCTTTCCCAGATTAAGTATCAAGAACTGATTTGGCAATGGAAACGGCATTTTCATGCTATACAGGGTGATTAATAAGGTAATGTAAAACTACTAAAAGTTTCGGTGTGTGCCATATTGCGAATAAATTTTTTTGGTCGCTCCGACACAGCGTGTTAGTAAGCTGATATTAATATCTCCAGACGTGTTCGCCGAAATTTCGATTAATGGTCTTTAACGGAAAATACAGGAGGAAACATAAAAAGCACACAAAATTTGGTAGCCTCATTTTTAAAACGCTGTAGCTCGAAAACGGATTGATAGACTTTGTCGGGCTTTTTAGGTATTAAAAGCCCTTTCGTGTAGCATTTTACCTAATAAACTGTTTTCTTTTTCAAGGTCAAAATGTTGGCGTTGTATAGGGGTGAACCAAAAAGTGAATGAAAATCATTGTTAAAAATGATTTTTTTTAATTTGTGAAAATTGAGCGGTATGTGTTTGTTTTCTTCCAAAACTAGGGCGTTCTGTCCAACTCTTGATTAGTTATAAAGCGTGTCCAGAAACCATCTTAACAAATGGAAAACATTTTATTTTTGTCTTTACGGGAGAAAAGTTATTTTTCATAAAAAGTTCTACATTGTGAGAAAATAGCATTGCCACTCAAAAATTTGATTTAAGACATACAGGGTATCCCAAAAATCTAAAAGTCCTAATCCGCGTGAAGCTAAAAAGACACAAATCGTTATTTAAAAGTAAACTGCCACTGTAAATGTACTAGAGGTAACTTTTATGTTAGCGAATTAGGTTTGGAACATACAGGAGGTCCCAAAAATAAAATTTATTTTTTATTATTGACTTTACAAAAAAAATATCGTCATAAGAAGTCTACATTGTGAAAAAGATCATGATTAATCAAAAACTTTATGTAGGACAATACAGAGTGGCTTAAAAAGCTGAAATTCTCAATTTACGTAAAGTTAAGGAGACACCAAATCTTTATTTAAAGATAAACTGTATGGAAAAGGACGAAGGTTACGTGGAGGTTTAAATTTATTTAGTTATTTAGTCATGTTTAATTATTTAATATGTTTTTTACCCTAATATTTCATTTGTTACTAAAATTGTATTAAATACAAGTAAACCTTCAATCACCCTGTACGTCTCATTTTAAGTATAAGTGCTTACTTATCAATTAATTAGTAACCTTGCACAAATACCATACTGGTTGAATTAAAATTTAGCTTACCCTTGTTTTAAGGCCAGTTCAGAGTTTTAAGTTTTTTAGCCACCCTATATGTCCTAGATCAAATTTTTGAATCATCATGCTCTTTTTTCACAATGTAGAACATTTTATAAAGATATAGGTACTTTTTTGTAAAGTCGATAATAAAAACATTTTTATTTTTGGGACCTCCTGTATATTTCAAACCTAATTTACTAACATAAGAAGTTAACACTAGTACATTTACAGTGGCAGTTTGCCTTTAAATAACGATTTTGTGTCTTTTTAGCTTCAAATGGATTAGGACTTTTACATTTTTGAGCCACCCTGTATGTCTTAGATCAAATTTTTGAATGGCTATGCTATTTTCTCACGATGCAGAACTTTTTATGAAGGATTACCTTTTTCGTAAAGTTAAAAATAAAAAAGTTCCGCATTTGTTAAGATGGTTTCTGGACACGCTGTATAACTAATCCAAAGTTAGACAAAACGCCCTATTTCTGAAAGAAAAAACACGCATACTGCTCAATTTGTACAAATTAAAAGAAAATTTATTTTTAACAATACTTTTCATTTACTTTTTAGTTCACCCCTATACAACGCAAACATTTTGACATTGAACAAAAAACAGTTTATTAGGTAAAACTCTGCACAAAAAGGGCTTTCAATTCCCAAAAAGCCCGACAAAGTCTATTAATCCGTTTTCCAATTACAGCGTTTTAAAAATGATGCTACCCAAATTTGTGTGCTTTTTCTGTTTCCTCCTGTATTTTTCGCCAGAGACCATTAATCGAAATTCCGGCGAACACGTCTGGAGATATTGATATCAGCTTACTAGCGTGCTATGTCCAAACGATCAAAAAAATTTATTGGCAACATGGCACACACCTAAACTTTTAGTAGTTTTGCATTAACTTATTAATTACCCTGTATAGCATGAAAATGTCGCTTCCATTGCAAGATCACTTCTTGTTGCTTAATTTGGGAAAGACGAGCTGTCGATATCCGAAAACCGATCTCAAAAAAGTTAAGTTTTTAAAAAATTATAGCAGTTTGAAAAGTCGAGTAAAATTCGCTTTTGCCGATTTTTTTGTTGACCAGTTTAATTCAACCTGGTTAATTTTGGTTTTATTTCTTAAAAACCTATACATCTGTAAGTATTTCATATAAATGTGGTGAAACAATAATGAAGAAATAAAAACGAAAATTCGAAATACACAAATTTGCTGATTTTTTTTGGCCCACCATGTAGGAAAATAAATTTAACTTTTTATATTTTTATAAAGAATTCAATAAAATATTGGATATTTTATATATATATATATATATATATATATATATATATATATATATATATATATATATATATATATATATATATATATATATCTGTAGCAAGTATACAGTTTATGTATATACACGATGCTCTTTGGAATTTCCTTTTCTTTTTACACTGTCAAATTTATGTAAAATTATACGGATCTTACGGGTGTCTCTCCATATGGCGCCTTACATTCACAGCTAATTCTAACGCTGAGCGCCCTAACGGTATTCGTATTTCCATATTTATCAAAAAAGCGGCGATATTCAGTCGCTGACAAAACTTACAATTTATTGGAATGTGTTTTTAAACTAACAAAAATCGTTCTTTTTAAGAGATAAAAATGGGAATATAAAAACCGCTTGTGCCAGCAATTTTAACATATTTTTATTCTCGATATGTTTTAAGAACTGACACAATACTTTTACTTTAGTTACTGCAAAATGTTAAAACTATTAGTTTATGCATAATTTCTGCCCATGACTGTCAACTATTAAATGTAATTTTCGAGAGACTATTTGTAGCCAAATTTGTCATTAATTTAGGGGAAAACTCTCCTCGAGGTGATGCGAGGGTAGCTTAACGCTAAAATAATATATCTAGCTTTTCCTTTCTGTGTCTTTCATAAACATAAATTATGTTCTGGTTTTTGAGGCAGATATTTAGTTAGTAGTGGCGATATAATTAGAACTAAACGTAGCCGATAATCCGATTTTTCAAATATTAAAAACCGTCCGATTACTAATATCATAATTTAAACTTCAATCAAAAACCCTAATAAACGGTACTTTCAAAAAGATACAGACAGTTAACGATATAATGTAGTAATTTAATTTCACCCTTTTTTTTCAGGTTTAAATCGAAAAATATCGATCGTAGTCAAAAAATTGTATTAAATTTCCTACAAGTTCTAATTATGTTATGTTAGTTATGACCATTTTTAGTCAAAAGATGAAAATGGACAAGATATTTAACAAAAAAAATCTTCCTTAAATTCAACAAGGGTGGTCGGCACATAGGCAGAATACGGTCGTAATTCTGGCTTTAGACTACCAGTGACCCTCCCCGACGACTACAAATAGAAAAGCGTGGAAACAAATGTCTTTGATGTCAAAAGTACATTCCGTCTGGGCTAGTACACGTCCACATAGAAAGGATGTTGCAAAACTCGCCCTCCAAGGGGGTAAAAGCATCCCAAAAAATAATTTTTTTTATTTTAGAAACTACTAAGTTCTAAGGAAGGAAAACGCCAAACCATGTCAATTTTATTTTATATTTTACATAACACTACTTTTTTTCGCGTTAGAATTTTATCCCTAGGGGTAAAAACGCACCCTTACTACTGATTTACTAGGGCACAGTCCTAGCTACCAAAGGTAGAAAGCTGAAATTTTGCATACAGCTTTAGTTAAGGCCCCTGAAGTCCACTAAGAAAGGATATTGCAAAACCCACCCTTTAAGATGGTAAAATCAAATCAAATAAAATAATTTTTCAGTTCAAAAACTACTGGATTTTATACAAAAAACACGTCGATTTTATTTAATTTTCGTGTTTTAACACTCCTAAGGAGTATAACCACCTCCTAACCAGATCTTCTAAACTCTCCGTCGTGAAATTTTGAAATTTGGCATGGAGGTTTTCTTTGCGGTCTTGGTGCAAAATAGTAGAGCTTGAAATGAAAGTCTCTTGCTAAGGGGGTAAAGTCATTTCAAAAAAAATAAAATATTTTTTATTCTCAAACGACAGATTGTAAACGCCGAACCCTGTCGATTTTATTTGTTTTTTTAGATGAGAACCAATTTTCTGTACCTTAATTTAAGCCCAAGGGAGTAACACCATGTCCAAACATTTTTTGTTTATACTTGAATAAATTTGGCAACCGTGCTTTCAGATGTTCGGACCGCATGCCCCAGCCATCCTTTATTTTTCATGTTTTTATTGTTATACGCAGAAGCTACAGTTTAAAAAAAATGCGCATAGTGTATTTACTAGTAGATGTAACTGTAATAACAAAAATGTTTACCTAATCTCTATATATAAAAGAAGAAACTGACTGATTAACTGATTGACATAACGCACAGCCCACACCGCTGGATCTAGAAACTTGAAATTTTGCACACAGGTTTTTTTGCAACGTAGGCACTAACTAAGGGTGTTTTAAAATTCCACCCCCGGGGGGTAAAGATAGGTTCACACTTTGTATGGAGAATCAATATTAGATGGTCCTATTAACTCGAAACTTCATAGAAGTATTCTAAAAAATAAATGTTTAAACACGTGTTTTACAGTTTTTAATAAACCAGCCCCTATGGGGGTCCAGTTTCTAATGGAGTAAAATTGTTGTATCACGGACGAAGTCGCGGGCGAAAGCTAGTTACTAACAAATAACAATTTTACTTCATTACAGACTTTGAACCCCTTAGAGGTCGATTTATTAAAAACTGTAAAACACGTGTTTAAACATCTATTTTTTAGAGTGCTTCTATAGTGTTTCGAGTTAATAGGACCATCTAATATTTTTCTTCATACAAAGTTTGAACCCCTGTTTCACCTCGTTAGGGGTTGAATTTTGAATAAGCCTTCCTTAGTGGATTCCTACGTTATGTAAGAAGCCTGTGTGCAAAATTCAAGTTTTTAGACCCAGCGGTGTGGGCTGTGCACTGATATGTCAGTCAGTCAGTCAGTTTCTTTTTAATATACATATAAAGATTGACAATTCATTAAATAACTTTTTACAACCATTTTAAGTATTATTTTTGTAAATCTAATAAGCACAGGTTTCTGTTACATCACCTAAATCAAAGAAGCAATTTTTCACCTTACGACATACATAATTCATTTTTCCTTTTAACAAAAATGTTTTTTTGGGAATTTTATCGAAAACCCTCATAAGTTATTTTAAGGCAATCAATCATGCTTAGCTATTATATAAAATATAAAAGGAAGTGTCACCTGAGCGTAGCCCACCTTTAACATATCAGTAGACGCAACTTTTATTCTCTAGATTCTAATATTGCGTTTTACATTTTTCCTTATAAAAATTCTTTGTGGTGTATAATTTATAACGAATATTTCTTGCTCGCCGCTCTATTTTCAGAGTATATTAAGTTCATTAAGGAATTTTTTATACATAAAAAGGTGAATAAGTTTTCTTCCTAAAAAATTTTGTACAGGGATATCGAAATAAAAATGAGCAGGCTTTATAACTTGTTTATTTTTTAAGATGGGAAAAATGTTAAATATGAAAGTTTTGGGGATTTTTATAGATCATTCATAAATCTTATGAGCAAAACAATTGAGCATCAAATAAAAAAAATAGTATAAAACATCGATTTTCTGGGTTATTGTAAACTGGGTGGATTGATTTTTATCATATTTTTGAATTTTGTACACTGGCACTAGGTATAATATTTAACAAATCTGATATCTCATATTTTCGACAAATTCAAAAAGTTTAAAGATGTGATAAAAAGTAACAATATTACACGAAAAATATTATTAAACTAGCTTACACCTGCGGCTTCGCTCGCGTGTAAGGTATATCCTTCTTTACACTGACATTTGTGGCATATCCTGTATATGACATATCACGGAAAATAAACCTAGTGGTTGCTCTTAAAATTATAAGTTCTCCTTTTGCAAAAAGAAAATTTAAATCGATTTAACGATTTGTCACACAATATTTAGCCGTGACATACCCTGTATATGACTAATAATTGTAAAGTTTTGATTACGAGTGACTTTGGTAGATATAGTAAATCAGTAGAGAATGACTTCATTCAGAATCCTAGGAGATTTTGGAACTATTTGTCTATTAAAAAACAGTCGGTGAGTAGGATTTCCAGTTTGGGTTGGATTGTTTTTTTTTTACCATATGTATATTAATGGAATTAAGTCTTGTTTTCGTCATTGCAAGTTTCTGCTCTTTGCAGACGATTTAAAGATTTATACTTCTATCATCACCCCTGAATACTGTGACAGGCTCCAGAGCGACTTGGACCGCCTGGGAACGTATTGAGACGAAAACTGTATTTTTCTTAATCTGGATAAATGTACTCTGTACTTCAATGACATTTTCTCGAAATTTGAATAAAGTACCCTGAGTGTACCAATTAAAAATAAACTTTTACTACTCCACTCCTCCAAAATTAACAACGTATAAACTTGCACATTAAAATTCGCTTCCGTATAAGCAATAAACTGAGGAATAATCGTTAAAGCGTCAAAATTCTGAACTGACTTTAGTAAAAATAACGCATTTTCATGGAAATGAATAACAATTCAGAAATAAGTGAACTTGACTTAATGGCAAATTTTATTAATTTTTTTAAATTCAGTCAAAATTTAATTAACCATAATTCCGTAACCGAACGAGAAAATTGGAAAAAAACATTTAAGGTAATTCCGGGGGAGATGGCGTAGAGGTTGAGATGGCGCAACACTATAATTCACTGACGGATAGACTTATGTCGATCTGGTGTCAGTATGCAATAATCATTCTGTAGTGCACGCGGGCTCTCAGGTAAACTTTCGATTTTTCGAGTAAAAGAAGCGATTAAGCCCAAATATTTAATTTTGAGGCATTGAAAATTTCTCCAGTAGTGTAGATTATAACAGATTGGTAAGGTATTACATATAAATAATTGTTTGTATTAACATTTATTTGTCATGTATGCTTGTTTTTATTATTTTAACCTAAAATAATGGTTGTGCGTAGTTACCGTTTTTAGTAATTCAGTGCGCCATCTGACCCGGCCACTTTGGATGAGATGGCGCATTTAAATTCGGGATAGATGGTGTCCATTGCCGACCAGATACAAAAGTCGTAGCGGATTTTCAAGGGGTAGTTTTACTAAAAATCAGATGGTTCAAGCCGTAGCTGCAGTAAATCAGATAGTTCCGAAGAATAATGTTTCAGGGGATGCAACGAACCTTTCGCGATAACAAAAAAAATAATGATTGGTTAAAATGCATTCGATGTCTGTCCTGGTACCATGAAACTTGTTCAGACTATATCAAATTAGGTATTTGTTTTTTGTGCAAAGAATATTTTACTTAACAATAAAAAAACAATAATTATATTACTCAAAACTTGTTACGCCATCTCACCCGAAACGTCTGCGCCAACTCAACCGCAACTTTTGGGTTAGATGGTTTTTGTATGTTTTTGTTCAAATATTTTTCATAGTGTTTTAGACTTATTTGTTTGCAAATTAGATAATGAATATTTGTACCCAAATAACCAAATAATAAAACTTTTATTTTTAAAATCATTTGTGATTTTTCCTAAAGTTTTGATGGCAATTATTAAAAAGGTGCGCCATCTCCCCCGGAATTACCCTACACATAAGTGAATTTTTACGTAGATTCGAATGTCATAAACAAAAGTACATCATTCCACTTCCAGATTTGCAAGTTCCCCACCCCTGGAAATAGAGAGAGCGGGTACCACCAACTCCCAACACCAAAATTTAATGAAAATATTTTAAACCGTTTTCGAGCAACATTTTAAAACAACTCACCCTGTATAAACATAAAAATAAAAATGGCCTAACTTTTATTGGGTACGTATATAAATTTAAGCGAACTAAAAAGCTTGCTTATTCTAAAGAAAACAAAACCGTTTCTGTATAATTTATCTTACTTCTCACGCTAGACACGTTTCGACTGTCTTTCAGCCATCAATATAGGTTTTTTATAGAACATAGGTAAAGGTCAAAGGTCAGAACACCTTAAGGTAAAATAGCATCAACTTTTACTGAGATGAATGAATCTGGAGCAATATTATTTGAGCATTGAATATCATATGTTTTAATAGGCTTGTTCAGTCACTTCTCGTTTCCAATAAATATGTTAACTTTATTGCACTATTAGTGAAAACCCGCACACAAAAAATTACGTCGGTTTGATGGATAATAACAAAAATATTAAGCTTTAAAATTCAATCAAATTCAAAAAATTCAGTTTCCCGACTGACGTCATCCTACGAAAAACAACTCAACGTAACGGGCAATGCCATTGTGACTAATCAAATTGATGATACCGCAATACCGCCATGCACCCCTTCACCTGTTTCAGTACCAACAGGGAATGTTTTCATTTTTCGCAATTTTTTTTCATCTTCTAATTCAATTTTATTTTGAAGTGTAAATGTATTTAAACATGATGAACTACAACAGAAATAATATTAGAACCCAAACCTCAGCGTATAGTAGTAGTAGTAGTAGTAGGTTTTGCCTCTGTCATTCGGTAAATTATGATTAGATTTCTTTGATACTCAGTATATTTGGGTCATAAAATTTTATGCATTGACTGTTTTCTTAGTTTTCTTATATATTTATGTGTAATAGTGTAGCAAAAACTTCGAATATTACAATTTTTTTTAACAATTTTTTCCTTACCGCTCATCCTAAGCCATACTTAACATTTGTAGGCGCTCCCCTCTGTCATTCGGATCACTGCCTCATTACCGTCTCTTGTCTCACACAGCCCGAGTTTGTTGAAATCATGCCGAAACGCACGGTCTGGCAATACAATTCTGCCGACTGGGATGGTCTTTGAAACTTCTTTTCTGCTTTCCCTTGGAAGAGTTTTTTCACTCCCGATTCCTCCAAAATTTGCTCTCATATCATAGGTATTAAAAGTATCATTTCCCATATCCGCAAGAAACCTAAACTCCGCCATCAAAAGTTCTAATTCTCCAAGGCCTATATGATAAAGCCAGACTCAAAAAAGTCAAAGCTCACAAAAGGTTCTTCACAACATCCTACACCCAAAAATCGTCAAATTTTCACCGAGGCAACAAATCAATGGAATCAAACTATATTAAGGTAGATCCAGACATGACAAACAAGCACGAACAAGCAAATATAACAAATGCAAACAAGGACGAACGGATATAATCCTTTGATGTACCGGCAGGCCGTAGAAACGTGTTTGTTATGTTTCGTCTTGTATTTCGACTCTCGTCAGTGCTCGTCTCGCAGTTCAAACTGTTGTTCGTCGTTTGATTTTTTACTGCTCGCTCGTCATGTCTGGACCCACCTTTAGAGTCCAAAAATGCTTTTAACAACTGCATAAAAGGTAAAGTGCTTTCCTGTTCCAACGACAGCAAATCTTTCCGGTCACTTACAAGAAATATTAGCCGAATCTTCTATAGAAGCACTGTTCCTCCCCTGACCCCTGACCACATAATTATCTCCCCCTCTAAAGGGAAAGCTGAATTATTTGCCAAATAATTTGCTACCAATTCCGCTCTTATTCCCCCTGCCAATTTCGCTCTTCCAACCGCTTCGTCTGTACCCCACAAAATGTCCGACATAATGCTTAAGGTCAAAAAAGATCAAAAAATTCTACTATCTATTGATACCAAAAGTTCCTCGGGCCTGAATAGCATACCAGCCATTGTTCTAAAAAAATGCACCTCAGAACTTGCAACCATCCTAACCCGTCTTTTCCAGATTTCCTATGACAAGGATATCTTCCCAGATAGCTGGAAGACTGCTCGCGTGCAGCCTTCCAGGTCCCTTCCATCAAATTATAGATCTATCTCTCCTCTCTGATGTCAGCAAAGTTGTGGAGAAAGGAGAAAGTCATTAACTTGCAAATTATGAAATATCTAGCAAAACACAAAATAATCCATGACAGACGGTACGGATTTCGTCGTCAAAAATTCACAACTGATCCCCTTACCTTTGTCACACATTACTGGAACAAGTCTCTCGAATTTTATGGTGAATCCAAGGTTGTTGCACTTGATATTTCCAAGGCCTTTGACCCAGTATGACATGCCTCACTCCCCAACAAATTACCTTTTTACGGCCTTCCTCCTAAACTATGTACCTGGTACCTGGATCGGTAGCTTTCTCTCTATTTGGCCTATATCTGTCGTAGTGGACGGTCACTCATCTAATTTTTATCCTATCAATGCTGACGTTCCCCAAAGTTCAGTCCTGGTATCAACCTGTTTACATCTTAACATTAATAACCTGCTCTCTTCAACTACCAATCTCATTCACAGTTATGCTGACGACAGTACTATCCACTTCAATATTCATCTTTCCAGACAAGTCTCGAATCAATAGCTGGATAATAGATGCAGATCTATTCACCTATTCCTTTCCCAAGATCGTCAATTAATCTTAGCTCGGGTGTCAAGAATCTTGTTCAGTTCAAAGCCTCCAAAATCCAGTCTTGCTCCCAGTCACACATAAAATCCAGCAACACACTTCCCATCCACAAGGATAGGCCAAGTTCTACAGAACAATAAAATGTTCGATCTTATTGGCATTGCTTTCAAACATGATCTCAGCTGGCAGTCGCTATAATTGACTGTTCCTAACAAAACAACAAGAGGCGCGTTACGTATGCATCCCTTTACTGTCCAGCTACAAAAGCCTAGAGCATTCCACCTTTCCCCCTCATTCGTACCTAGGGTCTCCAGATTATGGAACAAATGGCCTGCAGATATATTCCCCCGTGTCAATAGATTACATTTCCCTTTTGTTCAGACGCCCACGGTACGTTAGTACTTAGGCTTGAAGTTTACGTGCGCTCTCAGATAAAAAAGTTTTTTTGCAGTGTTTCCAACGCTGCTGAACGCTTGTCTTTTTCAACGCATCGTCTATGTTCTCTGTTTTATTTTATGCGACTAAAAAGATAATGAGTTGATTTAAAAAGTGATTTTCATTTTATTTTGCAGTACTTATACTCGAGAAGCGCCGTTTATTAACTAATACACACAAAATTGCAGACGCTAAACATTTTTAACCTTTCCGGCACATTTTAAATAGGATAACCCAAATCCTGAATTCTAAATATATAACCGAACATATTCCTAATTAGACCTAGTCATCATCAGATACATTTCATTGTTCAATATACATTTTAACAAACCTACTTCTAGAGAAACAATTCAATTAAAAATTGAAGGAATCAGCACTCTTGTAAATTACCTCGAGTGACTCTTAAACTTTATTTTATCTAATTCTAGAATGCTTAATCATCATTTTAAATAAAACGGTTGGAAATGAAGAAAATCTCATAACGCTTAGTGATTCAATCTGGGATATTTTTACTTTTTAATATTAAAAAATAACAAAGTGTTTCTCTATTTAATCCACGCTTAAAATACAGGATCTCACACATTTTCTAATGAGGAATATCTATAGATTTAAAAATAAGGACGAGATACCATTATTTACATTTTAGTGTAATCACTAGTGATCAGATATTCCAGGGGTTAAGTAATGCCCAGAACTTAAAAAGAATGCAAGTCAATAAGGACATCAGCCACTCAAAATATTTTAGTGTTCGTCAAAAAGATGGCGCCACTACAATAACTAGACAACCTTGTTCAGACCTGAAAAATACGCAATAAAATTTCATAATAGAGTTATATAAGCCACATATTGGGCTGACGATCGTCTTGAGCCGGCTCGTCAAAACAACCTACTTTTATAGCGATTCTGATTACAAAATTCATGATGTGTGGGATTCAGATTATTGTGTTAAAGACTGCGACTATTATGGCAGTGGTGGTAGCAGGACCCTGAAACTTTAAATACGAATTATCGCAACTGCCACTTGTCACATTTATTCATCAGCCACTCCGTTAGAGGCGCAGATTCCATTCGACAGACAACAGATACGTCAGAATTAAACCTTTTCCTTTTGTCGGTTTAATTTAATGTAAGTATTTTCTGTGTGATTTTAATCAAAATTAATCGGCTCTAAACTCTACACCACCTACTTTTTGGAAACGGCTGTTGCCAGGCTTGGGTTATGTGGCATATTTTCAGATTGATAAACTATACTAAAATAATGCAATTACCTACTATAGATGACGTTGTCTAGTAGCCATAGAAGATTTTAAACTAGTCTTTAAAAATGCAACGATGCCAGCCTGTCACTAGCTGGCAACAATTTTTAAAAGGAACGCTCTGTATCTTATCGAATTTTTAAATTGTATTTAAATTTTTGAATATATTTTGACGAGCTGTAGGTATGTCTGAACTTAATCATTTTTAAGATATTTTCTTCTAAAAAAACAGCATTCGTTGCAATTGGTAAGCGTGTTGCTTACTAATGGCGCATCTTACAGAAAAGCGGCTTTCATATCCCTGTCATAGCTTTTCGTTTGTAATTCAAAACAGTCAAATTTCCATTGCCGCAGTTTTTTGCTTCCGATAGACCGGAAGTTGGCGTTTTTTAATAGAGAATGGGAAACTATGATATGGACATGTAAGTCGGTTTTCTCTAAGATACACCATTAGTAATCTGGACTTTAGACAAAAAAGGCCTCCCAAGAGAAATATGTTTGGAATATTGGGTATAATTCAAGCATATAGAGGGTGTTCTATTTAAAATTCAAATGATGCTCCCAGTTAGTAGTAAAGTTTGCAACGTTGAATCTTTGAAATATTTTTAAAGCCTGGATTACAGTCTCCTAAGCTCTGACCAAAACTTAGAAACATATTTTTATTAGTTCCTTCTAATAGGCCACTTATCGTGAATAGCCCCGTGTGTGTGTCAGAATACTTAAAAAACGAAAGAAAATCACATTTTTCAATTTATTAGCATGTAAATTATTTGTATGATTTCATTACTCGATCGAAATTTTATTGCAAATAATAAAACCAGTAATCAAATCGATCCCATAAACCCTGATTAAATCTACACATGTATTTATGCAAATGTGCAATTAACTGATGGCATTCTGGTTAAAAACCACTAAAACGAAAATAGATTTAGATTCATTTAAATCTGGTATGAATCACTTTAAACAAAAACGCATAGGCTGTCAAATATAAGCTATTAAGAAAGCGTTACCACTAAGGTGCTGAGTTACGTCCACAATGGCAGCACCGCCATAACTCAGCTACTTCGAACAGATAATTGCACACGAGTGCACAGTAAAAAATCCAGTTGATTAACCACAAGAGATGTCTGATTTTATTGGCCGGATTAAATTTTTTGATTTAATTTGTAATTATTTTCTAAATCAGTTTCATAATCTTCGTTATGATTCAAACAAATTACTCATTCTCGATTACTTTAAATCGATACTGATCAAATGCATAAAAAAGACAAACATTTTAAATCATATTTCCTTGTTAAAATAATCACAATAATCAGTATCAATCACCTACTGACTAAAAAATACTCAAACTTCTAAACCAAGCCGCCAACACATGCGCAGTATGCAACCTTTTAATCACAAGGGAGTACCGATATCCATCCACCCCGCTGCAATCTGCAAAAATTCCATTTAATCGGCAGTAGGTATGGCGGTTTCTGTGGTAGTGCAATGTGCAATGTGAGGTTATAACGAATCAAGTGGTCAACCTGTTCTAAAATTTTACGAATATTCTTTTAAAAACTTTGTTGTTACATCATGTTGGTGAAATTATGTTTCAAAAACAAAAGAAATACGCAAAAATCTCAGATCTTGAATCCAATCCCTTGGAGGAACTCATGCACCAATGTAAGTTATTTTCCATGTATTTTCAAAGAAAAGATTTGTCATGCCAGGTCTTCATTAGTGTTTTATGTATTTATTTACAGATGAGTAAATAATTTTCGTGTTTTTACTTCATATAATTATTTTCAACTTTTACACTGTAAAAAAAAATTATTAAATTTTAAATCAAATTCAACCCAATTTTGACTAAATCCAGGTCCACGCCTCACCTCCCCGGATTTTTGTTTATGATATGGGACAAACAATTCCCATGCTTTGGGAATTTGCATTACCTATCTTTTATATAATTTCATCTGTTTGTTCTTTAATGTGTTCCCTTTTCTTATGTACTATAGTATTGTCATTTAATAAATAAAATCGACGCCCTAATCAGGTACTTTATAGGGCGGAGAGGGGAAGGGCGGTGCTACTGATGATTGCATATCAATCACATTGGATTTAAGATTTAATAAAAAATGATTAGAGTATTATGGAAATTTAATCATTATGGAAGAAAATTTTAATAAAAATTGATTTAGATGTAATCACAATTAATTGTTAGGTTAATCAATTTTGAATAAGAAAATTTAATCACAGATCCTTCGATTTAATCAATATGCAGTGTTAATTTTTTCAATCAATCTGGCGTGAACCTGGATTTAGTCAAAATTGGGTTGAATTTGATTTAAAATTTAATCATTTTTTTTTGCCAGGTTTGCCTGATAAGATTTTAAAAATTTCCCGAAACATAATAGTATATTATTAACCTAGGGACTAAAGTGTCTCTTTTAATCCCGCGGCGAAAGGTTTCGCCAAGGGATTAAAAGACACTTTAGTCACGAGGTTAATATACTATTTTATGCACGTTAGGATAGGTAAAACGTTAAAGAAATAACAAAAAAAAAATCATACCACTAAACGGTACTCAATTTCTAAAACGTCATCTTCAATGACTTGTACCATGATTGTCTCTGTCAACTGAAAATCTAGTGTGTTTTGACAAGTAACTCTAAATTTTAAATCCCTAGGGATTTAAAGTAAATTTTAAATCCCTAGGGATTTAAAGTACCACTTTTGACAAGTAACTATAAATTTTAAATCCCTAGGGATTTAAAGTAAATTTTAAATCCCTAGGGATTTAAAGTACCACTTTTTTCCCGGAAAATAGGGATTTAAAGTACCCTTTAAATCCCTAAAGTGCATAAATATATTTTTCCCCAAAAACACTGGATTCTAAAAAAAAAATATCCCAAAAATAAAAAAATTGTAATTTAAATCTAGTAAAAATGCCATATTATTTGCAATAGATTCTTGCGTTGTGAATGAAAGCTCCGCAAGCTGCTTTTCTTATGGGTTGGATAGGGAAGCTGCTTGTTTTCTTATAGACCCTTTTAAATGTTCGGTACTCTAACGAAAGACGCGGGCAGGGTTGGGCGCGCGCCCAACTAAAATTCTGCCTGTCCTACCAAAATTTTAAATAAAACCGTACGACTTAAGTATTCAGGTACTGCCCAATCTTTAAATGCTACCGCCGGCATTCGCCCAACCAATAAATTAGGGCTAGCGCCGCCACTGATATAAATGCACGCAGTAAGCGCATTCGACCGGTAGAAGGAGACACCTCCCGCCTCCCGGTAAATACACTGAGCGCCATCTGTTGATGTTTACCGATTTTCAAGATCATTCGTACGTGAACCCCCTACTCAATGCAGAGTAAGACGTTTTGCAACGTCAAAAAGGTTAGGACCGAAATTGTCGAGAATTTCATTCCCTAAAAGAATGTCCATGTTCATTAATGCGCTAAAGTTTGAAATAAACGAGATAATGCAATAATTTAATTTCACCCATTTTTTCAAGCTTAAATCGAAACATATCGAGCGTTGGCAAAAAATTGTTGAATCGAAAATTGTAGAAAATTAAATGTCCTACAAGTTCTGACGTGTCCATTTTTAGTCAAAAGTTGAAAATGGACGAGTTATTTAACAAAAAACACATTCCTCCTTAAATTTTAGATGGTGGTAATAGAGACCAATTTAATTTTTTTGATAGATTATTAGAGTCAAACACAACGCATATAATAATATTTTTTGCAATTTTATTCGCTGTGGGGGCGAGCATGAAAAAAATATTTAAACAATTAATTTCTTATTAATGTTGATTAAATAATGTTATAAAATTCTTTGTAGCCTGCAGTTAGAAAGCTGATACAATAAAATCCACGGTGAGACAACGGTATCAATGCGATGATTAGAACCAGAGATAATGAATTTGCAAGGTGACAGTAACAAGCAACCAATTAAAATACATAAATAACATAACTCGGAGGAAACATTTTTAAAAAAATATTCGCGATACACGTGTTGGCTAATTTTATGTATATTATTTGTAAAAAAAAAATTCCAACCAATTGAAAATCATAAAGATTTTTAGGCGTACGATTTGTAAAAGAATGACCTATATGTCCACTACATTTAGGTTGTGTATTAGTAGTATCAATAAGTTTTTGAGATATATTGTTTTATATTATTTTGTATATTAACGTATAACAACAAAAGTTTGTATTAAAGAAAACGATTTTATTAATTTTATTTCATAATAAAAACAGTCTACTTATCTCTTGTCATAAGACAAGTTAAGTCAGCGTCGGATTGTGAGCTCTAGGGCCCACCGGGCAAAAGGTATATGGGGACCCCACCCATATAGATTTTAATAATGCAATAAAATGTATAAGGTAAAGCAACTTTTATAGAACGATAAGGACATTATAAGAAACAAATACACTACACAAAAACCACACTATTCCATAAAAACAAAAAGGTAATTCTACCAAAAACGGAACACAGTTTACCGAACATTTTTCAAATTAATAGAATTGGGAAAAGCCTTTTCGGCTTTTTGGCTAAAGTGTCGATTATTATATCGCAATCTATATTTTCGATTAAATCCAACTCTACACTCATTATTAGAAATTTCCTAATAAGCTTTTCCTGTCCCAGTAGTGACCTTAATCTATTTAAATTAATTTTTAGTTTACTAAAAACTCTCTCACACGACACTTGGGTTTGGGTACAGGAGAGGGTAAGAAGATAGTTATAAGCAATATATAAATTAGAATATGCCGCACAATGAAGATTATATTTTTCTAACACATTCAAACAACACTCAAAGCAGCCTGAACAAGTCTCATTTATATGCATGTGTTTTTTTATATCAGTACATTCAATTTTATTTTCACCATCGCTACTAACAGGTTTCAAAGCATCTTCAACGTCACGTTTGCCATCGTGCTCTGGTGATGAACGATCTTTCAAAAGATTTAAATTATCAAAGTTAGCTGCAAAGCTGACAAGCTCATCCTTCAAGTCCCGTCAGCTTCGATATTGTCATGAAAGACCCGGATCTAAATATTTCTGGTGGTGCATTCTTAATTCCCTTAAAATTACGTAAGTTGAAATAATAAAATTGCTAATAGGTTTTTTGGTGGTTGAAAAAAAGAGAATCAATCGACCACATACGAAAAATATGAAAACTTAAAAACGAAGAATTGATCCATTCGAGGAATTCTATGAATATTGCAAATTGGAGAAAAATAATATGTATTATTATATTGGTAGGGGGTACGGGCCTCGAAGGCTAGGGCCCACCGGGCATTTGCCCGGTTGCCCGGTGGCACAATCCCACCCTGAGTTATGTGTATGTTGCATTATACCACCGTACTCATAATACGACATTAGTAAAAATTGCAGTTTAAATGCCCCTTCTACAGTTTTATTCAGGTTAAATCTCTGTATTTATATTTAATTTTAATTCTCTAACGCAAGCCGAGTCAGTGTAATTGTTAAGTAACTGTAGAAAATTTATGACATGATAACCTAGTGGAAAATCTATTTTAAGATGTTTGGGTCTGCGCGTTCAAATTAGTATATAGAATTTCTATTTTTACCCCCCAATATCACTGGTTAGGAAGAAAGGCTTGTCAACCTAATAAAATTAATTATTTTCTGTATTTGTTTTCTTAATGAGTTGGAACATCCTGAAATGTTAGAAGTGTTTTTCTTTACACAGTGTAACCATTAATCATAACGCATCAAATATGTTGCTTTCGGATTGCGTAAATGGTATAAATTTTATAGTGTTATTCCCATTGATTTCGAATCAAATATATAAACCATTACTTACATTTTAGAGCAATCTGGGATTTCCAAGATATTTATAACTCGGCAAGCGATATGGCCCCCACCTACTTTTTGAGGGCGGCTGCTTTCAGGCTTTCAGTTACGTACAGTTTTGCAGATTGATAGACTCTACTAAAATAATGCAATTATTTTGGGTTGATACTTATCTACAATCATAAATATCACAGGCTAAGCAGCGGTTCTCAAACTTTTGTAGTTCGCGCTCCCTTTTTTATCACAGATAATTCTGAGACCCCTGCATAATGTAAGATATAGGAGACTAACCAATACGCAGAAATTTAAACTCGATTTGGCAAAATTGGCTACTGCGGCCGATATGGATCGGTCGCGCCGCATTATCGCGGTTTTTTGAAATTTGTAACGCGCAATATAGTCTTTACGTTAGTTAAAGGCGATTTTATATAAATTCTGTTGGCAATATACTTTGCCTCCTGCTTACAATACAAATTTTAAAGTATGTGATTTAAAATAATCATGCAAATAAAGGAATAAATTAATTTGAAATAATAGAAATCGGTAAATGGCCTGCCAATTGCGTTCTATATATTTATTTGCGTGAAATGAAAAGGTAAATGAATTTATAAAATAAAACTGTACCTAATAATTAGGATAATAATTTTTATTTAGAGGCTTATTCTTATTAAAATATATACCTACAGGGTTTTCCGAAAATATGTTATAAATAATAATTTTGTTTGTTCCTATAATTTGTTAAATATTTTTTGCGGTGAAAAACATCTGTATGTTTGCGGCGGAAACATGTTTTTAATGCTATTTTTTTGGGGTTTTTTACATTTTAAATAGTAGATTAATAAAAATTATTGTATTTTTGTATTCTTCGATTTTTCAAATTTAAAAAAATCTTAAAATATCAAAAATTATTCTAAACATGTGTTCTTTGTGTTTCGGGACGCTAAAAACTTTAATATCGGGCATAAAGCCCTTGCATCGATTGTCCACATCACAGCCATACACAACACACCTCATTTTCACTTTTAAACACTTAAAAGTGATATAAAAACACCAAAATATTACTTTGAAACACAGCGCCATCTTAACAAAGGCGTGTCTCGTTTACAAAATATGGCGGAATTACTCACGGCGTGACGTACATGGCCACGCCTACCTGCGCGGTATCATATCTTCTTTTATTTGTATCATGGATACGTGTGATTGTGATTATAAAAGCAGCTCGTCAGTTGTTAGTTGTGTCGTTGCCACTGTCACATAAGAGAGTTTATCAGTTGGAGTTTAAATGCCGAAAAAGATTATTGTATATTTATGTAGGTAAAAGTTATATAGTAAATATGGATACATTTTTATCTGGAGGCAAACGTAAGCTTAAGGACGAAGAAATGTCTACTTCATCAGTAAACGCCCAAGACCAGTGTTAATCCTGTTATAAATTCGAAAATACGAAAATATTACCAACCGTACTTAAACTTTGATTTTACAAGCATTGAAATAAGTAAGCTTTGCATATTTTGACTGCAGATAGCATAAAGCCAAATAAATTGAAGAGGCATTTAGAAACCCTTCACAAAAATATGTTGATAAGCCCGGTGAATTTTTTGCAGAGCAACTCAATCTTTCGGGATACAGAAGTCAAATTTCCACAAAGCTCTCACAGTAAATTTGTTTTGTTGGCATCGTACAAAGTGGCTTATAAAATAGCCAAATGCAAGAAGCCACATACTATTCCAGAGCAACTCATTTTACTAAAAATAAAAAAAAATAAAAAGTCTTTATTTTATTTTTCATTTTACGGTCTTCTTGTTCTGCACTAACGAAGAAGTTCATCTTTGCATTTACATTTAATATATTACCTATACACCGAAGAAATTTCCCATTTTTTACTGTTGTCGTACAATGGTGCATTTGTAGCTGCTTTGTGAAATCATCTTGGTAGAATGCCCTGTATACTACTAAAAGTCCTTTTTTTTTTAAGTCATAATAGGAATAGGATAAAGAAATACTTTAAATGAAATACAAGCGTCAAATAATTTGGTAATTAATTTTATAAGAATATCTCACCATAATAATTATCAGATAATATTTGTTATTAAACTCACCTAATTCCAATGATGAAATCAGAGCAGTGTTTATGTGTAACTTGCATCTTAGCTCTATTAATCTACATAACTTATATTGATCTTAACAAGGCTTAGCTTTGGAAGTTACTAAGCTAAATATTGAATATGAATATAAATTAAGTTTTTGTTTGGCATGGAAAGTCGTACTAAATCTCGTTTAGTTAAACTAGGAACAATTGTAAAGTATTTAAAATAATATGCATCTTTCATACGTTTGCCCAAAAATGGAGAAAAATGGAGAAAATCATGGAGCATGTTATGCCATGAAAAAATTTTCCTTGGCCGTGCTGCATCAACACCTATATAGGTACCCTAGAAGCGAAATTGCACGATGAGATGCAAGAACATGCAAGAACTAGTTCTTATATTCTATGTCGAAAGATTCACGACAAAATGGTAAAAAGTCTTCGCTTAGAATATTTCCCCGAAAATATTTAGCTTATTTCGGGACAAGTCCGTTTCCATCCAGATGGTTTTCATCTAACTAAATAATGCGAGTTCAAGCAAAATCGTCGACATACAAACACGTAGAGGTCAAATGGATGACGCAATTTTTTCGAGCCCACTAAAGTAACCGAAAATTTTGTATTTACCAAATCCCAAGTCGATTGATTGTATTGTATTATATACCTATAGCCGATTAAGTGTATTTGGCATTGGGGCAGTGGGCATTCCTATATATAATAAAGAATGAACCTTAGTATTATAGGTATCATGCTATAATGTCACGAGCACAACAATAAAATACACACGAGTCGGTTTTTTTTCAGAGAAAAACACGTCAATTTTCATTAAAATCGAGAATTTGCTATAAATTCTATTTTTATACATAAATGCATCCTTCTACGTTAAACAAACATACCTAAGGACGACCTTGAATATTAAACTGCATTCTGCCGAAATTGACGTTCCAATCAGAAATCGCACTAATCAATTTACAAAAGAAAAATATCTACTTATCCTTTAAATATACCTGTATATAAAAGAAGCAACTATTTTATTCATATTAGAGTAACCCATTGACTTTTATATATAGACCCCTACACCTGACAGCGTGCGCAAACAAATGCTAAGTTAGCAGGGTGAAATATTGTGTTTGTACGCACGGCCACCGGTCATATTTCTCTAGCCAGATCGGCGAGGGGCATGCGCACAACTCGCTTGATCTGCTACACGTGTTGCATAACCAGCTGGAAAACAATCAGAGTCGGATCGACGCGTCCTGTCCATCACAGATGACAAATTTGCAGTGCGCATGCCCATGGCCGATCAGCTATGTTTACATGCGCAAGGCCAGAAATTTGCCACTTTCGCGATTATTGTTCGCGGATCCATGTAGTACAAATCAATGGAGTAACCCCATGAAAATACCAGTGTTTATTATGGGCTTCAAAGCATAAAAATATCTCAAACCTATATTTCACAACATAGAATAGAAACAGGTATTTTACTAATTCAATACTATAAATCATAACATGTGTTGTTTCTGAAAAGGCCGATTCGCATAGCATAGGTGATATTTTCTTGCAACAAGAAGGCATATATTATTGATCACGATATTAATACTCTTTTTTTTTCAATGTTTGTATAGAATCTTAGACGTACACAACATTTTAATTAATGATTTGGGAACTAGTCACGCATAAATTGAACACACTAACGTTTAAAAGCGAAACAAATGAAGTAGCAGTGAATAGGACACCCTACTAGCATCATGTTCGAATCTCAAAATAATGCGAGTAGTTCTAGACTTCTATTTTGGGGGGGGGGGGGGCTTAAGCCCCTGGTTTATATTTAGGGGGGCTTAAGCCCCGGTTTATATATAGGCGGATAGGCTTTTCAGTTGGATTTGGGGGCTAATTGGAGATTTGGGGGGCTTAGCCCCCAAGCCCCCACGAAGTACGAACTTTACGTTCAGATTCACTAAAAATGTTTGAGATTTAGCACAGTTTTAAATTAGGATCATTTGGTTATTCAGTTAAGTTTTTGTTTTATCATTGTTAATAAGTTGTCACTAAAAACGTATGAGTTATTCTAATATTTCAGCGATTTGCTTGGTTTCCAAATGATTTTTACCTGGCAACGTGTTGCTAAAATGGCTTTAGTTCGATTATTGTTGAAAGTAGGTACTAAAGTGGCCTTTTTCTTTATAAATTTGCGAAAAGACAGACAAACAAAACAAATTCATGGTATAAAACTTAGTTGTTTTAATCTTATACTTGTCAGTTTAAAACTTTTGGTGGTCAAATTAGATCGGTCTAGCGTCAGAGAATCTGGTCATATATGTTTATTAATCGAGGAGATATCTATCCAAACTATGAGATACTGACAAATGTATTTTAAATACTTTACAGCTCTAATTATGGCCGGAAATGGTTATCATACCGTTTCCGCAAGTAGAAATGGTCATCATACTAAGCTGATTTGACAAATTTAAGATCTAGAGAACTCAAAACAAACTGATGTGTCATGCCATTTGGCTGGCTTATGGAGGACTTGAAGAGAGAAGACCGGTTGGCAATTTAAATTTCTGTCACTGTTTTTTGGTTAGTTTACCAGGTTGTCGTTAGTGAGTCTAATTTTTCATAGAAAATGTGGCGTCTTTCTCGTTTTTACCCAAGCAAACCAAATGTTTAAGAAAACAATCAAGATTGTAAAAAAACTAATGAAAGATGGGGTTATAGGTATAGTTATCCCTGACCAAAAATTAGCTAACTACAATATTACTGAAATTTTATACTTGCTAACAATTTTGTAATAAAGAATATAAATATATTTTTGTGTTTTCTTTGTGATTCTTTATCGGAGGGCGGATTTAGCAATTTTGTAATTTTGTATATCTCTGTTGCTACTTACGGGACCCATGCCAAGTTAAGGGTTTTTAATAGTGAGCCTACTAGGAATGTTTTGGCAAAGAAAAAATATTTTGTAATTTGCGAAACAAAGTTGAATTTTTGCGTTACCCACCCCCCAATAAAGAAAATGAACACGTTTAGGTATTTATGTAGTTATTATTTTTCCTAAACAAATTTTACATCATTTTGTAGACAATTCTTAAATTTTAAGAGAAAAAAGTGTGTTTGTAGAAAATTATAGTCCTTTGACTTTTTTCAAAATTCAAATTACTATAACTTTCTACTAATAAATTTTTTCTCTTAAAATTTAAGAATTGTCGACAAAATGACGTAGATTTTGTTTAGAAAAAATAATAAATAAATACCCAAACGTGTTCATTACTTTTTTCATGGGGTAACGCAAAAATTCAATTTTTTTTGGCAAATTACAAAATGTTTTTTTTTCTTTACCAAAATATTCCTAGTATGCTCACTACTAAGCTTGCATATTTTCTGTATAGACTTAAAAAACTCTCATTAGTGACTTCTTTAGTTATTACAAAGGATCTAGCATAATGGTTTTTGGACTCCTTTATTGTGAAAATCATAATTTATAATGTCTGCTTTGTCGTCAATGTCGTCAATGGTAAGTTTAGTTAGCTCCTCACGGCGGCAGGCAGCAGCCAGCCGAAAAATGCTTACCATTTTAATTAGAAGATAAATCTCACAGGTGCTTTTTTCAAAAATTTCGCAAAGTCTTCTCGTGTAAAAACTTTTCCTTTTTTTGCGCGAAAACCTACATTTTGTCTCTTGAGGTAGGCAATAGTAGTATTTACTAATATCTAAATCTTTTTTAACCTTAAGTACACTTTTTAATATGGAATATCGAGACCATAAGGTATTTGGTTTCCAAAAAACGACGAAATTTTCAAGAAATACGCCAAAAATACTTCTTCTTTCGTTTTTTTTAATTTTTTCACTTCACACCAATTAACAAAATGTTGGTATTGTTTTTCGTACGTGACTAATGACTTTTTTTGGTAGAAAATAAAAATTTGCGACAATTGCAGCTTCCAAAATATCTTTAGGAAGCTCCTTGTCGGATAAATTATCTATCGAAGACATTTTTATCAGAATTTGAATGAATCCAAAATCAAAAATCAAAGTCACGCTCCGGTGAACTGTTGTAAGGTGTCACTTTGACGATTAAACTTTAAATGTGTCATATTTTATTCACCATAGTTGTATTTTATTATAAAATTATACAAACTATATTTTAATAAGTAATTGTTATTAAATTATATTGCAAATATTTAAACTAGCCCCATAAAAGAAACCAACACACATTTTGAAATACAGTATTAGGTATATTATAATGCGCAAAGGTCTGCGCCTCTGCGCACAAACGGGTATTACGCAAAATGAAGTTATAGAATTAAAGGTGTCAAAAAGACATTACAAAACATCCTGAAAAATACTTCGTAACAAACAAATTTTTAAAAAAAAATCTTTTAGCTTTCTGAAGTTGATTTGACTACTAGCCTGTGTACTTCCATTTGCACAGTGCATTCCTGATACCCTGCGTGTTATTCTGTTTCATTAGCAAAATAGAAAATAATTTATTTAAATAAATTTTCCGATCATCTGGCTAGTTTCCCGCCAATATTATTATAAAACCATGTGATACCAACGTCATAAGTTATTTTATACACAAAATGAAAGACAATTTTGATTAAACAATATAATATTTTTATTAGATCTATATCTGAGAATTTGGCTACATCTGAGAAACATTAATTTTATTTAATGAATCATATTATAAATTTAGCCCGAGATAGGTTCAGTGCTACATGCAATGTTTATTTTGACAAATTAAATTATATACTTTTAGTGCATTTTAAAGAGTGTATAATTTTAAAATGATTGCTATTTACTGAACGAAACAATAATGGAAGTATTACTCCAATAAAGGCAAATAAGTGGGGAACAAGCGATTGACGTAGGAACTACACTCACCGGCACAATGTTCGATCCATATTATTTGATTTTATTTTGTCATTTTTACCTTTTTCTGTTTTGATATTAATTTTTTTTTCTTAGATCAATAGGTATGTATGCAATCAAATTAAAATTAAACCAAAAAGGTAAAGTTTATTGCTGTAATAGCTCTAATAGCAAAAATAATGTAAACATTTTAATGTTGAGTAAAAGAACAAAAAAATTAAAATTTGACTTAAACGTAAACAGTAAAAACAGATTCATTAATCCTCCAAAAGTAAAAACATTGGAATTCAAGCAGTTTTTATATGAGCCACTTTCTTTATTTTGGCAATGGCCCCCTATACAATAAACCATAAACTCTAAACTCTAACTATAAACTATAGAAAAATAAAGGGTTTCTTACAGCAAACTAAAGTTTTTTTTAAACATAAACAAAATAAAATCGTATGTAACCTCTTCCTTTACCAGATATTGTTGGCCCCCGTCCATGTAACAAGTTGGCTAGCTCACCACCAGGTATGGCGCTTAGACCAGAGCTCTAGCGAGCCTTAGGGATGGTGTACACGTTACTCCTTTATTTTTCTGTGGTTTTGAATTTAGACATACAAGGTATTTTTGAGAGTTCACCAGAAACGCTCTACTTTAACTACCTCTACTTAAGACAATTATGCCACTATCCTAAGGCGTATTCGATTGACAAATATTGGATGGATTCGCATAAGTTTAGGAATTTTGAGCGAAATACGTAATTAAATGAAGAATGGTAGTAGAAAGAGATAAAATAACATTGAACTGTCATACCATGATCCGGATCGATCCATTCTTTGTCAATTGAATACGACACAGAGCAGGCGCGGCCCGTTCATAAGGTCATTTGGTCAATGACCCACCTAAAATTTTCAATGATCTACATAACTACATACCCAATAATTAATTTTTTTATTTTTTAAAAACAAAAAATAATCTTTTCTTTCAAAAAAGGGCAACTTCCATGCGTAAACTCCCAAGCCAAGCTTGCTTCTGACTCGCCTTTTGAGCTGACTTGACTTTTTTAATTGACCTCAAACTTGTATGTGAACTACATAAAATGCATTAAAGCTAAGAAAGAAACAAACATGCGCGCTTGAGGAAGTTAAAAACAGACAAAATTTGTCGACGGCCCACCAAAAATATCGCTTTCGGAGCGCGCATGACCGTAAACGCCGCCGCGCCGGGTGTCGGGTTGTCGCAAATTCTGACTCGCTAATTTAAATCTGACCAATTTATTATTAGAACAATATTCGCGATTCGCGATACATTTATACATTTAATATAAGCTTACCTAATTTTATTTTAAGATATTTAGGTAATTACTAATAATAATAATAATAATTGTAGCTGTGCCTATAAAACATTAAAACCTACAGTAATTAAGACTTTCACTATGACGTTGACAGCAATTTGGCAACGCAGCATTCGACCCTTTAGTATGTCAGAATTACATTTGTGATGCCGCCACCGTCAAGCTCTTGTTAATCGTTCAACATTATTAGGCCGCTGGTTTGTTAAAGTGTTTCAACATAATTTTAGTGTGTGTTTTGTTTGGATATTATTTGACATTTGTGTTGTGTCCTTTGTATAGTACTAGTACTTGAGTACTTATGTCAACAATGGCTTTAACAGTGGAAGAAATACTGCAGTGTAAAATAAGTAGTCCATTGCAAAAATCCGATATTGATGCAGTTTTGATTGGTAAATATACCCATATATAAAATAGAGGTATTTCGAAGTAAACCAGATATTTAAAAAAAATGTGATTTCGCCCGGGACCGAACCGGGGACCTTCCGCGGGTTAAGCGGATGTGACAACCGCTATGCTACACACCTTACTTTATAAAGCAGAAGTAGCTACCTATTTCGTGTCAGAATCAGCCATGATGGTGTCGGATTTTCCACCATGTTGGATTTTTAATGGTTTTTGATTTTTCTCGTAATTATCACCTCAAGCACTATTTATGTTTCAAATTTGAAAGCTCTAGCTCGATTGGAAGTACCCTAGATTTATGATGATCTATCAGTCAGTCAGACGTATGAAATTTGAAATACTGCTTCTATTTGGTAACCTTAATACCCCAGAAACAATTCAGTTCTGTAACGCAACTATCCTCGAAGATAGAGGGGGGTCGAAAAGTACTCCAAATGGTTCGTGTAATTGTTCGGTTTTGCGAGAACTTGGCCGGCGCGGCGCACTGTGCGCTTTGAAATGAAAATTAATGCCACAGAACAACTTAAAAAAAAGGATTGATATTACCTAATTATTATTTTCTTTATGGAACCTTTCTAGTTTTATAAATTATCAGAAAATCGAAATGAACAAAGATGTACAGAGATAAATTGATCTAAACTTATATTTTAAAACATCCTAGAACATATTTTATTTATGTAAAAGTAACATTAACCTATACTGTTTTGAGCCAATCTTAACATTACATCTTTGATTATATATATTTTCTGTGACTTATCTACAGTATGTCCACGGATGTTGTAGCCAAGAGGACAAGTGGACCAAAAAGTGAAAAATACGAAAAAGGGCAATTCTTTATAAAAGTTTTGCTTGCTTTAGAAATAAGATCCACGGTGCCGTTGTTTTTAAAGGTATTTGAAAAAATATGGAAACTTCCTAATTTACTACATGAACAAATGCATGTAAAAGTGTATGGAAAACTACCTTAGATTATCACTGAACTTCGTAATGTAAAGTGGACCTAAAGTATTTGTCACTTCTTTGACATTGACAACTAAAAAGTTTTAATTAGTTCATTCCTTCACTTAAAAAAATTTTGGGTAAAACTACTGCTCATTAAGCTTTTCATAGCACTGTTCTACTATGCCTAAGAAATTTATTGGCGAAAACACTAAAGCCACTGCAGCGAGAGTAAAAAAACAAAAAGCCAAGGAAGAAGAAAACTTGAAGAAAGCCTTCGAAACTGAAGAAGACAAATGTAAATATGATTCAAAATTACTTGAAAAGAAACTTAAAAGAAAAGAAGAAGAGGAAAAGAAACGCCAAGAACAATTAAAAAAGAAAGCAGAATTAAAAGAATTGTTAAGAAAAGAAACTGAAGCAATCACTATAGGAAAAATAAAGACCGAACCGAAACTTACCAGAGCACAGATTAACTCAAATATAAAAATTACAAAAAAGGTAACAAAAACCAAAAGTCAACCTAACAAAAATGAAGGAGATCTAACACCGATTCTGACGGAGAATATGAATAAAGTTTTTATTAATGATGAAAATGCAAGATCTATTAATGAAGCAATTGTAGTATTAAATAATGACAAAAAAGTTCAAGATCGTCATCCAGAGAAAAGACTGAAAGCTGCACACAAGGCTTTTGAAGAAAAAAGAGTAAAAGAGCTTAAAATAACAAATCCTACGTTAAAGTTAAGCCAGCTGAAGCAAATGGCGTTTAAAGAGTGGCAAAAAATGCAAGTCAGTTCAGTTTAGCTTGAGTTTGTAATAGTCTACCATTTTTAATAAATTTTAAATACATAATAATACTACATTTTATTGTTTGTGCTAAGTAAATTTTTCTTACTGACTGGGACAGTCTATAAATATTCAGCTTAATTTGTAATTTTTAAATTTTTATTCCTAATTCGCAAAAACTAAAATATAAAACTATTTATTTAACGCTTTCAAGATGGTATTTACATGAAAGGATTTTAGACACTTTGTAATATTTAGGTTTGTTAATACTCTTCAATAAACGATACTTTTTACAAAACGTGTTACTCCAATGAAGGGGGATTGGAGGGGGTGGTGGGTATCAGTAGTCTTTTTATATGAAAATGATCCATTAGTTAACATTTTTGGGAAAATTGCCAATCGCTCATTTTTACCAAGGTAATTTTTCTAACATCTGCCAGAAAAAATTAGGTTTTATGCCATCATTAACTCCGAAAATGAGACATTAGTCAACATTTTCGGAAAAATTCTAAACAGCTCCGGCTTTTTCCCTCTTACCCCCTCCCGTTTCATATTTTTTAAAGTCAAATACCAACAGAACCACCATCCGTCATCGTCATGCTAAATACAACGGAGAAAAAATTATTGAAAGCGGTGATGCCATTCCGAAGTACACCCGCAAAAATTGTAGATTACTACAATACACTTACTTCAGCCAAAAACCCTTAAAATGGGACCATTCGGGAGAACTTATCGACAAAATAAAACAAAATTATCGAAATCGGTTAATACGGTCAAGAATTGTGAGTGAACATACATAAAAAATACATACGAGTCGAATGATAACCTCTTCTTTTGAAGTCGATTAAAAATACCTGAAATCCGTGTTTATAAAATACTGCTATTTTTTAAACTTCTTAAGACTTCAATTTCTATTGTTTGGGTTTGAGATTATTTAGAATGCTCATGGAAAAGTGAGACAAAAATATCAAAATGGACTGTTTGCTCCCAACAATCAACCCTACATGGAATAAAGATTCCTCCGTGGATTTTTTAAAACAGACCCATTTGACATAACCACGCGTAACGAAATATCTCACTGGAATAAATATGCTACGCAAGCTGTAAGAATGGACACAAAAAAAGTCAAAATCACCAATTACTCTAACCGTTTCAGTGCAGTATCCGCTTGGACCAAATCTGATGTCGGAGAGCATCAAATCACAAAAATTACATGCCTTTCAAACAATAGTTCTCTAAAGCCGTACCTGCAGGTAGCCCCCGAGCAGGATTCCATTGCAACCTGCTCATCAGTATTTACTTCTAAAGAACAACATATTTTGGTCAAGAAAAGTTTTGCCAGTGAGACCGACAAATCAGCAGATGCAACCCCTCAAATTAAATTTGTCAACTGTTCCTTTAGCAACTGTAAATTTTGTGAATCAAAGCAAGTTGTAGTTACCTAATAAAGGTTTTTTACTTTAAATGTTTGCTTAACTATAGGATTTATTATAGCCTTAAACTTCTCAATAAAAGACCCACGATAAGCAGCAAATACCGATAATTTTCACAGTGAAAATTATGAATAATTTGCACTAGTGCAAATTATCGCTGTAATTCGAATCCTATTATTGGTTAAAAATTGCCAAATGCACCATTACCCTTGGTTAATTTTTTTTTTATCTAAGACATCCCACCTAGACTACAAGCCTAAGTACTAACGTACCGTGGGTGTCTGAAGAGAAGGGAAATGTAGTCTATTGACACGGGATTTGAAGGATTGGAGGTTGGGACGGGAAGGGAAAACATCTGCAGGCAATTTGTTCCATAATCTGGAGACCCTAGGTATGAATGAGCGAGAGAAGTGGTCTGTTCTAGGCTTTTGTAGCTGGACAGTAAAGGGATGCATACGCAAAGTGCCTCTTGTTGTTCTGTTAGGAATAGTCAAGGGGGAATAGTACCGGCTAGTTCTTCAGAGCAAAATCCGTGGAAGTAGCGGTAGAAAAGGGATAAATCCCCAGCAGCTCGGCGATGAGCGAGAGAAGGGAGTTTTCTCGTAAGGGCTGGGTCATTGATAAGTCGAATGACTCTCTTTTGGATAGAATCAAGGATCTTAAATGTCGAAGGTGATGCCGCTCCCCAGATGTGGGAGCAGTGCTCTAGGTTAGGTCTTATTTGGGAAACATAGAGAGTGTATAAGTTGGAAGAGGAGAAGTATTTTCTGGCTCGAAAGAGAAAACCAAGCTTTTTAGCTGCCGATGTGGCTACTGAAGTAATGTGTTTGTGCCAGCTGAGATCATATTCGAAAGCCACGCCAACGAGATCGAATGTTTCATTGTTTTATAGGGCTTGGCCATTCATGTGGATATGGTAAGCGTTGCCAGATTTTTTGCGTGAGAGGGAGCAAGACTGGGTTTTGGAGGCGTTGAATTGAACAAGGTTCTTGGCACCCCAGTCTAAGATTAATTGAAGATCTTGGGAAAGGGATAGGTACATAGATCTGCGTCCATTATCCAACTCCTGATTCGAAACTTGTCTGGAAAAATGAATATTGGAGTGAAGAGTACTATCGTCAGCATAACTGTGGATGGGATTAGTAGTTGAAGAGAGTAGGTCATTAATGTGGAGAAGAAATAGGGTTGGTGCCAGGACTGAACCTTGGGGGGCACCAGCATTAATAGGATGGAAGTTAGATGAGTGACCGTCAACCACCACAGATATGCGCCGACTAGAGAGGAAGCTGCCGATCCAGGTACATAGTTTGGTAGGAAGACCGTAAGAAGGTAGTTTGTTGAGGAGTGAGGCATGCCATACTTGGTCAAAGGCCTTGGAAATATCGAGAGCAACAATCTGAGTTTCGCCATGAAATTTAAGAGACTTGTTCCAGTTATGTGACAATATTATGTGTGACAATATTATGTGTGACAATATTATGTGTGACAATATTATGTGTCAATATTAAATGTGACAATATTTTTTAAAGGAAATAGTCCTAGTCATTTTCTTCAAAATGACATTTTTGGGTTTTTAATGAGTTGCGTAAACAATTTAAGCAGAAAATATATTCATGTCATTGTTAAAACCAGTTTTGAATGCTAATAAATCAAAGCATATTTGAAACAGTTTACGATAAGCCAAATGGCACTGTTACAGCCAAAAGGGTGTACTAAATTTTAATATTTAATAAAATATTGATCTTTATGACCGACCTCCTTTAGCCTCAATTTAGTATCAAAAGGCAAAGCAATACGAAGGGTTCTGGCCAGTTGGTCTACCACCTACTTTGGCAATAAAAATAAAACTTATTTTAAACTGCAGACTTGCGATAAACGTGTTAATTACAGTATAACAGAATGCACAAAATATTGTTGGATTTTACGTTTCTACGAATTTGATCATTATTACCCTGGAACAAAGGATACTTATTTTTAAACAAAAATAAATATATTTAATTTTAAATTGCAAAACACATAAAGACATGCTGGTAAAGAATACTCAAAAATAAACTAGGTGTTTTAACGGCGTGAAAATAGATAATTAAATAAAGTCATGGGGCTTTAAACACACCATCAAACGTTTTACGATTGAAAACTCATTTTATGGTTTGCCTCACTTCTAGTGTTTATTAATTTTGGCACATATATTTTTATTACAGTAAAGAATTGTGTACATGATCGATTTTTCTGTTTATTTGGTTTTTATGAAACAATTTTTATATGTTGGGCAACACGACTTCATGATCGCGGAAAATAATTTAAGAAGTAGGACTGGAAAATTTAATATATTCTGTCTAATATAACACTTTTGTGTTTACAACGAAATTATCCGCCATCTTGAAAAAATAAAATTACCAGCATCGGCTGATTGACGTTTATCGCCCTGGCTGGGACATTCCCAAATAAACCCTTAATTTTTTTGTGATTTCTCAAATTTTTGGTATTTTTCAGTCGTTTTGCTTCTGTTTTAGGTATTTTTGTAGGGGTGTCAACAAAACAGTTTTTTTTTTGTGAGCCATCCACTTCCCAAACAGCAAGTCCATTAAGTTAGTTAAAGACAAATAAAAAATTATAATTAAAATATTATCTATATATCTTTTTAATGTCATTTTGTTACCTACTAGTTTTTGATATACCAAAAAATTAATATTTTAGTAATACTATAAAACAGTTTTAATTTGAATTTAAAAATTGTTGATTGCCATTAGGAAAATTTTTTTTAGCCTTCTACTATACCTTCAGGTTAATTCTACTGCTAAGCAAATCGTTAGCAAAGTGTATACATTTTAAAAACAGTTCCTGGGTGATAAAAGAGCTGCTCTTCGAGTAAGTATTTGGTTTATACCAGAGAAACAAAATATGTACGTAGTTCGAAAATTCATTATTCTTAGATTTGTATGCCATTAATATTGGGTAACGAAACGGGGCTTCTTCCTCTTCCTATTGGGTGTGTACAGTTAGGGTTGCCTATCGTACAGATTTTTAATTTCTGAAAAAAATTTTAAACAGTAAATTTTTTCAAAAGTAAAAGTTTCTATGAAGACTAACTGAAACATTAACTTTAAGGTGTCTGTTATATAAACAACTACATTATAGGGCATACGGTATGTAGGTACTCATGTGTAAAATAGTAATAGGATTTTAATGCACATGTATCATATTTTAGATAACTTCTGCTGCAACAGGTAAGGTCCATTACGGTCCTAATTTGTTTATTGTGTCAACTTAATTAGAAAATCAAAAATCACTAGTATTTAGGGTTACTGGGAAAAGTGTTATATTAGGCAAAGTTTATCACAGTATTAAGAAAGCTAAAACCGATTATGTACGCCACCCCTGTAACGCGAGTTTTTATTTTAAAATTAGTACTAAATGAGTCAAAGATCAATTTGATAATTTCCAGCTGATCCTGCACCTCGATAAGAGAGAAATAATCACAATAATGCACATCAGAAGTTTCCTGCGCATGCTTAATAATTTAGAATTACTAATGTCCTTATTATCTTATTAGGAAATTTCTTAATAAATGTGTTTTTCTTTCTATAATTAGAAACGAAGCACGATTTTGTTTGTTGTTTCATCACAGATCAGAATATTAAGGTTTACTACAAAGTTTAAGGTAGGTATTCACGTTTAGTCTACTACACGATGCAATTTGTCCTTGGTAATATAAGTGCATATAAGTAATTTTTTTAAAAAATAGTCGAAAAAACGAGTTGCTAAGCAATTTTTTTTAACAAATGGGACGAGTACTGGTGAGTCAAAGCGAGCATTTTTGTCACCACTCGCAGAATTTCTTCACAGGAAAAATTAGATTCGCCTATCTGATAAGACATCTTGAGTAAAACATACAGCTTGTCAAATATAGCTTTACCCCTGACACATATTATACTTGCGCAGACGAGGAAGTGAGGTAGCATTTGGATAACAGAAATGGCAATTCTAAGCGGCTTCTGCTGTGGTTTAAAATACTGTTAGCGACAAAAATAAAATAAAGTACATAATTGCTTCGTAATATTCGGTTTCATTTAAATAAGATTGTCCTTCCTAGTCAATCTAGTCAATAATTTAGCATCAATTGGTTTAAAGAGGTAGCAATCAACAACAATTCTGTTCCTGGATTCTGCTTTCTTGATTCTAATAAAGAATAGAAATTATTTTGTGTTAAAGGGGTTGAATTGTGGTGCACTGGTGGTTCGTGACATCAGAATCTGACAGTGCTGATGCGTAAAATAATCTTAGTGCATGTAAAATACCGAGAAAAATAACCGCAGCGATATTTTATTCTGCGATATCTAAGAAAATATACACTTAAATGCACAAAATCACTAACACCGCTAACTTGCCAATGCGAATCTCCTCCAAAAAGAACACAAAAGAATCAAAATAGACGGTTTTTATTTCACAACCACAAACCCAAGCATATTTTGAGTAAATGTTTATATTAAACTTCCTCAAATAACTTTTTTTAATTTCAAGTTTTTTATTAAGGCTCAACCTTGAGAAGTCTTTATATTTTGTTACAATGTCCATAATTACAATATTGCATTTCTTAAAATTTCGGAGAACTTTACTGCGGAGGCAAAAACGCATATAAAATCAAATAGTGAAGTATTTCACTCGGCAAACGAAAAATCGATCAAAACGCAAAGAGTTCGCGTCGACACAATTTGCAGCTCCAAATTTAGTCGTAGGAGAGTGTCTCCGGTTGTGGGACACGTTAGGTTTTCGGCCCATAACTTTTGATCGTGTTACAATTATGTGGACATATGCATAGCTGTGGAAAGCGTATCAAATAAGCTAAATGTTCGCTGAAGGAACTATATTGATTTAGTCAACCAGAAAAATTTTACGACCAATTGTATGAAGGGTTAATTTTTTGCCTAAAAAAATTTGTACCCGGTTGAGGGACACCTTGAAAAATCCACTAAAAAGTGGGAAAATATAAAGAAAAACCACCAAGAATACCAAAAACAACAAAATTTATTTATTTTAGAAGCCTTCAATGGCACAAAAAACAACAGGAAATGGTCCTTTTTTCATGTTATTCATCATCTTCTTCATCATCCAATCCTGGGGTTGGCATGGCTAAAAATGTGTAAAAATGCAAGAAAACACAATTAAAATATGATGTGGTGACGAAACCGATGATATTTGACAGTTTGTAAGTCAAACGCATACCTACTTTAAATGCAAAAAAACAAGGTGTCCCACAACTGGGAATGGTAGCCATTTCGAAAGTGACTGGCAAAATTGTATGGTGACCATATTTTGCCACAAATTTATGTTTCATCACAACATACAATGAAAATACTGCATAAATATGCATAATAGTTTCCTACCTTTTTAAAGTAATTCTCTTCACTTTATCGCACTCTCACAAATTTCAAAAGTTACTATTGTGTTGAGTTTTTTCGATTTTCTTTCAATGCTCACAGCAAGCAAACAAATGCGTGTATTCACTTCGGTGTTAGCAAAATAACTGAGTATTGTCAAATCACAAGTTTGTCAATACTCAAATCCACCACATTTGCTTTCTGTTAAAAATACTAAAGGGTGTCCCACAACCGGAGACATTACACTACTAATCGTAATAACGGCGTAGCGACTGATCAACTCAAGGTCAAATACTTTTTCGTGCTGACGCTTGTATTGCGTGCGACAAGGAGAGAATGAGGGTGCTAGGTTATCAACTACTAGGCTGGCGTCACTAACTGATTAATGTCGTTTAACACTTAGGGATACGGAATATATTAATTGATTAAAATTTTGTTTCTAATCATCGAATTAATAAGACAGTTAGACATATGACAATAGTAGTGGCAGTAGGTATTATTAGTATTATATGAAGGCTTTGGAAATTAATTCAAGGAAAAAAACTACTATTTTTTAAGGATAAAAACTAGTGCTGCAGCTCTTATTGAGCCACTAATTATGAGTGGTATTATAAATGCTTTCCGCAAAATTTGTGTGTAATTATTGTGGAAAGTACATACTACATAAATTTTATTTTTTACAAGAAAATAAAAACATTATTCTTTACAAGAAAACAAATTTGTAGTAACGTATTTAGTTGTCAAATTAGATCGCTCAATTCTATGTTCAATTATTGACATATAGCACCAACAACTTTAAAAAAGGCGGAGCTTGCGCATCAACCTTAAGAAATTGTATTCGTGTTTTTAACTATCTAAAAACCCGCCGATTTAAAAATGCGAGAGACCGTTTGTTACTCCAGTAGAGAGACGCCAAGTAGACTTCAATAAAATATTTACTTTAATCTTGTTGGCAAGTGACATGAGGCAAAACGGTACAGCATTTTTTTACTAACGCATGGTACTTAGTTTAAATTGTTTACAGTCGTCTGCCAACAAAAATAGAATGAAAGGTTTTTAAAGTTAGTAAAACTAATATTGTCTGTATGATCGTGAAGGATTTATATCACAGATTTAGAAAAAAGGAGACGATACCACTATTTATATTTAAGAACAATAATTAGTGATTCCAAGGTTATTCTTAATCTGGCCTATATTATAGTCCCCCGCATACTTTTCGAGAATGCCTGTTACCAGGTTTTCAGTTAAATTGCATATTTTCCGATTGATAAAATGTACTAAACTAATTTAATAACTGCAGGTTATCTGCAATCGTAAATATGACAGACTAAAGCTGCGCTCAGAGTTGCCGTAACGTAACCCGTAAGAAGTAATCGATAGTCGATAAGACGTAAAAGTTAAGCCGTAACGACATACCCATTCATAGTTCTAAGTAGTTAAGAATCTGGTTACAACTTTCTAGGTTATGATTTTTGCTTTTTGACATCTCTTCAAAACAATTTGTTTGGATATTAAGCTGGTAATATTATTGCTGGAGCAATATTCTGCTGCTACTTGTTAGTCAGGAAGCAATGCAATGCAATGTGTCAAATTTGGGAATGTCAACATGGCGGTTAGGCACGAGTACGACCGATCCCGACCGAATCGATAAGCCGTAACGTAAGAAATGAAATTGAACCATTTCTTTACGGCTTAACTTGTTACGGCTGTACTATGAATGGATCTACTGCTAATCAATTGTTTATTTTTCTTACGGATTAACGTTACGTCTTAAAGCTTACGTTACGGCAACTCTGAGCGCTGCTTAAAGCATATGAAGGATTAACCAAATATAATTATATACATATAAATTATATTCATACATTATATAAACCATTATTTTTTGTGATAATTAATAAATAAATAAATTTGATATATCGAAAGTGGTTTGGAGACAAGCAAAGCTAACCTTAAAAGGAAAACTCTGAGAAATACATAATAAAAAAATGTCCCATTTGTTAAGAAATATCGGGCCTACACTGTATAATATATACAGTGTGTCTGCTTAAGTTGGCAGCATAAGGGAAACTTTTTTACTATTATGGGATACTAGTAAAACTAAGTTGCTTGTAAAATGTCCACTATATTTAAATGAAAAATGACAAGTCTCGCTAACACTGCAGCTTCGTCGTTAGCGAAACATGTCATTTTTCATTTAAATATAGTGGAAATTTTACAAGTTCAATTTAGTTTTACTATAGTATCCCATTATAGTAGTTATGGATTTCCACCTAGTATCGGCTGATTCAATTAATTTGGAAACTTTTTTATTATTAATTTTACGAAAAAAAGTTATTCTGCATGGTCCAAAACCGAAAATGCAACCATTAGATATCGAAATTTCCCAGTCATATACGAGGTCCCTCAGAAAATGTGAATTTTACCCTACAGTAAAATACTTTTATTTTTGACATTATCGACAACTTTTACGAAGAAAACTTATTTAGAATTGTAACCTAATTTCTAATAAACAGTTATCTCTTTATTCGTTAAAAATTTGATAACCTTTACGTTTCTTAACCTCTGTCTTGCAGTATTTTGATGATGCATTAAAATAATTATTGATACGTAACAAAATAATTTATTTTACAATAATTAACAACTTGAATATAGTACTAATATGGTAATGATTACGTAATAAGTTAATGATATTTGACGTTTAATGGCAGGTATGTAAATAGTATGGCAAGCTAATTAGAAATGCATTCATATCAATGTGTTAACTGTTGCAGGGAAGAGAATGGGAAAATGTACCAAATCATAATAATTTTTTTTTTATCAAATTTTTAATGAATAATTAGATAACTGTTTACTAGAAATAAGTTTAGAATTCTAAATATATTTTCTTCATAAATGTTTTCGATATTGTCAAAAATAAAAGTATAGGGTAAAATTCATATTTTCTGACAGACCTCGCATATGACTGGGAAATTTTAGGTTTGGTTGGTTCAAGAAAAATAACAAAGTATATATCTATAATATATATATATATATATATATATATATATATATATATATATATATATATATATATATATATATATATGTATATATGTATATATATATAAATATATATATATATATATATATATATATATATATATATATATATATATATATATATATATATATATATATATACATCTTTCATCATTTCTGCGTCCTTTCATAATCCATCATTTTTGCGTCCCCTAGAAATAGAGGCTTTAGGCTTTGTATTTCAAGTGTATATCGATTTTTTTCCTTTTTTTGTATTGCTCCTAATTTTTCTTTTAAATATCTCTTAAAACTAAAATATACATTTTATTTTATAATGCAGCATTTTCAACTCCTTTCATATTATAATCAAATTTGCGTCCGGCGTATAATTTTGTACATTTGTCGACGCATTTTGCTTCCGAGCCGTATAATATTTGGACACTTCTCTATCATTTTTACTACTGCCCTGTTGCCAGAATTTTGAAAAGTCCGAAAGGTGGGAAAGATTACTCAGCGCTTTTGAACCAATGATAGGTATGACTAATCTGTCACCAGAAACAGCTTGAGGGACTGGGCTGTTTATAACTTAAAGGTATAATTAATTGTTTCCTCATAATATGATGAAGACATGTAAATCTTTACGCCAAGAGCAGGATGAGATAACCAAGGTGCTATGAGTCTATTACAAAACCATCGATCTTTTATTAACATTCTTTTATTAGCTTGACTTATAACATTGTAATGGGACATTTCATTAAAAGATATATACAGTATGTATTCGAAATGGAAAAATTTTTGTTATTGATTTTACGAAAAAAGTGTATTTTATAAAAAGTTCTGCATCGTGAAAAAATAGCATTGCCATTCAGAAATTTGATCCAGTAGGTACGTACAGGGTGGCTCAAAAATGAAAAAGTCATAATCCACGTGAAGCTAAAAAGACACAATCTTTATTTGAAATTACACTGCCACTGCAAATGTACAATTTAATAATATGTTTTTTTCATTAAAAAATATACAGCATGTCTTCGAAATGGAAAAAATGTATTATTGATTTTACGAAATTGTGTATTTTTATAAAAAGTTCTGCATCGTGAGAAAATAGCATTGCCATTCAGAAATTTGATCCAGTACGTACAGGGTGGCTCAAAAATGAAAAAGTCATAATCCACGTGAAGCTAAAAAGACAAAATCTTTATTTAAAGGTACACTGCCACTGCAAATGTACAATTTAATAATATGTTTTTTTCATTAAAAAAATATACAGCATGTCTCCGAAATGGAAAAAAATGTATTATTGATTTTACGACAAAAGTGTATTTTTATAAAAAGTTCTGCATCGTGAAAAAATAGCATTGCCATTCGGAAATTTGATCCAGTACGTACAGGGTGGTTCAAAAATGAAAAAGTCATAATCCACGTGAAGCTAAAAAGGCAAAATCGTTATTTAAAGTAAACTGCCACTGCAAATGTACATGCAAGAGTTATTTTTATGATATGTTTGGAACACACAGGAGGTCCCAAAAGTAAAATTAATTTTTTAAAATCGCCGTTACAAAAAAAGTATATCTTCATAAAAAACTCTACATTGTGAAAAAAGAGCATGGTTTAAATATTTTTATAGGGCATAGAGGGTGGCTAAAAATTTAAATTAAAATTGGGACTTTCAGCTTTATGAGCCACCCTGTATTGTCCTTCATCAAGTTTTTGAATAACCATGCTTCTTTTACAATGTAGAACTTTTTATAAAGATATAGGTACTTTTTTTTGTAAAATCGGTAATAAAAAAATTAATTTTATTTTTGAGACCTCGTGTATGTTCCAAAACTAATTCACTAAAAAACTAAAAGAACACGCTTTTATGAGTAGCGCACTAAAAAGTTAAAGATAAATTATAGTTTAAAATACTAAAAACACGTTTTTATGAGTTGCGCACTAAAAAGTTAAAAATAAATTAGGTATAGTTTAAAAAACTAAAAACACTTTTTTATTAGTAGCGCACTAAAAAGTTAAAAATATAGTTTATAAACTAAAAAACACGCTTTTAGGTACCTATGTGTGGCTACCGCTATATTATGTAAGTGCGCCCCACGCTTTAAAATTTAATTTCCTATTTTAATACCAAATGTTTCATAGCTCTACAAGTTAACAGAAAACCGAGATATACATGTGTGCGAAGTAAAGGAAGGCGCATTGAGTAAGTTACTTTACTTTTCTCACGAAATGCTCACTACGCACCCCGGTTTACTGTTAGGTAACTATAAAAGGAAAATAATTATTTTGAACTTTTTAGTGCGCTACTCATAAAAGCGGTTTTTTTAGATTTTTAAATTATAATTTATTTTTTTAACCTAAAATGCAAGTTGAAAATATAAGTTAAAATAATATTAATATTATAAACATTCTTACTGCTTATTTCTTAATTTGTAAAATTTATTGAAGAATAAAAAGATTGATAACAATAGTAATATGAATAACAATATTGTAAGTATTTTCCATGCTTATATAATATAATATTATTTTTAGTTTATTTTTATGTGAAATTAGGAATGGTTAGCCGTCGACAAATTTCAGTTATTCATAACAGTAACGGTGTCAGACATTTGCCCTCCTTTTGGTAAAAGTGATAATTAATATATAGGTGATAGATCAAGGCTGACAATTTTTATTTTAATTTACTGACATGGCACTGACATGTACACATTGCTATCACAGAATGGCGCTTTTTTACCAAGAGTTCTCCGCATTCTTTACATATGAGAAAGCTATAAAAAGGAGTTTTGAGCCATGGACTCTCCTTACCTCATTCCATGATTTAAGTTTATTTAGAGTTGTTTTGCTGGAACCTGGAAATAAGATTGCGAATTATAATAAAAACCTATTTTTATTATAACTTTCGTTTATTTTATTTGGGTTAAGTCACCAGATTAGCTCAAAATATGACAAGGCGTCCAACAAAAATTATCCACCTAATAAAACTAAAACAGATATATTTAATGTCGATAGACACAAGCAAGTTTCTTCTTAATGCTTTTTGGCTGGAATCACTATTGATAAGACAGGTGTAATTTGGCAACTAAGGTCTTGCTCATTGCTCAGTGCTCAGGTTTATATAATTAAGGGTTTAAATTGGCAAGTGTTAAGATAAGACAACCAAATTTTATACTGTTAGTTTCTTTTTAATTTTTCTCGCCAACTTATAAAGAAAAGAGCGATTTAAATAACAGTTAAGTACAGTTAAATTTACCAACCGAAATAAACCTTTTTAATACACTACAAAGATAATGGAAAATGTCGACCACAGTAACTGGCGAGCTAGTTTTTTTATTTAACAAATAAATTCCAAAATGTAGTTTTTGTTAAATAACTTTTTAAGTTTTATTTTTTCGAAAAACCGCATCAATCGAAATAGGTGAAAATGTTACACAGGAAACGTATCTAAAACGTCTATAAAACCACAGGCAATATAACTATATATATTGCCTGTGATAAAACTTAATCATTTTGTTAAACTTAAGCTTCAAAAAGTTTTGCAATTTATATGTCAACTATATGTACAAAATACAGTTTCTGTAACATAAATCGTTTTCGAGTTTGAACAGCAAAAAATAGAAACTAATTTTGAAGGTGCTCTGTATATATTTCACCGGAAATACAGCCTGTTCCAAGCCAGGTTGAAAAGTAGTCCAAATGCAAAATTTTTCCTTTTCTTTTTGGTCAAGCAGTTTTAAGCGTTCGCTCCAACAGACAATCCGACAGACAGACGGACAGACAAACCGATGGAAATGGGAGACCATCTGATATAGGGACCTCAACACGTAAAGATCTGAAAAAATCCCGGGAAGTGATTTTTTTCTAGCGAGAGAAGTAAAAAGTTGAAATTACTAAAATTAGAAATGATTTTTAAAAATGCAAAATTATTCCGTGAAAAGATAAATTTAGGATGTGTAGAAATGTCAAATTAAAATTAATAACCTCCAGTTATAATGAAGTGGTAATTTCCATAAGAAAGTGCGATTATTTCTTGATATTATACCTTTAAAATGGGCTAGTACAAACTATATCCCAAATCGATTACTTGTTATATTTTAGAAACAAATATAAAATGGTATAGTTTTTTTTGTAATAAAAAAGCCTTAAAATTAAAAGTACTAAAACTTTTAAAGCTCCAACAAGAAAAGAAAATTTTACGCGGCTGTTGTATCTAATAGAAAATAAAATTTCATTGTTCCTAACTTACACCCTGTACAGTACAACTGTTCTATTTCTACTTTACACTCCACTTACAACACCATTGATTTTTGACACTTTAACGGTAATTTTGTATTGCAGCAATTATTGCAGTATACCTATTCAAATAAGATATGCCGGCATGCATCGCTGTTTTATTTAATAACTAGCTTTCGCCCGCAACTTCTTCCACGGTATAACAATTTTACTCCATTACAAAATTTAAATACCATTGTAATACCCCCTTAGGGGTTGATTTATTAAAAACTGAAAAAAAAACACGTGTTTAAACATTAACGCTCAGATACACTAAGAAGGTTTAAGATTTAGTACTGTATGGTTTAAATTAGGATCTTCTAGTTGATCAGGTATGTTTTGACAGGTTTTTTCCTGTCATAGTTAATAACTCTTCGTTAAAAACTTATGAAATATTCCGTTCCGTGCCGTTCATTTTCTTCACATTCGTTAGACAAAATTAGATTTTCTGACCTCAATTGACATACTTATTGCCATTCGCTCGTTTTTATCCCCCCCCCCCCCCGTTAGTTTTTTTTAAATGTTAGACAAAATTAAATATTTTGACCCCAATAACCCCGAAAACAACATCAACATTTTTAGATAATTTCCCAGTTGCTCCTTTTTATCCCCCCCCCCCCCCCGGCGTTAATTTTTTAAAAATGAGTTTCAACAAAATTAGATTTTCTGTTCTCAGTAACCCCCAAAATTAGTTAGTTATTAGTTGGAGAAATTCCAAACCCCTCGCCTTTTTAGTCCCTCTGCCCCACCGTTAATTTTGTTTACATTCGTTAAACAAAATTAGATTTGCTGACCTCAATAACCTTGAAGATGATATATCAGATAACTTTTTTTGAAAAATGATCAGTTGCCTGTTTTTATTCTCCCTCGTTATATTTTTTTAAATATGTTAGACCAAAGTACATTTTTTGACCGTAATAACCCCGAAAATGACAAATTAGTTAACATTTTTTCCAGTCGCTCCTTTTTATCTCCCCGCCGTTAATTTTTTAAATATAGGTTTCAACAAAATTACATTTCTGACCTAAATATCCCCGTAAATGACAGATTAGTTAACATTTTTGGAGAAGTTCCCAGTTGCGCCCTAATATCACCCCACCCCCACGTTATTCTTAACATTCATTACACAAAATTAGATTTTCTGACCTCAATAACCTCGAAAATTACATATTAGTTAACATTTTTGAAGAAATTCCCACCAGCTCCTTTTCACCAAAGTCGTCCGTTCCCCGCGTACTTTTTCCAAGGTCGGCCGGAACCTAGATGCGTATTTTCTTAAAGTGCGTCCGCTCCCCAGACGCGTATTTTCCCAAGGTCGTCAGTTTCCCAGGCGCGCATTTCTCTAAGGTCCTCCGGTTCCCAAACGCGTAATTCTTTCCATGGCCATCCGCTCCCTAGATGCGTATTTTCCTTAAGCGCCTACTTTTTTCCAAGATCGTTTGTTCCCCAGACGCGTCTATTCCCCAGGGTCCTCCTTTCCTCAAACGCGACTTTTCATCAAGGTCGCCCACTTCCCAGGTGCGTATTTTTCCCAAGATCGCCCGCTCCCCAGACGCGTATTTTTACAAGGTCGTCCGCTTCCCTAGATGCGTATTTCCCCAAGGTCGTCCGCTCCCCAGACGCGTATTTTTCTAAGGTCGTCCGATTTAAAGAAGCTTATTTCCCTCAAGGTCGTTCCCTCCCCCGACGCGTGTTATTCCTTAGGTCTTCCGCTCCCTAGGCGCGTATTTTTCTTAAGGACGCCCGCTCACCGGACGAATATTTTTTCCAAGGGCGCCCCTGGTGTGGCATTCAAGTGGGGAGCCTTACATATTACTTAACATTTTTAGGTAAATTCCCATTCGCTCCTTTATATCTCCCCCTCCCGTTAATTTTTAAAAAATCAGTTCCAACAAAATTAGATTTTCTGACCTCAATAACTCTGAAAATACTAAGCTAACATTTTTGGAGAAATTCTCAGCCGCCCTTTTATCCCCTCTCCCCTCCCTTCTCCGTAAATTTTATTTAGCATCTGTTACACAAAGTCAGATTTTCTGACCTCAGTAATCCCGAAAATGGCCCATTAGTTAACATTTTTGGACAAATTCCCAGCCGCCCCTTTTTATTCGCCCCCCCCCCCTGCCAAGGTAATTTTTAACACCTGCTAGAAAAAAAAAATTCTGACCTCAATAACCCCGAAAATGACATATTAGTCAACATTTTCAAAAAATTCTGTCGCTCCGGTTTTATCCCCTCTCACCTCCTCCCCTTTATTATTTGTTAAAGCTAAATCGTTTCACGTGGATTATGACATTTTCATTTTTGAGCCACCCGGTAAGTATAAGATCAAATTTTTGAATAGCAATACTATTTTCTCGCGATGCAGAACTTTTTATAAAGATACACTTTTTTCGTTAAATCAATAATAAAAAATTTTCCATTTCGAAGATATGTTGTATATTTTTTAATGAAGAAAACATATTATTGAATTGTACATTTACAGTGGCAGTTTACCTTTAAATAACGATTTTGTCTTTTTAGCTTTACTTGGATTATGACTATTTCATTTTTGAGCCACCCTGTACATACTAGATCAACTTTTTGAATGGCAATGCTAGTTTTTTACGATGCAGAACTTTTTATAAATAGATAGGTACTTTATTCTTAAAATCAATAAGACATTTTTTCCATTTCGAAGACATGCTGTATATTTTTTAATGAAAAAAAATATTATTGAATTGTACATTTGCAGTGGCAGTTTTCCTTTAAATCACGATTTTGTCTTTTTAGCTTCACTTGGATTATGAATATTTCATTGTTGAGCCACCCTGTACGTACTAGATCAAATTTTTGAATGGCAATGCTATTTTTTTACGATGCAGAACTTTTTATAATCAGACACTTTTTTCGTAAAATCAATAATAAAAATTTTTCCTTTTCGTAGACATGCTGTATATTTTTTGAATGAAAAATTCATATTATTGAATTGTACATTTGCAGTGGCAGTTTACCTTTAAATAACGATTTTGTCTTCTTAACTTCACATGGATTAGGACTTTTTATTTTTGGGTCACCCTGTTTATACGAGATCAAATTTTTGAATAGCAATGCTATTTTCAAACGATGCAGAATTTTTTATAAAGAGACACTTTTTTCGTAAAATCGATAATATTTTTTTTCCATTTCGAAGACATGCTGTATATTTTTTTAAGGAGAAAAAAACATATTATTGAATTGTACATAGCAGTGGCAGTTTTCCTTTAAATAATGATTTTGTCTTTTTAGCTCCCCGTGGGTTATGACTGTCATTTTTGAGCCACCCTGTACATACTAGATCAAATTTTTGAATCGCAATGCTGTTTTTTTACGATGCAGAACTTTTTATATACAGACACTTCTTTCGTAAAATAAATAATATTTTTTTTTCCATTTTGAAGACATGCTGTATATTTTTTAATGAAAAAAATATTATTGAATTGTACATTTGCAGTGGCAGTTTTCCTTTAAATCACGATTGTGTCTTTTTAGCTTCACTTGGATTATGAATATTTCATTTTTGAGCCACCTTGTACGTACTAGATCAAATTTTTGAATGGCAATGCTGTTTTTTACGATGCAGAACTTTTTATAATCAGACACTTTTTTCGTAAAATCAAGAATAAAATTTTTTCCATTTTGAAGACGTACTGTATATTTTTTTAATGAAAAAACATATTATTGAATTGTACATTTGCAGTGGCAGTTTACTTTAAGTAACTATTTTGTCTTCTTAGCTTCATGTGGATCAGGACTTTTTTATTTTTGAGCCACCCTGTATGTACTAGATCAAAGTTTTGAATGGCAATGGTATTTTCTCACGATGCAGAACCTTTTATAAACAGACACTTTTTTCGTAAAATCAATAATAATTTTTTTCCATTTCGAAGACATGCTGTATATTTTTTGAATGAAAAAAAAACACATTATTGAATTGTACATTTGTAGTCTCAGTTTTCCTTTAAATAACGATTTTGTCTTTTTAGCTTCACGTGGATTATGACTGTCATTTTTGAGCCACCCTGTACGTATCAAATTTTTGAATGGCAATGCTGTCTTTTTACGATGCAGAACTTTTTATAATCACACTTTTTTCGTAAAATCAATAAAAAAAATTTTCCATTTTGAATAATATTTTTTTTTCCATTTCGAAGACATGCTGTATATTTTTTTAATGAAAAAAAAAACACATAACTTCAGCAAAAAAAAACTTAAAACGAGACCATTCGGAAAAACTCATCGACAAACCAAGTTGAAGAAGTCCGTTGAAGAATTATGCGTGAACATATAAAGAATCTCACATGCGGGCCGAATAATTGATAACCTCCTCTTGAGAAGACGGTTAAAAAGCACACCACTTAGCGAAAATGCTGTTCACTGCGTCACGGACACTTCATAATTATAGAACTAATATTTAAATACAATTTTATCATACTTTAGCGTTGCCAAGTTTCTGGTAGCAAAATCCACCGACCAGTAAAACTTTTAATATACGCATGTATAATTTTGCGCCTCTATCGGAAATTTTTACAACTAAAATTTATACGTCTTCATTTATTTTTCGATCATTTTTACTTCCATTTCGTCCCGCTATTATTCCCCGCCAATAGTTTATGCTTTAAACTGTCAAAGAACAATTTCTTTACGTAAGGTATGGTACTGTGGACCAGCCATTGCGACAATGTGGGACTTAAAATTTATAGCCATGTTCGAGAAAAACGCCTAAGTTAATCTTGCGTCCGATATACGGCAGCAAGTTTGCAGCGGTAGCAGAAATGATAGGGATTAGACCCCTTTCGGAAGCAAAAATGATAGGGTGATATATATATATATATATATATATATATATATATATATATATATATATATATATATATATATATATATATATATGTATATATACCAAACAGTAACAAAAAATATTTTGAAAATGACCCGAAAAAGGGTCAAAACATCAATAGACTTAATAAAAACCCAACCCAACCTAATCCCAAGAATCAAACAATAAAAAAAAATATATATATACATACATTTGTTTAATTATTAGAATATCAACTTTACACCTATTTATTAAACACATCCCACATTTTTTTTCTGATGATACATCATGTTAATGAATTTATCTATTAATTTCACCACAAAAACCAATCAAAATATTTGGAAAATCATGATAGGTTATTAGTACCAGTATCCGCTGTTGAAAGCAATTTTCTAGGAATCACATATAGGAAAAAAATTTACATCATATTTAAAGCAACGAAGTGTTAACATTTTATTTATGTTAATAATATCAAACCAGGATTATACTGCGAGAAATATAGTTGTCAAGCTTTATTTAAATCGTACAATAAATTTTGTTCTGAAAAATCCGTTTAATTCATTTTTAATGACGCTAATAGTAATAGAATTTGTGTGGTTTTGCCAACGATGCGTTCGTTCTGCTGTCGGTCGCCAAATTTTTAGTTCCAGACTTTGATAGTAACTGAAACCGGTTCTACTGTACAAGGATCAAAAACAGCAGATAGAGTAGGTTGGGAAAAGCCCATCCCCCCGGAAGTCAACGCCACAGTAAAACAAACAGAAATTCATGCAACACCAGTATGTATTCAAAAAATCATTGACCACCACAACCAAAATATATCCATTCTGTCAGACAGTCAAGCTTCCCTTAAGGCCCTAAACTCCCATAGATTGACACCAAAGATCACGATGCCGGCGCGACCTGAAATATCTATCAGCCAGAAACAGCAAGTTTGGAATCCTATTGGTCCCTGGTTATTCGGGGATAGCGGGCAATGAAAAAGCAGACGAACCACCCAGAGCTGGAGCTGCTCAAAACTTCAGAGGCCCAGAATCCGCCCTCGTAATATTGGAGCAGGTAACAAAAGCAACAATGCGCATATCATCAACATCTATATCCACTAACACATTAGGTACAAAGGCGCTAACCACTGAAATGCTGTTTTAAACACCCATCCAGATAAAACAAGTGGCAGGCTCTTAATTGACTTTTAATTGCTTAAGAAAGCACTTACGAAGAATATGAATTCACATTGGTGCCTTGTAATGAAAAAAAAAAACGACTAATAATAACAAGAACGAAATGGCACCACACATTATATACAACTGCGAAACACTCACTCATAGAAGACTCAAAATATTTCGAGGAATTCAGGGCGGTGATAGCCTCCCGTACGCAAAGCTTGGAAGAAACCTACCGGGTTTGATCAAAGATACCTCCTGTCGATTGACATCAAATAACCTTTAAAGGTGGTAACCTCTGCTTTTAACATGCACCCAGATAAAATAAGTAACTCGCTTATTAATACGCCAGTGCAGTTTAAGAAAGCACCTGCAAAGAATATGAATCCCCTCTGGTCCCACAGAATGCAGGCTATATGGTAAAAAGGAAGAAACCTCCTCACACATTATAATATACAGCTGCAAAGCATCGACTCGTAGAAGACTTAATATATTTAGAGGAATCTAATGCGGCGATAGCCTCTTGCATGCAAAGCTTGGAGGAAACCTACTGGATCTGATCAAAGGAACCGGGCTTTTCCAATAAAATAGAGTGCCATGAGGCTGCAGTGTGCGGAAAATTAGGATACACACCTGACCTAAGCACAGTGTAACGGATTTGATATTTCGTGGACATCGACTGTCGAATTTTAATTTTTTTTGTCTCTAGATTGTACGTAAAATGTCTGGAGTTTAGTCGTTTACCAGTTTGTTTCAAATGTATCACCGTAAAGCATCATGTTTAGACAGAAACTTGACTTTTCTGAGAGCAATAAAAATGATGCGAAATAAGTCCAACTTTAAAAAATTTAAAATGTGTTCTATAAAAAATTTAGAAGCAATTTTTGTTGTAGCTATAGTATGCTAATTTTACTCTTGATATTTCCATATTTTAGTAGAAATATTTGTAAAGTTTACTTACACATGGAATTTTAAAGAACCGTGGTCCTAGTCGAAGAAAAAACAAAGTTTGATGTGACTTTTAAAAAAATGTCTAAATATGCCTAAGTTGTCACATCTGAGAGAATTACACAACTCTTATACATCAGGAATATCCAAAAATCTCATCCGACTTTGTCCGATTATTGAAAAATATATTTTTTCTTTAGTAATGTCGCACCCGCAGGAACCCAAACTTGCTTTTAAGTGCCGATTAGAAGATTCTTCAGGTATGCTATTAATTATATTAAATTTTCTAAGAAGTTACAAGTATATTTTAACGAAGTTAACTTTAACTAAGAAAAGTGGCTAGAATAATATTAAATAAAATATTCATGAATCTAAGTACCTACCTACATAGTTTCAAAAATACGTTATTACATCCAGTTTTAAATTGTTACAATATTAAACATTATATTATTCTAAGAAGTAGGTAATAAGTTAATTCATTAAGTACGCTTTGTAATTTAATTAATGGTGAAAACAAACTAATGAAAGAACAGAGAAAAAAGAAAATACAAAATGATTTTTGAAGCGTACTTGGGAAATAATAGACGCTGTAAAACAAAGTGATGGCACTATAAACGACGGCAATACTGCTGGAACCTTTTTCCGACATTACGAAAAATAAGCAACAATCACCGGATTGAACAAAAATTTAATCAAAAAATTTTCTGTAATTCTTTAAGCGCTGTCAAAACTCAAATGTTGACACTTTTCGAGAATATTCGACAGATACTGCAAAGCTGTATGTATCATTATATTGTTGGTATTATATGCCATCAAGTGTTCGCATGATATTTATACATGGGGCAGGAATTTTACAAGAACATTGTTTATATTCCTATTGGACATTTATCTGAATAGTCATCAGGAGATATAAATAAAGAGTTTCGGAAATTGCGAAAAGATTACGCACAAAAGCGAGGACGGACTGAGAACTTTAAGGACATACTGCACAACTTGCTAAATTCTTCAAATCCCCTTATTTCCTTTCTTCGACTGAAATATACTGGGAAAAAATTATGTGTTCTCAGAAACACTTTTTAAAGAAACTAACGTTGAGGAAGACGATTCTGATACATCATTTTCCAGCTCAGATTATAAAAATTAGGTTAACTAAATTATTTTTTTATAATTAGTATTTAGGTCTATTAAACTGAGTTGTTTTAAACCGAAAACAGTATTTATTTATTTGTTTTGTCGAAAAATAATTTATATTTTTTGAGCGACCTGTACCTAGTAAGGTACTACGTACTAGGTTTAAGCTTACAGTACAGTAATAACGTACTCTAATATATGTTTTTATAACAAAATTTTTGCAAAACAGCGAAGTAAAGTACCAATGTCCACGAATTTTCAATTTCGTTACGGCTGTGCCCCGCGTTCAACTAACGAATCCACCAACCAACAATACCGAGAGACTCGAAATTTTTATGAAAAAACAATGTTGGCTTTGACGCCACTACCTCTTAGTCTATTGGTACTGTGGTAAGAGTACTATTAATTGAAATTTGGTAATAAAATTACCAGGAAGGAAATATAAGACAACCCATTATCGAGTAATAATAATATCGATATTCAAATAAATTTTTAATAGTTCTTCGTAAAATTGGCAATGATTTGTCTGAATAGTTAAGCCCTACAATTTTTAAAACATAAATCGTTCATACTTTTCCAGTTCTAATAAATTATGGATAACTGTTATAAAAAGGTTTCGAGCGCCGCTCATATTAATATGTAACGTTATACACTTACATGTTAATCCTATATAACTTTTTTTATATCCCCGTAGAAAATAATATGTTCAATAATATGTTACCACACGCTATTTCTCTAGACATTAAGTTAAAAAATATAATAAGCACTTACACCTTTCCGTGTACTTATGGTTATATTCATAGCAAAAATTCTAAAGCCAGATTAAGAAACCTTGTATTTGCACACAAGAAACATAATATGAGCTATAAATAGCCAAGTAGTGAAATTTTCCTAAAACTTTAAAACAAAGATTTTATTATTTTACAGTTTTTCATATTTAATGTCAATCAATACATAAAGATGTTTAACAATATAATATAATTAATTATTTTTCCAGACAAGTCTCGAATCAAGGGCTGGCTAATAGACTTACATCCATGTACCTATCCCTTTCCTAAGATCTTAAATTAATCTTAGACTGGGGTGCCAAGAACCTTGTTCAGCTCAACGCCTCTAAAACCCAGTCTTGCTCCCTGTCACGCAAAAAATTCGGCAGCATTCACCCCATCCACATAAATGGCCAAGCCCTACAAAACAATGAAACGTTCGATTTTGTTTTCATCGCTTTTGAACACGATCTCAGCTGGCATAAACACATTACTTCAGTATAGCTACATCGGCAACTAAAAAGCTTGGTATTTTCTTTCGATCCATAAAATATTTTTCTCGTTCCAACTTACACACCCTCTGTGTTTCCCAAATAAGACCTAACCTAAATTACTGTTCCCACCTCTGGGGAGTGACAACCCTCGACACTTAAAATCCCTGATTCTATCTAAAAGAGAGCCATTCGACTCATCAATGACCCAGTCCTCACAAGAAAAGTCTCTTCTCTCGCTCATCGTCACGCTGTTGGGGATTTATCCCTTTTCTACCGGCACTTTCACGGATTTTGTTCTAAAAAACAAGCCGCTATAATTCTCCCCTTTACGGCCGAGCTACAAAAGCCTAGAAAATCCCACATCTCTCGCTCATTCATACCTAGGGTCTCCAGATTATGGAATAAATTGCCTACAGATATTTTCCCTACCCCTCCCACCTTCCAATCCATTAAATCCCGTGTCAATAGACTACATTTCTCTTCTCTTCAGACACCCACGGTACGTGAGTATTTAGGCTTGGAGTCGACGAGGGCTGCCTCAGATAAAAAAAAAATAGATACTCACAGTTACAGTTTGTAATAAGTCACAGATCGGAATCACCAAAAATAATAATAATATAAAAAAACTGCCAAGTCGTCATGTTAATTAGTTAAAAATTGAGTGCTTATACTTATTAAATATACCTTTAATAGAAGGTTATAAACAAATAAAACTAGGAGCTTGGTTAAAATAGCTTTGCCTGGTTTATAATAATTATTACATAACACAAGAGAAGTTACAAAAAAAAAGTTGAATATGAAAAACATTAAGGGCGAGGTTTGGCTAAGATCAGAACGTAAACAGCTATTCTCTTATAATCGAAAGAAATTTTAGAAAGTTTTCATATCTCTTTATACTTTGGAAGATGTTTGCGGTTTATCAAAAGGTTGTCGCTCACTTATCAATTCGGTATCGCCTCGCCGCTATATTGCCGGTAATGCCAATATATCGGGCAATCCGTGAACGACTCGTTGTTTATCGGCGAGTGCACTTAATTGGAGCTCCATAAGAGTCATCGATAAAGCGCGTGACGAGGCACTGCGGAGGTGATGACGAGTTGATAAATATGTGCCAGCCCTAAATCCTCTAGGGTCGCTATAAAAATGTTAATGTTCAAATATTGCAAATTATCTTGGCAGTATTGGTTTTCTTAGTATTTTGATAACATTGGCGGCATTTTTGTAACAAAAATTTTACGGGAAATATAAGGTTATACAATACCTGTCTCATTTGGAAGAATTTGTATTATTGTAATATTATTTATCGTATCTTGGAAATATAAGCTCGCTATGTTGCATTGTTTCAAACAGGTCTTCCTCCCAAACTATGTACCTGGATCGGTAGCTTTCCCTCAAATCGGCATATACATGTCGTGGTGGACGGCACTCATCTAACTTTCATCCTATCAATGCGGGCATACCCCAAGGTTCAGTCCTGGCACCAACCCTATTTCTTCTTCACAGTAATGACCTGTTCTCTTCAACCATCAATCCCATCCACAGTTATGCTGACGATAGTACTCTTCACTCCAATATTCATTTTTCCAGACAAGTTTCGAATCAAGCGCCTGGATAATAGATGCAGATCTATGCACCTATCCCTTTCTCAAGATCTTCAATTAATCCTAGACTAGGGTGCCAAAAATCTTGCTCACTTTAATGCCCCCAAAACTCAATCTTGCTCCCTGTCACGCAGAAGATCCGGAAACATTTACCCCATCCACATGAATAATCCAGCCCTATAGAATAATGAAACGTTCGATCTTGTTGGCGTCGCTTTCGAATGTGATCTCAGCTGGAACAAACACATTACTTCAGTAGCCACATCAGCAGCTAAAAAGCTTGGTTTTCTCTTTCTAGCCAGAAAATCCTTGTCCCCTTCCAACTTACACTCTCAATAATTCCCAAATTAAACCTCACCTAGATTATTGTTCCCTTATCTGGAGAGCGTCATCACCTTCGACACTTAGCATCCGTGATTCTGTCCAAAAGAGAGCCATTCGAATCATCAATCATCCAGTTCTCACAACAAGACACCCTTCCATCGCTCATTGCCTCGCTATTGAATATTTATCCGTTTTCTACCGCTACTTCAATGGATTTTGCTCTAAAGAACTAGCTGCTATAATTCCTCCCTTCACTGTTCCTGAACAGAACAACACGAGGCGCGTTACGTATGCATCGCTTTACTGTTCAGCTACAAAGCCTAGAACACCCCACTTCTCTCGCTCATTCATCTCTATGGTCTGCAGATTATGGAACGAAATGCCTGCAGATGTTTTGCCTTCCCCTCCCAACCACCAATCCTTTAAATTCCGTGTCAGTAAATTACATTTTCTTTTCCTTCTCGCCCACGTTAGTATTGAGGCTTAAAGTCTGCGTGGGGTGTCTCAAATAAAAAAAGATACTTAATAAAATTAATTTTCATCAGATTAATTAAAGTTTTGCCAATGAACAATATTAGAACACGAATACCCATTGAAGCAAACCTAAGCATTTTTTGATAAAAAAGAACTTTTGTTTGTTACAAAAATTATATGACCTCTGAAGTTTCGTATTTAGAAACACATAACAACTTATCAAATTAAGCTTTGTCAAAAGTTAAATAGTTTTACCGAGAATGAGGGATTATATTTTCCCTGTGGACATTGCAAACATCAATTAAGTCGAAAGTCCACTGGGAATATTAAACCATTTATAGATATTTCATCATATGATATGTATTGCTGATCAGCTACTATAGATAAAATGTATTCCGCTCTGGAGTAATACGTACACGATTACCAGAACAATAATTATTGATTGACGATGTAATAATTTTAGATTTAAAAATAAAATATAAATAGTAAGATGCTAATATAGGGTAATAACTTTTACTGTGCTTACGAAATTTATTGTACATTCCTTTTTTTTTCTTCGTTCCTTCTTTTTTTTAATTTCCCTTCTTCCAAAAGTTTGTGCAGGTTTAAGTATTATGTAGTGTACGTGTTGATGGATTTGTCAGTGAGGTATTTATGCTATAAATATAAAATTTACACTCCTTTTACACTCTTAGTAATTTTCATTATTAAGTATTTTCATGGTGGTAGTAAAATATCAATAGTCTAACTTTAATTCGTCTAATACCTCTCTGTGTTAGAACTTCAGAAAGCAACTGAGCTAACCTGATATCATCAAAAAAAAAAAAAAAAAATGAATACACTAAATTGGTTTCAACGTCAAAGATTCTTTAAGGGTAGATTGTAGAAATTGTCAATATATTGACAATAAACAATAACGATAAACACAATATATTTCCATATAACTTATACAAATGTTGGAATTGTCACAAAAAAAATCTAAATACTCGTCTTATACCCAGAATACCGGGTTTACAATTTACTGCATGTATGTAGTATATACGCACAGGCCCCAAAATTTTTCCTACCAAAACTCAACAAATATAATGTTATGCTCTATAAGCAAAATATTCGTCAACACTATAAATACACATTTCACATAAGACCACTTTTAAAGAACCCTTAAACATTGACTCTTTTTCCATATTTCCTATATTTTGGGGTAAGTGATTATATGATTTTATAGAGGATTAGGGACCCTCAGTAGCCTGTTTCGTACGACATAATGGGACATTATATAAATTTTTCGACGACCGCGTTTTATATAAACTTACGTCACTACATACCTTATATAAAGACAAACTTTTCTAAACATGTATAATATTGTACAATACATTGAAATAAATAAAGACAACTGTTTAGTTTGAACTTTTTAGAAAAATGCGGATAAATTGTGTTACAAACACACATTAATTGTTACGTACCGTCGTAGTAAAAAATCTCACATCTAACTCACACTCTAAACGTTGTTTAATACATTTTTTAGGACACTGGCATTTAGACTGTGAATTAGTTGTACGATTTCTTTGTCCACACGTGTATTTAATATCAGCATCCATTTATCGTTTATAAATCTATCAAGGCAGCTTTAATAAAAACAAAGAGGGTAAAAGCACTTAAAGACTGAGATAATGGAAAAAGTCACGGGGCTTTACAAAGATTAATGGATTTTGTCAAAATACGTTTCATTCTTGTTTCGTAGTGTTTCGTGCAAAAAGAAACTTTGTGACTTCAACGCGTTTTTGATAAGCATGTTATCATAATCAGGTGCAGTGCTTAAAACTTACAACTGCGTTACCAGTGTTATTGCGTCAAAAGTTTGAGAATACGTAAAACAAAGATCGTACTTCCAACTCACAGTCTAAGTATCAGTCTTCTAAGAAGGTCCATTGACAAACGTTTAGACTGTGAACTAGGAGTAAGATTTTATTAACTGCACATTAGATGGGCGATTTTTTAAACTATGCTTGTACAATAACAAACTTAATTTTTTTTCACCTACAGGTGAGGATTTTAAAGTTTTAAAATGCGATATCTCAAAAACGGTTTGAAACATTTTTAAACAATTACAAGGCGAGGCAGGTAAAGACAGGGAAGCATATTTTAAACTATATTTGACATTTAGCCCCTTTTCATTTTGATAGGCAAGTTTAAAATACCAGTTGAAAAGATTTTTCTTTGAACATTCATTTCTCTGTCCAAAACTACGTGGACATACGCAGAAAATTCCTGCATTGAGTCTGCTGATTGCATAGTTAGGTTAGAAATTCTTGAATAAATTAATAGGTAGAGTAAAAGCACGTATAATATCTTCAATTTATCGACAGTCGTGTATTAAAAGATGTTCGAGGTGACCTCCATCTACATCCAAACATTTAGAACAAATTTGATAAGAGTTAGGCATACGATGTATTTCGGGAGTTACATGCTTGTCGAATCCATTGTTTTATGTTTTCTGGTGTGGTTGGTAGCCACACCTTCAAATCATGAGAACTTACAGGCCAGTTTACACAAAAATGTGGCTTGCGTAAGTAGAAAGAACAGGTAATATTTCCACCTTAATTTGCCATATTTTGACTTTGACATTTTTGTAGAAAAAACTTATCAATTACACGACTTAAGGAATCCATAAGCTGAATCGTCTCGTTAAGAATTGCCAAGCAGTTCAGGAAGCAACTGAGCAAACCTGATATCAGCAAAAAGTATGAATACAATAATTATTGGGGTCAACGCAATGGATCTTTTAGGTGGAAACTGAATTAAATATTAAAAATGGTAGAAAACATATCTTTTTTATGAGCATGCGGAAAGTAACTACTTTCTGCACTTATACGCGTGCTGAAAGTTGCACTTTTCCGCCTGAAAATATTTTCAGCACTGACGCGGGAAATAATACAGCAACAATCGGATACCTATATCGCCAATTAATTAGACTTCGTGTGCTAATTAACATATTATTTAGAAAAATATTGGTGAAAAATACGCAAAAAATATCCATCCAAAAATAATGAATCAATGGAATAATTACAGGGCCTTTCTACTTATATGGTTGCTATGCAATTAAGTTTGTGTTATTGATTGTTAGTATAGACGGCAAAGTGAAAATACAAAAGTTAATCGACTTTTATCCAACTTTTGAGTAGAAAATCGAGATCGAAGAAGAAATGGAAAAAAATATGATTGCTGCAGTATCAAAAGACATTCTCGAAAAAGCCAAGAATATGAACGTCAAATTGTTACCTGAAAATTCGAAATGCCGTTATGCCAAAGAACTGGAAACATTTGGTAAATGGTGTTCAAAAAAGAAAATAAACAATTTAAAGAAAGGAGAGGTTTTTCTGGTATACTTTTCCGATATTTCAAAATCTTGCAAACGTTATGGTCAAGGTACTGAATGTTAAAATCTATGTTAAAATTAAAACATAATTTGAATATAAGCAAATATTATAAAATTGTCCCTTTTCTCAAGAAAAAAATGTTGGATTTCAGCCAAAAAATCTAAAACTCAAGAAATGGTATAGAGCAATTTCTGAACTAGGCTCCAGGTGATGTGTACCTTTTGACTAAAATTGTCACATTACTTTGTGGCAGACGCCTGCCGCCGTAAAAAATTAACTTATTTGACCCTAGATAACATTGAAGACAAAGAATCCTTAACGCATATGACAATTCCTGATAATAAAACCCATCACCGCAGAAGCTTTGCAGCAAGCGAGAAACGAATTTTAAACTAAAAAAATAAGCGTTACTGCGACCACAAAGTACGCCCCATAGAAGATTTTTCTTAAACTACCAAAACGGAAAATCTTCCGTCTAATGTGTTGGCATTAACAAAATCGGCAAGATACCCATGGGCGTGGCTGGATATCTGAAACTGCCAAATCCAGTTTTCTACACTGGGAATTGATTTAGGCGGTTTTTAGTCACTCTCCTAGTAGACTGTGGAGTAGACATCACGAATCTTAAGCGCCATGGGAATGGAATTCGACTAAAGTTGCTGAAGGATACGTGGACGAGTCTTTACCCAATCAAACAAAATGCACATGGGATCCTCCAAAACCAGGTTACACCTTTCTAATCGCAGCAACCAGCAGCAATTAAACCACCTCATGTTGAACATACGCAAGACATGAATAGTTCTGGAATGGCAAGAAATCTTTTTATACCAGTTAAAAGGCAGTTAGATTCGGCCATAAATTTAACAAATGCAACTAACTGTTTTTTTTACCATTAATATTGTCAATAACAAATGAAAATAATATGTTTGAATTTTGAATTGGATTTTCACTTTGACGTCGTGACTGAAATAAAACATTTAAAAGAAAATAGCAAAACTAGATTATTTTTCTAACGCTCGTAGAAAAAAAAACATTGTACCCAACACGTCGGAAAGTGTCTTTTTGGCACTCGACTGCTGTCGTGTGCGGAAAAGTATCACTTTCTACACATGCTAGGTAAATAGCTATTGGTGGTGACCATGGATTTATTAAGAAAGGATTCGATGTCCGTATACTGTGAGCGTATCGAACGTGAAGCCTTATATTTGTTATTTGTTATGAAAACATTTCCCCCAGGAGATTAGTTTACGAACTACGTAATTGAATCAAGAATGATGGTAGAAAGAGATAAAATAGCATTGGAGTGTTGGTGCTCAGAACTGTTGCTGTCTGTGCTGGTTGCTTAAGGCGGCTAGACACGTAACTGTAAACTTGACAAGTATGCTTGTACAAGTTTTTTGTGCAAGTATACATGAAGGTGTGTATGAAAAACGTTGCACAAGTCTTTGCATGTACAAGCCACATGAAAATGTTTGAATTTCTATACTGTATACTTGTACAAGCTGGGCTGGTGCAAGTGACATGAGTGTGTCTATGGTCGCTGGACAGACTTGTGTTAACCTATAATAAAAATTTCTAGAGCAAAAACGGGATTTCGAACATTATTTTCTCTATGTGGCTGTAAATATGGCGAGCACATTATAGATTGCTTGGCATGTTTTAGGAATTAGGTAGCTTATTGCCAGTGGTGAAATAATGGTTAAGTTCTTTAGATTCTCATAGCTTCTTCCTGTTGCAAGAAATCGCAAAGATGCTGATAATCTTTCATGTGGGGTTATAGCCTCTCTCATGACTGTCTTTTTTTTAATTTAAGGGGTGACGAGGGATAATAGTTTTAGGTAGATTTCTTCGTCCATTCGTAGATAACTGTGCCAATCAAGAGGATATATTTTTAATTCCTTCAAAAGGTTAAAATGTGAGTAGATTTTCCACCATTACACCACATGTTGCGTTTTTTTCGCTGTTTTTTTTTGAGAATAAAAACGAAAACAGCTAGAGCGAGCCCGTCGTCCATTGTACTTCAACTGCACAGTTAAAATTGTTCAAGTTCAAGTACGTATACTTGTACCGTGTGGAGCCGATGCGGTTTTTACGAAACATGTACAAAAATCTTGTACAAGCATACTTGTCAAGTTTACAGTTACGTGTGTAGCCGCCTTTAGGAAAACGGCTGAACCTCGGTCTGAACACTCGGTTCCACGTACGTCTTTGTCTAATGAACTAGGAAAGACAAAGTGCGATTTATAGATTTGTAAATGACTCGGAGCGACTTTAAATAAACACCTTTAGAAATAACATAACCTATAAATAATAAAGTCTTTTTAACTTAAATTTATTATTATTTAGCAGAAAAATAAAATATTTTAGGACTTTTATTACTTTTAGTAAATCTTGTGATGCTTCTAACGTATTTTTTGTACAAAAATACAAGGTAAAATAAGATGTGGCCAATGTTTACAAATTGTGTTTACAGCGTCGTTTAGAATGGTTTGTTTTGGCTTCAAAGAATGTTAAATCATCCCGTATCCATTCTTAATAAATCCATGGTGGTGACCGTTTTTTCACAAGCTAAATAGTTATTATGGGAGTTCTGATAAAAAATAAATTTTATGGTTTAATTTAGTTTATTGTAATTTGAAAAATCTTATAATCCTCTTTAGTTTTATTTTGTAAAACAAAATTGTCTTCACAACGCTTTTCGTCGGTTAAATTTTTATAAAAACCCCAGAGAAACGAGGAAGCTTAATCAATCTTCAGTTCGAAACTCAAGCCCAAACAAATTGACGGAGTAAGTAACTTCGGCAATCTGTTATAAAAACACTTTTTCTTAAGTTTAGATAATGGTATTAACTTTTCCAGTTTTTTACTTGAAGAAGTTAAAGTCGCGGTAAAAGTATAGTATGATAGGAAGTATACACTCTTTGAAGTCTGTTAAAGTGTTTTTCTCCGTACCAAAAACCTTTATTGAAAAAGTTTGGTGGTAGTCAAAAGGATTTTCCACCCGACAAGTTAATAAAAGCGCTTTTCTTACAATTGTGAAAAAGTTAAATTCATTTATAGCGTTTTAGTTTTTAAAAACACTTTTAGCATTTATTTTTTTATTTATTGGGTATAGTCATAAAAATTAATTTTAAAAGCCGTGCTATAAAAATATATAGTTTTTGGCTTCTAGATATTTAAATAAATTTTAAAATATAATAAGAAACGAACTCTATAGGAAAAATTACAATATTATTATAAGAAAATTATTTCGATCAATATTTATATTTTAATTCGGTAAATAAATATGCTGAGGAAAACATAACTTAAAGTAACTCGTATATAATAAAAGTTTGGTTTAACTTGAGACCCTATATTTAACAAATATTTGAATAAAGGGCAAGTTTAGGGCGAGTTTCAATTATAGGTATATTACACATTTTGATATAATGTGTTTTGAACCGACACCAGTTTTAGTGCTACAATAGCGACGCTTTTGGTTCTTAACGCAATTAATTAAAGAAAACTTGAAAATGCCAATTTAAAGTATAATATGCCTACAATATATTTTTTAAATGTAAAAGTACCCCGGGATTCACTAAAATGGTTTAAATTTAGTTCTTCTATTTTTTGATTATTACCAAATCGCAATTATTTCTGTGATTTGTTGGTCTTCAAATAATTATTATCTTAGAACTTGCTGCTAAACTGAATTAGGTTCTATTATTGGGAAAATCACATACTTGAATTACATTTCTCTTTATAGATTTGCGATAAATCATAAAAATAAGTCCATAGTTGTGTCTTATTTTTACTCTTGTCAATATCAGCCCCAATTGGCAACTAGGGTTTATGCTTAAAAAGCTGTTTTATTGTGTTTTTACGTAAAAGGCAGATCACATAAATTTGGTCAATTAATAAATTTGAGATTGTGATATCTCTAAAACAGTTAAAGATCGGCATAGGGTATGTACACGAAAAATACTCGGAATTTTAAGTAGAATTCAAATATCGAATAAAAATTTGGGCATTCAATTTACAAAACTGAAGTTTACGTGTGCCCTGATTTTTTGAGCAACCCTGTAAAAACCAAAAATTATTAAGATTTTTAAAAAATAAACATAAAATTGACGAGTTCGAGCGTTTTTCTAAATTATACATGGATATGAAAATATTTGGAGTGTTTCATTCTTTTTGCCCACTCTGTATAAATTACCATTCTTGTTTGCTCAGCTCTCTATTGACACTTGAAAGATATACTTCATAATAGTCGGAGACCCCACTTATCAAACACACACAAACTTTTATTTGTATTAGTTAGTTATCTATATTATTTAGTGTTAACTCCTGCCCAAGTTTTAAGTGCGTTTGATGCGACATAGGAAAACTGACGGTCGGCTCTCGGACTACAATGGCTGACGATCGGCTCTCGGACTATAATTGACTTTAAATATGCGTCAAATGTCAAAATCCAGTAAATGATAAGAAATAATTTGTTAAATTGCGAAAAATGTCAACTTTTAAATATCAAGAACTGTTGAGTTTTAATTTTTAAGAAAATGGTGGAAAAAATGTGGGTTGCAGACACACATCATTTATTATGAACCGTCATAGTAAAAATATCGCATATCTAATTCACACTCTAAACGTTGTTTAACAATTTTTTTAAAACACTGGCATTTAGACTGTGAATAAGTTGTACGACTTTTTTGTCCACAGGGTACTTAATATAAGGATCTATTTCCCGTTTAGAAAGTTATCACTGCAGCTTTAATAAAAACAAAGACGGTAAAACCACTTAGATGCTGAGACAATGGAAAAAGTCATGGGGCTTTACTAAGATTAATGGATTTTGTCAAAATACATCTCATTCTTGTTTCGTAGTGATTTATATAAAAAAAAGTTTTTGGCTTAAACGCGCGTTTTGATAAGCATGTAATCATGATCAGGTGCAGTGCTTAGATCTTACAACTGTGGTAACAGGGTCGGTGCGTCAAAAATTTAATAATACGCAGGACAAAAAATCATACCTACCTCTGATTTATGATCTAAGTGTCAGTCCACTAAAAAAGTCCATTAACCAACGTTTAGACTGTGATGTACCTAGGTGTAAGATTTTATTGACTGTACATTAGATGGGCGACCTTTTTGATCATGCTTGTACAATACCAAACTTCATTTTCTTTCACCTACATATAGGGTGAGAGTTTAAAAGTATTGTAATGTGATATCGCAAAAACCGTTTGGAACATTTAAAGAAAAAATTACAAGGTAAGTCAGGAAAAGGCAAAGGGACATATTTTAAAATTGACATTTATCCCCTTTACATTTTGCTTGGCAAGTTTAAAATGTTAAATGAATAGGTTTTTCTTTCAAAATTCTATCCAATTCCGTCCAAGACTACATAAACATAGGCAGAAAATTCTTGCATTGATTCTAATGATTGCATAGTTAGATATTTTTAAATAAATAAAAAAGTAGAGTAAAAACTCTCATAATATACGTTACCTCATAACATACCTTAAATTATTAATAAAAGGTGTTTAAAATGAGCTCCATCTACTTCCAAACAATAAAATTATTTTTTGACAGAAGTTACGCACACGATTTAATATTTCGGGAGTTACTAATGTATATGCTTACCTAATCCGTTTTTTCATGTATTTTGGTGCTGTACCAACTTTTTCTTTTATAAGCACCCCTCACGAAAAAATCCAAGTCAGCAGTGGTGGACTAACTCCTTCGGAGGTCCGGGGCGCCCGGGACGCATATTTACAGATGCTAGCATGTGGTGACACCAGGGTGTTGAAATTAGCGAGGGTTTGGAAAAACAGTACATTTACAAATGCTAGCAGATTTGGACACCAAAGGCGATCATAGTGTTGAAACCAGTGAGCGTTTGCAGTGGGCATACATTTACAGATGCTAACTGATGCTGACACCGGTATTAAATTGACACTATAATAATATGTAATTCCGCAATCAGAGATTCAACTTTTAAAACTATTGGGAGGATTTTGCCATTATTAAAAGCAATTCCAAATTAAGATTACTTCATGTCCCGCAGTTTTAATGTTTTTGATGCGAGTGTTTTGATGTTTGTGTTGCCAAATGTCCAACTACTTTTTCCCACAAATTTTTATATCAGCTTTAAAAGGTGTATTGGTAACGGGTTAGCGCTCTGTTACTATTTAATTATTTTTTGTGAAATTTTGGCATTAAAGCTGTTCTTAGAAATAATATAATTTCTTCTTGTGGCCATAGAGTTGTAAAATACGTTCTCGGACAGGTTTGTTCAGTTTTAGGTTTCATCAGTATATTTTTTTAATTTTTTATCTTTGCCGAGTTTTTTTACTGCGACTGTGCGATTCGTATTGGTATAAAATTTTGGCAGCACCGCATACACCTGACATTTTATTAAAAAAGATACTGATGAAACCTAAAACTGAACAAACCTGTCCGAGAGCGTATTTCACGACTATTATGCAATTTTAATTTCTGCACCTTGTAGGGCCGAACTGGGTTAGCTTTTATTTCTTATTCATCTTAACATCTCACAAAACCAGCCTAATGCTGAAGGGCATGGATCTGCTCATTAACCTAATATTTTATTTTTATTTTGTTCGTTTGCTTTAATAAATATTTTTTTTCAATATTCCAACAACGTTTTATTGTTATTTTCCGTATATGCACAATCATGGAAAAAGGTTATCTACTGCTCAGGTTATCTAAAGCTCACTGGTTTCAACACTATGATCGCCTTTGGTGTCCAAATCTGCTAGCATTTGTAAATGTACTGTTTTTCCAAACCCTCGCTGATTTCAACACCCTGGTGTCAACACATGCTAGCATGTGTAAATATGCCCCCGGCACCCACCAGCAGGGCCAGCAGAGCCTCCGCCCTAGCCCTCTGCTGGTGGGGCCTGAAGCGGACAGCCTCTGTCGCCCCCCTTTAGCTGGGCGTCAGATCAGGAGATCTTATAGGCCAGTTTACAGGGTCACTACGACTAATCCATCTCGCTCATAACATGCCATTTAGAGGGAGTTATTATCAGTGGCAGAATTTTCGTACAATAGTTTGTATGGAAAGAAGCAGTGGTATGTTGAGGCTTAGTGTAGTATTTCAAAGAATGTTATTGTTGTTTATTTTGGTAATATGTTATTTAAAAGACATGTACCTTAAAACACTTTATAAAAAAATTCAAAGGTATGTATATACATAGTATGAATGACCATAAGGTTATTTTGTCAAATTTCATATTCGATCACTTTTTAGTTCTGGACGATACTTTCTTACGTTTTTTCTTTTCAGTTAAAATTAAAGATAGTTTTGCTTTTACGGCACTTATCGTTTTTATTTTTTTGACACCCCGTATATGCTGGGTCGAAATATCTGATTTAAGGGTTATTTTCTCAACAAGCTGAACTTTTTATGAATAATAACTTTTTTCAGTGAAGTCAAAAATATAAAAGTTTCCCATTTTTTAAAATGGTTTCTGGACACGATGTAGAATTAATTGTGTTACTTTGAAATCCCTAACCTGTATAATTTTTTAAACTATAATATTTTAAAATAGACTGATTTCAAATATGTCCTCTGTGGAGCATTTATTTTTTATTGATTATTCCTATAGAGGTCGATACACCGATACCCCATCTATTAAAAGTTTAGTAGAGATATACTTGACCGGTAAATTTGGGAGTCTTTAGTTTATGTTAATTTATCAATTTTGACAAAAAAAGGTTCAAGAAATATAAAAAAATGCATTTATTTTTTGAAAACCATTACCGGCCTGATTCTCCAACGCTAGTCCGGTCTAATTTGACAACCAAAAGTTTTAAACTGACAAGTGCAAGAATAAGACAACTAAGTTTTATATTATGAATTTGTTTATGAGGATTTTCGCAAATTTATAAGAAAAGGACAGTTTTAGTATGTACTGTCAACAATAATAGAACTAAATTTATCCAACCAAGCAAATCGCTGAAATATCAGAATAATTTATAAGTTTTTAATGACGGCTTACTAACAATGACAGGACAAAAACCTGTCAAAACATAACTGATCAACTAGAAGACCAGTACTAAATCTTAAACCTTCTTAGTGAATCTGAACGTAAGTTTTCACAACCCTGGTATTATTGTTATTTACCTGCTCGTATCAAGTCGAGCAACTTTATTGTCACAAATAAAATTTAGATGAATTTTTCAGGTACTTTTTGGAGCTTTTTTGGCATATTTCGCAAACTAATGAAACCTTAAGACTCTAAAATTTACCTGTGTCGAGTTTTACCCCTATGGTTCTAATAAAGCGGGGCCTAATATTTTGACATGTAGAACCGTATCGGTCCCGTTCGCTTTAAGAAATTCAGTGTATATTATGTATGACTTATGACTTATGACTTATATACCAAACTGCTAATAATGATCGGTTAGCAATTTCTAGGTTATATCTTTATTTATTAGTGTCTTATTCATTGTTAATCGGGTTTTTCCTATTCTTTCCAAGCTTTTTTTTCCAAACTACATAAATTTGCCCATTTTTTTGGCAGTTGTACATTCAATTAATTTTTTGAATACTACTGTGTTATATAAATTTTTATGGTATTTATACCAAACTTTTTTAGGTTTTTATTTGCATTTCAAATTTAAAAAATTGTCTTTTTAATTTTATAAGCACTTACTTTTTGTTTTTACTGGAATACCTATACATAAGTTAAACATCGGACAAATAGTTTTTAACTTTACGGTTACTTTTATTAGATAATATAGTCTATAATTATTCTAATAAAAGTTTCGAACTATGACTCTACCTACCTAAGGCATTTCGCCGCGTTCAAATTTAAACTCACTGACACTTCGCGTTGGCGGCCCGACGCCTCCGACGCCGCGTTGTTATTTCGGTTCGTAGCCCGCGCTATACTAAGCGTCGCGACGCGTTACCTGTTCGCTTGAACGGAGCGCGCAAGCTTATTATTTTTCTTTAGGTTTAACCGCAAATTTATGCCAATTGTATGTATATATGTATGCTGTGATGCGATTTATTATAACTTCATCTTGAGTACATTATTCTGACAAGATGATCTCTGCATTTGTTTCCTCATATTTATAGAATTATATTTCATAAAATTAGTTTTAAAACATCGTTTTATTTTTTATATTTGCTATTATTTTTGTTATGTTGCCGTTTAGTTGTTTGCAAGGTTCGTAAACAAGGCCTTGACCATTTTTTGGCTGAAATCCAACATTCTTTTTCTTAAGAAAGGCGATAACTTTATAATATTTGCTTATATCCAAATTATGTTTTAATGTTAACAATGAGCACCGTGGATGGTTTGAAAATTTTTGGAATATCGGAAAAGTATACTATATTAGTTTCTGAAGCTGACGCATGTACTTCTACTAGTGATGTAAGGATAAGTATTCAAAAATCCGCTGGATACGAATATCAAAAGAATCCGTATTATCCGTAACCGGCCGAGAAATTAAATACGGATACGGAATAGAAATAAATACGCATTCGGGTGGTTACTAATGCAAAGTGCGAAAAGAAAATGGAATCGGGATCAAGTGTTAAGCGAACGGCACGATCTACGTATTGGCATATTTGATTTCATGCTTTCTCTGTCTAATGACATTTCCTTAAAAAGATAGCACAATTATCGAGTGGCAGCAATAACTGGTATCATATGGGATGAGATCCATTGATTAAACTCAGTCCGCCTGGTCCGAACTGAATTCAAACGAGAACGAACGACTGTGCACTACTATACCTAATCTTCGACTTCGAATCATATGATACCGCATCCACCTATCTACCCGTCTCCGTAATAATATCCGAAATAATGAATACGTATTCGGATGATGGATACGGATATTAGTTGATTCCGATTCCGTATTATCCGGATATCTAAAGAATACGGATATTTACAACACTAACTTCTACATCAAGTCGCTTCGTACAGCGTGCTGTCGATGAAATAAATCGATTATTTAATATTGTAAATTGTATTTATGTTAACATCCATTTAAATATAAACAAATAAATAAAATTTGTCAAATATGACGTTTTTAATTATGCGTTGCTAGGATACACTTTAGTCCGTAATAATTAAATGAACCAATTTAGTCCCTGTTTGGAGGGACTAAAGGACATACTCTAGTCCCGAAAGAGAAAAAAATTTAAATAATGTACCCTTCATTTTAGTCTATAGACCTCACAGTTTAGTCGCAAATCGGCATTAATTTTTTTAATCAAATTTTCGAACTACATCGATGAATTAAGTAGTAGTGCTCTAAAAATAAATAAACTGTGGCATTGGATAATAATAAATAAGTTGAACAGATTGCGGAATTCTACAACCTCTGCTGGCAGCGAAAAGATCCTAACTCAAAAACGTGCTGTTTCTTGAACGCTTCATCCTTCATCCTAGGTTCTCTGACTATTAATCTGTCTTCCCTGGCATTCGTTGATCTTGGACCTGCCTTCTCTTGACCCAACCTTGACAGCCCCAGTTTCATTAAATCGGTTGTTCGGACGAGAAATCATACTTTGAGCAACATTAAACCGATTGGCTACATCAGTCTGTGGCGCACCTCCAAGTAGGGATTCACGATCTAAATCGATTTCTTGGAACGATCGATTTTTTCCAAATAACAATCGATTTTTAAGAATCGATCCCTTACCCTTCGATGCTGCAAAGAGATCGGCGAGTCTACACAGAATCGATTCTTCTGGCATTTTCATGTCTGTGAACTTGAAGACTTAATTAATAATCGGACCTTAATATTTATATGTAATTCTTTACAAACGATAGGGTCGCTGCGCCCAATCAAAACGATCCTTGCAAGAATCAGGAAAGGAATAAGGAAATAGTTAAACTGCGCCATCTAACATTTTCTAGAAAAGAAGTCAAATCTGAAATCGTACAAAACAGCGATGCCGGTCATGTCGATCGGTATCTATGGACAGTTTGTTATTTTACGGTTATCATTTCTTCGTTCAAATGTTTTCTATTTTACTAGTCTTCAATAAATTAGTATGTTTTTCATGATAGCATTTTAAATCAAATATATCCCCCTCCATACCCTTCTATTACTTAAAAATAAACATAAAAAAATATATAATTTAAATATTTTTCTTCTTTTTTAACCACAACTGTGTAACTTGTACTTTAAGAGTTTTAAATAGCATTGGTTTGGAATGGGCACTGTTTACTCTACCGGCTCCCCTCTCCTTCGCCCAATTTTTCCCAAAGATCGATTTTTTTAAAGATCGATCTCTTAAGGCGATCTAAATAGCGAATCGATCTCCATTCACGATCTAAGATCGATTCGAAATATCGATTTTTTTGAAATTTGGTGAAACTGCAAGTAGCAACCCAATGCGAAGGCTTGGTTTGTTTCGTCCTAAGTTAAAAATGACGCCTATTAATATTGTGAAACACAGAATAATCAAAATAATTAAAGGAATCACTGAGCAACGGTTAAACAGATAAGGAGTCAATAGAAACGAAATTCCACATTATTTACTTGTATTGATAATTATCAAGGGAATTTTTTCTCAGAGAAATCAGAATATCCTTAACTCATTTTGATCAGTTTAGAAGCCATGTTGTAAATAAATGCAATAAAAGAATTATTAGATAATTAGTAGATATACTACCTAAGCAACCTTTAATGGATACGAACTAATATGTATGGGTAATATGCATAATAAAATTATGTTTAATTATATCACTATAGTATCAACTAATGAATGAAACGGGATCGCCACCGGACTTACTGCCATTTTTCACAGCTTTAATAAGTAAGCAGGGAATATTGTTATTAATGTTATTATTATTGTAACTGCTGTTCTGGATAATAATAGAGAATATTTTTAATGGAATAAAATCAATATCCAATAAGAATAGATACACATATTTACTACAATGAATACTTATTAGGACCATTCCTTAGACATGGCTTAAATTTGATTTTGAAGAAGCCAGAGACGTTTTCGTCAAAATGGGATTTTCGTTTCACACTTTAATCTTTCTACAAAGTCACGAACACTGAGGTGATATTTTCCTTGGCGCGAAATGTTGAACATTGATGGAATCACCTAAACAAATAATTATATATAAATATTTGTATATATTTATGTAGATTGGACAATGGACAAGCATTTAATAAGAAAATCTTCCAAAAAAATCCAGAAAGATCATTAACACATATGGCTAAGGATTCGGGAAACAGGAAATTAAAGCAGCAGCCAAGAAGCCTAGATCATCATTCCTATCGCCAACATCCGAAACGGAAACGGAACACGCGCAAGAAGAATTTATTAAACTGTCAGTAAATTAAAGTTATAGATATTAAGTAGTATATTATGTTGTTTAAATATACCATAAATCAAATTATTGAATGTGGATTTCTTGTAGGGCAATATGTATTTAGCTAGTTCTTATTATTAAAAAGCGATACTCCTATAAAGCTCATTTCAAGCTCTTTCGTTGATCCATTGCCTCCAATAAACTATTATCTACACCATCTGTAATAAAACCCGGTAAATTTGCAAGAACTGTAAACAGGAACGGCTCTAATAGAATAGCAGGTATTTTAAAGATAATTTTACTATGATCAGTAAAACGTATGAATAAAGTATTTTTTTACCTGGTGTATTAATTTCGCAGTTGTTATATGGTTTTGATCGTATTTTTTGTTTTTCCGAACGTGCTAACAATGTGCCGTCCCTAAAACGCTGTTGATCATAGTGCCTCCGGACGTGCTAATTTAAAAAGGAAATATTTATCGCCCAATGCCAAGCAAATTGTTAAAAATGTGTGTTTCTTTATTGAACAGGGGGTTTACTGTATATCCAGCTGCGGCAGAAACGTCTTCATTAATCAAGACTCCTTTGTCTACAGGTAAAGGTATTGTGACAAAACAAATTACGACAAAAAGTACGTAATGGTGCTGGTAAAAGCAAGTGTTTGACGAAAGCAAGAAAGACAAGTCGTAGAGAAATGTATGCTATGTACGAAGAGCAATTGTACCTACGTTGGTTTCATTAAAGCAGCGACTAATGAAATATGAAACAAACATTTCTTACAGCAGGACAAGCGTCGGGAGAGTATTATTACCCCTGTTCGCAGAACAGTTTCAAACCAGTCAGAGCCAATGAAATTACTGGAAACCAGTCCGCAACCTGTCACGTTACCAAATAACTAAAATTTGATTGGCGCTGATCGGTTTGTGATTTCTCTACGAACAGAGCTATTATGTCAAATGGGTTTTACATGTTGGACCATTAATAAAAGACAAATATTAATGGAATAACAACGATTGCGAAAGTGGCACTTTGATTATTTAAAATCTATAGTAAAATACAGACTAGAAAATCGTTCCATTATCTACCAAAACGTGGTTTGATACACATGACACCCCAGCAAAAGGTTGGGTACATCAATCCGGACAATGCCAAAGCAAAACCCCATCGAACAAGGGAAAAATAATTATCATTTTACATGCTGGTTCCGAAGATGGTTGAATTCCAAATTGTTTATGGTTATCCTCTAAAAATATTAAAGATTCATCTTTACCATGACGACACCACAGCAGAACTTTTTAAAATTAGTTTAAAAATCACCTTTTGCTCAATGTGCCCTAACAACAGTGTAATTGTAATGGAGAATGCTAGTTGTCATACCCTTCAAATAAAGTTCCTAGGTCAAATAACAGTAAATTCGAAATTCAGAACTACATGTTAATATATGATAAAAAATGTAATATACATATTTTGAAAATACATATAAAAATGAGATCTTATAGAAATATTAAGAATATTTAATATTTAGAAGAAATGTTTATGCAATACCATTGCTACATGCAACAGGTAAAGTCAAATGCTAGAGCAGAAAACACTTCTCCGACTTTAAGCGCAAGTATTGTGATACTAACTAGAAAAGTTGTAGATAGCATTCCTACAAGAAGTTTGAAAAATTCGATTAACCATGGTATTAAAGTCGAAGATTCCAATTTTTCATTTACTAATAGCATTGAGATACCTACTTGTTTTTAATGCAAATGAAAATGATAGTCACAGGGAAACCAAATTAAATCTGTACTTAAATTTAAGTCATATTTTTTTATTGTACAGGGTTATTCATTATATTTTGACTCCCACCTACAGCTCTTATTACGAGTTATAGAAAGAAACTTTAAATACAAAAGTTTTAGGTTCTTTCACGTAGTATCTTTTGGTAATAGCGTAAATAAAAAATCGACTTTACAACATTGAAAAAATTAATTGAGTCATATTTTTTTAAATGGAACACCCTGTATATTATTAGCTCAAATGAAAGATCTCTTTGTTCTGATTTCAATATATATATATATATATATATATAATTTGTTGGCATTTGGTTCAGCCACTTTTGAAATATTTGAGCTTAAAAAAATACTTTATTTAAACTACAACAATAAGTTTTCGATGCAACTTGATTATATTAAAGCAACAAACTTTAATGACTGATGATCTCCAATTGTGGAAAAATAAGTTATAAACTCAAATATTTCAAAAGTTGCTGAACCAAATGCCAACAAATTATACATATTTGAAATCAGAACTAAGAGATCTTTCATTTGAGCTAATAATATACAGGGGGTCCCATTTAAAAAAATATGACTCAATTAATTTTTTCAATGTTGTAAAGTCGATTTTTTATTTCCGCTATTACCAAAAGATACTACGTGAAAAAACCTAAAACTTTTGTATTTAAAGTTTCTTTCTATAACTCGTAATAAGAGCTGTAGGTGGGAGTCAAAATATAATGAATAACCCTGTACAAACAATTCGAATGACATACCTATATCAATAAACAACGTTGTAATCATTCTTAATTTAACAAGATTTTATTTTTTCCAAAATTATTCCAAATTTAAACCACTCCTTATTACTGGAATGTACACATAAGTAAGCCACAGGTAATAGCTTACCTATGAAAACCCGAACAATTATATATTCAGTACTGTAATGCTTAACCGAAGCCAGGCAATAATATTTTCTGCTCGATTAAAAATTTAATAATAAATTTACGTTTTTCTCCAGGTAAAAAGGAAATAATACGTTATTTTTGATGTGCGTTCCCGAATCCGCCTCCACCGAGTCCCTAAATCCGCCTCCACAGAGTCCCTAAATCCGCAGAGAGACGACCTCGTTGTTAAATATTTCGCAGTTGCGTTGCGGAGAAATTGTTCTTCTGTACAATTCGCGTAGCCATGAGAGTAACAACGGAAACTCGGTCAGAATATATACATTTTGCATATTTCAATTAGAGAATTAGATTTTATGTGAACATATAGGTACAGTTATTATTTAAAAAGACACTTTGTACGTCAGCAACTAAAATTTGTAAACGTAAATAAAAAACTTATTTCCGAAATGGTGTAAATCCAATTCGCTTTTTTAGGAAAACGAACTTGTCTCTAAAAAAATTCGAAATACTTTTATTTTGTTTTTTTTTTGTAAATAAAAAATAGTATTTTTTTTGGTGATAAAGACGTAGAATTTTATTTAGATTCGTCGTTAAGTTACATGGAATAGAGTGTGTCTCTTTAACGCTCCTCCCCTCTTAATTTTTGAACAGTTATATTTAGAAAATTGAAAGTTGAAAGTGGCTAAAACTTACTCTTAAATCTTCTACTACATGTATCTATTGCATCTACCGCTCCCCATCAGACAACTCCTACAATAAGTTCTTTGACTTTCTCTCGACAAGAATTGACCATCTTATCTCTGAATTTCCATCCGCTGAAGTTATCGCCCTAAGCTACTTCAACGTTTATAGTTTTATAGCAAGAAATGGCTAGCATCCACAAAAATCGACCCATAAGGCAAAGCGGCAGAAATCTTCGCAGTCAGCAACTCGCTCACCAATTTAATCAGAGAACCAACATACTTTCCTCGCATTTCTACGTGTAATCTAAATCCACTAGATCCTTTCTTACCACCCATCCTCAGCAAAATTTAACATCTGTATGCACTCCACTTGGTCGTTCAGATCACGGCTTCATTACCATCTCGGGTTCCACACATCCCGAGTTCGTTAAAATCATGCCGGAACGCACGATCTGGCACTACAATTCGGCCGACAGGGATGGTCTTCGAAACTTCTTCTCTTCTTTACCTTGGAACCCTGTCTGTTTTTCCACTTCCGATCCCTCCGAAATTTGTTCTCATAGGCCAAGCAACAGAGCAAAATATTAGCGACTTTTTGACATTAATACTATTAGAAAACCGCCTGTGCCATCATCTGAAAGACGATCCGTGGATGATTTCTGTTATATTTCCAACTCTGAAATTTTTTCCATTAATTTGTTATAAACATTTTTAAGCAAAAAAACGCGATTTTTTTAGTTTTTTGCTTATAAAATGAAAAGTAATCTTAATGGTGTGAATAGACGATTTGTAGAGAATAGAAATACGAACAAAATGAGAGGTCGCACGTCCCGATAGGATAAGCAACAACGGAGAAAATCCGGAAAAACCGGAAAATTAAGAGTTTTTTTTTAATTCATAAATCGGCCATTTGTATACTTAGAGGGCTCAAACTTTGGGAAAAAGTAGTAATTTATAGCTACTCTATGTGTGCAAAACCTCGACGCTGTCCGACGATTAGTTTTGCCACAATCGTCATTTTAATTTTTCAACACACTATTTTGCAGCAGGTCTGGATGCTCTACGGATCGTCCGATTTTAATTATTGAAACGGATTTGAAAAGTACAAGCTTAATTGAACAAAATGTATATTTTCGTTTTTCCATAAAATGCTACGAAACCGGTTGAAAATGCACGTAAAGATGCTTGAAAATGGCCCAGCGCACGAATATTGGTTCCCCTTCGCTCCGCTGCTCTGCTCTACCGCTACGCGACATTTCCCGCGCGCTCGGTCATTTTCACGCATCTTTACGTGCATTTTCAACCGGTTTCGTAGCATTTTATGGAAAAATTAAGATATACATATTGTTCAATTAAACTTATACTTTTCAAATCCGTTTCGATAATTAAAATCGGACGATCCATAGAGCATCCAGACCTGTTGCAAAATAGTGTGTTGAAAAATTAAAATGACGATTGTGGCAAAACTAATCGTCGGACAGCGTCGGGGTTTTGCACACATAAAGTAGCTTTAAATTACTACTTTTTCCCAAAGTTTGAGCCCTCTAAGTATAAAAATGGGCGATTTATGAATTTAAAAAAAAAACTCTTAATTTTCCGGTTTTTCCGGATTTTCTCCGTTGTTTATCCTATCGGGACGTTCGACCTCTCATTTTGTTCGTATTTTTATTCTCTACAAATCGTCTATTTACACCATTAAGATTGCTTCATCACTTTTCATTTTATAAGCAAAAAACCAAAAAAATCGCATTTTTTTGCTTAAAAATGTTTATAACAAATTAATGGAAAAAATTTCAGAGTTGGATTCATAACAGGAATCATCCACGGATCGTCCTTTAGATGATGGCACAGGCGGTTTTCTAATAGTATTAATGTCACGACAAATCGCTCTATTGCTTGGCCTATCATGACACAGATATCATTTAAGCAGGTTTTAAAAGTGTAATTCCACATGCCTGCAAGAAACCTAAACTCCACCATCAAAAGTCATGGTTCTCCAAGGCCTTTGATAAAGCCAGGCTCATAAAGGTCCAGTCTCACAAAAGGTATATTCAAAATCCTACACCCGAGAATCGTCAAATTTTTATCGAGGCAAGAAATCAATACAACCAAACTATTTTAGTCCCAAAATGCTTTTAACAACCACATAAAAGATAAAGTGCTTTCCTGACTTTCTGGTTACTTGCCAGAAACATTAGTAAAAACTCCTGTAGAAGCACTTTTCCTCCCCTGACAACGATATTATCTCCACCTCTAAAGAGAAAGCTGAACTATTTGCCAAGCAATTCGCTCCCAATTCCACTCTAATCCCTCCCGCCAATTTCGCCCTTACAACCGCTACGTCTATACTCCACAAAATGCCCGACATAAATCTTAAGATCAAACAAGTTCACACATGATTATTCAAAACATTTGGCTTCCTTGGCGATTATAAAACTAAGTACTTATCTTGATGGTGATGTAACCTTAGAACATCAAATGGCAATTCATAAACTGACAAGTATTCTTTGTGGAGTGCCCTCTCGAACCAATCTACCTCAGATGCTTAAACACGGACACCCGTCCAAGGATTTTTCAAACTAACAAAAATTCAAGCACGGCCAAAAAAACATCAAAGGTGCAATCTTCGAAACATCGTAACTTGCTCTCAGAGGAACATAGTGCAAAGATGCATTGAAATAATTAATCATAAATAATTAAATAGGTAATTAGGCTCGGTTTTCCCTAAAAAGATGATGAAATGATTTAGATTCCTACAGGTTAGGATCCATGTCCATACAAAATATATAATAAAAATGATAAAAATCGACGCTACTCACCCTTTTAGAGTCCCTAACAAAGAATCGTCTGGTTTAACAGGAAGTTTGAAACTAGATTTCAATTTTCCCTAAAAAACGGCCCTTTGTTTGCCACAGTCTTTCAGAATGTTATCGGGAAAATGACAGCTTAGAATCTCAAATGTCGAACGTCAGTGTCAAACGGTACGACCCACTACTTCTTGAAAGTTCATGTTATCGCGAATTCATGCGTTCAAACAAAAAGTCCTCCAGTTTGGATGGCATACCTGGAATTGTTCTAAAAAACGCGCTCCATAACTTACACCAATCTTAACTCGCCTTTTGCAGATCTTGTATGACAAGGGTATCTTTTCAGATAGCTGGAAGACTGCTATTGTGTACCCTGTCCCGTTATAAGCCGGTATAATTCCTTCCTTGACTGTTCCTAACAGAACAACAAGAGGCGCGTTATGTATGCAACCCTTTACAGTCCAGCTACAAAAGCCTAGGACAGACCACTTCTCTCGCTCATTCTTACCTAAGGTCATATTATAGAAGAAATTGCCTGCAGATGTTTTTCCTTCCCAACCTACAATCCCTTAAATACCGTGGCAACCATTCCCTTCTCTTCAGATGCCCACGGTGCGTTAGTACTTAGGCTGGAAGTCTACGTGGGATGTCTTAGGTTAAAAAAAAATTGAGTGCGGTAATTAGTACAAAAATACTATATTTTGGTGCACAAGGGACTCTCGGAAGTCCAAGATGGATTCTGGACGCCATCTTGGAAAAAAAATTGAATGGAAAGAGTGGTCTTGCGATACATCATTTTAAAGGTCTCATTGAGTATTTTATGATCCTAGAAAGTTAGGTCATTAAACACATCCCAAGCAAAATGACGACGTTTTAAAGTTTATTTAAATAAAATTAGTCATTTAAAAGTAACTTACCCTTTCACTCCCAAAAGATGCTGAAAATAACCACCCAGTACTTCCTGGCAGTAAAATAATATATTAGATCATCTCGCACATTCTGGAAAATAGTAATGTTAATATTCTAGCACACATTTGTAATCCTTTGGCGTAAATTAAAAATAGACTCTCGTTCCGTTTCATAAACCCTTTGTTTTAAATAACCCCACAAGAGAAAGTCTAAAGGTGAAAGGTTAGGGGATCGGGCGGGCCCCTCCATAGGGCCCCGACACTCAGTCCAACGGCCAGGGAAATTGATGTTCAGATAATGTCTAACTTCTCTAGCATAATGTGGAGGAGTACCATTTTGTTAAAATATTATCTCCATATCTATCATCCATGTCAGTCGTAGGGGTTTTCCTCAAGTATTTCAATCATACGTGGCTCAATAACAGTTTCTAGAACATGTAGATCCAACCCAAATTTTGCTCAACAAATAGAGGTCCCTACAATGTGGTTTCCCGAAATTCCAGCCCAAAAGTTTATTTTCTGAGGGTACTGCGTATGCGTCTCCAGGAACACATGTTGATTAACATACTACTCCACTACTCCAGTACCGATAATTTTGTCAATGAACATTTCCGTTGCAAGTTTGTTTGTAAACCAGATGTGGTAAGAAAAGTTTAAATCTTATTAACGACAAATTAAACAGTTTTTCAAAACTGGTTTACAAACTATTGGTAACGTTGTTTAAGTCTTCCATTGCATTATTTAAATTATTTTGCCGGTTGCAGATATCTTGGGCGGACCATAGGTAGGATGCCTAACAATTGTATTGGTCATAATTTCACAAAACTCCATTCGTCTGTCAGGGTCATCTTCAGTTAGCTGGTGAAGCATTTAAAACTTATACGGATGAAATTTACATCTTTTTAGAACCCTTTGTGCTGTCGAAGGAGAAACTTCACAATTCTCTGCAACATGCGACGTTGATTGCTGGGAAGTTACTACCATTTCACCTACAATTTGGATTTGTTTTTCATCGGAGATAAACGGATAGCTAGGATTGTTAATGTTTTGTACACAGCCGTTGACGGTTAATTTGTTCACCAATAATTCCCTTAGGTAATTCCTGCAGATTGAGCGGTCTGAGAAACGATAATTGAAAACGCTTTCGGCTTCGTGGAAGTTATGCATTGCGCTATAAATGAATATTGCTTCGATTTTTTTTCTGCTAACGGGCGAGAATCAACTATTTTGGCCGGGGAGTGCTTAATGATATTTTTGTAACCTCGTTCTATCATCAGAAGCGTATTTTCAAACCGCCAATTAAAAAACTTCAGCAATATTCATTACATTTTATTTTAAAAATATTTGTTTCAACAAGCCGCCATAAAATACTTAGTGAGACCTTTTAAATAATGATGTATCGCAAGACCAGTTTTTCCATTTAATTTTTTTCCAAGTTTTCCGAGAGTCACTTGTGCACCAAAACATAGTATTTTTGTACTAATTAAAAATTACCATATGCTAACTTTCAATTTTTTAAATATAATGGTTCCAAATTATACGGAGGACATTAAAGAGCCGCACTGTATAACAGAAGTCAAATAGTTTTTCATATTTATGGACCACTAAGCAAATGAGCAACGAATTCGTTGAAGCATCCATTTGTCATAAGATGAGCTGCATAATATATCCGCTAAGGTCCTTAAAATCCTACAAAAAAAAACAACTATATAGTGTATTATAAAAATGCCAAAATATTTATATTTTCAAAAAAGTAAGATTTGCTAAATTTAGGCAAAAAATTAACTATCATACAGTATACTTATATACATAGGTTTTTTTGGAGAGATAATGGCACATTTTAGTAACTTGATACGAAAAACGTTGGCCATATCTTTTACTCAGATAAAACATGACTGCTTTGACAATATCCTGTATTAACGTAGGGTAGGATAAAAATATGGAACAATCGCGGAAAGCATTTTTAAAAGGACTATCATGATGGAAAACCCCCGTGCCGCAGCGATAAGTACAGATTATGATTTCGTGAAGGGAAGAAACCTACATATATTTTTGCGGCCAAAAAAACAGGGTCGGGCCTTAAGTGTCATTCTTATAGGCAAAGAATAGTAAATTCCCAAAAAATATAACATTTTAAAAGCTAAAGCTGAAAAAGTAAGAACTTTAAATTATAATTCAGCAGAAAGATCACGTTGTTATTATCGAGGGTTATTTACCTATACGGTCAATGTGGGAAGAGTGGATCATATAATATTCATTAGGTACTTAGGTGATATTTATTCTATACACAGAAGAAACACGATCGTATATTGAATTGGATACACATTCACTTAATGACATACCCTATTCCGTATTGTATTGCACAATACAAACTGGGTTTATTTCAATGATTAGTTTTTATTTAGTATTATTAAACATACATTGCTTAGACATTCTGTAAACATTTAAGTATAAAAAAAACACATTTTATTAACACCACACTGACGCGAACACCGGTAAGCTTTTTATCTTTATTACACTCCAGATATAGACCTGCTTCCTTGCAAAACTGTCTGCTTTTGGCCTGTATCGATACAGGATGCAAGATGGAACAAATTTGACCCATAAAACTGCATTCGAGTCTCCTAAATTTACAGCTAGATTTGGTGGAAACCATGTCTAAAAAATACAAATTCAACAATAAACTTGCGATCATATTTAGTGTTAATAGTTTTTTTAACAATACGTAACGGCTGAGTAAAAAGTCTTATAATAATAGACTAGTCAAGAGAGATTTACAAATAAAAAAATTAACTCATTCTTGCAAATCGTTTAGATTTGTTTTACTGACCATAAAACACTGAAATGAGTTGCTCAGTCCCAAAAATCTATTAGTTTTGGCGTATAACGCAATAAACAAGCAGGCAGCAAGCTTAAACGACAAATAGGGTTGGTGCCAGGACTGAGCCTTAGGGGACACCAGCATTGATAGGATGAGTGACTGTCAACCACGACAGATATGCGCCGATTAGAGAGGAAGCTACCAATCCAGGTACATAGTTTGGTAGGAAGACCGAAGGGAGTAGTTTGTTGAGGAGTACTTTTAACGTATTAATAAAAGTTTCAAGATATTTTATGAATTATTTTAGGAAAACTATATTTAATAAATTGAGGTCCTAGTGGTAGGAAAAATGACACCATAGACCTGTTAAAATATTAATCTTCCGAATGAAATCATTATACACGTTGAAACCTTAAACAATTGACTAAAAATTGCTTGCAAGTTATGAATCTATACCTAATATACCTACTCATAATGTAATTGATCAAAATTTTAAAGCCTCAAAACCAAAATGAAATTAAGTTGGCCACCATGGACGCGAATGGAAAATGCCGCTTTAAAAACAGATGAGCTTGTACATAAAAAAGGGGTTTTTTAATTAACAAAAACAATATCCTATGCAGTTGCATCATTGAAATCTACAGTGTATGTACCTACATACCTACTTAATAAAATAGACATCATAATTGTTTGTTGTTGTTGCAGAAGTAAAATAAAGGACAGAGATATTTAATTGTAAGAACAGTATTTTTGTTGTCAATAAACAAAGTATCTAGACGTTATATATGTACAATATTTAGTAATTTTTAATGCGTTCTTTATTTAATCAATTGTGATTATTGTGTCGAACTTAATGAGAAATGATTTAAAATATTTCCATATTTTTCTTTTCACTTAATCGGTATCCATTAAAATTAATGAAAAATTTGACTATTGTATATCTAACAATGAAAATAATAAAATTGATTAAGAAATTAAATTAGGAAACTTAATCAAAAAAATTTAATTAGACATCTCTCGAGATTGGTCAATGATTTTTTAACTGTGTAAACCATATTAACCTTATTAAATACCGATAGTAAATTTGATTTTGTGTGATACAGTTTTATACAAAAAGCCTCCAAGCGCTTTTGATTTCATACAAGTTTAGGGCCTAAACATTGGCAGTTCAGTGCAAAACAAGATAAATAGGAGGAAACACAAATATAGTCATTTAAATCAATATAAATTTTAATGCGTGTCGAACTTCGGGGTTTAGTTAGGCATTTTTGATTAATTGTTTTAAATATTTTGGTGACTTCTTAGAAACAATGTGCAGTGGACTTTGCGTATTTTTGGATATTAATCGGCTAAAATTTGATCCAAAGTACACCAAATATTTGCGTAGCTTCCTTAAGGGACCCCAACACTAAAACTGGGCTATCTAAAGAAAACATAATATAAACCTCACGGAAAAGAGTTTACTTGCTAGTAGTGTTATCAGTTTTTTTTTCATATTAAAGAAGAACCTAATGCCAATTTGCTTTAAAATATATTTTCTCAATTTCCTTCGAAGCGAAGCGAAGAAGCGATCCTACCAAAAGGAAATTCCATTAAGTTGCCATCTGAACAGCGGTTATACAGATTGGACCGCCTCAATTCGTTCATATTTTAAACTCTATTTTGCACTTCGCTCTAAATTTCTTTGCACCGACATACTAAAATTTTATAAGTATACTTCATGCCACTCTCAACATGTATTAGAGAAAATATGGGTAAAAGAAACAGACGAAGCACTATGAAATGAAAAGAGACCACAAATAATTTTACAGAGATAAACTCCAGATTGATTATAAAATTCAAAACTGGTTTAAATAACTTTTATCGTCTCTCTTTACATTCTCACATATTTTGTTTTTCCTGATTTATGTCCAATTCAAATTTTCTTGCTTCTACTTCTAGCTTATCTGTCGCTTTAATAAGATCATTCTGTGAGTTTGATATTAATGTAACGCCGTATGCGTAAGCTACTACTTGTGTGTTTTGTTTTATGATATTTTTGTTGTGTAACTTTGCTTTAATCATTACACTTTCAAGCACTATGTTCAATAATATTGGGGAGATTGGGCCGCCTTGTTTTGCTTGGTTTTGCTTGGGTTTCCTAGGGTGCTTTTTTGTATTTTTTCTGCTTACTTCCTGAAATTTTACGTTTGCTTCCGTGTTCTGTAGTATGGCCTCTAACACCGTCCCTAATTTCTTTGGTACTTATAATCTTTCTAGTGCTTTTATTATTTCGTCTCTTTTTATTGTGTCAAAAGCACTTTCAAAATCAATAAAAATCACGTAATGTTCTTTGTTTTACTTCTATGCTTTTTGATATATTTTTTCTAAGATATGTATTGCATCTATTGATAATTTGCCAGGTCTAAAGCTGTTCTGGTAGTTGCCCAATATTTTTTCTGCGTAATTTTTTACTTTTTTGTGTTCCGTGCCAAATGGTGTCCGTCCGTCTGTCACATGCGATTTTCTCTGAAACTATATTCTCTCTCTTATACTATATTTAGTACAGATAGTGTGTGGCCGCCTAATTATAGACGTGAAGTATAAAAATTTGAATTTTGATTCTAGGGATTCATTTCAGGGGGTAAATTGGGCTAAAAAAATGTTTACTTATACTACATCGTGTAGGGTGCCAAATGAGAGTTTATTGAAGCACTAATTCAACAACATATATGACGAACTTTTGTTATCCGTTTTTTGTAAACATTTTTGGGGAAAACGCTTAAAAATTACAGTCTTCCACCCTTATCACCAAAAGGATCGCTCAGAAAAATCTGAAAACAAATCATGAACATTAACAATTAGGTGTAGATTGAGCCAAAATTATCAGGATTGAAAAATTCTAGCGCGATCAATTGTTATAAATAATTAAATTGTTTATTTCCTAATAACTGCTGAACCATTAGTTTTAGAGAAAAATTTCTAGAGAAAAAATATTTCTCGCGATGTAAGGAATAACTTTTGTTCTTACAGGATTTTCAAAATTTTTAATTTGGCTTAGTCGAAACGCGAGTGCATTACTATTAATAATTTAAGTGGGGGGTTGAACTAGGGATTCACGATCTAAATCGTTTTCTTGGACAGATCGATTTTTTCCAAATGAAAATCAATTTTTAAGAATCGATCTTTTACCCTTCATTCCTGCAAGGTGATCGGCGATTTTACACAGAATCGATTCTTCTGGTATGTTCATGTCTGTGAACTTTAAGACTAATTGGAAATTAATATTTTACGTAATTCTTTGCAAACGATAGGGTCGCTACGCCACGATCAAAACGATCCTAGTAAGAATCAGAAAAGGTATAAGGAAATAATTAAACTGCGCCATCTAACATTTTCTAGAAAAAAACTCAAATCAGAAATCGTACAAAACAGCGATGCCGGTCATGTCGATCGGTATCTATGGACAGTTTGTCATTTTTTCGTTCAAACGTCTTCCATTTTATTAGTTTTCAATAAATTAGTATGTGTTTCATGATGGCATTTTAAATCAAATATTTCCGCCTCGATACTTGTATAACTTAAAAATAAACATAAAAAATATATAATTTAAATATTTCCTTTTTTTTTAACCACCACTGTACAACTACAACTACAACTACAAGTACAACTACAACAAACAGAGTTTTAAGTAGCATTGATTTGGAATGGACATTGTTTACTCTCCCGGCTCTTCTTTCCTACGCCCAAATTTTTCCAAAGATAGATTTTTTAAAAGATAAGGCGATCGAAATAAAGATCGATCTCCATGATTACGGTCTAAGATCGATTCTAAAAATCGATTTTTTTAGATTTGGTGAATTCCTAGGCTGAACACTAATTGTGCAAGTATAGCTTACATTTGACCGATTTCTTGTTTATTAGATTTGCTAGGATTTTGTATACTACAAATTCAACTTAACTTTCTAAAATATTCTTACTTTCAGTCTGATTTTTTAGGTGATTATGGTTATTTAACGAACTGTTTATTTTAAACGAACACAAACTACTCATTTTCACTTTTATTACTTAGCTCACTGATATAATCGTCCCAAAGGGATACGCCTCAAATCCTTAATTTGAGATGACAATACTAATTTTGCCGGGTTCGCAACTATTTCATTCATCTACATTTTTTAGCATCTCATTTTAATATTTTCCTTAAAACAGTACCTATTTTTTAATTTATAACAACCTACAGCGTCTCAGGTTTATTAATAATCCAGTAAGGCAATATTCGTTTTTTCCAAATCGTCTATCATAACGTACTCCCTCACGTCTCATATTACCCTCAAACGACAGGAAAAAGGAAAATTCCTTTGAGAATTTCAAAACATCAAAAGTATTTTAAAAAGCTCGAATTCTCTTTATTGCAAAAACTGCCAAGTTAAAAATATACTAAAGCTTGGTGATATTGATTGATTAAAAAAGAATTCATAGAGCATAAAATATGACGTCGTTTTAGTGTTCTGTGAAAACGAAACACTTATGGAATCAATTCCACAGGCGATTTCATCTGAAACTATCCGACGTAAAAATTGGAAATTTGGTACGGAGATAGGGTGTGGTGGCCCCATTATAGACGTGGTATAAAAAGTTTAATTTTGATTCTGGGGATTAATTTCAGGGGGTAAATTGGGAAATTAAAAAAAATTCAAGGGCATCGTGTAGGGTGTCAAATGAGAGCTTATTAAAGCACGAATTCAACAATAATATGATGTATTTTTTGCATTTTTTAAAACATTTTTCGGGAAACACGCTTAAAAATTGCTGTCCCCCACCCTTATCACCAAAGGGATCGCTCAGAAAAATTTGAAAAAAATTGTGAACGTTGATAATTAGGTACAGATTGAACCAAAATTATCAGGATTGAAAAATTCTAGCGCGATCAATTGTCATAAACAATTTAATTGCTTATTTCCGTATAACTGCCAAACCATTGGTTTTAGAAAAATAGCTTTTGAATAAAAAATATTTCTCACTATATAAGAAACAACTTTTGTTCTTACACGTTTTTCATTGCTGCGCGCATACGCGATGTGATAAGGCATTGATGCCGTCGGCGACGGGTAGCTCGGCAGATGGGCGAAGATCGGGCGGCCGAGGTTTGCTGAGGTTAAGTGTGGTGCTGATGGCGCAGAACACTAATTGTGCCTGTATAGCTTGCACTTGACCAATTTTTTTTATTTTAAGCAACATAATACTCTTGTTAAATTTAATGGTTATAATTCAGATTGAAATTAATACATTATAATGATCCATAAAAATATAATAAATAATTAACCTTCTTGCACTTGTCTTGTGACCCAATTGCAAAATGTAACGCGATTTTAAAGGCCTTGCCCATATTGCCCTTGGTGAAATGTATTGTGGTATGGATGAAAAGTGCACAAGTGCAATACGGTCGCAATTGATTTTTGACTCATTCCAGCATCACTAGCAAGCCGTCTGGTACTTACATGCCAGTCAATAGCTACCGCTCTTAAAACGCCAATTCGTGGTTTCGCCTTCATATTGCCAGACTTCTGGTCTCCAGTCTTTTAAATGCCATTTGGGATTTTGGGTTATTAGAAAATCTGTCCGCCCACCGTAGTACAGATTCTCTGTAGTATTTTCTGCACTGCACCAAAATTAACAAAAATCCCCCCCCCCCCCCATCTCCCTATTAACTCACTTAAATTTCATGAAAATATTTTTAACCGTTTTCGAGATATCGCTTTGTAACTCTTTAAAAAATCACCATGTATACAGGGGTTGACATGGATATTTTATGTAAAAATAAAATAAATTTAAAAAGCATTTGTCTAAAATGTGCTTCTTTCAAAGGATAAAATAGAAAATATTTAAATTTTTTTAAAAAGTAAAAAGCTTTATTTCTATGCTCATTATTTATTTATACGACTGTGTCCACAAAAACATTTTACATAAAAATCAAATAAATTTTCAAAGGTTTGCTATTTTATACGATATAAATTTAAGCAAAGTTGGGCTGCATATAAATTTCTATAAATCTGCAAAAAATTTACATAAACCAGCCAGCACGTCTCTAATATTTGTGTTTTATTGAATACATAAGAGCACAATAAAGTCAATAACCGATACAGTGATTCTTTTATTAGTTTTAGCCAGTCAAGGTACCTACCTTATTTAAATAATGCTCATTTTATAGTGCATTGACCGACAGTAAAAGAAGACTGCATCATCCATTCTTAAGTAGCCTTTTGTTTAGTTTCATACCATATGCGTGTGTAGTATAAGGAAAGAGGAGAGAGAGAACGCTAAACATCCAACTACGCAGGCCTTCGCTATGGCTTACGATCCATCTGTGAAAAGACAATTCGGAATGAAATTGTTGTTTCCGCCTGGGCTGTGACGTCACACCGGTTTCTTATTAGCTAGCGCAGTTTTCTATTGTATGCATTTGTATTGCTTAGTTTGTATGAATTGCAGGGTGCGGTGTGTGCGATAATCGCAAGTCATGGTGCAAGTTAACTTTATTCGCCAATACCCCTTGACCCCTTGCGGGCGATCGATCCCTCAGGAGACCGGTCAAGTTTGCAGCCAGCCTCAACTAGTAAGTATTAAGTAAAGCAAAGAAGAAAGAAGACGTTCTTATAATTATTTTTTACTCGCGGTCATATGTAAGGCTATGTTAACTTCCTGCACATCCGTTAAAGCCGTCAACCGGGAGTTGGGGGAGGCTACGTTACGGAATAGTAACCGGAATAGCCAAAGTTCGTACCAATCCGGCCAACGATAGGATAGCAAATCCGTCCGATTTTTCTCGACAACCAGTAGTCACTGTACGGTTATGCCTTTTAAGGCGGTTGTAACTGTTTATTCCGGAAGTTAGGATCAGAAATTTTTCCACTTGTGTCGTAAAGCTTTAGAAAACTAACGCAGCTGTCGTAGCCGTAGTGGGATTTTGTTTTTCTCAAAACAATCACCCGCGGTTTGATGACATGCGTTTTCCAAATTATCGTCTTCTCCATAGCCATAAAAGAATAACGGGTTTTGAGTCGAATCCCGCTCATTAATGTCAGTTTTACCAAATTCCCTGGATGGCGTTAAGCTGTACCTAGGTTATCTTAAGTTAACGTTAGGAGTGACTGGACGGCTTGGTTCCAAGACGCGTAACTTGTATATAAACAAATCCGTGAGAGAGATAGTTCTCGGGAATTAGCAAAGTAAATTCTTAGTCAAGCAGTTCTGTTCTTGGTAATATTTAAATCCTAGTGATAGGTAAAAGATGCCTCGTAAGTGCTACGCGGATAGGGAACGGACGCTCTTAGAGTGTTAGTTATAGAGTAAATATAATTAAAATAGGGAAGTGCTGTTGCACAGTAGCTGCTTTAATAAAAGTCGTAACGAGTAATTTAGTTTAGCGCCCTTTAGGTCTCTTAGTTTGCGTTGTAAATATATGCAGCTTAGCCGAGACATCACGCACGAACAACTACTTAGACGCTACTTTGAAACTTTAATTAGAAGCAAACTAACCAAGAAATTCGGCAAGAAATCAGCCCTCCGTGAATTTCAAAAACCTAAACATTTTGGATTTTGTTTAGGTTCCAAACAAATTAGAAAGTTGGACGCGCCCGTACCAACAGCTCTATCAAAAATACTATCTTAGGGAATTCCGCGTTTCAACTTAACCCTAAAGTTTTTATTAACAATAAATTAGTCCTTTTTTTAAATTGAAATAAAATCTTCGTCATTAATTTCCTTGGTGGAACGCTAGTAGCTTTCAGCTAGCGGCGTAAAAAGAAGGTGGGACTACCCATAGAGAAGAAATATTGTATATTTGGAAGGTGGTAGAGGAATTCTTCCTCGACCGAGGTGGTACCACCCCACACATCCTCTTAAAGGGCTGGTGAAATCCCGACGGATGTTTACAGCTCTGGATGTGTGTCGATTCCCCATTACACCCACGGTACATAGTACTTAGATGTCGGTCTTCGTGGGTTGTCAGAAGATAAAAAAAAACGGACGCGCCGTCTATTCTTTTGTACATTTGATAGTTGTAAGTACCTGGCATCCCGGGCAAATGGAAATACAAATACATGAACTTACGAAAAGAATTAGGTAGGGCCTCCTCGAGCGATTCTCCAGGCCGCTTTCACGATCCTTGATACTACACGAACGATCAAATGTCGCCTGAAGAGATACGGAGCCCGGACACTCTCCTTAGACGCGTACTCTCTTACGATATGGTTGGGATAATTTGGACTAGAGGGGAGAATTTTATGGGGGAAAAATCTTCTTACTTTAGATTTAGGGGAAGTCAGTGGCAGTCGGGCTGGCCCTTCCGGACTTCTTGAGAGGTTACGGCGCATTTACGGCTACATTTACGAACGACACGTACCTATTAATTGCTTTCTAAACACGTAAACACAATAAAAAACAATAACCTAATTACTGTGAAGCGCCACAACACGACATAATAGAAGACTGGTTAACAACTGCATAAAACGTGAACTACGTCTTGGCGTTTAGCCGGTGTGACGTCAGAGGTCGAACTACAATATTTTGATCAGGCATTATTACCGTTATTATTTTGAGTAACAAGTGCCGTTTTCACAAGAGTTCTTAAATGTTATTCCTCGACATTTCAGAAAAAAATGTTTTTAATAAAATTTCACTACATATTCCGACCTATCAAAAACGTTAAACACAACGGCACATGCAATTATAGAAAAGGCGACGTTTCGTCCCTCACTCTAAATTTTGTCACCATGCAAGGGAAATAATTTACTAAAAATTTATGATCCTGAAAAATATATTGGTATATTGTATTAATCCTTGGTCATATGCCCATGGTATATACGGAGGACCATGTAGTTGGTCAGATTAAGAGCAACCCTGGACTCCTAAAAATGCAAATAATGGTAACTCGTCCTTATTTTTAAATCTATGGTACATTGCCTTTCTAAAATGAATTCGTATTTTTGTTTTTGTTAACGTTATGCACATACCAGGGACCATGTCAATGAGACGGATGAATTTTGGTAAAAATTCGTGCAAAAAGACATAGTCTTTTCGTCAGTTTCATATTTTTGGAAATTATCACCATCTGAAGTTCAACAAAGTTGAGTGAGAAACGTACTTGGAAATAAGAAAGCAATAATAATAATATTACACCATAGTTATTGATAACATGATAACTAACGGCATCGCATCCCAAGATATCAAAAGAATGGTTGTTTTTCCATTAAAATTACTATCAGAAACCTGAAGGTTCCTCGAAATTCGACGTATACTCGACCGGATTTATTTCAGTATATGGCGTACCTAAATGTTTTTGTTGAATTTTCAATAGACAGTTTTTTAATAAGAACCGTAGAGTGCAGATATATTGGTACAACATTGCTTATAAAATTTAATCGATATTTTTCTGATAAATACATATCGGACAAAAAATGTATATATGTTTTCATCTTTAATTTTCTATTCTTAAAGTTGACAGAAAAAATTAAGTAAATTGACTTTTGGTCCTTTTCCACCGAGAAGGTGAAATGCGGAGCTAGTTCAAGGAAAAGGAAATAACTAAAAGAAATATTTTACGCAGTAAAATTTTTTCCTAGAATTTTTTTCATCGCAAAATACTTTTAGCTATTGTCGGCGGAATTCTCAGCAGTTTTTTATCGTGACCAATACAGGCGACTGCTACGACATAGCAAATAAGACTATTTCTTCAGCTAAAAAGGTCGTGTCACGCAAAATAATAAAATCTTAACAAAGTGTCCGCAAACCGTCCGGTTTTATTGCGTATACATAACAAAGAAAACCAGCACAAATATTCTTTAGATAAACGGAGGAAACATTTAAAATCAAATTTTTTTCTTCCCATGGATTTTTATATTGGGTGTGTGGTGTTTTATATTTTTTTCATATAGTAATGCGATTTCTTTTATCTCTTTTGGTTTTACTTTTTCTATATGAAGCAGGAAAAAGCCTATAATCAGGTTTCGTGTCAAATGTTTTACTAGCTTAACCTATATTTTGGGATCTTGCGAACATGAGGAATGTGCTGATATAATTGACCAGTTAATAAAAATAGTAAATAAATGTAAATCAAATTCTGTGTCTAATTTAGTAACTATAAATGCAAAGCAATACTGATCTACACTGAAAAGTACCTACTACCTGGTAAAGAATTAGGTAATTATTCGGATTATTGTATGCACCGAATTTTTCATGAACTTTTGCACAGACCCTAATTTTGGGTCGTAGAACACGAATCCGAAGTCAGTTTTGGCGGTCTCGTAGGGTTTTTCCCAAAAAAAAATTTTAACTTTTAGGTTAGCTTTTTCAATGAATTTCTTTAAATTTCGGCACTTAAACACATCTATACAAGTCACTACACACTATTTTTGTGAACCATATTTAGGCAAATTTATGTAAAAACACATTAAAAAAACAGAGAAAATATCAAAAAACTGAAAGAAAATAAACACGCAAACCGTGGTATATGTACATTCTCGAAATTTCTGATTGAAAGACGCGATGTTGCCAAATTTACAAATCGGTTTTCCCACAAATTTTAACAGTTGGACAAAATCTGTGCAAAAAGTTGTATACACCCAAGCAAACCTGAGCAAAAAGGTGGTCAGGTTTGCTCAGTTTTCATTGATATCTATATCAATGAAAACTGAGCAAACCTGACCACATTTTTGCTCACCCAACCTGAGCAAAAAGGTGGTCAGGTTTGCTCAGTTTTCATTGATATAGATACATATATTATATGTAAGCAAACCCAACCTGAGCAAAAAGGTGGTCAGGTTTGCTCAGTTTTTATTGATATAGATACATATATTATATGTATCTACTGTTTTCATTGATATAGATACATATATTATATGTATCTATATCAATGAAAACTGAGCAAACCTGACCACCTTTTTGCTCAGGTTTGCTTGGGTTGGGTATACACCTTTTTGTTAGCTTTTTTATTATTCCTAATTTAAAACTTTTTCATGAAAAATAAGTAAACCTGGCAATGGGGGACACTTAACAGCTGGGACAATAATGGCGGCTAGTAGCGAGTAAAATGGAATTTTCTATAGGAAAAAGCAATTTTCTTAGCTAGTTTTGCCTAAATGTGGTGTTTTGTATGACGAAATAAAATAATAATTATAAGTTTACAGATATGTTTAAGTGAAAGTGTCGAAACTTAAAGGAATCTATAAAAAAAGGTAACCTAAAAGTTAAAAAAAAAATTTCGAAAAACCATACGAGACCGCCAAAAACTGACTTCGGATTCGTGTTCTACGACCCAAAATTAGGGTCTGTACAATTTCATGAAAAAATTCGGTGCATACAATAATCCGAATAATCACCAAGAATTAAAATCCAACAAAACTAAATAAGGTACAGAGAGATGTAATAATTTTCAATATAATGTATCCCATTTAAATGGGGAATGTTAAACCAAGCCTATTTTACAACGGATTTCTTCTTTATTTCTTATTGTTAGAAATTTTGCCAACTAAGGAGATAGGTTATGAGAAAAATCAACATGACATAATATTTCAAGCATTATCAGTAACTAATAGTACACTATACATCTAGGAAGAGAAATACTTGTTTTTCCTGGTGTGCAGTTTGTCACCTGAGGGCGAAACCCGAACGAACTGCAATAATTAATTTCCATAAGTCTCTTTCGAGCCAGAAAATACTTCTCCCCTTCGAATGTACTCGCTTTCTATGTTCCGCAAACAAGACCTAACATAGAGAGCTGCTCCCACATCTGGGGAGCGGCATCACCTTTGACACCTAACATCTTTGATTCTATCCAAAAGAGAGCCATTCGTCTCATTAGGTCTCTACTTCCGTCTCTCGCTCATCGCCGCGCTGTTGGGGATGTATCCCTTTTCTACCGATACTTCCATGGATTTTGCTCTGAACCGTTATAATTTCCTCCTTGATCGTTCCTAGCAGAACAACAAGAGGTGCGTTACATATGCATCTTATTACTGTCCAGCTACTAAAGCCAAGAACGTTCCACTTATCTCGCTCATTTACACCTATGCTATGGTCTCCAGATTATGGAAAAAATTGCTTGCATACATGGATCTATTATAATATGGATTCGATATCCGTATACTGTGAGCGTATCGAACGTGAAGCCTTATATTATAATATAAATATTTTGTTGTTTGTTATTCTCTTGAGAGAGCAGTTTACGAACTACGAACATAGACAAGACTACGAATTACTACGTAATTGAATCAAGAATGGTAGTAGAAACAGATAAAATAGCATTGGAGTGTTGGAGCTCAGAAGTGTTGTTGTCTGCTGGGTGCTTAGGAAAAACGTCTGCGAACGCTCGGTTACACGTACGTCTTTGTCTAATGAACTAAAAAAGAAAAAGTGCGACGTATCGATTTATATAGATTTATAAATGACTCAGAGCGACTTTAAATAAACGCCTTTAGAAATAACCTAACATAACATAACCTATAAATAATAAAACCTTTTTAACTTAAATTTATTAGAGTAAGTTCGGGTATTATGGCACACCATAAGGTTAACTTAAAATAGGAATTATTGTATTTGTCACCAGTCGGACTTTATTGTTTAATTCAGCCAATTAACCTATCTGCTATCATATTACGTCAAATAAACAAATAACATTTCAAAAATTTAACTGAAAAAAATATTTTAAAGAACTTGACAAATAGACAAGATTTAAACATGGTAGGGTATTATGGCCCGGGGTCATATTACCCTATTACGCTTTGGTTCTTAGCAGGAAAGGAGTGGCGGATGTTATTTCTAACTGCAAGTTGGTATGCTAAGGTCATAACATCTTTTCGCACCAATCCAAAAAACGTTGCTTCCATTGTTAGAACATAATCTACAAGCATTTTTTCGATTTTTGCAGGTAGTGTTCCTACCTAACTTGGCGCATGTAACTAACGCAATGGATGCGTCTTTTGCTGCTAAACGCCTTAGTGTTGTTCCGGGAACACTGTACACTTTAGAAGCTTTGAGCGAGTCCATTTGTTTATTCCTTAAAGCTTCTATGGCCTTCTCCATGGATTCTTTGTTCCATGTTTGGCGCTTTTTTTTGGAATCTAATACTTTTGAAGCCATACCCTGAAATAAAGTCAGTAAGCCTCTCAATACTGCAATAAATATTTTTTGTACAAAATCCTAAATCGTCTTTAAAAAATTGGTGGGTAATATGGCCTACCAGGTCATATAAGCCCACCCTATGGTAGGCCATATTGACCGCCGAGCACCTGTTAACAATTCTAATCTATAACCTGGAAATTAAAATTAAAACAAGCACAACCTTATGGCCAAGTATTTACCTAAGAATGTGTAAGTTAAGTAGAAAGGGTGAAATTAAAATTTATGGATGTTTTAAAGTAATATACAACTAAAATAACTTACCGAGAAATTAGATCAGAAACCGTTAAAATCGACATTTGCTTCTTACGAACACATCCGAACTCCATGCACGGTAAGATGTGACTAGGGTGGATGGGGGAGATACAAGAACAAACTAACGCAAAATTTGACACAATGCGGCGATTCGTTTCAGACATACGGTGGTGTGCCATATAAGCCGCCTAGGCCATATTACCCGAACTTACTCTACTATTTAGCAGAAAAATAAAATATTTTGGGGCTTTTATTACTTTTAGTAAATCTTGTGATGCTTCTAACGTATTTTTGTACAAAAATACAAGGTAAAATAAGATGTGGCCAATGTTTACAAATTGTGTTTACAGTGTCGTTTAGAATGGTTTGTTTTGGCTTCAAAGAATGTGAACTCATCCCGTATCCAGTCCTAATAAATCCATGCTTGCATATGTCTCCCCTCCCATCCTACAATCTGTTAAATCCCGTGTCAATAGATTATACTTCCCTTCTCTTTAGATGGCCACGGTATGCTAGTACTTAGGCTTGACGTCTAGATGGGCTGTCTCAGGTAAAAAATATGAATGTTAAAAAACTTTAAAACATTTAGTGTTGAACCGGTTTCTACAAGGAGCCAACAATACCGCTAGTTTAAGAGCATACTATTTTATATTTAAAAACCACAACACTGTTTTTTTCGCCACTGAATGAATACGAAAACGTGAGATTGTAAACTCATTTTTTTTATTTTTACTATACTAGTCACTTGTGCTTTGTTATTTCTCCTTTCTCTATTTTTTTTTTGTTTTTGTTCTTTCTTAAGCTTCTTTATTGCTATCCATTTTTAGAAATAACTCGGATAATTTTATTATCGTTTCTGACATTAATATGGTCTGTAAAATATACAAGATTTGCAAAATAATCGGTTTGGCTTCAGGGTTAAAACCTATGAAAACTATGTAACTAATTCTAACATCTACATATTAAACCATTGTTATTAAGTTTGGCTGGCTTGTGTTACTAAATCTTTTAGCATACTGATCTTGTGGGCCCAAGGTGCTTAAAAGTCCTATTTAAATATTAAAAATTATCTGTCAGTTTTCGTATTTTTTATCATTTTTTCCGGTCACGCTTTATTTTTACGTCCAACTTAATCACGATAATAAAAACAGTGGAAGTTAACTTTGACATTTTCCAGTGATATCTGAGGCCCTTTAATTTTACTTTGTATCAAGAGCAACTGCGCCAAAATCATAAATTTTTCATAATATCTTCTTCGACTGGGTAATCTTTATACATTTTGGTTCAAAATTTTGATTAGCGCGCTATCTGCGGGATATTGAGTGTACTATTTCCGATAATTCAAAAGCTTTCCCACTGCCTACAAAGCTAGCGGAGAAAGGTTTTGTTACTAAACGAATAGATGTCGCAGGTAGTCCGGAAAATCTATACAAGCTAGTAAATGTGCGAAAGATTTTCTTTCTAATCGAGATCATTTTTCTGTAATTAATTTTACCCAAAAAGATAAGTCATCTTCCGCTTGGTTTTCAAACGATTTGTTTTGGGGAAGGATTTACTAAAATGAATTTAATATTATTATTGTTGAAAATGCATTTCGTTGTCCTTAAAAATTTTGTAAAAAGATTCACAAACAAATAATTTATAGTTCAAAACTTAGTTGCTTGCAGTAAATGATGTAATGGTTCTTATTTAACGAAAATAGATATATAAAACTACATAATGATTATTTTCTAATTTTTTTTGCAATAAACATAGATTTTTTGCATATAAGCTTGTCGCTATGGTGCTTGCCCTAATTGTTATTTACACAAGACTTTAGCCAAATCTGATAAGTCTATGTAATTTGTTTAAGTACTTCGAATAAGTTTTAGTATAGCTTTAATAGCACACCAGATCAAATAGACATTTGTTCCAGTATATTTGTATCAATAGTAGATTCTAGAACGTTATCAGCCAGGCGAATTTCATAAATACGACAAAAGTGCACCACACGTTCAGGTCCATCGTAGGTCAGTAGATCCAACGTCCTGGCATTAGCGTCCATTAAACGTATATCCGCACGTCTTATAAAAGTCGCGAATCTGTGCAGCTGACGTCTTTTAAAAGGTCAGCAGATAAAAGGTGCTAACTGATGTAAAACGGATATTTATCTGGCGACATTATTCCGGCGGGATGATTTATGTGTAAAGAAAGATATTGTCACCGAGACTCGCTACAGGGATTTAAGATTTAGTACTGGTCTGAATTAAGATCTAGTTGATCAGTTAGGTTTTGACGTGTCATTGTTAATCAGTCAGAATAATATGAGTTATCCTAATGTTTTAGCGACGTGCTCGCTTTTCAAAAGATTTTTATCCTGGACTAGGTATATTGCTAAAACGAATTTGGTGTTATTATTGTGGAAGATACATACTTACATTGTCCCTTTCTTTATACGTTTGCAAAAAACTTAATTCATAGTAAAAAAGTTAGTTGTACTGATCTTGTTGGTTGTATTTGTCAGTTTAATACTTCTGGTTGTCAAATTTTATCAGTCTAGCGATAGTGAATTTGGCCTTATATATTTAAACAAATACGAATTCTAGCTGTTGAAAAGTAGAATTTTATTACTATCAGCGTACTTCGACGTTTAGTCTAACGGCCATTAGTATGCATAATATATTAATGTATCTCTAAGGCACTTAAATAATATATTTTACTGCAGTACTAATAATCTATATTACACCACAACTAAAAAGCATCTTTTGTTTTAATTTGCATTATTAATTTCTTTTAGACATAAAATATTTCATTTAAGCTTTCGAAAATATTTTTAATTTACCCGCCAATATCTGACCCAGCCTATCATTTTCGCACGGCCGCCATTTTATCGATTTTCCTGGCGAACGCGATGCTTTTCCTTGAGGCTGAGCGTTCAGCCAGCTGATCGATTTCGTGTGAACCAGCGAAAGCTCCCCGCCAGTTTTCCCAGAAACCCCATTAAAAAGCTCAGTAGATATTGTTTTTCAGTGTTGGATTTAACAGGGTAAATCGGTTAGTGGGTAACAAAAACAGTTTATAAACAACAAGAAGAATTTTGAGAAGCTTTAGAGTACAAGAGCTAAGGTAAGCTTAATATTTTTTTCCAGTTTTTTAACGTAAACACCCATTTCTTTTGTGTCTATTGTATTACAGAATCGGTAATATTGTTCTCTTAATTTAGGACATATTTTAGAAGCAGAATTCATTTACCATAACTTAAATATGTATTTCTTTTTATTGTTATTGCCTTCCAAGTTATTGCTATTGACGATTGAGCGTACCCTATGTAAGTGTCAGTCATTAGTTTAGAAAGATTTATAGATTTATTTGAAGTCTCAGTTGCAAAGCAGAAAATATATATTATTTATGTGCAAACATTGACCGTATTACCTGACCCTGGAAAACATTGATGCGCAAGAAATTTGATTTGCTTGCCCTAGATTTTAAGATTTTCTTTTGCTTTTAAGTTGCTCTTTTATCTTTTTTAACAAATTGTTAAAGGTAAAAAGTAACATATATTACAACATATATTTTTTGTAACTACATATTTGTGTTTATGAAAGGCAGAACCATAACTACTATTTGGCAATATTGTCATCCTAAGGGCCATTTTTTTACACTTCGTTATTTTCGCAATACTTCTTCGTACAGATAAAAAGAAGGTTATATCAAAATTTCTGCAAAATTTTGTCAAATAGAAGTTTTTACAGCTATTTTTTAAAGAAAGACTCGTTATTATTACCATTATGTCTAATTAAAATATACATCATTAAATTGTAAATTAAAACATATACGGCCAGATTCTCTAACGCTAGTCCGGTCTAATTTGACAACCAAAAGTTTTAAACTGACAGTGTAAGAATAAGACAACTAAGTTTTATTCTCTGAATTTCTTTCTGGAGTTTTTCGTAAATTTACAAAGAAAATGGCAATTTTAGTACGCACTTGCAACAACAATAGAACTAAATTCATTTTAGCAACTCGTTCTAAGGGGAACATTATTTCGAAACCCAGCAAATCGCTGAAATATCAGAATAGTTCATTAATTCAGGTTTTTAATGACGACTTATTAACAATGACAGGACAACAACCTGTCAAAACATATCTGATCAACTAGGAGACCTTAATTTAAACCAGTACTAAATCTTAAACCTTCTTAGTGAATCTGAACGTTAAATTTTAAATAATAATAATAATAATACATACAGTAGTAAATCACAGTTATTAAGATTAGACCGACTAAGGGTAGAATAACTTTCTGACTTTTGTAATTTGATTGCACGAGGAGTCTTTAGGGAATTTCACTGTGCTATGAGATTAAAACAATAATGAACGAAACTAAATAAAAATATATTTAGCATCTAGGGAAAATATTTCTTTACAAAAATCGTGACGGCAATTCATGAAGGTGAAAGAACTTTTGTAATCCAATATTTTTTTGTAACATAAATAGTTGTTGGAAAGTCCAAACATTTTTTAACAACCGCATAAAAGATAAAAAGTGCTTTGCTGCCCAAACGACAGCAAATCTTTCTGGTCACTTGCCAAAAACATTAATTAAAACTTCGGTAGAAACACTTTTCCTCCCTTGACCCATGACAAAGAAATTATCTCCACCTCTAAAGGGAAAGCTAAACAATTAGCTACCAATTCCACCCTAATTCCTCTTACCCATCTTAGCTCGTCTTTCCAGATCTCGTATGACAAGGATATCTTTCCAGGTAGCTGGAAGACTGCTCGTGTGCAGCCTGTCGTGAAGAAAGGTTCCAAGTCCCTTCCATCCAATTATAGGCCAATCTCTCATCTCTCTGTTGTCAGCAAAGTTATTAAAAAGGACCAAATTGCGAATTCTAAAATATCTAGAAAAAACACAAAATCGTCCATGACAGACAGTACGAGTTTCGTCACCAATGATCCACAGCAGATCTCACATTGCCGATTATCACATATAATCCAAACAAGTCGCTCGAATTTCATGGCGAATCTCAGATTATTGCTCATGATATGTTCAAGTCCTTTGATCAAGTATGGCATGTTGCACTCATCAACAAACTACCTTCTTACGGTCTTCCTCCAAAACTCTATGATAAGCCTCCTTTCTAATCGGCGCATGTCTGTAGTGGTCACTTATCTAACGCATATCTGTAGCGGTCACTTATATAACTCCAATCCTATTAGTGCTGGCGTACCCCAAGTTTCAGTCTTCTTCACATTAATGACCAACTTTCTTCAGTTACCAATCCCATCCACAGTTATGCTGACTCCAACATTCATTTTTTCAGACAAGTCTTGAATCAAAAAGAAGGATAATAGATGCAGATCTATGCACCTATCCATTCCCCAAGATCTTCTATAGATCTTAGACTGGGGTGCCAAGAACCTTGTTCAGTTCAACGCCTCCATTACCCAGTCTTGCTCCCTGTCAAGCAAAAAATCCGGCAAAGCTCACCTCATCCACATGAAACGCTCGATCGTGTTGGCACTGCTTTGGAACATGATCTCAACTGGCACCAACACATTATTTCAGTAGTCACATCGGCAGCTAAATAGGTTGGTTTTCTCTTTCGAGCCAGAAAATACTTCTTCCCTTCCAACTTATTCTCGATGTTTCCCAAATAAGACCTAACCTAGAATAATGTTTCCACATCTTGGGAGCGGCATCACCTTCGACACTTAACATCTCCGATTCGATCCAAAAGGGAGCCTTTCGACTCATCGATGACCCAGTCCTCACAAGAAGGCGCCCTCCTCTCGCCTATCGCTGCGCTGTTGGGGATTTATCCCTTTTCTACCGGTAGTTCCACGAATTATTTTATTTTGAAGAACTAGCCGCTCTAATTCCCCCTTTCCTAACAGAACATCAAGAGGCGCGTTGCGTATGCATCCCTTTACTCTGCAGCTACAAAAGCCTAGAACATTCCATTTCTCTCGCTCATTCATTCGTTGGATATCCAGATTATGGAAAAAATTGGCTGCAGATGTTTTCCCTTCCCCTCCCAACCTCTAGTCCTTTAAATCCCATGGACTACTTTCCTTTTTCTTTAGACGCGGACAGTACGTTACTACTTAGACTTGAAGTCGCAGTGGGCTGTCAGATAAAAAAAATTAACAAATATTTCCAAAATTTTAAAACAAAAAGCAAAAAGCCATCACGATAAATAATTTAAAGAGAGCTCAATTGTCTTCATGAATTTCAGCCAGAATAGTCATATATAAATTGGGGGTTGCTACGTTTTAAGTGTATTTTTTTCTTCTAAATCACCCTTAATTGTCCCTATAATTGTAATACTATTTAGATACCGCATGTCCTATTTCTAATCAATAGAATGATTCGGAATGGAAGCTTTTTATATCTACCTACATACATTTCATTTTTCGATATAAAAGCACTTAGAAACAGCATTTATAATCTATAACTTATGGAGTAGAGATTTTCTTTGGCAGAGTTTAGGTCTACTGGACTTATTAGAAAGCAAATATATTGGGACTGTGATACAAGATATTATAAATATATTCGCCTCTAACGTATTTACTATTTATGTTTTTATATTTTAAAAAACGGTTCGGTGCAAAGAATGTCTATATTACATTTTATAGTTTCCGAGAAAAACGAGTTCAAAAATTGTGTTTGTTTTTGGAAATATTCTTTTCATTCAAGTGGGTATTAGAAGTTTCATTTCACATACGCACAAGAAACCTAGACTCCGCCATAAAAAGCCCTGGCTCTCCAAGACCTGTGATAAAGCCAGACTTAAAAAAGTCCATTCTCACAAAAGGTTTCTTCAAAATTCTACACCCGAAATTCGTCAGAGTTTCACCGAAGCAAGAAATCAGTACAAACTATCTAAAGTCCAAAAATGCTTTTAGCAACCCTATAAAAGATAAATTGCTTTCTTGTCACTTATCCAAAACATTAGCCAAAACCTCTGTAGAAGCACTTTTCCTCCCCTGACTTCTGACAATAAAATTATCCCCACCTCTAAAGGGAAAGCTGAACTATTTGATAAGCAATTCGCTGCACATTGAACCCTTATTCCTCCTGCGTTTTTTTCCCAACCGCTACATCTATATCCCAAAAAATGTTCGAACATGATCTCAGCTGGCACATAAACATTACTTCAATAGCCACATCAGCAGCTAAAGAGCTTGGTTTTTTCTTCTGTGCCAGAGAATACTTCTCCCCTTCCAACATGCAAACTTTCTATGCTTCCCAAATAAGGCCTAACCCAGAGTATTGTTCTCACATCTGGGGAGCTGCACCATTTTCGACAATTAGCATCCTTGATTCTATCCAAAAGATAGCCACTCGACTTAATAATGACCCAGTCCTTACAAGAAAACACCATTCTCTCGCTCATCGCAACGCTGTTGAAGATTTATCCCTTTTTACCGATACTTCCACGGATTTTGCTCTAATTCCTGTAATTTCGCTATAATTCCCCCTTTGACTGTTCCTAAAATAACAACAAGAGGCTCTTTACGTATGCATTCCTTTTTTACTGTCCAGCTACAAAAGCCTAGAACATCCCACTTCTCTCGCTCATTTATACCTAGGGTCTCCAGGTTGTTGCCTCCAAAAGTTTTCCTTCCACCTTGCAACGTCCAATCCTTCAAATCCCATGTCAGTAGATAACATTTCCCTTCTCTTTAGACGCCCACGGTACGTTAGTACTTAGGCTTGAATTCTTCGTGGGCTGTTTCATGTAAAAGACAATCCCATTGAAATATGATGCTTTTTTTTTATCGTAGATATTTTATAGTTTTTAAAATATATCTATTGAATTTAACTACTGCAGCTAATCGAAAAAAAATTGACATTTTCGCTTAGGATTTTGAAAACTTCACTTAATACTTTCATCCTTAGAAACCAATATACTTATTCTCACAGATCACAGGCAGGTGCTGCGGAACAGTTGCCATAACAAATGGTTACAGATAAGTGTTCTTTTTCCAGGAAACAATATTTGAGCATTTTCTGCTTAAAACTAGCGCCCCTTGTTTATTTATTGTTCAGTTGTACAATTTTTTATATTAGTTTTTTCCTCCTATACGTTAGCGACTCGAGTTAATGTTTATGGCTGTTGTTTAACTATATTTTCCTGCCTTTGTCTGTCCATACAACACTAAAGTATTGTTTTCCGTTACATTTAAAGTAAATCGAATTTTTTTAGGATACTGAAACATAGATAACCGATATATTTATCAACTGAATTTGCATTCGACTGGTAGCAGGAACAAACGTAACATACTATCACCGCGTTATCTGTTGGTAATGTGGCACAGTTTTTATTTTAATGTTTACTGTGTGCACGCTTTTATTGTTACTTAACACGAAATATGCCAAAATCTGGTAAATATGAACAGATTTTTACGATTATTTCTATTATAATTGTTTGTTTATGTAATGATGTTTATAGGTGCGAAGGAATAATTTAAAATTCATGATGGAATACAGGTTTTTGTTTGTTTTACGCAAGCACTAGCGGGTGAACTGCGGATTAAAAATTAAGTTCAAATAATGTGACTGAATTTGATTTTTTTATCACGTTAAGGAAAAGAGAGAGAGGACAAATGGACTAAACTTTGCAAGAGACGTAAAATCCAGCCCTACACAGCAAGCCTAGGGCACGATCAATGAAGATACTCTAAACTTGTGCTGGAAGTCGGTACTGCAGGCTAGTTTATATATATTATGTCCGCGGATGGGGTTAAGCAGAGCACAAATGGACAAAATTTTGCAAGATACGTAAAAATGCCACTAATAATAAAAATTTTGCCTATACCATGAATAAGATTCACGTTATGAACAATTTAATTTTTTATACAGGGAGCATAAAAAATACGAAAACGTTATTTTGCGTAAGAATAAACATATTTTGTTTATTATTTTCTACCCAAAGAACAAATACGAAGTATGTTTTAAATTAAACAATAAGCTAAAGTACAATATTTCATTAAAAAATTTAAATTTTAAAAGTAACGAGTCTAATCACATTATTTTTTTAAAGTCCTAACTATTCCCTCTTATACCTTTAACTAGAGTACTAGTTTCTACATATTAAAGAATGATGACACCTATGGACATGTTTGTCAATTTCTTTATCAAATAAAGCAATTATTTAATTTAAAACACTTCTCATCAAAATGATGTCTACTGAACAAAGGATTTTTTAGCCCAGGAAGAAATCAGAAATTCTTTCAGATATCTAACGGAGTAACTAAAAGAATTTGTCGAATATGGAAACGGAGTTTTTGAATTTTGATATCTTTATTGTATTGCTTAGTTTATAGCATATTCTTTTGAGTTTAATTAAATGCTCGTATTATTTAAAAACTGCACTTGAATTGAATAATGGCTTCATCTAATAAAGACATTGACTAACATGTCTATAGATGACATTATTGTTTAATATAATAACAACTAGTACTCTGGTTAAAGGTGTGAGAGAACATAGTTGGGACTTTAAAAAAATTAGGTGATATAACTAGCTACTTTTAATATTTAAATTGTTTAATAAAATCTTGTTTGGCTTATGGTTTAATTTCAAAACATATGGCATATTTGTTCTCTTGGAAGAAAATGATAACAACAAGGTATGTTTACTCATACGCAAAATAATTTTCCCTAACGTGAATCCTGTTTATTTTATAACCAAAAACTTCTATTAGGAGTGACATTTTTACGAATTTTGCAAAATTTGGTCCATTGTCGTCTTCTAAACCCTATTCGCGGACATGCTGTATAATCTGGCCTGCAGTACCGACTTAAAGTACAAGTTTAGAGTATATTTATTGATTCTGCCCTAAGCTTGCTGTGTTGGGCTGGATTGCAGCCCACCCAACGCACAGTTTGGATTTTTGTTGATTTAATCACAAATCGACAAAATAAGAAAATACAAGTATTCCCAAAATATTTTTGTTTGTTGTTGTTGTTCAGTTGACAGACCCTAAAATAATAAAGCGCAATGCGAGAAATGTATTTTCTTAGGGCTTCCTCTTGGGCAGAAGTAAATATCCTGTTTACATCCTAGTGCTGGACCAAACGAAGCATGTCTATCGTCCTATTTTCGATTTAATTTTTCATTGTATCGCCTTCCAAGCAAACCCAAGCAAAGGAAACTCCAACTTCCATGTGGCTTTGCGGATTTCATAGCCATAAATTTTGCTTTACAAGCAACTCAATTAAACCACTGTGTAGTGTGTACCCTTCGCTATGTTAGTTTTTTGAAAAAATATTCTCAATATTGTGCTTGAAGCACCAATGAATAATGTGCAAAATAATAAAAGAATAACCTAATTTTAAGCTGGTAGAAAGTCAGACTTATTAATACTATGTAATTTTATTTTATTGTTTTACTCTAAAGAAAATGTAGCTTACGAACCTAGCCTCACATACGTTTTGTCAGTTGAGTTTCTCCGTTAATACTACGGCCCGCGATAAAATCATAAATAGACTACGAAATGCCTAAGAAGGCCTAAGAAGTGGTACGATATAGGACGATCCAGCCACGTAATTGATTCTGTGTGTACACTTGACTCACTGTTGACACAATGACCCTACCTATAAAATATTTTAATTTCCTTTTAAAAAAAATTACAGCTTTGTATATTTTACGAATACGTCTCTTTTGACCCCGAAACTTTCTGCAATGAGACTGAATTAATTTAATAACTGAGATAATTTCGTTCCTTCATTAAAAAGTTTTCTTGTTTTACGGAATTTTCCAGTACCTTGCACAATTTAGAAATTATTTAGCAAAATGTGATTAATTATACGACATTGTAAGGTGAAAATTGTTATTTTATTAAATTAGCAAGAATAATGATCGGTTCCTTAAAGCAGCTTAATTAGTAATTGTGATTTAATTTGATACTCGTAATGTGATTGCACACGAGTTGTGGCCTTTGTACACACACCGATAATTATCGGATGTCGGAGTCGGACACTTCCAAATTATATTGTTTTATATTGGTAGCTTGCACGCGATAGTCTGATATTATCGGATCCGACAAAAATGGCATCCCACAAAAATAAATATAATTTATAAATAAAAATTGCCTAGGTAGATCTCCAATAAAAATCGGACGCAATGTACAACAGGCGGTTGCCTGAACACGTACACCGACTTCGACATCTGTTAGTATAGAATATGCAAATAACCCCAATAAATTTGTAATATATTTTTTATATTTCCTACATAAATTACATTTTTAAGGTACATGGCGAATTCCAGTATGATAGGGTCATCGACAAATTAATAAAAATGGCATTTAATTGGTAACTCATCCAATGAAATATCCCTGTACTTAAAGTAGAAGGCTTCTAAAATCTTATTCATGTATATTTCAGCCGAAATCGGTCCAGGAACCTTCCAATTTTGTAACAAAAACCGGCATTTGTTGCTAGATTTTGCCACATCATATTTTAATAATTTTGATGCAAATAAACTGAAATTCTTTGTTTTCATGGCAATGCAAAGGTCAAAAATTCGAAAATGTAAAAGCTTCAAATTTTGCATATCCCTGATGCAAATAAACCTATTTTTTAAATTAAACGGAAAAATAAGTGATTGAAATTATTAGTGACAGGTATTCTTAGATAATTAACGAATAAAATAAACAATAAATAGACAAAATAGTGTAGAATAATGTCGGTTAAAAATAGGATTTGTTGGAAAAAATCAAGAAAATTCAGTTTTTACCCCTTAAATACGCTCCTGGATAACCGATCCTGTATTCATTTTAAAGTCTGATTATCCCTATAAAATAGCGTTAAAAAATTGAATAAAAATATATAGCAAAAAATGCGGAGTGATTTAAAGGTACCGATGTCGAGTGCAAAGAAAGTCAAATTTTGGGCCATAAATCGAAATTTCCAATTTTTTACAAATATATCCATTTTCCAGCGGTTTTAGGTTTAGGTAAATGTATTGTAGAAAAAAAGTATTTGAAATTTTAAAGTTTTACTTATCATTCCGTTTTTCGATCCGACGCACAGTGTGGCGTCATATATGGAAATAGTGACAAAAGACGATATCTCCAAGACAACTCATCCAAACTCCAATCTTTAAACGCAGATTTTGCACACTCTCCGAGAACTGTGCACACATTAAATATTTGACTTACAATAAATATATAAATTAATTTATAAAGAAGATCATTTTTCGGGTTTCCTGACTTCGGGATTCAAAAATGAAAAAAAAAATTCCAGTGAAATTTGTTCAATCATTTCATAAATGAAGCCACGGGGGATATTTTAAAAATTAAAACCTAAATATGACATACTAAACAAACAGACATACAAACTTAACCTGGTAAGGAGGAAATATGAATCATTTACATATTTATTTATTTACTGTTTAATACAACTAACGCTCGAACAGACTAATCAGAACCCGGAAATGCATCATCACTATTCAATACGTCAAGATCTAAACATAATCTGAGAGGCACCATGGCTATGAGAAACAAGGATTCGTCTGTACTTCCAGTGTTAGTAAAGGTTTGCTTACACTAGCTATGTCCATCGAAGCCCCATTTTCAGTTCCAGCCAACACTTTCTCTCTTTTAGACCGATCAACTGAAGGATACTTTCTGCTGCTTTATGTAAAAGCTTGTATGCAGATGCAGCTTTATGTAAAGCTTGTCTACAGATTCACGTCTGCAGACAAGTCTCTGATACATTCAAGTTGTAAGTCAAGATAGAGATTCGTGTTTCTTAAATTTGGAAATAGCTAGGAAGGCAGTTCTTGGTCTTGGCATTAATTATGGACCTACGAATGTTCTATTTTCTCACAGACATATCTAAATCTAGCATAAGAGCTAAAGCCTCAAAAGCAGTGTGAATCGAAAAAACCTGCCCTTCAGTTTGACTTCCTGATGCAACATCCGCAGCAGACTGTAGCTCATTCGAAGTTCTACCGGCTAGGTCTGTTAGGCGCCTTCTCTTTGTTCTCATGGACGCTTCCTCGAAGGAAACTCGAGGCCTCCCTGTCGGTCGGCCGGGTCCTGGTTGTTCGTTTTCCGACGGTTCTTGTAGAATACCTCTACTGTATATTACTTGGCCTAGCCTACTCGCGCTGCAGAAATCAGTGACGCGAACGGCCCACTCGCTTCCACTTTTTGCCCATTTTAAAGCTATATCTTTCGTTTTTGATCCCCTTTTTTACTTTGTAACCACACTTCTACCACGTCGACGATTTTCACTGCAACACGCGCTCCTAGAAAAAAATCATAACTCCAAAAGACGCAATCGATGGTGATCAAGACTTTTTGTGGTAAAGGTACATTAATATATGAACAATGATTGAACAATACATAAAAATATTTTGGAGGTGGTCCGAGGCGATTTTTAAAAAAATCTAAGCAAAATTTTAAAATGCAGAAAAAAATTAAATTTTGAGAAGCCGACATTGAGCAAGTACAAGTCATAAATGCAGCATGGTTACAAAAATATTGTATACAGTAGTATGAAGTACTTACCAGCTTAAACGGAAGCCATATTGTTTTGTACAAGAAAACGCAAACACGTAAACACGTAGAGAGCAACTTCGACTAGTGACCGATAGCGAATTGTAACCTAAATACCAAAAGGCTTCGGCATCCTGTATAATATTGGATCAAATAACTTGGGTCATTTAATAGTTTAAATATTTATCTCATATTTGCCCATACGGACTTTAAATTTCAGTTACTAGGCAAGGTTGTAAAAGGCAGAAGTTTTTACTGTCATGCCAGGAAGCAGTTTATACACAAATAAATGAAAATAATACCACTTATTTATCTGCCTTTATTAATAAATTAACAGTCTACAATATTATTGAATTCTTGTTACCAATTAGCGGCAAGAATATACTGCCTAGAAAGCGAAATTTTCAGCTCGGAAGATAATTGTTTATTCTTGCAGATAATTAATATGTTTACAAAGCTCCGTGTCAAGGTCTGGAAAAATGTGTGTTTTAATTAAAAGTTCAGCCAATAATAAGTCTATTTCACTACTTAATCAAAATAAACTGTTTTATATTGGAAACAAAAGTAGACGTCTGTCATATAATCAATAAAGCCAATCCATATTTTTTAAAAACTATTTTAGGGCTCTAAATGCAACGAAAAAATTATTTAGTAAATTTGGTAAGCGCCAATATAATTTAGTGCCGATGTTCAATATCCTTATAAGAGTTTTACATTTTAAGTTGGTTTTTACTTTTCAGCATTGAAATTTATTTTGGTAGCTAATACTTTTTATTTTATTAAAACTAGCAAAAAAATTGTGAAGCGGATTCATATTTTATCGTCATCAAATATTTACAAAAATTTCAGAAACACTAAAATGCTCGAATAAAATAAAGCTAAAATAGACAATTATTTAAAAACAGTGAACTTTTCTTTTAAAGGCTTCAAGCTTATTGTCCCATTTAACAAGAAGAAAATTAAAATTTACACAAAATTCTGCACATTTTGATCGGTTTTACCACAGTCAATTAAAAGAGCAGTTGAAAAAACTATCTTTAAAAATGTCTGTATCAATATAATATAAATAATTTTGAGTCAGTTGATTTGACAGTATAATTAAGAACACAGTAGGTACATATATAGAAACTCTACAACAACACTAATGGACTATTCACAATACATTATTTGGCTTTCAAAATCATGAAAACACGTCACTGTTATAGTACATTACATAACAAGTGTTGAAAGTGACATTATTCACACGAGTGGGAATGTCGTCGCACGAGGCGACAGCCGAGTGCGATAATCCCACGAGTGTGAGAAAATTACTTTCACACGAGTAATGTACAATATTTTTCCTACGACCACAAAAATATTTACAAAAAAACCTCAATTTCTGTCTTTTACAACCCTCACTTTCAACACTAATATTTTCATCAAGTGTGCTGAAAATAAAACAAATGAAATTGGCACCATCTATTTCAATGTCATGTTGACAAGTACTTTTCAACACGTGTGTTGTAAAGTACTTTTCAACACGGGTGTGATATAAGGCACTTTCTCGCCAAGTTAACCGTGCTTTTTTTCTCACTTTTATAGGTGGTCGTAGGAAAAAATTATTTTAGGCGAATTTTCGATATTTAAATTAATTATACAAGTATTTTTATTATGAATAAACTCAAATAAGCTTATTTAAGTTCCTATTAACTTTTTTAACTTCTTTAGCGATGCCGTTTAACGATCTGTCCCTTCTTTATTTAAAGTTTTCAAGTTAATTTACTTTATAAATTAAGTAAACTTTTAATTTAACAGTATCTTGTAAAAAACGTTGCAAAGCCGTATAATAATTTAATTAATTAATTTAACTGCCAGGTAGTACGTTGTGTTTTCCAAGCAAATGAAACTCGGTTAAATTGAAGGTGATAGGTGGATGATGATGTACGAAGATCACTAAGACTCAACAAGGCCCAAAGGGTGTGGCTGTTTACGTTTTAGTTTGCTAAAAGCTTTAGTATCACCAGTCATTAAAACTAAAAAGTTATTCACAATCGACAAGTCACTATTTTGTTTCAAAAAATGCCACTTTAAAGCACTAGTGCTAAAGCAACTTTTTTCCTCATCCTGCATACATTGCCGAGGAATGCCTAAAGCATTATATTATGTATTTTTTCCACACTAGGGCAATAACCGGAGGACTTTGTTCATTATACGAGAGATTCTTGCCAACAAAATTACTTAGCAAATTATTCTCAAACGAACATACACCATTTTACATTAAATTTTATTTTTTTTACAGGAGGAGGTCCACCATTTGAATTAAAGAAACAACGATCTCGTCTTCTGTCTTGGGTAGAGATTCCTCTTGGATATTTTACTGAACAGACAGTAAGTCTGGGAAAATGAACTTATTTGCCCTCCATACGTTAAAAATTTTGTTTCAATACATATGTTCATAAACACATGAGCTCTTTCTTAAATGAGGAGGTATCACCCTACACATTTACTTAAAGGGCTGGTGGAAATCACTGCGGATACTTCCAGCTCTGGATGTGTGAGTAGAAACCTCCACGGTACATGGTACTTAAGCCTCGACTGTCGTTGGCTGTCAGAATATAAAGACAGACTCTGTGGTTTATTATAGTGGAATTATTGTTTTTCTCTTGGAAAGGGGGGGGGGGTCGGTTCGCTATCGCTACTTAGATTTTAAAGAAAGGAAAAATATTTTCATAAAAATATAGCGTGCAGAAATTAATGTATTTTAAATCCTTCATGTGATTCGTGCCCAAGATTTATAGCTAACTGAGGTACAAAGTATGCTATAGTCCCTTGGTACAAAGTATATTATTTTGGTAATATTTATAGTAAACTAAGTACTAAGATTACCTCGTTTTCCACAAATGTACACCAAGCTATAGCTAGCACATTACGTTTTAAACTTAAAACTATAATGAAGTAAGTTGTACCATCAAAAGTTTGATGGCTAAAACGAAAAATTTTATAGTGCTTTTACTTTTAAACTCCTACCTTTGATAATAAGAAATTTACACAAAACAGATTAACTGGAGTAAAAACTAATTTAATATAAATAAACTAACGTCCAATTGCACATACACTATAATCAATAATTAAACTAATTGGACACTTATAATGTGACAACACTCATGTTAATGTCATTGCCAAAGTGACTCTAAGCACCAATATACAGGGTGTTACAAACATATCTAAGAAATTTTAAGGACAGATTCTACACCTAAAAATATGAAAATAAGTTTATATAAGTATTGATCCTCAAACGGTTCTTTTTCGAGAAACAGTTTTATTATTTTCACACCTCAAGTATTCCGAAGAGTTAGGAGAAATATGCGGAGACGATTTAGAGCATGTATTGAAGCACCGAGAAGCCTTTCCAGCATCTACTATAAATTTAAATCAAAAAGCACTGTTTCCTGAACAAAAAATATTTAAAAAAAAAACATTATTTGTGTTTATTGTAAGAAATAAATTAATTTTTATCTCGAAAACGATGCGTCAGAACAAACAAGTTCAAGAGGCACTTTCCACGCAGAATTAATTGGACTTAAAGAAAATAATATCAATTTTGCAAAAAATCAGTAGCGTGCATTTTTTTCGCTAAATATAAAGACTTACCAGCACGCACGCTACTGATGCAAGTACTTTCGAAAAGAAATTTTTGCACGTAAAGGTACCCTTTGATTACATACTGGCCTGTACCAAAATTCATGTCAATATCTTAACGCATTGTCGAGAAATTAAAAAGAAACATTTAAAAAAGAAAATATTAAACACCCTGTATCTCGAAAAAGAAGCGTTTAAGTATACATGTTTATATAAACTTAATTTCATATTTTTAGATGTAGAATCTGCCCTTAAAATATCTTAACATCTTTTTGCAGCACCCTGTATATTACTTTATTAAAAGTTTTCACCAAGTAATGTAATGTAGAACAAAAATAAAGTTATCCAATTTGTTTCTGTTGAACCCGAATTTATGCTTTCAATAATTCAGAATTTGTATCAAGAGTTTTGGATTTCCATCAAAAATGTTCACTCGAGCGGTCCGATACAGCAATAAAATTTCAAAATTCCTCTTGAGGAAATGTTTTTAATTATAAATTAGAAAATCTAAAATTTTAATATTAACGGACTATATAAAAACTGCAGGCAGTGATAACTTTGATATACTTTTATTAGGATCCACCTACGCGAACTACGTCCACTTATAAATAGCATTTAGCATTGCCACAATAAAAAAAGCTATACTTATTTTTTTCGTTTTAGTACATCTAAATAATAATAGCTTGTTTTTAAAAAGTATTTTTTACAAGATTTTTTTCCACTGGATATGCTGTTCTGCAAAGTCTGAGTCATTCTTAACATTTTGCTTTTTTATTCTTGTCAATATTTTAATTAGTACCTAGTGTTACCACCTCTAGCTCTTGTAACAGCTACTAAACGTAGATTCATTCCTGTAATTAAGTTTTGTGTCATATTATTACATTCTTTTTCCAGAGCGCCTCGAAGATGTTAGAGAGTGAATAATAATTGTCCTCGACGTTTCCTGATTCTTCCAGTTAACATGTCCCATGCATGTTCTATCGGATTAATGTCAGGGCTACGAGCGGGCCAGTGCATAACGTTTATTCCAACTTCTAAATATTGAGCCACTATCCTTGCAGTATGGGGCATTGTCATTCGTGAAAAAGAATTGGTTACCGATAAATTGGGCCAAAACAACATATTCTTTCAGAATTTCAGCGGCAAAGGAAATACCGCCCCACACCACAATGTTAACCAACCACCAAAGATAACCCTTTCGCTAAAATTACCTTGCGCTAATCTCTTCCCTTGAGTTCCATAATGAAAAATTATAAATATATGAAGTTTTGTTAATTTCTTGTTTAATTCTGACTTTTATGGATATGAGGGATTTTTTTGACAAGTCTAATGTGTGTTTGTGTATTGTCATGCGTGAGAAACGTTTGTACCGTTTATGAATGAACTTTTAATTATTTTGTCATATTTACGATGGGTTTTTATTGCGAAGTACATTTTATTCTTAGTGGTTAAGTTGTTTTTACATATTTGTTTTCCTATTTTTATTTTACGCAATTTTTGACTTTGACTTTGTCTACATATTGAAGTCAAAATATAATCAAAAATGACAATTTGTATTCTTTTATCTATATTATATCTCTCACACTGGAAGCGAATTCATCGTGCGACTAAGTGCGTTCAGACCTGCGACTCGATCCCAGCGGGCTTGGATTTTCGTGCGACATTGTGCAATTTACATTGAAGAAGTAACAGGGTTTTATGATTTTTTGTTGAGCTAGTTCACACTCCTACAGAAATAGTCAAAGAATTTCTCAGAATTTTGCTTTAAATCACCCATTAAATGGTGAAACTCGCCTCTCTTCAGGAATATCTCGTTAACCCATTTCATTTTTCTTGAACGTCGTCTTCTTCGCCTCATTTCCACTCATTTAATTTTTCAAAATATTCGAATACGAAAAAACTGAATAAAATTTCACGGCAACCACCACACAACAGACGCCTGTGAAGGACAAAGGACACCAACTAAACAATTAGTCTGCTCCAATGTGAGAGCTCAAGTCGTACGACCAAGTCGACGTCTAGTCATCCACAGTCACAGTCGCACGTAGTCGGTTCCAGTGTGAGACCAGCGTAAGTCATCTTGATACCATCTATGAAAAACTCTATAAAGTAACTCGCATACCCGAGCAAGAAATCGCCAGCCGGGATAAGAATTTTAGCCCGGGCGCATATATTAAATCAATTATACTTTTTCGACTATTATATTGTTCTAGTCCTCCTTGCAAGTTCAAAGGGCCTGAAAAAAGGTGTAAGCTAGTTTAAATACACTGTTTGCAATAAATTTAAACAATAATTTTTAACAAATAACGAATTTATTTTATTATTTATTTAAACGGTTCGCCTGGACTAAATACTGGCGATATTTTGGACAGTCGGTACATCCAAACGAAAAAAAATCAGTTCTTATACGAATATGACTTATAGTTGACGGGCGCTTATAAGGTTAGTTCTTTTGTGTTTCACGAAACTTCACTAATCTGCACTGATTTTTTACTTGTGCGGGTATCTTCCACGAATAAAAAAAATTGCATGCTAGTGCAGTTTGGTGTAACACAAAAAAAACAATAGATATACTTAAGCACTCCGAAAAAACTTTCAATTTAAAACTAAATTCAAAGATAAGGAAATGCTACAAGTTAGGCAAAATATAAACATTCTCTGTTAGTAGCAATTCGCCGAAGAGGCGAGTGGCAGTGTTGCCGCATCCTTAATTTTATTTGCCACATTGCCCACTACGTTCAATGATGCCAGACGAGAAACTGAATCTGGTCAAATTTTAAACCTTATAATTTTTATTATTATCCGTCCACCGCACCGCCGTATTTCTTGTGTGCCTGTTTAAATTGCCTGCAATAATATTAACATATTTATTGAAAATACGAAATTACTAAACAAGCCCATTAACACTATTCCTATTACCGATCTTATCTATATGATTACTTATCGATTCATTATGTAACGTTTACAATTTTTCTAGATGGCTGGAACAGATCCCAAATGGCAAAAAGATGCAGCAGATCAGAACTTCGATTACATGTTTAAGCTACTCATTATCGGAAACAGTTCGGTAGGGAAAACGTCATTTTTATTCCGATATGCTGATGACAGCTTCACATCGGCTTTCGTTAGCACAGTGGGGATCGACTTTAAAGTAAAGACTGTATTCAGACATGACAAGAGAGTTAAGCTACAAATATGGGTAAGAATTTGTGATTCTTATAAAAGAGTGTGATCAGCTCAGCTCCCATTACTGTATTGTGTTTTTAACATTAGTGTTGCTTAGTTATTGCTATGAATATGTTTATAATTGATCAAAGAAATCAAAATTGTATTTTACGGTTTTCCTTTAAAACCACACCTCGCAAAATTTCTATACGATTTTTGCAAGGCGAAGTTTTAACAGGAGTACAAAAAAAATTGATTTCCTTCATGAACTATAACGAATGTAATTGCTGCCATCAAAAATTGCTATTGTAATAAAGGCTAAGATGTACGACAACAAGCCATCGACGAGCTCTAATGTTGCGTCTACTTGAGGGAGATTTACTAATTTTAGTTTATTAATGCCACATGCTAATGATCTATCAATATACAGGGTGTCAAATTTTCGACACTTTTGCATGGTATCTCGATTATCTTTAAAGATAGAGAGCGGTCTTCGCAATACTATGCTACTTTTTCGAGACACTTATGATGTTACAAACAGAATTTTCATAGCCCCCTTCTCGGAGATACAGGGCGATATTGAAAATGTGTCATTTGCAAGTACTCCTCGTATCTCAGTTGCTTTTTAACTTATCGGTAAGGTAAAAACTGATTATTATATAGTTACATGCGTAGAATCCAGTGGTTTAAGTCAATTTTTAGTTAATTATAATTCCGTAACCGAGAGAGCAAATATTTTTTTTTATATATACAGCGTGTCCAGAAAAGTTCTAGACATATGGGAATTTTCTTTATTGTTGATTTTACGAAAAAAAGTTATTCTTTATAAAAAGTTCTGCTTGATTCGCAAATAATATTGACATATCAAAGCTTAAGATATCTTGTACAGGGCGGCAAAAAAATGCAGATACACAGAATTGCGATAAGAGAGAAGTACCCTCAATTTTTATTTTAGAGCAAATTGTTATAAGAAAACTTTACTAAGGACTACAAAACGAGGTCAGATACAATTTTTCGTTGAACTATTTTAATTTACAGGGTACCATAAAAAAGCCTTTGAAAAATATTTTTTTATTTTATTTCTTTAACATTTACCGGCAACAATTTTGCAACAACTATGTGTAATACTATAGTAACGAATATTGACGTGTTAGTCAAAAATCATTTACTATTTTGCGACTTATTAACAAAAGTTGTTAGTTAGTTTCGTCATGGTTGTAAAGTTAACGCTGCATGAGAAAATATAAATTGTACTTATCGTCGGAGATCACTATAACTCTATTAGGGAAGCCGCACTCATATTTAATAATAGACACCCTGACAAAATGGTATGTAGCGCCACTATAGCAAATATAATGAATAAATTTATGGCTACTGGTTCCGTCGAAAATGTATTTAAGAAACAACATAACAAATGGTCCACAACAGAAGAAAATCAACTCAATGTCATGCAAGCGGTTATCGAAAACCCGAAAATTTCTTTAAGAAAACTGTCAGAAACTATTCCAAATGACGTCAAGAAGTTTACTGCTAGTAAAATTTTAAAAATAAATAAATTTCATCCATATAAACCGAAATACGTTCACACGCTTCTTCCCAGAGATTTTGATTCTCGTTTCCTATTTTGCGCGTGGTTCCAAGGCGAGTGTGAAGATGATCCTTTTTTTGCAAGAAAAATATTATTTACGGACGAGGCCATGTTTACTTCCAACGGTGGTATGCACCCAAAATTGTCGGTGGTGGAGTGACAACAATCCAAATTTTATAATCGAATGCCGTAGTCAATATTCATTTAAAACCAATGTTTGGTGTGGCACTTTTAATGATCGGATCGTTGGACCATACTTTTTTCGATAAAATGTAAATGCTGCCATTTACCTGGACTTCTTAAGGAACCAGTTGTCTCAATTTCTTGACGAACTGCCACTAAATATAAGACGTATAATTTGGTATCAACATGATGGAGCCCCATGCCATAGTACTAACACAGTAACTGGGTATTTGAATGAAGTATTTCCGCAACGTTGGATAGGTAGACGTTCAAATATTCCTTGGCCAGCCAGATCGCCTGACATCACACCCCTGGACTTCTTTTTATGGGGCCGATTAAAAGAAATGGTGTATAAGCATAGACCTTTTCAGGATATTGACCATCTTGAAGCAGTAATAACAAACTGTGTCCAAGAAATCACTCCCAATATGATACGGGCGACAGTATCAGAAGTAACAAGACGTACTGTAGTTTGCATGGAAAAAGAAGGAGGGCATGTGGAGACATAATCTTTTATTTTAAACTATCTGTTTTTAGATCACTGATGTTTAGATGTTTTTGATGTTTCTTATAACAATTTACTCTAAAATAAAAATTGTCCCTCTTAACGAAATTCTGTGTTTCTATAGTTTTTTGTCGCCCTGTACATGATATCTTAAGTTTTGATATGTCAATATTATTTGCGCATCAAGCAGAACATGTGTGCAATACTGTTGTAACGAAAATTGACATATTGATTGAGTCGGCCGATACAAATAATTTTGTCAATATAGTGGAAGTTTACTAAGTCAAACTAGTAGTTTTTCTGGTTAACCCATAATATTAGAAAATTGACATGTTTACGTAATTACTTTCAAACAAAAGGTAATAAAAATGCTCAATGTATTTTTTATGGTACCCTGTAAATTAAAATAGTTCAACGAAAAATTGAATCTGACCTCGTTTTGTAGTCCTTAGTAAAGTTTTCTTATAACAATTTGCTCTAAAATAAAAATTGAGGGTACTTCTCTCTTATCGCAATTCTGTGTTTCTGCATTTTTTGCCGCCCTGTACAAGATATCTTAAGCTTTGATATGTCAATATTATTTTCGAATCAAGCAGAACTTTTTATAAAGAATAACTTTTTTTCGTAAAATCAACAATAAAGAAAATTCCCATATGTCTAGAACTTTTCTGGACACGCTGTATACACGTCGTTTTCACGTAGATTCGAATTTTATAAACAAAAGTACATCATCCTATTTAAAATTTTAAAATACACCTCAAAATAGAGAAATGGTATAATTGTCAAAAATATGTATGTTTTATTAATTATAATTAACTAATCAAAATTTCATGAAAATATTTGAAGCCATTTTCGAGATATCGCCTTATATCACTTCAATCAAACCCAATCAAACTCACCCTGTATATAGCTATATAAGCTAAAACTTGTCAAATTTGGGAATATTGTGGTAAAGCACGAAACATTTTCGATACTAGGGTAGAGTGCGATACACGTTCTGTATAATTTCTGCGTTAAGTTGCTATTGTTAGAAACTTTGTGGAACTATATTTAAGGTCTTCTTACTGTTATTTTTTTTTGACAAAAGATAGTAGAACTGCAAATACAGATCTAGTGTTAAAGAAGTTGCAACAGGATAATAGATTTCTACTGCGTCCCAACCAGGACGGAATAGATATGACGATATAGACCTTTTAGTTTCGCGAAAATTTTTCTCTTAAAGCTAGTAATTTTCTGTGTATATCACTTTATAGAGCATATTACAAACTAACTATAACACTTCGATTTACGTAGTCAAATCATATTTATTTTATTTTGGTATTTACTTTTTGAAGTGCAAAATCCAGGTTCTTCAACAAGAAATAATAAAAGAAGGAAGAGAGGAAATCAAATTTTCTTTAATATTTCTCCTATATAACTTTTACATGAATGACAAAAATCCCAGAATTCCCTAACGCAGAGGACTTTTAAAGAAACGTTTGAAAAGACATTTTGTGTTCTTTTGGTCTGTTCTGTCCCCTTTCTATTAAATTATTTACAGCAACTGGGCCATCCATAGGCGAAATTAAAGACTTCTTTTAGAATGTGTCAACTTTTTTCACAATATTTTATATACAGTTTTAACGTGGGTATGTTGTATCTTGTATCGCGATGCCAAATAGTAAACAATCGGATGTACGTAGAGTAGTGTGGTGAGATGCAATTTTGCGCAGACACAGAACTTTGAAAACAATTTCTGAATATGTATAAGTTGTTTCCTTGTTTGAGGAACTCCACATCAAAAGATTATGCAAACAAACAAAAGAGAGATTTAGCTGTTAGCGAATTAGTGGGAAAGTGCCAAGAAAAGTTTCTAGAGTCATTTGGCTCACTCATTCTTATTTCCAGCAGCAAATTTAAAATGGTATTTCGCCGTCTCTGATGCAACCAACGCCGAATAGGACGTTTTTGTCGTCGAATCATTTTCACTCGTTTTAAATTAAACAGAAAATGGTGTATATGTCATATTATACGAGGGAAAACAATATGTTGTCCTTTAAGCTTAAGTTTGAAACACCCTGTGGAGATTTTCGACAGGTCAGGAAATTTCAAAAGTGATTAGCTATCAAGTGTTGACTTTTTTCAATATTTGTTTTTTTATTCATCTCGATAGCTTTAGTTTTGTCAGAGATAATAAGAAAACACTAATAATAATTAGTTCATAGTCATTTTAATTCCAGGCAAACCTCCGTTCCTAATCTTAATCAACACGTCTTTGGAATATGGTTTCCGTTTCCATGGAATCATTTTGCAAATGTCATTAGAAAAAACATAATTGTTGTGTATTGTCGGTCAATAATTAAGTATTTTGGCAAAGATGGTTTTAAGTTCAGAAGTGGTATCGGCTATTGTAGATTTGATAGAAGATGGTGGAAACCAAAGTTATGTTGAAAATATATTTAGTATTTATGACCGCTTCATCGAGACAGGTTCCTACAGTCGGGTCATCAACATCGTAGAACAACTTGTAACAGAGACGATCGCTTTATTGCAAATTTATCGCTAAGGATTCGACGTTTACCAGCAGTATAAATACGAAATGAATTACACCATGTAAGGTACGGAAAGGTAAGTGAACGAACTGTTAGGAAAAGGCTAAATGAAGCAAATCTCCTGTTAAATAGACCTGCTATGGGACCCGAGCTTAATACTGGACATCGGCTCACTCGGACACAATTTGCCAGAGAGCATCAGAACTGGGATGAAAATGTCCTGTATTATTTACCGACGAATCAGGATTTTGCTTAAGAGAAAGAGTTGGCGACCAGCAGGTGAACGTTATGCTGATTGCACATTAAGTCGCAGAGTAAGTTTTTAAGTAGGCTCAGTCATTATTTGGGCCCTAATTTCTATGGAATCACGCACGCATCAGCTATCAATGCTGAAAGGTACATCAGTGAGATACTAGCAGATTATATTATTCCACATGCACAGTTGGTAGGAAATGGTTCTCTCCTTATGCAAGTTAACGCGCGACCCCATACAGTCCGGATAGTTAGAGATTACCTGCATGGCGCTAACATATCACAAATGGACTGATCAACACACAGTCCAGATTTGAACCCTATCGAGCATGTCTGGGAAATGCTCTGTAGGAGAATGCGAAATCTACTTTTGGCCCCCAGACCCTTGAATAAACTGCGTAGAGCAATCTCCGAGAAATAGGCATCTATCCCCCAGGAAGATATAAGTCGCTTGGTGTAAAATATGCCGAAAAGGATAAACACTGTAATCCAAGCTCGTGGGGGGGGGGGGGGGGGTAACACTCGATATAAGTACTGGTTTCGTGAACATTTTCGATGTTATTTTGTGATATTTTTTAATAACATAAAAAATTTAATGTAAAATAAAAATTAATTCAAGATTATTACGGCCAGATTCACTAAGAAAGTTTAAGATTTAGTACTGGTTTAAATTAAGATCTTCTAGTTGATCAGTTATGTTTTGATAAGTTTTTGTCCTGTCGTTGTTAATAAGACATCATTAAAAATTTATGAATTATTCGAATATTTCAGCGATTTGCTTGGTTTTCAAATGATTTTCATCTTGGAACGGGTTGCTAGAGTGAATTTAGTTCTAGTCTTGTCGAAAGTGCATACTAAAATTGCCCTTTTCTTTATAAATTTGCGACAAAGCTCCGAAATAAATTCATAGTATCAAATTTAGTTGTCTTATTCTTACAGTTGTCAGTTTAAAACTTTTGGTTGTCAAATTAGACCGGACTAGCGTTGGAGAATCTGGCTGTTAGTGTTTTTTCAAACATCATCATCTCTGACAAGAACAAAGCTATCAAGATGAATTAAAAAACAAAATTTTTTAAAAAGTCAAACAGTTAATCACTTTTTAAATTTCCTGGCCGGTCAAATAACTCCACAGGGTGTTTCAAACGTAACCTTAGATAACAATATATTGTTGTCTTTTTTTTTTCGTAAAATATGATATAGACACTATTTTCTGTTTAATTTATGAAATAACCTATATCAAACGTACATAAATTTTTTAAAAGATCTTTAAAATCGGCCCAAAAACAAAAACGTCATGAAGGTTTAAAACTCGTTAAAATATTAAAGTGCCTGTTTTTCGTGCTGGTCAGTATATTAATTGAAAGAATTTAACAGTCAACTGAGTGGCCAAATTATTCCAGCCAAAAAACTGTTTTTGCTTATCGATATTTCTAAAGCATACAAAGCTGTTTTAAACTAAATCCAATCACATCTACTAACTGTATCAATTATTATTAACATTATGGATTTTGAAAGAGCTGAATTTTAATAAATTTTTAATTTCTATTGATTAGTTTAAATACATGTTTAAGGCTTAATGTTTAAGGTTTGATTAGGCTGGGTTTAAAGGTATCAAATTTGTCCTTTACGATATATTTATTTTAAAATTGCTGGCAGAAAAGCACAAAACTACATTATATACATAATATGTATTTACATCATATCTGCAGATTTTTATGTTTATCCAACACATGACAGTTATGACTGTCATTATCAATGTCATTTTAGACAAGTAAACTATCAAATAACACACTAGTGAGTTATAATCCATAACTCACTAGTAAGTTATGGATTATAACTCACGTTCATATTTAAAGTAGTATTCTATTTATTTATTACTATTACAAACAGAATTCACATTGATATTGAAATTAAAGGAAGACGATAACGGTTTATTCGAATTTGAAGTCATTGTAAAATTCGTTGGTTCATTGGAACCAGACACTCCCATATCGGTACAGCTGCTGATAGTGCTAGAAGACGCCGACACATTAGAACCTTGTATTTTTTTTGCAATTTGTATTTTGTTATGCACCGATTCTTTTAGGTATCCTTCTGCTACCGTCGAGGACTTCCATCCTCCGTGACGCTTCAAAGTAGTCATATTAGCCCCTGCATTGGCCAAAAGAGTCGCCGAAGACCTTCTCAGACAGTGACCGGTGTAGAGCGCTGGTTCCTCCAATTTCAAAAACCATTGCAATTTTTGAAGGTATCTTCGACAACGTATTTATTCCCACACACTGGCTGGTACACCTCCCTTTTTTGTAAAAAACAAAAAAGCGGCTAGAACTAATATTCTTTGGTCTCAAAGACATGTATTTTTTACACAAATTGATCGGGTTGACTGGAAATCCTTCTTCAAGTATGGTGAATCTTCTCGATTTCTTGGTTTTAGTGTCTGGCAAAACTACGTGAAAATATTTCCCTTTGTCTTGAATATTTTCTATTTTCAAATTGACCAATTCATCGCATCTACATGCACCGCTAATCCCCATTATCAAAGCCACTTTCATCAACAAGTACTCGTCGTCGGGAGCTTCGTTCAAAAACTTCTCTATTTCAGGTCGTTCTAATATCTTTGACTTCTTTGGTTGGTATCCCTGTGATTTGCTTTTCAAAAAGCTCGTTAGTTTGCCATATTTTGAAATGTCTGGTTTTTTGTAAAGGTGAATAGTCGAGCGAAGCATCGAGTATTTGGTCCATAGCGACGATGGGGCTAATTTTTTTTGCAAATGTAAAAAATAAGCCAATAGAACATTTTCATCGATACCTTTTATCTTCCGTGAATTCATCCAAGACTCAAACATTTTGAACTCCTTGTCGTAAGCATCTCGGGACTTTTCTGGCAAAATCTGCATCGCTGCTTCTTCCGCTTCCGTAAGGATATCCTCAGGAACGTAATTTTGATCGGTTTCCTTCATTTTCTATTGGTTTTTTTCTTCCAAAAAGCTTCCCTTTTCTGCAGAGAAAACTGACAAGTTTCAAAATTTATTTAAACATTTGCTAACAATGTATCATGCCCGTGGCAACCAAACAATCAACCAACTCTGACCAAAATGTAAAAAAATCACTGTCAAGTCATTCTGACATTTATAGGATACTGAGATGCAAGTAGCTTTGATTTAATCACGAAACTTATTAATTATTATCTCATAAAAAAACGATTTCTTCCACTTGTCATGTGTTGGGTAAAACATTGTATGCCACTCGTGTGTTATGTTTTCTAAGTCACTTGAGAACTTATACCACTCGGCCTGACGGCCTCGTGGTATAAATCTTTCTCGCGAGACTTATTTTCAACATAACACACTAGTACCATAAATAACTCTTATCTTGCGTTTATCTTGTTTAAAACTTTGTTTGATACTTTGCTAAACAATGCAAATTATTTTTCATTGTTGCTTTATGAAAGTCTGTAACTTTTAACAGGTTTTTTGATGTGCTTGTTTCTACGTTATCAAGAATAAAGTTTTAATGGTAATGTTTTAACTTATCACCTGGGTGTTATTAGCAATTACCCTCTGCAATAAAGTTAATGGATTTATGTACATATAAGACTAATCAAGCCTTTGATTGACAAGTAGGCTTGAGTGTTTTATTAATAAAAAATTTTCAGACTACTATAAATTTCAAACATGCACAAACTAAAGCAATTACTGGTCAATAATCATTATGGAATGTATTAGTGTTATTAAGTCGATAACTATCACAAAATTAAATAACATTAACATACACTTTTTCATTTTTGGAGCCCGTTATTATTAATTCATGTGCCATGTCAGTTAATTTTATCATAACATGTAATCACTGTGTTTATAATTACATCAAATTCAACTTGATTCACATCTTTATGGAACAGCATCTGAATTTGATGTTATCGATGACATCGTAATAATAGATATTTATGTCGATCCAAACTGATGAACTTATGTAAAATGTAGTCAAAACAGTTTTAAATATATAACTTAAAAGTATATGTACAGTTCTGTTCATTAAAAATCCGTACACCTAATTTGTGATAGTGTAAGTGGTTCTTTATTTTTTAACTTTGGCATATACATTTAAAAATGAACAATGGCAATTGTTGATCGTCATCTGAAAGTTAAAAATGCCCCGTTATTCAACAGTTCAGAAGACACAAATGGTACCAAAAATTGAGCCAGGATGGTGAATTCGTTCCCTAGCAAAATTATATGGTAGAAATAAGAGTACAGTCGTAGAAACATAACAGTGCTTGGAGCAGAAAGGCTGCGTGAAAAGAATAGATTGTTCCGGTCGTACTAGAATTTCAAGTCCCGAAGCGAATGCTGTGCTCCTGGGGCACTTAAGAGATAAACTTTTTGAAACCGCGAGGAAATCTATGAATGCACAGGATTTTTTGGCTCAGAGAAATCAATGGATCAAATTTAAAAAACCTCAATTTTGGAACAGGGAAGAATGAAGACACTCTCCGATCTATTTTAAACCAGACTGCTTTTAGCCTTTTGCGCTTTTCTGTCAATGTATGGGGTTAGATAAGGACCCATTTGCTTGGCGTATGCTAGCAATTGTAGGGAGGATTCAATGCTGAAAACTGTCGTAATGTTCTGGAACATATTATGCTCCCATCTGTTCAGTCCGTTTACCCGAATAATTATTTCATTTATCAGCAAGGTAATTGTCCAGTGCGCACTGAAAATGCTGTGACGGACTGGTGTTAATATAATAATGTAGAAGTGTTACCATCGCCTTCTTTCAGTCCGGATATTAGTCCAGTAGAAAATATGTCGGCTACAATTGTAAAAAATATATATACCCGGAATTTTTTGCCTCAAAATTCTATTTAATTATTTGAAATAATCCATGAATGCTGGGAAGAGCTTGACCCAACTATTATAATAAATTTAATTCACTCAATGCCTAATAGATTGGCTAAACTGATCGGAAAATAGGGTTCAATAACCAAATATTAGTTTTGTAATCTCTTTTTATTGTTCTTGTATAATGTAGTTTCCAATTTGTTCGCATTATTATAAAATTAAATATATTTATTACTTTACCATTTGACTTAAATTCCTTATTTACTTCATCGATTCAAATGCTGCCAATTTTTCGCATATAAGTAACTTTCAAAGAAATAATCAGTCAGTCGAAATAGTGGTCAAACATCGCGCATAATAAAACAGGGAGATGGCCTCTGATAACGTAGTCCCACGATGGACGACCCAAATTTAGGAAATCAATTAAGCATTGGCATCGGTGCAATAATTTTGCGGGTTGGTCATCGAGGTTATGTTGTCAAACTAAGTTATAAAAAAACGTAATATCGAAATTTGTACTGAACACACAGGTATTAAAAAAGCAGTTAATGCAATGATGAGTATCAAAGAAATACTAACCATTATTTATCGAATGACAGGAGCAAAAATCTATTTCATCGTTATATTTAAATACACTTAAGTATTTCGAAAAAACCTTCAATCTAAATCTAAGATTAAAAAATGCTATAAATTATGCAAAATATAAACATTCTCTGTTAATGCTAAAACGGTGTGGCAGCGTTAAGGTATGGTTTCGCTGAATGCGTCTGGCGGCAGCGTCCGACGGTAACCTCCGGCGGTAACGACTGGCGGTCGCGTCTGTGTGTTTTTGCTAAAAGCGTTGGCATTTTGGCGCTTGTTTAGAAACGACAGTTAAGTGCAGTATCTCGTACAGTAGATGGATAAAAAAGAACTCGCTGCTGTACTCTTAATTAAAGATGACGAAGAAGAAGAGGAACTGGCTTTACAGAGAAAAAAGCGTCAAAAAGTTGATCCCATTTTTAAAGCAAGACGAGCATCAAAAAGGGCGGGATACCTTCTAACTTCTTTAATTAGTAATTCGTCTTCATTTGCAGTAAATTGTGGAGCCATGATGTAAAAAAAAGCAGTGAACACCGAAAAATGCGTTTACAGATTTAAAACAATTACCTAAACTGTACCGATCGCGCGACCGTCGGCGGCTAGACTGCTACTATGAAGGTATATTTTTACTTGTGCGTCTGGCGGTAGCGTCCGGCGGTAACCGCCAGCGGTAGCGTACTGCTTTACTATATTTTATATGGCGCTATTTTCATTTATGCGTCTGAGCCGCGCGGCCCGACCTCCGAACGCGCGCGTCCCTGTCTCGACTGCTCATAGTAGCAGTCTAGCCGCCGACGGTCGCGCGATCGGTACAGTTTAGGTAATTGTTTTAAGTCTGTAAACGCATTTTTCGGTGTTCACTGCTTTTTTTTTACATCATGGCTCCACAATTTACTGCAAATGAAGACGAATTACTAATTAAAGAAGTTAGAAGGTATCCCGCCCTTTTTGATGCTCGTCTTGCTTTTTAAATGGGATCAACTTTTTGACGCTTTTTTCTCTGTAAAGCCAGTTCCTCTTCTTCTTCGTCATCTTTAATTAAGAGTACAGCAGCGAGTTCTTTTTTATCCATCTACTGTACGAGATACTGCACTTAACTGTCGTTTCTAAACAAGCGCCAAAATGCCAACGCTTTTAGCAAAATCACACACGCGACCGCCAGTAGTTACCGCCGGAGGTTACCGTCGGACGCTGCCGCCAGACGCATTCAGCGAAACCATACCTTAAGCAGTCGAGACAGGGACGCGCGCGTTCGGACGTCGGGCCGCGCGGCTCAGACGCATAAATGAAAATAGCGCCATATAAAATATAGTAAAGCAGTACGATACCGCTAGCGGTTACCGCCGGACGCTACCGCCAGACGCACAAGTAAAAATATACCTTTATCCGTCCAACAGACGTAATTTTTTGTGAGCACGTTTTAATTGACTGATTGTGCAATATTATTAACATATTTATTGAAAAAAAAGTCTGTATAGGATTTTATAAATAATCTGCTGATCTTTTGGTGTCTTAATATAAGTTTTTTTTAGGATACTGCTGGGCAAGAAAGATACCGTACCATAACTACAGCTTACTACAGAGGTGCTATGGGATTTATATTAATGTACGATATTACAAATGAAGAATCATTTAATAGTGTACAAGACTGGTAAGTAATACAAATTTACTGAATTAAACTTAGTAAAACCTTATTTTCAAATAAAAAATCTAGCGTACGGATATTATTTAGTACGCATCAGTGGTTTCAGGGAAATTTATTTAAAAATTGCTCAAAATTCTTAATTTATAAACATATTTTTACAAGCTAAAATAAGTAATACTGAAACTTACGAAAAAACCTGCCTCAGTGGGACATTCTTTTCTTTAAAAAAAATCCAACCGTATTTTGAGAGCAAATATTTAGACTTTGATTGAACCCAAATCATAACCGAAAGAAAACAAATAATATACACCGTTTTTAGGGTAACACAAATAAAAACATATTCGTGGGATAATGCCCAGGTGATTCTAGTGGGAAATAAATGTGACATGGAAGATGAAAGAGTTATTAGTTTTGAAAGAGGTAAACAACTGGCTGAGCAACTGGGAGTTGAATTCTTTGAAACTAGTGCTAAAGAAAATGTCAATGTTAAGGTAAGAGTTTACAAATTTATGTTTCAATTAGGTTTCTGTTGATACAAATATATTATATCTTACTTCCTATGACTTTCTTACCTAATAAGTTAAATGAAATACGCTACAGGAATCATTTGAATCCATTTTTGCAACATGAGATAAGCTCTTTTGGTTTCAAATACTATTGAATACAATTTATTTCACAATTTACTTGATCATTATTAGAAATTATGGTCCAGATTGTATACCAATCTATATTCTTCGATTTTTTAGCGCTCGAATTTCCCAAGAATATTAGTTTAAATTTTAAAATTGTAGGCGAATACTCCTATCTAATGTGACAAGTTATGTCATCACTTTTTAGCTGTTTTATTAGTTTCTAGCACGAGACGACAAACGGTATTGTCGATGAGTATTTTACATGCTTTCAAAAACATTTTACCATTATTTAATAATAATGTTAATAGTAATAGTAATTATACTAATAAAACTAATAATAATATAAGTAATAATAGTTTTAATAATAATAAAATTTATTTCATTTACCTCTCCTGGTTAGCATTTGTATTCAAAGAATAAATGGCTTTGTTGTAAAATTCTTTGCTCCGCCGTCCAACCCTTTTATCTTTTTTGCGGTTCGTGAAAGTGTCACTAATTAGATAATAATTAGTATTAGGTTAGACAGAATACGGTGCGATTTGTATCAATTAAAAGATATACTAGCTCCTTAAAAGTGAATACAAATATTTTGTTGTTTAGCCCCTTATACGAGTTAAAACATGTAACACGTAAATAAACATTAAGACTGTTAATAAAAAAATCCTTCATTTTAAACGTAAAGTGTAAACGTACAAAAAGAAAATTCTTCTATTTTAGGAAAATACCCTTTTTCGATTAAAATGTAGTTCTTTGGAGCATTTTTCGACAGCACTAATCGACTTATTGTTTCGTTGGTGCAAAATATGGAGGGTTTTATAATTTTTTAACAATTTTTTCGTTCAGTGTACAATGAAGGAATAGTTTTCTAGAAAAATTAAATTGATTTTTCTTAATTGCATGACGACTGCTCCTAGTTTCAATACAAATACACGATTGAGTGAAACAGACCCTGTGTAACGAGGAATAAAAGTATATATTTGAATATGAGAGGTATCATACAGGGTTGGCCAATGACAACAGAATAAGCCCCGACAACGGGGGATGTTGCGACTGAGACTAAATAATAGTCTCTATGTTCGTATGGAGGGAATGAAGTTAAAGCAGTTATAAAAATAAAATATATTTTCTTAAAAACAATTGTAAACAAACATAATCAATAAAGGTAAATACTTACTTAGATTATGGCTAAATGCATGGCGGAAAAGGCGGCTCTTCTCCCGACCAACGGGCACATGTCTTAACTCGACGTCTTTTCCGGAAAGACATAACAGCATAACTTGGCTTCCTCCGTAAAGTTAAACAAAATCAAGCTGACCGCTAATGAGACTACCAAGTTCACTGAACGACAAAGTGTCAAATCATCGTTAGTATGCGAATGAATCTTTTAATAAAATGTAATTTTTAAATAAACCGAAAATCAATAGAATAAATCAATGATAAATTTTGACTCGTGGCAATATTTACCGTTCCTTAAGAAAACAGAAACGCTTTGACACATGCATCTTATCTGGAAGGAGGAAACCTGTTGTTTATATTTTAAACCCTCCAAGTTTAACCCCCTAGCAGGGGTTAGCTTTAATTTTTAATGGGGGTCAAGTGATAGCTCATATGAAAGGTGACTAAATTCTATTTTTATCGCCTCTCAGTTTTTTAAATTTGGTTTAGTAGTTTTTAAGAAAATGCCATTTAAACATGGTGACTCGCCAAAATCGAAATAGTGCTTTTTCGGTTTTTTATAAGACAGTCTTATAAGACTTTAATCACCACTTTCTCCTACACTGTCTTTATTTATTTTCTAGGCTGTTTTTGAGCGCCTAGTAGATATTATTTGTGACAAGATGTCCGACAGCCTAGATACCGACCCTACATTAATGTCAGGACCTGGCAAGGGACAGCGTCTAATGGACACTCCACAGGGTCCACAAGCTGGAAACTGTAACTGTTAATAATTTTTACGAAAAGAGTTGTACATGCGATGTTTAGTGATAATCAAGGTTAAAAAATATATCAACAAATCTCTTGCCATTTTCATTACTTAAATAAAAGGGTACATTAAATGTCATATTAATTACTTTTAAATCTTAACTCTTTTATGTAATGACTTCCTGGACCTCATCTTGATTAATTTAAAATTTTTGGTACAAATATTTAACGCTGCCAGTATGTTGTTTAGGTGCTATCAGTCCGATAAATCCTATTTAATGAGCTAAGAGAGAGGTTAAATGTAATTAAGAGTATACTTATTTTTCTGCGTGTCAGTGTTCTAAAGTTTTTTAGATTATGTGACTGTTTAGCATAGTAGCATTAGCAGTTCGTCGCGAACCGTTAGATGGCCCTAAGGGCAAGCAAAATAGATCAAAGCAGCGTAAAATGGTGCTTCATTCTGATGCAAAGCTATATAACTCAAACATTGCTCACTGACACCACGAGAAATCCTACGCGTGTAATAAACTGACGAAAATCAATACTTAGGTATGTGGTACTCAGCGAATATAGGCTAGGATTCCAACCTAATCTTCAAAAAGCGTGCATGACTGCGTACAAATTGTATAAAAGGGAAATGGAAAAAGGTTCTGGTACGTTTACAAAAGAAATTCATCAACAGAATTCATAAATCGAATAATGACGTTCTAACCTCAAAAAATCACAGTTGTCGAAATTCTGTATCAACAGACTCGTCCGAACGCTCGATGGCTGTAAAATGAGAGGAAACATGGCCTATAAGGCCTACTGCCCCCGTTTTGAATGATGCAGTGAAATTTTTTGATGTTTTCAGACGAGACTATGTATACATAAATTCGACTACTGTGATGTTTTTGAGGTTACAACGTGGTCATCATTCGATTTATCAATTCTGTCGTTGAATTCCTTTTATAAACATACCAGAAACTTTCCATTCCCTAACATTCATACAATTTGTATATTTTGAATGCATCCATTCAAGCTTTTTAAGGTTATGTTGGAATAACAACTTATATTCGCCGAGAACTACATATCCAAGTATTGATTTTCATCAGCTTATCACTCGCGCAGTATTTCTCTTAATGTCAGCGAGTTATCTTTGAATTAGAATGAAGCATCATTTTCGCTATTTTGAACTATTCTTTGAGGTTAGAAAAAAATCTCGATGCGATGGAGTAATTCTGATATCGAATTCTCATTTAGCAGCTCAATATCCATAGGGGAAGAGAATCTAGTCTATCGAACATGAAACTTTTCTTGTGTGCCTGTGGTATATGGCTAAGAATTTGTTTGTCCACCGATATATACATATGTATATACATGTAAATATATATATATATATATATATATATATATATATATATATATATATATATATATATATATATATATATATATATATATATATAACGGTTAATTTGGATACTTGGCTAGTTTACAAACTAACCAGCTAGTTTGCAAACTAACTAAAGACACTGTTATTTTGAAGGAATCAGCCATTTCCCGCAAAAGAGCAGATGGTTTATAAACTAGCTGGTTAGTATGCAAACTATCGATTTGCTTCAGTTAAGATGAGGATTTTATTGAGGTTACCTTAACCTAAAAATCATGTTTTGTTTGTTGTCCAGAAAATCTAGCCAATGGTGGATCGGAGGGCACCCTAAGGTCGGAACAGGGTTAGCACCTGGTTAGGGGCCCTGACCAGTCTCTTTCCTCGCAGGCGAAGAGGGATCGGTGCGAAAAAATCCACTATTGTTCCTTATGTACAGATTTTTCATTACTGCATGCGCAGAGGAAGGAACAATAGTGGATTTTTTCGCACCGATCCCTCTTAGCCTGCGAGGAAAGAGACTGGTCAGGGCCCCTAACCAGGTGCTAAACCTGTTCCGACCTTAGGGTGCCCTCCGATTCACCGTTCGCTAGATTTTCTGGACAACAAACAAAACATAATTTTTAGGTTAAGGTAACCTCAATAAAATCCTCATCTTAACTGAAGCAAATCGATAGTTTGCATACTAAGCAGCTAGTTCATAAACCATCTGCTATTTTGTGGGAAATGGCTGATTCCTTCAAAATAACAGTGTCTTTAGTTAGTTTGTAAACTGGCGAAGTATCCAAATTAACCGTAACATATATATATATATATATATATATATATATATATATATATATATATATATATATATATATATGTATATATATTTATAATGGTGAACAAACAAATGCCTAAACCAGTAAACACAACCAAATGTTTCAAGGGAGACCTGCTTTCGGTCTGATTTCGGTGCATTCGAGAATATGTCTATATTCCATAATATAGTCTCTGGTTTCACCTATCATCGAATTCGAATTCAGTTATATATCTTCCGACAAATAATTGAATTTTTATTTAACAACAGTTTTAAAACGCTGAAGTGCAGAAAAGCAACTAATCGTTCAAGTTAGTTAATAAAAGCCTAGGGTGGGAAACATTTACAAAAAAAGTATAATATTTCTCCTAATCACAACACGTCTTTGATTATTATTAAATTTTGGTATTGGTACAACCTTATTTAAATTTGTAACTAATGCCCTACAGAAGGGCGTGCATGTTCAAATATTATACTTTACCTCTGACCAGATGTTTAAAATATTTTCCCAGTTTCTTTCTGTTAAAAGAAATTCTGGCTAATTTAATAAGGTCTTAATGTGTGACACACATTCTGCGTACGATCAGAAGTTGCAAATGTACTTTAAATTAGGTTATTATCATCTTTTGTAGCAGTTATTTTCATTATGAGTGGGATAAAGCATCATTACAATTATTACGATGATTACCATAACAGATACAGTCCGATTATTGATAACTTCACAAGTGAAATGGGCGCTTTATTTGTGACTATTAAAAATTGAATTTTACTAAAAGATTCAGATTTAAATAATTAGGACACACAGTAAAAGTCACCAAAAAAATTTGACGAGAGACTTCTAACTGCTGATAATCTCAAAAAAAGCAAAATGAGTTATTTAATGAGTGGTAAAATACAGCTTGTTATATGGCTGGAGCGATCATAATGAATGGTATAATAATTATTTATTCAAAAGATCCTGCAAAAAATATTTTTCAGTTAGATTATGAACATTTTATTTAATGTATCGTATTCAAAAAAAGTATTATGTATTATATAGTGTTTGGTTTACAACTCATTTAGGTATATACTTACAACAAAGAATTTAAAAAAAGTTTGACCTATATTATATAAAGACCTTATTGATTTAGGTCCATAATATTACTTTTGGAGACTGACCCTACCAAATTACAAAAAAAATGCTTAATAAATGTATCTGTGTAATCTAAACCTTTTGAAATGTTAAAAATATCTAACGATGCTCCTTTCAACGAATCTAAATAAACGCCATTCGGTCTTATTTTAGTGGTATATTAGGTTTTTTCCAACCCGACCAAAAACCGTACTTAGTACGGTCAGGCGCATGCGTATCAAACAAAATGCGTTCCAATCTTAAATTAACGATTTATAGGACGGTTCTGTAAGTGTTCTAACCAAATTTGTGATCGTTCTTGAACTGGTTCTCGTACCGTCATTTCGATCCTTGCCCAAACATCGGAATCATTTGGGATGACCTGCGCACTAAGCTTTTAGTCAGCTGGAGCTGTCACTTTGAAATTTCCATTTATTTTTAAATTTTTTTCTACGTATTTATGGTTTTTGTTAATGGGCATTATAGTCGAAGGGTTTGAGATTTTCACAGCGTTTATTTTTGTTCAATTTGATTCTTTTACCATGAGTGACGGAGGAGATAGCGATGTTCCATCGGACATATCAACGAGCGAGGACGATTTGGAGCTAATGCTGAATGAACCGAAAAAAATGCAGAATCCTACCGCCTTACCTCCTAATACTGTATTTTCGGTCATTATTTTGTTCATATCCATAAAAGATTTAATGTTTTATGATCCTGAAATCCTCAATTGACAATTCATTACATAAACTAAGGTTATGTTATTAATTCGATAACTAAATCGGTTCACAAAGCGTTCCAACCCGTGTTTATTTTGCACCGTCACGGAACTGTGAAAAATACACGCCTGCGCACAACATCAGTACGAATGATCCCAATAACCATTCGGGGACGATACAAAAATTGTTGGTTGGAACAAAGCTATTGTAAACTTCTATTTTTAATAATTGAATACAAATATCTCATTAAAGAGTATTGTATTTTTGTACGTAAACCTAGCTAAAAAAGATTAAGGCCACCAAAATCACATGCTGAGTCGGCACGGTATATTTTAGATGATTTGTGAGCAGGGTTGAATTATGATCAAAAATTACAAAAATGGTGGAGTAGGATATGCGCGTATCAAAATGCAGCATTTTGATACATTCTCCTAGTTTCGTTATTTAGGGATCACCAAAATAAGGCCGATTTTCATTTCGATGCATTTAAACCTTCAGATATACTAAACAGACTGAAATCTATCTCTGTGTTATTTTCAGCAATTGAAAACTTCGTTAATATATGCTTACATTTATTATTTTACTGCTACCACCCCACCCACTATAAGTTGAACTGGTTTAAACTGTCAGTCTTTCTAGTAAATCTGAACTTTAATTTTCTACGCTAAAAATCTCAAATGTTTATAATCTTTATTGTATTTATAACTATATAATATTATACATACAAGCAGTAAAATGTATTACTTAATTACCTACCGTTTTATCCTAATAAGTCAAAACATGTCAATATTAGAGAAAAATACTGTTAAAATAATAAAGCCTGTATATTTTATAAGAGCCAGAAAAACGTTGTTTACAAAATTAGAATTTGTAATCCGAATGTAATTTAGCAACTAATGCTTAGGTTTATCTTTTCTATGCTTATTTAGACTTATATGTGAAAAGTAAGTTAAATAAATTTAGTAAAACTGATGTAGGTAGATTATAGTTGTTATAAAGTATTTACATGATGATATTTTTGTTAAGTATATTTATGTTAAATATAATTGATACTAATTTTATTGTTGGATCGATGAAGGTCATCGTTATACGAGTAGGCAAAATATTCTTATAATTTGCCCGCCTGTTCGAGATGGCTGTAATTTTACACAATGAACACATTTTCCTAATTAATGTAAACAAATTTAACAGAACGAATTTTAGTGAGGTGCAACTTTATCACTTCATAGGAACTTGGTAAAAATAAAATTATTTGGACTCAGTAATATGTCATTTGTATTTTTCTAACAGAGTAGGCAACATTGACGTACAGATTAAAGTTGGCTAATATTGCTTGAACCAAGAATGCCTCCTTCTCCGACCACGCGCAATGCCACAGGAACGCATGCGCAGTTGACAGGTTATAGGACTGGTCTTAATATTTGTGTATGGTGTTATATCGGCTTAAATGGAATACCTACATGTTTATGGAAGTTTTAGTAAATTTTTAGCTTAATTCAATGTCAATATAGAAATACTTATTTTATTCGGTTGAAAACTTAAAGGCTAAAAAATATGTTTCATAAAGATATGGATGTTAGCCACATAAATTAAAACTATGTGAGCAGCTAGGGAGACGTTAAGACTAGAATGGCGCTATTGCCAGATTAAATTTTAAGAAATCCTTAAATTTACCTCTCTAGTAAAACCTTATTAGTCCCCCTATTTGTAGTTTTATATTTTATTATTTGCGAATTGAGAACATAATAATAAAAGCCTATATTTATAAGTACTTTAAAACGATGCTTTAATACGATCTTATGGCAAAATAAACAACACAAAACAAACCAAAAACTAGCCTTAGAAATAGTGAACCAACATAAATATAAAACATAATAGGTTTCTTGTCATAGGTGCATTGATTTATTAATTTCCTTATAAAGCTCATTAGGATGGACAACTGGAAAATTATAACTAGCTTCATTTTTTAATAATTGTTTAGTGTGCATAATTCCTTCTGATGTTTTAGGTGATAACCTGTTTCGAAATTTTGTTTTATTTATTGTAACTGAAATAAGTGTAAACAGTAGCTATTATATTATTTTTATGTAATAATGTTTAAAATCATTACTTTTATCATTGACAAAAATGCCTAGATTAAAGAAAAGCTCCTGTAGAAAATGCCTTGCGTTCCAAATGCCTTAAAAATCCCTAGAATCGGGATAAATCCCTTAGACACTACTACCCGTAGGAAGCAGACAAAGAATGAACTTCGGCGGCTGCTTCGGGCCTGACCCTGGTATTGTGTGTTGCATACGGTTGTTGCAATACAGCTGTGCTGATTAGAATTCACCGGTGGACGCACTATTAAGTCACTGGGACGCACCCGTCTCGTGGTTATATCTCGTATAGCTTTTTGAACTACGATATCTAAACAAGGACACTATACGCTGCGCACGCGTTCCTGTGGTACATATTCATTGATGTACAGCTTGATTTTCGCCCATAGTGAAGTTAAAATGTTGTTGTTGTTAAAAACCTGTGCATTTATGAATGAAACTGTAAATATTATCAGTCCATTTTAATCTGTAAGTCATTGGTAGGCAACCATTAAAGGCGGGTTCATACAGCGATTTAATTTAATTTAATATTTAATTTAGCGTAACTTAAAAAGTTGGTTAGATGGCAAGCCATAATAGCGTTCATACAGTTGATGTAATTTAAGACTTAATTTAAAAGTTGACCAACTTTTATCTTTTAGAATTAAATTAAATTAAATGAGGGTTAACGCGCAAACTCAATGAGATGACGCAGTTGGCATTGACACTATTGACAGTTTTGAAAGAAAAATATTCATAAAATGTAAACAAAAGCTTTTCATTTTTGTGTATTTCCCATTCCTTGTGTTAGCTTGTTTAATGTAAATTATTTAAAGTGAGTTTGTTTTTGCAAAACTAAAAATCACCCACACCCACACTTGAAAATCGCAATGGCGCAGGCGCAGCACGATGTATTTCATTGGCTGAAAATTAAATCTTAGGTGGCTTAAATTTCTGGATGAACACCATAAATTAAAATTAAATAAACTCTTAAATTACCTTAGGCTAAAATTAAATTAAATTGCTGTTTGAACCCGCCTTAACTTTTCATAGGTTGGAGACTTTTACGTCCCCACCTAATACCCACTATGCTAGTGCTTAATAATTTCATCTTCATTCAGCATCCTATGATTATTATATTTTGTTTACAAGTTTACATAGCCTACCTATTGATTGTCTAAGTACCTAAATGTATAAAATATATTTATTGGCATAATTTGGATGTGTATGAAAACCATTTTAAAGGTCATTTTTCTAACCACTATTAAAAACTTCAAAAAATATTGTGAACGAACTGATTTTTTTTTAATAATGTCTCTTCTAGTAGGCAAACTGGTATAACTAGAAATACTTAATACTGAACTAGTGACAATAACTTATTTGGTACGAACCATGTTGGACTATATTATAAAAATAAATATATAGAGTGAAAAATATATCGATGAATTAAACTCACTGATTCCTAATTTGACAATTCATTGAACGGCCATGTTTAGTTTGCCAAAATTTAATTTGATACATATCCTAAGTCTTAAAGGTAGTGCATTTCAATTGCGTAATTATGTAACTGGTAACATTAAAAAACGCTTAAAAATGTTTTCGTGTGGTTAATGTGACTACTTAGGAAGAGTCGTATAATTGTAAAATGTATATAGGCATTAATGTTAGACAATGGCGTATTATTTAGTAATATGTTTATTTTCAGTAATTTGAATTATGCCAACTAGAATTGCACTTGTATCATAATATATTTGCAGGCCTTGATTTAAGTTAGTTACACATTATTGTTGTCTTAGTTCTGTTATACTTAGATCTATCACCAAATTAAAATTTAAAAGTGCTATGCAGACAGCATGTTATTTTTCAAATAAATCAATAGAACCACTGTTGAGGTTCAAAAAAATGACTCGTTTTTATAAGGGGGTTGCGATTTTTTAGGCGTCACTTAACAAAAATAAAATAAACAGTTTTATTTTTTTTCTTCAAATATTAAATCATAACTCGTAATAAAGAGAAAAATATTATTTAAAAGCAAAGTATTACTTTCTCTCAATTATTACTTGCTCTTCCGTAGAAAAAATTGTCAATAAAAAAGATCTGAGCTATGAATGTATGGATAATTTTCGCTAACTTGAAAATGTATTTTTTATTATTCTGTGCCTCACTTTTAAGACCTAAAACAGAAAGGGCCAGTAACTAATTTTGCATTTTATCGCACATACACAGTAGACTGTTTTTCGACTAAGAGAAGGCGGCAAGGGGAAAGATAAGAAATAGTATTACGTTACATGCCATATTAAAAAAAACATTAATTGTATTAGTAGAATCGTTTTTCGAAATGATAAACATTTTTTTAATATTGTTAAATATGGTCTTACTTCTACAATCCTCTGCTATAATATACACTGATCATGAATAGTAACGCACCACCAAAAATTTGCTCATGATGTTAGTATTAGTGCTTTTGATGTTATTTATTATCTGAACCTGTCTGTGGTCCGATTTAAATGACTTTTTTTGCATTGCAGGTTCATGCCTCAAGAATGTCATTGTAGTGGTAATTTTTAGTAAAAAGTTCATTTTATTTTATATTTTATGTCATAGCGATTTGAGGTTCAGAGATTTTATCTATTTTATGCTTAACATGTTATGACATTGTTATAAATACTCCTGAAATGCAAAAATAAGTTAATCCAAACGGACCACAGGTCCAAAAATAAATAACATCAAAGTTATAGCAAATTGCTGGTGCTGCGTTGATTTTGTTGGTCAGTTAATTTTTATATTGTTTAGCTAGCTTAATTATGTAGTTAGTAAAAACATTTTTAAGGATAAGTTGTTTTATGTACCAGATATGGCACAAAGTTCTCTTACCTTCCTGTCATCTCTTAGTCTAAATATTTGGTTACACGTTCCAAAATCATGTATATTTAAGTTTAAAGAATATTTTGGAGCGTGTAAAATAAAAACTCTTGTTGGTAAATGGATTGTATATTATTATTTTGTGGATTAGTGTAAAATAAAAAAATATTGTACATGCCTAAAACTATGTTTTATTTCTTAACATGTTTTTGTCTTACTTTTTACATGAGGTAAAATCTTGATATTCACCATTTTGGATTTCGGTCATGTTGTTCTCTGGACAAAGTTTTACTGCTTGCCTAAAATTATGAACTTAACCTGAATGTAAATAAATCATATATTAGCTGCTTATATGAAATAAGTTGAGTAGATTTGGTAATTGTTTAACGAGAAAGAGCGAAGACGCCCAGTACCAAAAATACACCGATTTTGCAATATTTCATTTTATAAAAGTTTTTCCATTAATGATTATTGTCAATGATCAGAGATGGCTCCATTGGGCCTAAACCCCATCGGGCCTAAAGTTCAACTGGCCTAAACCCGAGTGTAATGGGCTGGCGTTCGGTTAAGCTCGTATGGCATAATCCGTTTTACACCCATTTGGCCTAAATCTTGACGTGCAGCAAACTATTTTGCAACGAATACTAATTAATACAGGCTATTTTGGATTTTGGGGTTAGAATGGCTGAACAGCTGATCGTAGACGAAATTTCAAATTATCGTCGTCCCATAAAAGAGTGTGTACTAATTTATTTGCACCTTTCTCAGTATGTTATGGATAATTAGTTGTTTTTCTTATTTTGTTTAATTAGCTTACGTTTTAAGAATAGTTTTTAGTGGTTTAATTAATGGTGAATAATATTAACTGTTTTATTGATTTTTTTGGGATAAAACGAAGAGGTCAGGTCTATTTGTAGTGCGTTTTTACTTCATTTTCATCAGTTTCCGAGTACCTAATATTTTGTTACTTTAAAATTGCATTTAAGTACTTGACTATAAGTGTTTTTAGAGGTTGAACTTATTAAATAGGTAATCAAAAACTAAACTTTAGCAGTTAATACTTATGTCATACAGGACACACCTGTGGAAGAACTAAAAGAAACTGCTATTATTAGTTATTTCACTTATTTCCAGGAGAAAATGGCCGAACAATTCTAATATTTTCTAGCATCTTATGCAACTGGATACTTTGGAAAATTGTTGCCACAGTACTAACTCCGAAGAACTTTTACTGTCAGCGCACCTCATATCGTACGGTTTTATAATGGGTAGTTCTTTGCTTTTTAGGTGTGAAATGATCTAGAATTGTAATTATAATTTGTGTGATAATTTAAAAAATACAAGACACTTCTTTTTGCTTTCCTGCTCTTTCATACATCATGTAAAAATCATGTTTGTCAAGAAATCCTAACCTAACAAAATTTTAAAATAGGCGGGAGATTTAAAATGCTTATATTACCATTTTGAAAAATGCTCGTAATTCTTAATTTTTAACTGCTACAGCAGCTATTTTGCTGCTTTAGCGGTTGCTAGACATCCATTTTACCTTTGTATAACTTTATATCAATTTTGAAATACCCGGTTTTATCCGCATGACAATTTTACCCGCATAACAGTTAAAAAACGATTTTCGGGTACCTAACTACCCGCAAATCGGCAACACTGAATCATTGACTTCTTTTACTAAACAGTTATTTTTACTACTGTTCTTTTTTATATAACTTATAATCCTCTCCTTGCTCCTAGCAACTTTTTAGTAGGCCTTCAAACATGGATTTATTAAGAATCCGTGCCTTCAAAGGTGTCCTACTACCCATAGGCAGCCACCTACATAAAGACATGTAACAACGGTTGCCTGTGCGTAGTACTAAAATATCACTAAACATTTAAAATAAAAAATTTCAAATACAACAATGTGCATTATTTATTATTTGAATTTAGCACTGCTTTTCAGGCGTGACCCGTAAAACTTTAAAGTTGTATATCTCTGTTCTACTTATGAGACCCATGGCAAGGTCAGGTTTGTTAACAGTCCTACTAGGAATATTTTGGTAAAAATTTTTTTTTGTAATTTACGATAAAAGTTGAATTTTTGAATTAACCCACCTTATGAATTAACACGCTTAGCTATTTTACTTCTTATTTTTTCTAAACAAATTGTAGGTACATCATTTTGTCGACAATTTTTAAATTTTAAGAGAAAAATATTTGATTTGAAAATTGAATTGAAAATTATTGAAGTTAGTGTAATTTTCTTTGTATGCTTTGTAATTGTAATACTGTTGTAATCACAACACACAAATGAGATCTCAAACAAATAATAGGTCACTTCAGATCTTTAAAAAGACGCTGATCCTGTATTATTCGTTGACGCTGCGATGCTAGGGAAGCTGCTTGAGACAAATCTAACCAGCAACTAATCCGAAATAAAATTTGGCGCAAATATCCGAGAATAAAATAATCAGTATCACTTGCCAGTCTTGCCACTGCGTCACTACATACTAAATCGAATAATTGTTTCCCTACAACACTTACACGAGTACAATAAAGAAAGTATGCGTATTCCATCCTTGTTTGTCAACTTCTCGAGTGTTAGGCCAATTGCAGAAACGAAGATCTCCGATTCGATACGAAGTGAGCTTCGGGATTAGGCCAGATGAACTTTAGGCCATTTGTGGCTATCCCAATGATCAAATTATATAAACATAGAAATGTGATAAAAAAATATACCCGTAATTCATGCCAAATCATAATAATTCATCATAATTTAACTGTGTACGAGTAGCATTTTGCCATTAGGTAAACATAACTGTTATGGTATGATTCACCGTTTATAAAAAAGTAATAGACATAAATTCACAACAAACAGCTAAAGATTCACTAGCTATTTCAGAACATCCGGAGAAAATTTCATTTATTACATTAGAGTACTAGTAGTCTTTTGCGAGGCTTAAATAAATGTACGTTGAAATATCAAAAGAAACATTTATTACAAATAATGAAGTATGACTTATTAACGAGTGATACTACTTCTATTATATAAATTGTATTCCAACTATTTAGATAGTTGGTAAGGGTTCGTACATACCAGTTTTTCGTATTACTGTTTAAACTTTTTATAGTCACTTTCTCAACATAAATAGGTGGCGTACAATGTAAAATACAAAAATCTGTAGATCTTTCCTTCCATCCCACTTTAGCCATGATAATTTTGCTCATTTCTGGAACTCCGGCATAAAATACAAAACTATTATCATCTCCTGGTTTAAACTCCCTAAAAGTTTAACTGAGAATAATATTTTGTGCTTCTTAGTCTGCAAACTTAGTGTGCAGACCGGCCGGTGGCTCGGTGGGTAGCTCCGCAGAAATGCGAAGCGAACGAGTGAGTCCGCCGCACCTGGTTCGATTCTGGTGCTGTACCATAAAAAATTTCAGAAAGTACAGGTCTGGGTGTTTGTTCATCAGTATGAATGAAGAATGTGTATGGTGTATGGGCGCTGAATGAAGGAACGTGCTAGAGGACTTTTTCCTCAACCGAGGAGGTACCACCCCACACACCTCCTTAAAAGGCTGGTGAAGTGTCTTTATGGATGTTTCCAGCACTCGCAACATGTTTTTCAACTCTTAGAAAATGCCTTACTGTTCATTTACATTGTAAGTAAATACCCTAAATAATAATAAAATTATCTTAATATATTTCTTTGTTGGTGCGCCTTTATGACCTGGTACGGAGACTTGTTTAAGTACAGTCGACAGAGTCGTTCGTTAGTGTGGTTACGTCACCGATCATAGCGAAACTATATGATTGTGCTGGTAGTTTGTGTTTCAGTATTTTTTCTATGGAGTGAATTGGATTATTATCTTTAAAGTATGTACTTGCATGTGTTGTAAGAGAAAAAATATTTAATTTTGCTCATAACATTATTTATAATATTAATCTTATGTCTATGTATATTTGTCTTATAAAGTGTTAATTTTAACGTTTCAGTAGACTTATAAAAAAGGCGGTATTTTGCCGCGATAAGTCTTACTTAAAAGTATTTATTCTTCTTCTGTAATTACATTCTTAAAGAGTTTAGCTGCTACTACTTGTTATATTTTAAAATATTTGAATTTTTTCTAGTGATGCATGGCTTTAATAATGAAGACCTTTTTGAACTGTGGATGCACGAAGGAGACAAGATCAAAAATTTTTCACAATTCCTAATTATGCCATTAGAGAGATTGGAGAATATATAAATCCAAGCAATGAGCTAAAATTTAAAAAAAATCACCGTTTATGTCGCAATTTTCACAAAAGATGGCATCAATCACGTTGAATAAATGAACATTTTCAAAGGAAAAATTTTTCTCGGTTACAAACGTACTTTATAACCGAAACAGACGAACCTTTGTCATCCACCTTTTCCGGTCGGCCAAGCCTACCCTTTTCTGAAAAATTAAACTACTCAAAAAGGAGGGAAGCCTCGCAGTTATCCTACGAACAAGGGCATGAATCCTCTTTGGTGGTACAAGCTGCGTCTATGTCTGCGTGTTATCAGGGAAATTTGACGGAAGTTTTAAAACTCGTTGGTGTTAAACGGGAAAATATAATGCCCAGTGCTTCCGTAAAAAAATGTTACCAAAGGTGTCGATGGTACATTCCTCGAGATTATTTTTCAGTTTGAAATTTTATCACTGCGCTAGGGGGCTCGTCTCATAGGGTAGATAATAATAGTTAGGATTTAGGACGAAAAACATAAGACACCCTTGTTTTAATTAACAGTGATGATCGCACGCTAAAGATAAGTACCTGTACAAATAAAGATAATGCGAGTCCAAAACACAACTATCACTCAGGTAATATTGTCTCTTAGCTTTAAACAAATAAAAAATAGATTGTCCTGCGAACTTAGTCAGAAATTTGAACTTTTATTATTGTCGCTATGAATTGCACCCTCTAGCGGTCAAATTTAAAGCTTCCAAATAATTTCCAGAAACTTCTGATGACCACTTTAGTAGTACAAAAATGCCCGGAAGCTCTATGTATTATATTTGCTTTAATATCGCCGGTGATTAACTTTTATCAGGATACCCTGTGTGTTTTGAATACAAAAATTTTATGCAATTTTGTTGCAAGTTATCATTTTGTCACTACAAAAAATCAGCTCCTAGTAAGCATAGCGACTCGGTGTGTGAGTCGGCTTTGCGATACACAATCCACGGTACCTTAGTACTTAGGCTTGTTATCTTCGTGGGTTTGTACGAATATAAAAAAAATTCTGCAGTTACACAAGAACATCAACCGTAAAGGTTTAAATCAAAGTGTTTTTTTGCTAAGAATTTTTTTACTAGAAGCAAACAAAATCTTCCAAATAAATTGTTGTTCTTCTAATTAATTAGTTCTGAGCTCTTGAGCAGAAATTATGTAATATGTGCCAAAGGTTACTACTGTTGATTTACGCACAAAACACAATTTGGGATTTCAAAGGTCTCCCAGGGTTAAGACCAGCCCCCAGTTTCTACTGGCCTCTTCCCAAAGGGATGGGAGTTCTATTCCTTACCTCTAGGATAACTTTTTACATAATGTGTTGTGATATATTACTTAGAGTTAGTGGTGTATCTGTAGTATTTGTACATATGCGCGCGCCTGTGCGCGCATAGGAGATCTTTGTAAATGTAATGTAAATATGTATGCAAATAAATGTCTTAAAATAAAAGTATCCGTAAACGTGAAGTCATATTTACATGAGTTTTGAAACGGCTTAATCTCATTTAATAATAAAGATAAGAAATGAGTAAAAAATAAAAATGTTAAGGAAACATGAGACTAGCTGTGTTGCTTTCTAGTCAGCCTCTTTTTAAATTTATACGCTATTAAAAAGGTATTTTCATTTCTCATACCAACAATAAATAGACACCGCGTTATTTAAACTTTCATTTCATATTTGTCAGGCAATTTCATTTGGTTACTCTACGGAATAAACAAAGGTAGAAAACTATACAACTATTTAATATTATGCATCTCTAATGTAGATAATTTATTCATCGAATTATAAACAGTTATGGTCAAATAAGTTGCAAATCTACAAGCAAGTTAACGGAGTTTCTTAAGGATTTATAACTCAGACTGTAGTAGTAAATTACAAATTAATTACCTTGGTTCCAGCATTGAGGAGGTCGTGATGTAATGTCGTTTGTCTATTAGTATAAATTCAAAAATACCAAAATTACTGGATCTGTCGTTTCCGACCTGGATTGTTACCTTGTATTGATACACTGCAACACAACATAATTTATTAAAAATATTATTTAATAATATTATTCTCAAGTTGCTTATTAAGTAAAAAAAATAAAACAAAAATATGTGAAACAGAATTTAAAAACCAAATTATCTCAAAAAAACGATAATATCATATTTTGAGTGGTAAATTTATTTTTTTATTTTTTAAAGAATAATTTATTAATATGAAAAAGTATCCCGATAATCTAATTAGACACAAAAAAGGCCGAGGGCCGTTTACTTTTTTTTTCACTGAAAATAGTTATATTAGTCAAAATATTTTTAATATCTTAGGGTTCTTCAACAAAAAAGGGAAAATGATCATTAAAGTTTAAAAATTATACTAAAAATATCATTTTATGTACACGTACAGCAGTAAGGCCTCTTTGATCCAGTTTGCAAAAAGTATGACCCTGTATTACTTGTTGGATAGGTTACTAGACCAAATGTCCTGCAGTTGTCTCCACAGTTGGTACATTTTCCCTAGAAGTTTGTTTTCAATATCATATACAGAGTGTCCCATTTAACATAAAAATATCTAAATAACTTATTTATATTGTGTCTTGTGATTCACTTTCGGACACATCATACAGGGTATCCAGGAATGAATTTTTCTTTTTGAAGAGTACTTAAAGATTTTCTTGAAGTTTTAAAAATAATTTAATAAGGCAAAAATACACAGAATATATGCGGATTCTCTGTTTTAAAAATTATGTTGTCGAGGTGCCTTCAATTTCGGTCAGAACACTCTTGCAATGCCGTCTTTGATTGGTCAAAAACTGGTATTCCATTAATTTCTTGCCGTATTATTTATTTTAATTTTTACAAAGTGATGGGTCTAGTAACATAAACATTACTTTTAAGGTATCCCCATAAAAGCAGTCCAGTGGGGTGAGGTCGGGAGACCTAGCCGGGCACTTTAGATCCCCAAAGCGGGGATGCCAAAAAGGTGAAAATGCGCCTCGTCACTGAACAGAATATTGTTAATTCGATCGTTTACAAAAAAAATAGTCTGTCGTTGTTTCAGCGAAAGAATAACGATTTATAAATTCATTTGGGTTCAATTACTGCACTATTTGGATCTTGTATGTGTGAAACTTCAAATCCCTCCTTAATATTGTGTGCACAGATGATTTTTGCATTTGCAAAGCTTGTAATGCTTTAATAATTGATCCTCTTGAATTTAGAATAATCGCGGCATTCATAGCCTGAACATTCTCAAGAGCAGTTGCAGTTTTTGGACAACCACGGGGTTCGATATTTATAGCTGACGGTGTGTCTCTAAAGCTTTGCACCCACGATTTTACCAAATTTTTACTTGGGGCGTCCTCTACACGCCTAATATTGAAGTGAGCACAAATTTTCGCATTGTAACTCCATAAGAATGGTTACTCTTGGAGTATGCCTCAGTAATGAACCCGCGACGCACACCTGACCAGCGCTCCATTTTCACTAAATAGTCCGCATCAATCCACAATCGAACGCCGCTAACCCCACCCCGTTACGCTACATGGTTGCCAAGTTATTTGAGTTTAAAAAGAGAAATCCATTCCTAGACACAATACCAGATAACTATTTATTCGTTGATAAAATTGATATTATTATTGAAAAAATAAGTCTGATGCTTTTTTATGAAAAGTTTATCCCTGTGTCCATTACTTAACCAAGCAAGCATAATATGGTGTACAAGCGATTTGATGACAGTAAAATGGTTACAGAGTGGACCTACTTAGAGTCGTTACACACTAGGATTCCGGAATCGCATTCCGGAATCCGATTCTAGATGCGCACCTCTGACGAACGTATACTTAAATGGGACCTTTTCACACTGCCATTCTGAAGAATTTGCCATGGATTCCACCGGCGACATGAATGCGGCGGCATTCACAAACGCGACCGGAATCCGATACAGATTCGGCCAGCGAAGGCAATTCCTGTTGAAAACTATGTATTTATAAGAACGTTCACACTGCGATTCTTTTTCGTGCATTTCGAATGCAGGGGAGTCATACGGTCTATGGCGTTGGTGCTAGTTGAATATTTAGTTTGGAAGGATACGAAAGGGTATAATAGACGCAATAAATACCAAAGATTTTATCACCCATATAGCTAGCTATATGGAATGCCGCACGCTTTTCATGGCTGCCAAAAGTAAACTGTGTGTTTGCCAGAATCGGATTCCGAAATGCAATTCCCCAATTCCAGTATGAAACGACTCTTAATGTATCCGAAATAGCTAATAAACTAAATTTATTTTAAAAAGCCCGTATTTATAAAACATATTATACTATCATAACTCAAATGACTTTGCTCCTACCTGTTTAAATTCCGAATAATTTCCACACTTAATTCCTAAAAATGTACATTCCTCTACTTCCAAGGATTCAATAAAATATTTATACGCCCTTTTATGGTTGCAACCTGGCAACGCTTCCCCTTCGCTCAGCGTATCCCTAGTAACCGAGAGCAAATCGTATGTATTTTGATCCGGTGGACATCCTGGTTGAAGATCTTCGTTGTTAATGAAAAAGTCAGTGTGTCCAAAAAGTTCTTTGGTTCCTTGGCTATTAGCTAAAAATATAAACTTGGTATCAGTTCACCACCCCTGCTGTATATTCTGTTAACTTACTTTCCACGACGTCAGTGTGTAAAACTTCGACATATTTTGCGTTTGTGTGATCGAGTCGCACTATCGCAGGCATTCCCTCGAATCGAGAACCACTTGGATCTAAACCTGAAATAATAATATTTGAAAGAAATTCTTTTGCCAGAAAGTCGACATTTACTTATTTAAAAAATCATTATTCAATAATTCTGTCGAATTTTTGGAAAGCCCGATTTTTAAGGAAAAGTTGAAAATAAAATTTGGCGACCAAATTTACCTATATCTAGGACCGGACTGCGTAAATACATTGTTCGCCGCTTTTATAATTCATCATGATACAAATTTTCAATATAAAAGAGCGATATTAGTCAATTTGAAACCCATATGTTTTTAAATTAAGTGTTCTTTTTTTAATGCAAATGACCAGACTTTGACAGTTTTTTTAATAAAATTTTCAATTTCATTAAAACTTTTAAAAAATTTAAATTAAAAATTATGTCAGATTACGTGTCAGATACGTATTAGTGATACTGAACAATTTAATTTGTTTAATTGCTGCTAAAATAACTTAATGTTGTTCAGCTTAATATTATTAATAAATGGTGGATATAGCGGACAAAAAATATATCTAGTGTGGTCTGCTCTTGCATTAAAGTATAGGGCATCCAAGAATTAATGGAAAACGCCGGGCCGGCCAGACAGTAAGCTTTCACCCTTGTTGCGGATCAGAAATAATCTTATTTATAATAATAAATAATATAATAATTTGTGTGTCTACAATAACTGATTTTATAGCAAATTGCCACGCAATAACAATGTGTGGGAAACCTAAATAGTTGTAATAAGCACGGAGTACTGCTCTTAAAATTCACCTTACCACTTATTTTACTGGTTCCGGTTACAGCGGAACCAACGTAACCTGCAATATGAGCGCCAACTCCGTGTCCAATCAAATGCATTTTTTCGGCACTTAATTCATGTTCCGCCTAAAAACCTTTTTTATTTTTAATATTTTCAAATATTCGCCTTAGTTAAAAACTTACTAACTTTTAGGAAAGCGATTAAACTGATTATCTCCAAAGCGACAACGCGCGCATTGGCAACTGCCTGGTCATAGGGAGGTTGAGCACCATCATGCCAATCCACAGAAATTATATTGCACTTTTTGGTTCTGGATTTTAAAACTTTTGATATGTGCTAGAATTAAACAAATTTTAAAAAAGCTTAAATGAAAGCCATTTTTAACGATTAAAAGAAAAAAATATTTGCCTATATTTTTTAGCAAAAGATCAATTATAAGTAAGAAAATATTTTCTGCTTACCTTTATCCAGCCTGCGTACCCACTACTGGTAAAATCGTGAATTAAAATAAAAAGAAAAGTGCCCTTTTTGTACCCTGCATTTACCGTCGAGTTTTCTTTTGTTGTGATGGACTCATAAAATATATCATTCTAAAAAATAATATTAGTCTATTTTAACCATAGACATTAATATATTAGGAACCCGCACAGCTTATTTCCTACACCAGCTGAATCCGTCCAATGCATGGGCGAAAAAGTGCGTTGTATGCATTTGGCGCCAGTCAGGTTTTTAAAAGTCTGTGGTGTAGAGGCACACAAGACGTCTAGCAAAAGTGGGCGGACGACAACTAAGCGATCAGAACTGGGCCGACGCCATTTGCATTTTGCACTTCTAGGAGAAAATGAAGTAGTGTTTATTTGTGACGTTTTAATACTATTTAGAGATTTATTCGTTGAATGACAATTTTTTAGTGTTGACGTTTAGTTATTTTTGTGGACAATGGCCGATCAACTTAAAGTGTATTTGCTTTATATTAAGTATTGAAGTATGTTGAAAATATTTTAAAACCAAATTCAATTTCTGATAGTAGTATCATGCCAATCATTTGAAAATATTTTCCTAATACATGATTTAACAAAAACTTACTGAAACTTTACTGTTTACTGCTATTGGTTTATTCCATGTTACATAAAAGTAGGCCGAAACAACTTCATTTAATATATAAACTAGCTTTTGCCCGCGGTTTCTCTCGCGTTATAACAATTTTACTCCATTACCAACTGTGAACTCCCATTTTACCACCTTAGGTCTTGATTAATTACAAACAGAAAAAAAAACACTAGGACCATGTAATATTCTTTCTCCATAGAAAGCTTGAAACCCTATGTCACCCCCTTAGAGGTTGAATGTTGAAAAACCCTTCCTTAGTGGATGCCTAAGTTATATAAGAAACCTTTGTGCAAAATTGTAACTTTCTAAATAGTTTAGTTAGTAACTCATACTGATTTTCTTACAGAAAAAGTGTGGGTAACTGGTAAATTCTTTGATTAACAATGCAACAGCAACACAAAGCTTTGAAAAAAAATATGTTGTAATTATTGAAAGTTTTTTTTATTAGTAGCATTTACTTTAAAAAAAAATTACCGGTAGTCGAAAATTAATTTCTAATTAACAAGATTGGTCGACGAATTGAGTCTAGTCATGTTTTAAATAAGAAGGAATAGGAACTAAAGATGAGCAGACGTTTTTATAAAAATGACTTTTTCTTTCAAATATAGAAATAAAAAGTTTTTCTTCTCCCGAACTCTATCCGTGGACACACTGTATATATAATAGCATTGTAAAAACATTCACTTTGAAATATAATATATTAATATAAAAAAGTCGATACCTATCGACAAAATACAAAAGTTGATCTTTTGCTTTTATTGACCTGCATCCAACCATTCTAAACCATCATAGGTATATGATTTATATTTATAAAACGATTATTTTCAATAAAGAAAATAGCATGTTTCTTAACCTCTGTCCAAAATAAAGATTAGTCCTTTAGTTCTTTTTTATTACCATAAATGCTTTGTTTTTTAAATCTAGGATATTACTTACGCTATTCGCTGTAGTCCTATTTTTTCTAATAAGAATAAAATTGGTTTTAATAATGTTTCTATCCAACGGTTTGAGGTTAACGGGTCGAAATTGTTTGTGATACCATTGATCATCGGTTTTAATGCAGCCCAGTTCATCATAACACTTAGTGAAAGTTTCTATAATAAGAAAGAAAAAATAGCACAGTGCTTAAACTTTAAAATCTTTTATGTACCTCCAGCTTCAATATTTTTTTCGGTGGGTGTAAGAGTGGTATATTCTGGTTCCGTTTCTTTTTTTTCTTGTTCGGCAATAATTTCAAATTTCAGTATTAGAAATAATAAGATAATTAGTTGTTGCATTAGATTCGGGTAAAATTTTGACATCGCATAGTAACATGACACTGACATAGAAATATGCCATTGCTTCGGACATGCGGATATGTAGAAAGTATAACAAATCGTTATGTCAAATCAACTGACAGCTGAGCATATCTGAGGTTAGTTGTTTCTTTCAGTTTGTTATGATAATATTTAAATAAACTGAGGACCCAACAAAAATGCTAACCCGTTACCAATACACCTTTTAGAGCTGATCTAATTTTTTAAATAACGAAAATTTAAAAAAAAAGTCCACTCAAGCATGGGATCGAACTCACGACCTCTCGATCCAAAAGCCAATACTGTACCTCTGGACCACGTTACCAATGCAAGAAAGCAGGTAAACAAGTTATATAATTCAGCTGTCGGTTGATTTGAGAACGATTTGTTATACTTTCTACGTATTCGCATTTTTGCTTTAGAAGCATTTTAAGCGCGAACTACAAGCTTCCGATTTCCGCAAATTCGAGGAGAGATTTCCTTAGTTTCTGGATAGATGCTTATAGTCGGCGTCCAAAAATCAAACTATTCTTCTTGGTTGCATCCGTCTGGGATTGAAAGGAAATTTCTTTTCAGATTTCCGGAAACCGGATTCTCTTATTCTGAGTCTTGTAATACAGTTTTGGCCGTTGTTGAATGTCATCTATACCAACTTCCTTCGAAGAGGGTTCAATGATCGGAACCAACTTCTGATAAAGTATAGATACAAAAGATCAATTCTAATGTGCATTTTTTAAATTCTACCTACACCAACAATCTAAGAAAAGCTCGTCTTGGGAAGGGAGGTGACTATGCCCTCTTCTGCAGTTTCTTGCAGCGCAAGTGCCCCTAAATCATTGTTAAGGGCTTTTCTTAAATGTTGGCAAAATTCCAACAATAAAAGATATATTTTACTTTTAGGATATTTATTGTGGATAAATTATAATATGTACACAGTAACATGTATTTGGTGAAGAAAGGTCTATCAATATGGTAGTTCGCATTGAGCCGGCATTTCGAAAGGCAACTTAAAAAGTGTTTAACACGCCTTGGACCGTAGGCATACGTCTGGAGATAAAGCGAATTCTACACAATATTTTTTTAGCTGCGGAATTGTATCAAAAGCCAAGTTTGGGAACATAATGTACTGAAAACCTCACTGTAGCTGGTACAAGAAGATCTATGGATAAAAGTTGACTCATTGGCAGGACACTGCTTTCTTTAAGAGTACTTCTGTATTATGAAAAACAGCGTAGATTTCGAGGGTTTTTCGATCTGTTTTCCATATTCTTGGCGATTATCTTTTGTGTACAGATTTTTTTCGGATACCTAGTATATGGAACCTATAGCTTATAGCTGTACGATACTTATTCAGAGGTTGTACTAGGCACTATACTGCACGATGGCTTGCCATTGCTTTTCAGGAGGTGCCGACCAAATAACTTAAAAAATGTTTAAGACGCCTTGGACCATAGGCATACGTCTGGAGATACACAATATTTTTTTTTAGTGGCGGAATTGTATCAAAAGCTAAGTTTAGGAACATAATGTACTGATAACCTCACAGCAGCTGGTCCAAGGAGATCTATGGATAAAAGTTGACTCATTGGCAGGACACTGCTTTCTTTAAGAGTACTTCTGTATTATGAAAAACAGCGTAGATTTCGAGGGTTTTTCGATCTGTTTTCCATATTCTTGGCGATTATCTTTTGTGCCAAACTCATATTATTTAAGCATAGGCTACCTCCTGCACATACCAGTGGTGTACAGATTTTTTTCGGATACCTAGTATATGGAACCTATAGTTTATAGCTGTACGGTACTTATTCAGAGGTTGTACTAGGCACTATACTGCATGATGGCTTGCCATTGCTTTTCAGGAGGTGCCGACCAAATAATTAAGAACTGGAAGCCGATCCAAAGATACAATCTGCAGACTTTGCTAACAGTAGTCTAATATACCACCACTGCTTTGTGTCATACAAACTAAGCAATTGCTTAGCATCATTGCCGTCTAGATGTGCTGACGCAAAAGTGTCACAGGTCAGCACATCTAGACGGCAATGCTTAGCAATTATGATTTAGATTAATAAAAATTAAAGACGAAAGGTATTCTCCTAAGATCATTATATTTTGTCAACAATAAATCGATTTTTAAAATTAGCTAAAATTTACAAATTTTTCACCGAGTAGCCTAAGATCATTTACAATTTGTACATATGTTTAAGTAAGTTTGTAGATCGTTATTAATTATATCAGACAACAAAAATCTGGTAAGTGCTCTGTCTTATTTTCCTTAATAATTCCATTAAGCACACAATAGGAATTCAAATAATGTTACCAGATTTTTTTTTCGGATTTTTTGTAGACTCCCGCACGAAAATGAGGTTTGAAATGTCTTGTTTCCTTTTACAAAGAAAAAACTTAAAATACCTAGTAGGTAATAATAACTATAATTACCGAGTTTCGTTTTTCCTTTTGAACTCAGGTCTTACATTATGTGACTTTAAGGCAAATAAAAGAGAACTTTTAAATATCGGTGGTTTTAAAATATTTTTCTTTATTATTATTTTCCAAAGATTACGTTATTTAAACTTATTATAAGAATACCTTAGATGATAATAGTTTGGCAAATAGATGAAAAGATTCATTAGATTAAATGGAAAGGCATTTTCCTATGTTCAAATGTGGAAAATTGTAAAAAAATAAACAAATAAAATTACTCTGTTTGTCAATATAATGCAGATTTAATAAAAAAATTTAACGCCTTTTTTCATAATTTTATCTGCGGTTGCATGTATTTTTAATGTTCTGAATTTTTATTCCATAAGCAAGATATTTGTTTTTAGATTCACTAAACAGTACATTAATTTAGAGAGTTTAATAAAATTGTTTTTTTTACGTTAACAATAATAAAGGTTTTAGCTCTTTTAGTTGTCGTTATCTGCAGTGGCAGAATTTCCAATATAACGCGTATGTGTTTACACGCTAGATTTTACTTTAAATGGTTAAAACTTTAAATTTTTAAAATTTCTATCATCACATTTTATAAAAAGAAAGGCGACAAACTGTCATTAGAAGATCAAATTAAATTATATTTTAGTTACTAGAAATTTAATAGATCAAAATATGATTTACTACCAACTCTATTTCCTTTGGTAAATAGTGTATTTATTTGTTCAAATTTGAATGATGATGTGACGAAGGTCAACCAAAATAATATGTGTAAAATAAAAGTAATTTTGTTAAGTAATGTGAAGAAGTTAGAAGCCAAGATACTAAATAAAGGACCATATGAGATTTTAATAGTAAAGTGTATACAAAACCAAGTAAATAGAATGGCATCATGGCAATTAAACATTCTAAAGGCTATTAGTAAAATAACGCAGCTATCTATGTAAAGTTTACAGTGTCTTGAACTTGGACTTGTTTTCAGACTTGTACACTTTTATGCGTTTGGAAGTGAAGCAATTCTAAAATGGCGATGTCAATTTGAAACGAATTTTTAAAGCAACGTCATTTTTTATTGGAAAAAATTAAGAAAAAATTGGTCCACTACCAAAAAGTGTACCAATGTGCACATGATTATAAAATGAGATCAAATAATATAATCATTTCAACCATACAAAATAATACCAACCAACCTTTCGAAAAACAACAAGAAATATTTTTTGAATTTTCTACTATACAGTGTGTCCGCAAGTCAGTATGGGTAAATATATTTGCTATTAGTAAAAAGAGAGACATCAAATTTTAGGTGTATTTTATTGGCTAATAAATTTACTTTTTTATGTAATATAACTTTTTAAACCCCCTTGGTGCTAGGGAGTTGAGTTCAAAAATTTTAAATGCAATCCTATGATGCGTGGGGGCTCATTTTAAAGTTCTTCAAAAAAGAGATATTTTAACCCGAACCCGAGGTCCCTGTCTTAATTCGTTTTTAAATGGCAAGCCTGTAAATATTAAATATCCTGAAAAATAAATTAAAATTATTTTAAAAGTTATTGAGAATGACCACCATGAACTTCTGGCAGTAAGAAAGTCGATTTTGGAACTGTGCCAAGAAGAAATAACACCTGCCATTCTGGAAAACGTGAGATGTAAGTTTCAAAATCGACTTTGTTACTGCCAAGAAATTGATGATGGTTATTTTAAACAACTTTTAAAGTAATAAGAGAAATAAAGGTAATAAAATTTTTAGTTTTCTTTTCACAATTTTTAATTCTTAAAGGCATGCCATTTAAAAACGAAATAAAATACGGACCTTGAGTTTGCGGAAAAGGTTTTTTTTTAAATACCTTTAAAATCAGGTACCACATGGCATAGGGTGGCATTTAAATTTTTTTACCTCAACTCCCTAGCGTCACCCCTTAAGGGGGTTGAAACAGTTAAATTACATAAAAAGGTAGATATATTAACCAGTAAGACATACCTAAATTTTTGTGTCTCTATCTTAACTAATAGCAAAAATATTGCCTGTACTTACTAAAACTTTTCGGGCGCCCTGTATATTCTAAAGGACCATTTTAACTATTAAAAGAACCAAAGTCGGCTATTGTTTCCAATTAAAGCAAAATAAAGTAAATTATTCAATATTAATGTATGTGCCCTCCTTTTGTAGTGTGCGCCACTAGGGATTACAATCCCGAAATCTCGGAATTCCGCAATTCCGGGATCCCGGGGTTTCCCCATGTTATTCCATCATATTTGCCGATTCACCCCGGGAAATGAAAATATAATCCCAGGATTCAAAAGAAACATCGTGCCTTCCAAAATTGCCAATAAAATAAATGTATTATTAAGTAAAGATAGTCAAAAATTCGTCGACTTATAAATGTTTTGTTCTCCGGTAAAGCACCGAATCCGTATCCTTAATATTAGTTTTATCATTGATCATTGGTGACATTTTTGACAAGATTGGGCTTCCAAATATATTGATATAAATTAAAACACATAACTTCTAGTATGGTTAATGGAAGCTATATCGGTGGGATTTCTTAGAATGTAAGTTCTGAAATAAAATGGCGGTAGTTTAAAAGTTGTTATATCGGCGCACATATTTATTAATTAAATTTATTTAATGGAAAAAGTAATTTTAAATTTTCTGTGGAGAAGCTTACAGTAGGTAGAAAAGTGGTTAGACTTTACTCTTAGTGTTCAATATTCTATTTTAAGGATCCTGCATTTTACCTTGTAAATCTGAACGAGTCATAAAATATCGAACTCGTTTTAGTGATGACAGTATCAATGGAGTGTGTGCGCTGTGCCGAGGTAATAAATATTTACTCCTTATGATCCAATTCCGTAATTAATCCGGGATCCCAGGTTCATTTAAGTAGATCCCGAAAATCCAGGGATCAATTGCTTCGGGATTGTAATCTCTGGTGGCCACCCTTACTTACACACTTCACAATGCTGAACAGTTTTTTAAATTTTATTAGTACTTCTTGGACTTAAGGAGAAACATACCTCTTGGCAAAATTATTACAGTAGTGTTTTACATACACAGTATTTAAATGCTTAAATTTTTTAGTAATCCATAAAGCTGGCAATAAAAATATTTAAGATTACAATAAATTTCTCATAAAAATATTTAAACGAAACAGTTGTTGTGTCAACATGGCGTTAAAAAAATTGTCTAATGCAGCGTTTTCAGACTAGAGTTTTAAATATAAGCGGCTTATTCTAAAGTTACTACACTATTATCGCATCACTAGAAATTTTCAAAAATTTTAATGTTATATTCCTTCTAAATTTAGTGTCCGATTTAAACGATTTTTCTGCATTTTATTCGTTCATTCTTTAAAAATATTACTGTATTCGTAATTTTGGTTAGAAAGCTAGTTGGCATTGTATACCGGGTGTAACAAACATATTGTGTTTTTCCCCAAAATTCGCAACACCCTGTAGAAAATCCTAGCATTTATAAAATACTGTATTTAAAACCTAACTTGAGCCTCTTATTTTCTTAAAATTTTGTTTTTTGGCTCCCTTAGTTATGTTTGATAATAAAAAAGTATGGACTTTTATAACTTAGCATAGTATCTTAAGAAATAACTTCTGAAGAAAATTATTAGACTACAAATAATTAACAATTACAACACAAATTACATAAAAAAAATTAAAATAGGCATTATTAGCGTAGCACCTTTACCCCTAATAATCGCCGCACATCGGCAAGGCATAGTCGAAATTAAATTTACTATTTGGTTTTGATCAATATCATTTCATATTTCAACAACTATCGTTTCTGTCTTGCATGATTGCAGGAGGAGGCTGATGTTATTTTAATTTTCTACCAATTATGTCCCACAAATGCTCGATCGGGTTAAGATCTGGAATGTGCGGTGACCAATTCAGAGTCAAAAAGTTATTGCCGATATAAGAAGCGAACTGGACAGCGTGCTCAGATGAAATGTCATAAATATACCTGTAGCTATTTAAAGAATGTCCACGTGAAGGACGCTGTTGAGGAAATTTCTTCTCCCAGACCATAATGATAATAACGACACAATACTTCACGTAGCGCGAATTGTAACTGAATATTTACACTAGGTAAACAATCAGACTTTGAATTGGCCACCGCACAGTGCGGATCTTAACCCGATCGAACATTTAAGGGACGTTATTGGCAGAAAATTAAGATAGCGTCAGCCTCCTCCTGCAACCTTGCAAGACATAGAAACGATAGTTGTGTAAATTTGAAATGATACCGATCAAAACCAAACATCAAATTCGATTTCGAGTATATGCCTCGCCGATATGTAATGGTTTTTAGAACTATTGTTAGTTTAATACTGTTTTTACAAAGCTACTTCTTGTGATATTCTAATAAAACATGCTGAGTTATAAAAGTCCCTACTTCTGTTATTATCAAACAGAACAAAGTGAACGAAAAAAAAAATTAGGAAAACATGAGACTTAAGTTAGATTGTCAATGCAATATTTTAAGAATGCTAAACTATTCCGCAGGGTGTTGTGAATTTTGTAAAAAACACAATGTATTTGTTACACCCGGTATACAATGACAATTAACTTTCTAACAAAAATTACGACTGCAGTAATATTCTTAAAGAATGAGCCTTTAATATGCAAAAAAAATTATTCAAATCGGACAATTGGTTTAGAAGAAATATAACATCACAATTGATGCAATTCCAGATGGTGCGTGAATATTGCTGGTCAGTGTATAATTGTATAATATGTAGAACCAACAGAAATTCGTTTTTCTAAATTTTTTCAATTTTAAACCGATAAATTTTACATAAATTTATTGTAGCTCTATCACAAAAGATGAACAAACATCTGTTACCTGCACATATTCTACCATGTTATGTTCATTTTGCCCAGAGGTTTATTGAAAAGCAAAACTATTTTACAATACTTTGTTTTTTCTTGTGGAGAAAATGTTCTCAATTTTATAATATCGTCATTGTTCAAATATTTAGATATTGTTAGGCCGCCAAAAGCAAGTAGCTTTCTTTCCAAAGAGACAGAACTACAACTCTTTATGGACCAAGTGTCAGCCTTACGCAGACATATGATAAGTAGGCTTTTAAATGTTAATTTTTTTAAAAATAATCTACTTTCTCTGCTATTTTATTGACAAAATTAATACATGTACACGCCCAGGAAAATAGTTACATGCTTCCAACGGCCTGGCCGTAGTTAATTCCTATGTAATAACTTTAAATATATGTCTATATAATTTTAATAAACTTTAAAATATCAACAACAGTGGAATAAAATCGAGTATTTCCTAAAATCTATGAAATAGACGGAGAAAAATCCTTAAATTGACTCACAGTATCATGGACTTAGAACCAAAAATTTTACATAACTTTAAAAACAATCATAACATCATTCCCGACTATAGGTTACTCCTATCAGTTGGACCCATCTTTTCACATGCCTTTACAGAAAGCAAAAAAAACAACAGTTATCAAGATTTAATTAAGTTTATATTAAAGAGAATTTGTAATTTGTAAAATAAGCCCTAGAAATGACGAAATTTTCTGTAGAGCAAAACAATAAAAATAATATAAGTCCACTTTTCAATTTTCAATTGATAATTCTTATATATATTTAAATTTCTACTTTGAAATTCTATTTAAAATGGTTAATATTGTTATGTATATCTTTACATTTTTTGTCTAATTATAGTTTAGTTATCATTAGAATGCATAAGACTTGGTTTCACCTTTCTCTCACAACAAATTCTAGATTTATTTTAATATGGCAGTACGTATTATTACTTTTTCAACTGCAACTTATTTTAGGAAAAGAAGAAATATAACTGAAATATAGAACTAGTCCAAGATAAAAGGCGGTGGGATTTTTCGATATCCCCCAATAGTAAGTTTATCTAGTAACACATAGTGGTCATTTTCTTAATATCACTCTACAATCTAAGGCCTTTTCAAAGTAGGTACCAATTATTTCTATCGACGACGATGTCTTAAGTCTACGAAATAACATCTACATTTCTTCGAGATATTCTTATATTTCTTTTTAACGACAGATGGTGTTGATGATCTAAAAACTTCGTAAAGAATGCAGAACGAAATATATCTTCAATAAGATATTAAAACTGCCACGTTTCCGGCTTCATAACGCTGCATAACTACCTAGCGTTCTTGACTAACTTCAAGTCGGATCAGTCGGTTCTTCTTTGTCCCTTATTGCTTTCAGAAGGTGACTTCTTAGTTCAGATTCCGAGCTTCTCCATAACTTTACTAAATCATCTTTGGATAAGCGATCAAGAGGTGATCTTCCTGAAATTAAGAAAAGTTTATGTTTGACTATTTATAAATATCATCTATATCAATCTAATTCGATAAGCAAGAAAAGATATAAGGAATATTTACATAAAAGTGGAAAAACAGTTAATGCAAGTGGGTTGCATGCTGCATTTAAACTCGATAAAATTCTATTGCTAAATATTTTTCTGGATTATAACATAGCATAGGTATAATATTGAATAAAAAGCGTCTAATTGTATGCTTATCACCGAATTCAAAAAATACAAGTTTCTAATGAAGAAAAACTACATTCTTTGTAAAATACCTTTAAATTTTAGTAGGAGACATTTGAATTCCGGATCTATTAGCAACTGAAAGAGTGTGATAACAGTATATTATATTAGACCGTGGGATAGCGACATGTTTTAGGTTCCGATTTTCTTGTCTGCCTTTCGGAGGATTCAAAAAGGTAGGTTTGTCGATGAAGAAAAGTAAGGTTTTGACCCTGGTCCGGTTGACGCCCAAACGAAAATTGAATTTTCATTTGTACAAAAACTGTGTGTTTTGGGGCAATTTTATATTGTCTGCCATGTGATTAAAAGAAATTCATTAGAAATAATATATGCAAAAAAAGTATACGGTTGGCAGAACTAAGAAAACGTGGAAAATGATTCGATTTTCTTACAAGTTCACCCGGATACTTTAACCATTTAGACACTTGCTAACCGTCTGCCATTTTTTACAAGATTTTTACAAGCTTTTATTTAACTTTACCAGTTAGTTTGTTGTATGTTTACGTCAAATATTGAAATCAAAATTTTGACTAGTTCTAATTAGGCAAGAGCTTTCAAATTTTGCACACGCCTATAAGTCCGGTGGCAATGCAATATAGTATACCTAATATTGTTCTATATTCAATACGGCGGAAGCCCCAAAATGGTGGATTGCCTCTTGCTTTCAAAATCCCCTTGATATGGATATCAATTGAAAGGTTTTGACGCGTAGATAAGCTATGTGACGTTATTTTAAACCCAATAAGGGGGACGCCACAAGATGGCGGATTACTTTTTTACAACCCCCTTGACATGGATATCAAATGAAAAGTGTTTGACGCGTAGAATACGATAATCTATGTGACGGCATTCTAAAACCAATATGGGGGACGCCACAAGATGGCGGATAACCTTTTTCTTTACAATCCCCTTGATATGGATATCAAATGAAAGGGTTTGGCGAGTAGAATACGATAAGCTATGCGATATCATTTTAAACCCAGTATGGTGGACGCCGCAAGATTGCGAACTACCTTTTTCTTTCCAATCCCCTTGATATGGGTGAATAGAAAATAAAAATACATACTTAGGTTCTTACAATTTCTGCCAAACAATTAATGCCTGTATGAACTTTTCGCGCGCTACAAGCTTTTAAGACAATAAATTTAACAAAGTACATTAGGTGTATCTGTTTCAGCGATAAATAATAAAAAAATATATTTTTTACTTAAGGATTTTTATGTAGTAGTTTTCAATGACTTTATCTTAATATACATGGTAGACAATATAAAATCGTGCCAACGCACAGTCCTCCCACGGTCTATATATTTTAGGTCGAACCAAAAGAGAACGCGCTTAGATTTGTTCATTAAAAGCGGCAGAATCACTCCTACTATTCAAGTTCTTGAAGCAATTTTTTATTTATTCTATAGGAAATAAATCGTTCCTAATTTGTTTATAAGAAACCTTATTCCAAAATTTTTCAAAACAATAAAAAAATATTTAATAACTTAAGTTGCTATTTTGCCTGACTTTAGGAAAAATCTTTCAGCCAGATTCTCCAATGCTAGTCCGGTCTAATTTGACAATCAAAAGTTTTAAACTGACAAGTGTAAGAATAAGACAACTAAGTTTTATTCTATGAACTTATTTCTGTTGTCGCAAATTTATCAGGAAAACGGCAATTTAAGTACGTACTTTCAACAATAATAGAATTAAATTCATTACAGTAACTCGTCCCAAGATGAAAATCATTTGGAAACCAAGTACATCGCTGAAATATCACAATAATTCATAAGTTTTTAATGACAAGGACAGGGCAAAAACCTGTCAAAACATAACTGATCAACTATAAGATCTTAATTTAAACCAGTACTAAATCTTAAACTTTCTTAGTGAATCTGGACGTTTATTTTTACTGACAACTACTGAAATTTTTCGATTTTCCTGACGGTTTTTAAATTGTCTGACATTCCCTGTTTTTCTTGTTTAACCTGACGCTGGGAACCTTACTATTTTGGTTAGATAAAATTCACACAATCATTCGGTAAAATATAGTTGAATCTAATTTGATTTAATGTTCAAAATAAAAAGGTTTTAACTACAATTTTTAAAAAATGGTCAACGAAGGTTATCTATTAAGTGCTAAAATACGTTAAAAAGCAAGTAAAGGAAATAAGAGCATATTTTAAGGAAAATATCAGAATTCTACATAATATAGAATGCTGGCAGCATAATTAGAAACCATGTTTAATAACTGTTTTGTTATCTAAAATGTTATACCAGCAAACAGTCCACCCTTTATACTTCACCAAAATGTTAAGGATTTCATTAAATTCTTAAAAAGCTTTCATTTAAAGTAGGTTTTGCGAACTCAAATGGTTCATATGACCCCTAGTGTTAATACTAATAATAATAATAACAAAGATGTTTATTTATGCCAATAAAACAATTACCAATATAAATATAAAATTGATAAAAGTAAAAAGAAATCCAAAAAATGACAGTAGTATACTAGTTGGCATAAATAGGTAGAATTTTGATTTATAAAAAATTATTCTTCCGATCCTACCCCTATCAAATAAATTTTTATATTGTTTTTGAAAGTTATATAGCTGAAGCCACTTATTTTAGAAGGAATATGACAGGACCAAAACCAAATTAGATGTCAGTTTCAGTAACACAATAAAAACAATTTTGTGGCAAAACCGCGGGTTGTCGCCGAGTTTATATGGCTCTAGATTTGCAACCGAGCGGTCGCGGGATCGTGTCCCGCTTCGACCATGAATGTTCTGTGATTGTATAAAAAAATTATATTGTGTTTATATGTACATATTTAATATAATGTTATAATACAAAAAGATTCTGACCATTTGGTTAAAAGCAGTGCCATAAAAAAGTGACAAAACGTCTATGGTGAACCAGAGAGTTTATAAATGGAAATACATTTTCGGGATTTGTTAGTAATATCTTTTATTTATCTTTAACTTTTTCTACGGTGAAATATAACTTTTAATTAAATATTATCATTTCCAAAAATACTGCCATCACTTTAGTGGAAGATTTTTAAGAAATTTAACATAGCAACGCATCCATTAATTTACTATTTCTAGTTTAACTTGTATTAAGTTTTGCTGGTGATTTAATTTTTATATCCCAAAAATCTCTCACTGATATAAAATGTATTTTTATAGAAGTGAATTAAGCTGCCTAGTACTGTACATCACTAGAGAAAATATGTTTTGGGGTTCATAAGGAAACAATTCAGGTACTACTTGTTACCATTAGGTTGGCTGTTTTAAGTCCTGAATAGCCAAATCTGAAAAATTTTAATCCATTTAGCAACAGAATAGCTAATATAGAATGTAAATCGCTGTAGAGTTGTATCAAATAATACAATACAATGCACCTTTAAATTTACACCTAACTAATAAAAAATATCCAAAACTTAATAATTTGCTGATTTAAAATAGGAATAGACTTATCCAGAAAAACGATACGACTTTTCCATAGAACTTTTAGTGACTTTAAAATATTTTCTAGTTATGCAGGTGTAATCGTTTAAATCTTTTAAGAGTGAGTTAACAACTAGTTTTATGTTTTGGCTAACACGGAAACTTCTACGAGTAGGTATAACGATTTTCATGAGGTTACTATTATGGAGATCGTTACAACTCCAACAGCAATTTAAGCTCAGTGTCACATTGTCGTCATGTTAGTAATATAGACGGCAATAGCACTGCAACGGCAGAACTAGTAAACGGATATTTATTTGATATTCCTAGATTTGTAAAAAAGTCTTTTAACAAATTACGAAATGCAGTTTTACGAGAGATATAATAGGTATGTCTAAATTTATATAGAATAGAACAGTTGCTCATAAAAATATTTTGCGCATCATAAATGATATCATTGTAACTGAACAATATCCTACGTGTCATATGCTACATGATTGTATCAGTAACTACATCCTGCATATCATAATCTTCAAAATTGTAAAACAAGAAAATATAAAAATGAAAAAGGTGTTAATACAGGTAAGAAATTTTAAATACAACTATTTTATATGCACCAATCCAATTAAATTGTTTATTTAAAGAAATACAACTTTAACTACTTTAGAACCATGTATAATTTAAAGTTAATTGCTTAAGCAGTTTTCCGACCTGTCGTGTTAGGTGGTTATTTATTTCCAACTTTTTGGCTCATACTTTCTCTATAAAATAAATTTTCCTAATAAAATAAGACGCGGCAAAGCTGACGGTATTTTATCAATGTCAGAAATTTTACACGGACTTCCGGGACAAGATCAAATATTGAGTTAACATTTACCGCTATTTTTGTTTTTCTGTTTTCCGTTACGGTTCTTTTAATAAATAGTATATGACATCGTAAAGTATTGACTTTTTATTTATCAAGTAATTTAATCATAAATAAGAAATAATTTTGAACGTGCACTTTTAAAAGGTTCATTTTGTCGATCCTACTTTCCCAAATAAACCTTTCTGTAATAGTGTCAAAAGTTACAAAAAGTTTTTTTACGATTGTGTCAAAAATAGATTTTCTTAAAATTTCTAGAGTCGACAGTGATTACTTAAAGAAATAGGCCGAGTTTTTAAATTCGTAATGAAAACCGTCAATTAAATTATTTGCAGTGCCATCGGTTAAGTCAACGGATTTCAGGTGAGCAGGATTTTAATAGCGGACTGATGGATAGTGCGGGATTGGATAAAATATTATTTTCTAAAATTATTTATACTTCCGATTATTTGTTAAACTGGCAAGGACAGAGTTCTAATTTTTGTTATAAATCGTATTTAAAACCAAATAATTAAAACATTTTCTGATGTTAATAACTTCACACTCTGGCAGTTGACTTTTCCACTTCGCATCCATCGGAACTACCGATCTCCATGTATAATGAATCCAATGAGCAATCTGATAAATATGATGAATTTAAAAACGTTAAAATTAATTTTAGGAGATTTTTATCGGTAATTTAAAAAGGGTTTAATGGAAATGTGATTAATGCCCTGGACATTGATGAATTTAAAATCTCGCCCATATTATGGAAATAAATAAAACGTTTTTTTTAATAGCAATTTGAATGTGACAATAACAGATTTCTGATTTAATGTTCTTTCGACAAGAATTTTTACGTCCAATATTTTAGAATTTTCATATTTCTTCTATATAACCTCCTATTTGTGATATTTCCCTATGAGCAGTAAGAATTGTTAGTAAAGTTTTGGTGTTTTTTTTTTCAATTTTTGATTGCATTTCTAAATTTTCTCGATTTTCGATAAAACTTATAAAATAAACTGGCAGCAAAATTTCAAGGGAATACCATATAATAATTCAACTATAAATTTAAAACTCATAAACAGTGGTTCAGTAAAACTTACCATCTGAGTTTCTAGGAGAGCAGTTAGGAGGTGGAGGAGCAGGAGGTAATTCGTCTTCAGTAAGATGTCTGGATCTCGATCTTGACCTCGACCTTGTTCTTGATGAAGTTGATGTACCGCTATCGAGCGATATTGATTGCTCATGCAACCTGTTTCTTTTTGGAAGTTCCGGAAGTAATGGATTCTCAATAGGGTCTCCCAGACTTTGATGTCTATAAGCACATTAACGGTTAAATTAATTTAGGTTTAAAATGATGCAAGACACTGCTTGGATAGCTGACACCTACATAGAATATAAAGTTCCAGTTTCCACAATGACTTAAAATACTAGGCTTTAAGAAATATTTATTTGTAGAAAAGTATCTGTTATTTATAAATCTGGATGTCTACGTGTTCAGGATTTGCCCGTCATTAGGAAATTCAGACTTGGGAATACAATATTTTGAGTACAAAAGTAAAAGAAGTAAAATTAAGAGTCCACAATTGGCATGGGTGGATTTTTACAATTATTATTTGATTAATTGAATATATTGCTTTATAGGTTTTTACTTACCTGGTTTTTGTTCTACTGGTTTTAGCTAATGGAGGGTGTCTTTTTGGCGTAACTATCTCGACTGTATCTGCGTCCTCAACTTGAATTCGTATTTGAGGATTGGGACTGGATACAAGCTTATTGCTTTCACTGTTCTGATTCTTTTTTCTATTTCTAAACTGAACCTAAAGTAAGATAAAAACCCTATGTTATTGACAACATGAGATAGCTACATTGTTGCGAAACGAATTTAACCGAATCAACTGAGGTCACAATTGTGACGCAGATATTAAAGGAATAAAACTTAACCACCTTCTATATGAATAAAATAGACCTTAGCTTCTAGTTCACTTAATTAATTAAAAATTTAGTCCCAACAAATTTGTTTTTATTTATTAAAAATTTCATAGAACATTGCGTATAAATTTTTACTCACCTGAAGTTGACTAATAGTTTCCTTATTTCTCCTCGCGATCTCATCATCCAACAAATTCCCTTTTTGATCTAACTTGTCAATGCTATTAAAACTTTTCGCCGTTGCGACTTGTTCTAATTTTTCTTTACTCATTAAAGTTTCATCACTTACTCCTAAAGTCAGACTATACTGCGGTTGAAGGCGAGTTTTGTCAAATGATCCCTGATACTTGGGAAGAGTTGCTAGTTTTTTGCCTATGCTCTCCGAATCTGAAAGTTTCCTGATTGGTTCGGCCGATTTTGTCGATCCGCAATCCGAAATATTTTCAATGGAGAGTACCGGGCTCTTGCCTGCAAGTAATAGGCTGTAAATATACACTACTTCAAGAAATTAACGCAACACCAAAAACTAACAGAAAGTTTAAAGTTAATTTTTGTCAAAACCACTTGTCCGATTGGGACGATTTTTGAATGACAGGTTTTCTCTTTCAGGAAGTTACTTAACTACCATATTCGCATTTTTTTATAAATAGCGGATATAACAATTATAACTGGTGTTATTTCCATAAAACTTGTAACTGTTGGAGTTCAACAGTTACAAGTTAGAATTCAAATCAAACCATAGCCTTATCTTTTTATAACATTTTGTTATGCCACCTGTTATAAAACCTCCAATATGTGCCAGAGGTACATATTGGAAGTTGTAAATATCCATGTAATGCCATTGGCGCCCTATATAGGGCAAGGATTTTTGTTGATGGAAGATAATTCCAGGCCTCACGTTGCTCGAATTGTGAGAAATTATCTGAAATAAGTAAGAATCGATACCATGAATCCAATAGAGAATCCCTGGAACACTCTTGGGGGAAGATTACAATAGGAACGTAATGAGTTAAACACTTTGCATGACGTAGACTTTGATTCGAATATGGGAAAAACTGGACCAAAATAGCATACTGTCGATTATCTTAAGTATGAGCCGCCGTTGCCAAGATGTTGTTTGCGCCAGAAGCGGAAGTACTTGCTACTGACTCTGTCATTTACCTTTCTTTACATTTTGTTTCTTTTTTCTTGTTGTTAAATTTGGACGTTAACTGTCAAAAACATGTTATACTATAAAACTGTGTTTCTCTTTTAGTAGCAAGTAGAGTAAATCAAAAACCAAATGTTGTAAAAAGATAAGGCTATAGGTTGATTTGAATTCTAACTTGATGTAACTGTTGAACTCCACAGAGTATTACCAATTTTAAGGAAAGAACATATTAAAAGTGTTACACCCGGCATTTATAAAAATAAGATTTTATACGAATAGAGTAGTAAACTAACTTTCTGGAAGAGACAACCCGCCATTAAAAAAATCGTTCAAATCGGAGAAAATGACCAAAATTTACTTTAAAATTGTGATTACTTTTTGGTGATGCGCCAATTTCTTGGAGTGGTGTGTGAGATGATAATTAAAACAATGCAAATACCTAAACACAATAAATAAGTAACTTAAGGTCCATTTTTTACCCACTAGTATTGCCAACAACATAAAACCAGTGATGACGTTACAACTATAATTAATAGCAAGAATACAGGCATAGAAATTAACCTCCGGTTAACCCTGCCATCCAGTTAATAAACGGGGCCTCAGGACCATTAGGCCCAGTTGTATAGATTCGAATTAATTTTAAAATCAAAGTTTTATATCAAGAAGAGTTAATAGGTATTTCTAATTTTATTGTGTAGATTTCGAATTCGAATTCCGCCGCGACCTTCCGGCGCCTTTACAGGTACCAAAAGGTTGTCACGAATTCCCCGTAAAAGGAATTGGGACACAAAATTAAAATGAGGTTTTAATGTTAATTTGATTATTTTCAGGTATTGATGGTACTGTTATATGTATACGGAAGGTACTAGAAATTTGATATCTTTTGTCTGAGTATTCGGGTGAAGAAAGTTTGTGAAGAATGGATGTTAAAATAAGTGATATGCTTAGTGAGGGCGGATAGAAAATTTTGGTTGTTTCAAATTATAAGTATTACTTTGGACGAAGTGTGAAGTCAACTGGTGAGAATGTTGGCGATGCATTAAGAAGGGTTGCAGTGCAAAACTGTACATCCTCAATGGAGTGTTCTCTAAGTTTTCCGAGAAGCACAACCTCGACTACGACAGTATTAAAGTGTTAAACCGACAATCAGTAAGCAACAGCGTTAAATGGAAGGCCGTTGAGGATCTATCTTCAGGACCAAGAAAACTAATTCACCAGGAGATTGCGGGCCAAGCTGAAATACTACAGAACTTGACATCAAAAGATATGCAGTTTATTATCAACAATATAAAAAAAGCAAAGCCAATCAAACTGTGCCAAAGCTGCCCAAAAATAGTGCTGAGTTCCATGAGTTTTTAAAGTGTAGATAAAGATAAGAAAACTTTATTTTACATAATGATGAAATGCCCGGAATCATTATTTTTTCTTGAGTTACCAGGATTATATAATTTCTATTTATTAGAACCGAGAAAAACTTACAATATATGAATAAGGTTCAAGATGTATTTATCTGCCAACATTGGCCACTCTCTTAAAACGGCAATCTTATAGAAACTTTTGGGACATGAAACCTTGTAATAAACGTTAGGGCTATTCAAGAACCCATATTATTTGGAATTCGAGGTGTTGGGGAAACCCAACCGTTCATTCAATTTCTATAACTCTATTTTTATTTCGAAACAAGTATTAATAACCTACAAAATCCCTTCTAAATAAAACAAGCTCAAACTTGTCTCCTATGTAAATTTATCTGCATAAAAATATGCAGTCATCGGCAAAACACAAAGATTATTTCAGCTAAAATAACAAAAGAAAATATTTCCTTTAATTTAGTTCTTCAAAAGCACCGGCATGTTGTCGGCGACCGTCAAAGGCTTAGTTCCCTTTGACGATTTATTATCTTTTAGTTTTATTACTGTACTGTGCTAAAAGTGAGTTCCTGGTAAATGCAAGATGGCCGGTGACTACGACAACAAATATCAACCCCTTTACCAACTGCTTAAATATGATTCGTTAACGTCATCGTGAAGACGACTATTATTGGCTGGACTCGCGGAGAATAGTCTCCGGAAGGCGGTCCATATCACTTCGACTTGCTTCCCGTCGAAGAGAGATCATCACTCCAACAACTACCACAAAGACAGACTGTTGCGCCCCTTGACGCAACAGAATCGCGAAGGTCTGTAAACCTCAATTAGTGCGGGAAAAGAATCCCCCTTTGTTTCTCTTAGGCATAGTCCTGTAAACCTCAATTAGTGCGGGAAAAGAATCCCCCTTTGTTTCTCTTAGGCATGATCCTGTAAATGAAAGTCATAATGAATATAAAACAATAACATCTCGTAACACCAGAATATGAAGAATAAATGTCAGTTACTAATGTCAGAACCAATGGTTGTGTATACCTTCAATCAAGGAATAAAATAAATACAAAATTGTTTAGTGATATTGATGTCTTTTACTTCCAACAAGTCGCAGCTGCAGGAGATTGCGCATAAGATGACAACTGAACCAGTTACCTATAGAAAAATTTTACAGTAAGTGGAGGTAGGGTTTAAACTAGAGCCTTATCCTTCCACGCGGCCTAAAAACTTAGTACCTGAGTGCACTTTTAACTCAAGCAATAATTTCTAAGCCCTCTTCGTCATCTGGGAGAAGATCATAGACAATCTTGAAAGCACTCATTTTAAATTTCTTATGCAACTGTAGCAGTTTCAGAAACATAATAATATGTCAAAAATAGGCAATTTTTATTATATCTGAACTCGGTTTGCGAGTTGAGGGTTAGTTCTATAGTTCAAGGTAATTTTTGTCAGAATATTTATATTAACTGCTGGATATACTCTTACTTTCGAATTAATCTTTATCTACAAAACTGGGCTTTAAAAGTCCTAGCACTGTCAGTATAAGGCTGTTATCATATATAGCGATAAAATATACTTACGTTTAAAGAACAAAAGAAAATTTGGGAAAACCAAAGAGAGCTTTATCGCTTACCTGACAACTTGCTTCCAGTACTTATAATATCCAAATAGCTTGATCTTCTGCTGTTGATATCAGGAGGCGAACTAGTTAAGAATGTTGATGCGTCTTTACTTAATCGCCTACCTATGGTGGCACTTCTGTCTGCTAATGGTGTTGGAGAATTGAATACGCTATCGGTGCTAAATCTGAAAGAAAAATAGATTTTAAAGTACAATAGAAATAAATTATTATCATCATAAGTTTACTTTAAAGCTTAAATCATTGTACTAGATAGAGTATGCAAGTCAGTATCAGGTTAAAACTTACACTTCAAATGCTAGTGTTACACCGAAAATGAAAATCTTCAATTAGGGGTAAAAATCTTAAAATCTAAAGTAACATATCATCCAAATAGAAGTTTAACTTCATTTTTAGACCTCCGATCGAATTTTATAAAAGCCATGAAGGTCTTATAATGGGCTGCCCATTAAGTCCACTTTTAGCCGAAATATTTATGAATAACATAGAAACAATAAGACACAATAACAAGGTAACGAATAACATGTTGTACTGGTACAGATACGTAGATGATATATTTACGTGCTTTACAGGAACAGGCAATGAGATACATTTTGAGAATATTTAAATTCCTTACATAAAAACATAAAATTTACAGTATAAATTGAAACTAACAGCTCGTTAAATTTTTTGGATTTAATAATTACAAAAATTCCAAGTAAACACAGTTTTTCAATTTACCACAAACCGTCACATACAGGCACAACGATTCACAAAAATTCCACACATCCTGCACAACGAAAGTTAGCAGCGTATCATAGTATGGTATATAGGTTAATAAGTGTCCCTTTATCCCCGGAAATTTCAGTTACCAATTAAATTTAATTAAATAGGTTGCACTAAATAACGGTTATTGCTCATCAATTATTGATGGGATTTTGTCAAAGAAACTTAAAAGTAAAGCCAGAGTAGAGAAATGGGGAAGTAGCGACACTCAGCAAAAATCGTTTGAAGTTTCTGCATCAAAGCAAAACGCCGATGCACACTGCGTTCTCCGGGCAGCGTATTACGGGGACGTTCGATAAGTATTAGTCGAAAAAATATTTGGTCGGTTATTTGATACATACAAATTTAAAAGGCGGTACGTAACTCTTTAGTATTTCGATTCATTAGTATTAATGGCTTTATTAAACACTTATTCCGAGGGCATGAAACGAGGACTAAACCACTGCGAGATATCCATGGATATTCTCGTTCATACACTTCCCAAGGACATCTCATGGATACTTCAGGTTATTAGTAGGAAGTCTTGACGATATTTTGGAGACCTCTGTATTCTTGAAGGATCAGTGGTTTGCTCCCTCGGCATGAAACTGCCTTATAAAGTTATAATAAATAATAAGAGATATTTTTCTAGGCAGTTAACGAAGCCTTGCGTTGTTTCCTAAACATGCTAAATAAAGCACATAACAGTCTGAATGAAACATATTTACTTCGCATATGTTTAAGTGGTTTGAGCACAAGAGTCTGAGCTAAAAATATATTTTTGACAGTTGTTTAAATTTTGGGTTTAAGGGCAATCGTACGCTACACCACCTTTTTAGCATGCTCCGGCGCGTCGCAGTGCCTTTAAAAGGGCTCTAGCTTCTTTATTTTAAAAGATTAGTCTAACAGTATAGTCGACAGAAAATGTAGCATAATAAATTCGGCAATTTTCTGTGAAAGAAAAAATATGATATCTTGTTTCGTGAGCGAGTTAAGACAGGGTTAACAAGAATTTCCCTGGTTGCAAAATCACGCGTTTTGGGCTAATTTGCTGGAAGATATCTTGACTTCAAAAGGGAACATTTTTAAAATTTGTTTTAAAAATGTGTGAATTGCAGTAAAAGATCTAAATTTTATTTAAAACTAAAATTTACTACAGCCACAAAAAAGCCGGTAAAATTTTTATCCGAATTTTAACGGATTTTCATGGTTCGTAGTAAATTTTAGTTTCAAATAAAATTTAGGTTATTCTTCCCTTCATACATTTTTAACAAAAATTCATACATCATACATACATACAATCAGACTAATTTTCTGACTGTCTCCGTAAAGACGCCACGAGTTGCCAGCAACCGGATAAAACTAGTTTAGCGAAGAGTCGGCAAAAACAGGAATAAGTGGCGAGTGTCGATACCGTCTAATAATTCTACCGTGGTAAAGCTATTGCTACAGTCTACCCTAAGATAAAAGAAAAACCCAATACTTTTAAAACAATTACTTATTTCGGGAAACCAGCAGAAAAAAATTTATCAATCAGAAAAACGTAAAAGTAGCATTCAAAACAAATAATTCACTAGGAAAATTTCTTAAAAATTCAAAAAGTAAAACTATTAAAAGGCCAAACAGGCAGATCGTTTTTAATACGTATAACAGAACACAAAAGAAGTTTAATTAATAATAAAAATAATTCTACATATTTAGACCATCTTTTACAGAATCGACATACATTTGAAAACAATTTTAAAATACCACATGTACAAAATAAAGGTAAGAAATTGAATTAACTTGAAAGTCTTGAGATAAATCGGTTGAAAAATTCCGACATATTACTAAGTGATCAATTAGAATTAAATAACTCACCCTTATTAAACTTATTTACCTAATAGAAATGAAGCCCAGTGGGAATTCCCCATAGTAATTTAGTACATTAAAATAACCCAATTTAAAAATTGTATTTATCTACCTTGATTGTTGTATTTTATGACACCTTTGTGAACTTTTAGTTTAAGATTTATTCTGTAACAAACATCAGATGAAGCTATAGTGCATCGAAACGCATCATGTAATATTAAATAAAAGTGGAAATTTGGCTAAAATTGTCATCAATTTCCATCAAGTAAAGGCCGACACCATTCAAAATTAAATTATCCCTTCAGTTTATTTAATATACGCCAAACTTTAAAATATTGTGTTTTATTTTTAATTATTTAAAAGCAGTAATTTGTAAAATATCTAGGCCAAAATTTTGATATAATGAAATAAATAAATTGTCAACTGACGGGCAAAAAAAAAACAATTTACTTAAATTACCTAAAATATCCATATCTCACGATTTGTGAGATATGGACATTTTCTAGAAACAATCTACACCCTATTTTTACCATCTTAGGAACTGAAATTAGAAAATTTTTTTAAAGGGTTCGGGGGTTTGTAATGGGCGGTGATGAGTAAGTGAATAATTCTACTCTTTATTGTGGTACGTAGTAACACTACGTAATTTATTTTGTTTGTTTTTGTTTAAGTATCCGTGCTGCGGTGAACCTTTCACCTTTCTGTATCATTATAACCTCCACAAGTAAACCCTAACGTGCCACATCGACCTATATAAGCAAGCCACGCTATTTTTAATCCACGGCTAAATTTAAATAATTTTAAACTAGTGTAAACATAAAATTACAACTTGATCACGTGTAAGATACGAGCTTATACTACCATTTAAAAAAAAACTATAGGGCTTCGTGGAGTGCTCATTGGCTTTTCTACAGTGAGTTTTCTAATGGTAAGTCTTTTTCTATTTATCTTGTGAACAGAGTTTATAGAAAAAGATCGACAATTAGCTTATAAGGTCCTTTTTTTGGCATATTTTTGCACTTATTTGCCATAGAAACCTTTACAACTAGAAGTCTTAGATAAATTGAACTTAGATTTTTACTAAGCAAATAATGAATTAATAAATGGAACTGTACTTGTCAGGGATACATGTTATAAACCTATAAAAATAAGAATATGTGTCTAGTGTTTTAAAAACCCCTTGAAGATGATTTGCACAATAAGGACTAAACAAATAATGCTAAAGCGACTATTTTCCAGGGTATGTATATGCCCCTCCGAGTGCTTTACTACATAACAGAATTTGCTGTATCCTGTTCTAACACTGTTAAATAACTAAATACTTCTTCCGACTGCAAGAAACTATGAGGAAAAAAGAAACTCTTTCTTTTGATAAGACGTCGCCACCTGAAGACCCGTTTCGAACTCTTTAGTAACAGTTCGGGTCAGGACGGAATAAGCAAACATACATATCTTCCGAAAATGTAAATTGTTGGAACTGCTAAGAGATGGTGATGCCTATGTCATACCGCTTAATCAGTTCAACATCGCAAGATATACGATTATATACGGATTTACTTTTAGGAAGGTAGGTAGGTACGCTAGCTTACCCTGGACTGACAATAAGTTAAAGAATTCGAATCCGGTCTATAGGTATATGCAGTGGCGGCTGGTGAAATTTCGAAGTTGTATATCTCTGTTCCTACTTACAGGACCCGAACCAAATTTAAGGGTTTTAATAGTGAGCCCACTGGGAATGTTTTGGTAAAGAAAAAAATCATTTTGTAATTTGCGAAAAAAAGGTAAATTTTTGGTGTGCCCCTCCTAGGAAAAAAATGAAAACGTCTAGGTATTTTATTTATTCTTTTTTCTAAACAAATTTTACATCATTCTGTCGACAGTTTTTAAATTTTGAGAGAAAAAAAGGTGTTAGTAGAAAGTTATACTCATTTGAATTTTTTTAAGCCTAAAATAAAATTTCACCAGCCGCCACTGGGTATATGTAATACCAAAAAAAGTAAGCTTCCTTCCTTCTAGTAATTTCTTATAATCCGAATAAGTATGTTGTTATTTAACGGAGTTGGAATAAAAAATAGAGGGGCACATAGCCTGCAGAATAGCTGTTTTATTACTATTATTATTCCTTATTGTAGGCATCTTCAGGTGGTTTAGGGAACTGTAAATTCTGAAACACATTTATATTTTAATGTCTCTAGCAGCTGTTACCTCTAAAATCGTTCACTTACAATTAACAGTAAAAATCTAAAATAAGTGCCCACAGGTGCAGCGAAGCCCTGTGATCCTACAGAGTAGTCATATAAAACAATATGAAAGATTTCATCTCTTTCTATTTAATTTCTTTTATATTATCATAGAAATTAAATAGAAATAGATGATATATTATATCCAGTTCTAACTGAATCGAGTGGTTATGATGTCCTTGCGGTAAGCTTAATCTAATTTACTGCAAAGAGCCATCAAACTGACAAAGGTTAAATTAAATTTTCTCATTTAATACCAACCTTCTAACATTCAGAGCTGTCGAACTTTTCGCCTTTTTACTTCTGGGACTAAACAATTGCTTATTGAAGAGGCCGGTTGGAGATTTTACTTTTCCTTCGTTGTCAGTTTTCGGGCTGCTTCGTAAAAATGTTCTGTGAATAAAATTTTATAAATTCCCAATGCTTTCTACTCTACTCTCATCTAGCCATTTACTAAAATTTATGTACTATATTTAATTGTTAGTGTATAATAATATGTTTTTGTCTAGAGCTTAAGATTCACTTACTTTTTTAGAACTATTACGTTGTAATTACCTAAATAAAGACTTAATTACAATAGCATTAAGCTTTAAAATGGATTACCGAATGCCTTGCGAAATATTTTTGATTTTTTTTTTTTGAAAAACGTTCCTTTACAAAGTTTTCTTCGAAACACACCTTTTTCGAATATTCACTTTTTCTAAAAACACTTTTTTCGAATATCTAATATTTCGAAAGATGCTTTTTGGAAAACATCTATAAAATATTCTCAAACCACATTCTATTGAAAGTAGTAGTTTTTCGAAAATAATTGTTTTCGAAGAAATAATTTTTGAAAATACACAATTTTACGAAAAAAAGTTACCCTTTAGAAGCGTCAAAAATTTAATAAATCAAAATTGACCCAAGAGAGAAGTAGGGGAAAGTGGGACTGGTTGAAACAACAATTATATTTTATGCTGCTAGTCTTGTAATTAAAAAAAAAGAAATATGGCAATATAGATAAATTAATACTTATACCTATATTTATACCTATTAGGTATAAATGTACACAATACAATTTTAATGGGGTTACTTAACTTTGTGGATAAAGTAATATTTTCAAAAGAAAATTTTTGTTTCATCATGCCTCATGATAGGGGTACGTTGAAACAACAATTTTTTTAGCAGTTATTGTTTACGCATTTTACTCCGACGGAATTTTACCTCTTCTAGTCGTATATACACAGTTTAATGCCAAATGTGGCCTATAATAATTAGGGAAAACAATTTAAACAATCAAAAATCATATGACCTTACAATGACTGTGATATTAAAAGAAAAAAAAATAATTTTCTTGCCTTAAAATACTGTAATGCGCACTATGCAATAACTAAAACTGCACTGACATCGAAAGATACATAAAGTAATTAGTTTGAAGATCGGCCAACTCAGCTTCAGTATTGCCAACAAACATTTACCCGCGAAATTTGAATTGTTTCGCCCTGCCCCGTGTTTCAACCAGGCCCACTTTCCCCTACTTACTTTTAGTTTTTATTTTAGAGCAAAATGTAATAATAAAATATTAGTTATAATTAAAAAATATATCTAAGTTTAGACTTATCGCGTCCTATTATTAAAACTAATTTTTAAAATTTTAATGTCAATGCTTAATGGCTTAGTCTTGCTACCATCGCCCAACTACATGCACGCGCAATTTCCTTGTTCATCGATTGTTGATAATAACATTGTAACAGCCAATTCTGCTATTTAACTAAAACATCAATTTTATTTTCTAAGTAAATAAAAATGCTACTGAAATTGCGCATGCAAGATAAAACTGAACTAAAAAAATTACAAAATGTTTCGGCAAGCTGCCGAAATTTACAAAAATATAATTATTATAATAATAGACATCACATGCAAATAACTTGAATAAAAAAATGCATTCACTTTTTCCTCACTGAACATTTGCCCCGACATATCCACCTTCACTCCCCATACATTTTGATTTAAAATAAAAATTAATACTATATTTAATCCCACATAAGATTCTAATGGCGACCGTTGACACATATCATTTGTAGTAACTTCTGATTACACAGCTTAAACTTTGGTCAGGGCCAGACTTCACATTTTTTTTATCAAAACTTATGACTGTGTAAATAGTGAAACAGAATCTTGCTGAAATTAATTTACTGACAACATATGTGTCGAAATATGAAAAGAAATCACTGTACTAGAACTATGAATAAGTTTAAATCAACATGTGGTGATATTTGCGACCAATCGCCCGCAGTTCTTGGTAAAATAATTTATTTTTAGTGTCAATTAAACGAATTCGAAACTACACTTAATTAAAAAAACAAAGTTTAGCCCTAAAATCGTCAATGACAAAATTAATGAAAACCGATCAAAGTTTAAACTTATCTTCATTAGAACGGTTCGCGGAACCTTCGTACACTTTATGGTTATGGTGTTTGGAGTAACTAAATATAAACGAATACTCCCAATTGGCTTTTGGTTCATGCTGCACAGAACACAGCCTCTAAAACTTTGTTAATTTAAAGCGAAAATTTTAAAAACTATGAGCTATTCCACTACACTACTCGTTTAGATTCATAATTTACGCCGCAAAACATATAATTCCTATACCATCAATTAATTTTGGGGTAACGTTTATCTAGATAATTGTTAAACAAATAAAATATGTTTACCTACTTACTTTTTAATAAACAGAAACACTTTACAGATACACAAAGTCCTACAGTATACTACCAAAATGTCTAATAAATCACAAAATAATCAAAATAATGGCAAAATGCTTTCTGACAACATCGAAAACCCATAACATTATTCCTAAAAACAAGCTTTTATTTCACAATTCATAGATCCAGATCGGAGTGACGGGACGGCTCTGTAAATAGCGATGGAACGCGGAATAGACTAGACGGGTTGAAGACTGCCGGCGCAAAGGCGTAAGAAAGGGATGTCCCGCTACACATTTGATGTGAGGTGCTGCACATATTCCACCTGTTGACGCTTTTCCGGCTGCAAGGATTAGATGCGGAATCTTCGTCGCGTACATGTAAATGTATGGCCATTTATATATCCATCTCTCATCAATTCAGCAATAATTATCTGTGTCCGGGAGGTGTTTTCCGAATTAGGGAACTTTTAAATTATAAGTTGGCAAATATGTTTGGCATGTGTCAACGGCCGCCATTAAAATCTTACGTGGGATTAAGTATACTTTTCTCTTGGATCATTTTTGATTTTTTATATTTTTTATTACTCTGTACATTCTATCTTAAGTGTGAATTATTTAATACAAATTTCTCACAAAGCAGAACTTTTTATAAAGAGTAATTTCTTGTAAAATTAATAATAAAAATTTTTCCGTATGTAGAGAACTTAAGTGAATACACTATGATAGCCTTACATATCTCTTCTAAATATGCATTCTTTATTTTCTAACTTCTACTTTCTACTATCTTTTAAAACTATTTTCAAAACATACGGTAACACTTTATTAAAATAAAATGTATATACAATTTACCTTCTAATTATACTAGGACTAAATTTCGTTTTCTTCTCGTCTGGACTTAGATTGTATTCTGAGTCTACTTCTGTCACAGACTCCAGATGAGTTTGATTTTCTTCTTGTTGCTGTTGCCTACGAATGTTACTGATTTGAGCAGTTAAATAAAGTTATTTAAAATCCTCCATTAGGGTGTCTGAAGAGTTACTGTACTTATATTTAATATTTAAGTGTAACGTTTAAGGATTTAATGTTTTGTTAAGGAATTGGTGTTGTGTAAATTTATAAGTATCCGGTCAATTCACCAAACACAATTAATCGGAACCAATTTACTAAAAACAATTTGCAGAAAAACAATTCACCGAAAGATAAATTCACCGGCATTTAAGTTCCCCCAAGAATAATTTACGGAAAGTCGAATTCCAGGAAAAAATTCGCTAGTATATATTATAGGGCTTTATTCAACGAGCCTCTTTGTGCGCGAGCGAGCTTGCGAGCGAGGCCAATAAGAGGACGAGTCCAATAAAGCCCTATTATGTTCGCGTCATACAAGATTTTATGCACAATTTCATACTGTACTATTTTTCAGCGATTTTTGTGCAAAAATTTATTCTAATTTTGGGACTAAAATATGTCCTTTAGTCCCTCCAAGCAGGAACTAAAGTGGTTCATTTAATTCATAGGGACTGAAGTGTATCATAGCAATTCATAATTAAAAAACGTCATATTTGACAAAATTTTATTTAATTTTTTATATTTAAATGGATGTTTACATTACTACAATTTACAATATTAAATAACCGATTTATTTTACAGACAGTATTCTGTACGCTGCTACTTGATGTAGCAGTACATGCAACAGCTTCAGAAACAAGCATAAAAGCTTGTCTGGAAGTGTCTCCTAAAGGTCTGGGGCCAAGGACCAAGGACCAAGTCCAAATATTTTATTTATGGAATTTTCAGCGTACCCCTCGGCGATGGGTCCCGATCTTAATCTCCATGCCGTTTTAAAACATCCACAGATGCACCAGACTCAGCTAATAAAGGGGCGGATGTCCGTCGAAAGCAGTGCCCAAGTATATAACAAACTGGGTAGATTTAAGAATGCTGCTACTTTTTGGGTAGTTTTTCAGACATATTTTTACCGACTGACCGCGTGGTAGATTGATTTTTTTATGTTCTGACAGCCGACGAAGACCGAAGTCTAAGTACTATGTACCGTGGATGTATTGGGGAAATCTGACTCACACATCCAGAGCTGGAAACATCCGTAAGGACTTCACCAGCCCTTTAAGAGGTACCACCTCGGTCGATGAAGAAATCCTCTACCACCTTGTTTTGACAACGAACGAAAAATCTTAAATGAAGGGCGTCAGCCTTTCTCAGAGTCATCTTCCGGCACAGTTCAGTAAAATGGACTGTATTTTTATCTGAATTTTTAACAATTAAATTACTCTGTGTCTTTTTTCTTTGGTATTTTAAAATAATAATCAGAATTGAGTGGCCCAAATAGTAACATCATCCACCGTCAACTGAACTAACTATTGTAAAGCTTATAAAATGTTCACTACAAACACTAACCTTTTTCATTAAAAACTGATTGTCTGAGGCTTCCGATAAAAATTTGTCAACCCTGTCTCCTGTTAGTGCTTTTGCTTTTTTCGGTTTATATCCTTCATTTCTTTTTTTCAGCAGGGCAGTTAATTTGTGAAATTTGCTGATATCGATAATATCTCTAATATTGAGCATGCTCCTCAGCATGGAAGAATGGGCCCAAAGTGTTGAAGCTGAAAGAGTCTTGGATTTCCCAAGCAAAGTATCTTCGCCGAAATTTTCCACATTTTGTTCACAACACAATTTTACAAATGTCTGATACTGCGCTTCGTATATTTTCCTGGATTTTGTCGGCAAAATAAGATCTAGCGCCTCTGTAGCTGATTCTTTTAAATCAAAATCTTCCATTTCGTAAATTGTGATCACGAAATTGATGACACTGACAACTTCTTCATTTTTGCCGTAACTCAGTGACTTTTTCATTTCAAAACACAATAATAATAAAATAACAAACTGGTTTTTGTCACATTAAATTGTAACATTGACAGGTGTTCTTTAATTTATATGTATAATAGGTTACCTAGTTTTAGTAACAATTTTTTCGAAAGTGCTAAAAATAGTATATAATACCGCGGGACTAAAGTGACATAATCCCTTTAGTTGCTGTTGCTTGGGTTTGATGACCCAAGCAAACCTAAACAAACTCCACTCGCCGGATTAAATGGAGCACTTTGGTCCCATGATAATATAATTATAGTAGGTATCTATCAACAGGACAAGTTTTAAAAATGCCATAAAGACAGTAAAAGGGAAAACCAAAGTTGGTTTGTTATTATTTATTGTTTTTCGATGAATTTCTCTTTCAGTGAATTTATATTTTGGTGAATTATTTTCAAGTGAAATGTTTTGAGGTAAATTTATCTTTCGGTGAATTATTTTTTGGTGAATTGTGTTGCGGTAAATTTACCTTCTGGTTAATTTATATTTCTACGAATTGTTTTTTGGTGAATTGTCTTAGTGAATTGTTTTCGGTGAATTGACGTAGAACCTATTGTATACGAGTAGTGTAAAATTGAATTAAAATTATGTATAGAAACTTTTCAGACACCCTGTCCATTTTATTCTCACCTACGAATTTCTTGTATCATTTCGAAGAACTGTGCCTTACTTTTCCTTCGGCGGCGTTGTTCGTGTTCCTTCTAGAACAAGGTTAATGAAAAATAACTTGGAACTAATAATGGTATACACGATAAAATTAAGTAATTTCCTAGGTAGTATTTATACACTGTGTGCAAAAAATCGCGGACCGGCTAATTATTTAAAAACTAGACAACTTTCAAGGAGGTGTTGCAAAAAATGGTTCTAGGGCTTTAAAAATTTATATTTAAAAATTAGTTGCAATTATTTAACTTAATATCCATACTCTCACGTGAACCCACTAGAGAATTTCTCAACAAAACCCCATCTGCATTAGATTATGTCATCACAAACCACCCCGGTTTCACAGCAACAAACCTTATGGCAAATTTAGCTGACCACAAAGCACAACTTATTACATTTCATAAAGACTGCTCTCAGAACGAGATGTCAGTATCTGACAAACATTTTTGCAAAAGATTATTTGATAAGCAAAACATTTTTCATTTAACCTACCAACTCTCCAGAACTGATCTGTCACTTGTGCTCCTTGAATGAGGTGGACGAATCTTGATAATTTTTTTGGAATAATTTTTTATACTGCCTGGATGTAGCAAAAAAAGGTAACTGTGAGGAGTACAACACACAATAAGTTCTGGATAAACTCAGACCTGGTTAAATAGAGCGAACATTTAAGGGACTTGTATTGACTTTCCGAATCCCTAGGGACGCCAGATGCCAAATAATTGTACTAACAAACAAAAAAAAGTTTTTCACGAAAGATTAGCATTGGACATAAATATTTTTTTAAACGAAAATTCATTGACTCTTTGTATAACACAAAAATTATCTGGCAGGTAATAAATACTAATTTGGGAAAAGTGAAAAATTCTCAAATCCTTAAAAACTAAAAATTTTGAGAGTCACGTGACTAAACCTAAAGATATAAGTAGTGACTTTTGCAAATCCTTCGCTACCAGCGCGTACTCTTTAATATTGGCAATTTTGGGTAGCATATCTAATGTTTCGGAATGCACAACATGTGAACCACATCTAGAATCAATATTTCTTTCACCATTAAGTGCACATTCTTCTAGCTTTAAAGAATTTGAAAAACAAGTCGGCCTGCTCTGGTCTGCAAGACATTCCAATTTCAGTTTTAGACAAAATATGGAAATATATAAAGTATATTTTATGCCACATTTTCAATTTGTCTTTAGATAAGGGAAAATTTCCTAGTAACCTTAAAATAATTCCTCTTTTTAAAAAGGGCGACAGAAAAAAAAATTATAGAGGGATAACAGGTTTGCCTAGTTTTCCAAAACTTTTTGAAAAAACTATCTTGATTCGCTTAGAAAACTACTTGAATGGTGCAGACTTAATCAACGCGCAACAAGGTTTTACAAAAAATTTCTTTGCGTGTTAATGAACTTTATCTATACTTAAAAGTCTAGATACATCACGATATATTCTCGTGCTATTTTTTGGTTTAACACGCGCGTTTGACTGCCTGAACAGTTCATACAAAAAATAAACTGCATGCACTGGGAATAAGGGGCGATATCAACAATTGGGTAATTTCTTATATGGAAAACCGGAAGGTTAGAGCTAGAATTTGGGAGTGTCACTTCAAATGAACAAACAGTCAATTGTGGAGTACCTCAAGGTAGCATAATTTCACCTTTGCTCTTCACATTGGTCATAAATGACTTGGAAAAGTATCTACATTGCACAACCAAATAGCAAACAAATACTTTATGCTGATGACTGCACGGTGGCTATCACTGCCGGCAACCTGGAGGACTTGGAAAGCGGAGCCAACAATATCTTACACAAATTTTCTAGATGGTGTTCAAATACCAGACTTACTGTAAGCGAATCTAAAACTTTCTATATGACTTTCTCACTTCGTAAAGGATTACATCGAGGTTCAAATCATATTATTTTTAGATCTTATTTATTTAGATCTACATAATAAATGGTCTAATCACATAAAGTACGTGGCTGGTAAATTAAATGCTATCAAAAACCTAAAAAACATCCTAGAACCAAAAGAACTTGCATATTGCCATGGCACTATGGCGTCATTTATTGGGGTCAATACACCGATCTAGCCAGAACATTCATCCTACAAAAAAGACTCTAGACTCCCGTAGACATCTGTTTCTTCTGTATAAGATACTCAAACTCCCATCCATACTAATACTGCAGGCAGTTTTCTTCGTGAAAAAAAAAACACAAAACCAGATTTTCTTAATCCTCAACAGTTCACAATCACTATAAAAGAAACAGTTCTAATATATACATTCTCCTTCATAATACTGTCACCTATCAAAAGAGTCCACAATGTTTTTGTGCAAATATGTTTAACACTCTTCCAGCGAGTCCCAATCAATACTCGTATATATTAAATTTAAAAAATGCGTAAAGATCTACCTTTTAATTTAATGATTTTGTAATGCTTACTATTTAAAAATTGTAGTTTAATATTATTTGTGGTTCTGCAGAGTTACTCTCATTATGTTCTCTAGTTTATTTAAGTATTTTTGAAATTTTTGTTTGTATTTGACGTTGTCATATCTTTGTTAGATGTACAGACATAAAGTAAATAAATAAATAAATAAAGGGTTACTCAAAAAGTTGTGACAAATTAAATTTATATTTTCCTATACAGAATATCCTATTTTGTGATTTAATTTCTGGTCCTTTCCCAGAAAAAAACAACTTTCGGGAGAAAGTAAAAGGGAAATCAAATTATTGACATGAAACACATTTTAAATATACAGAATCGCCCATAAAATTATGGCTGACCAATCTATATTTATTTTATTAACTCTCCACTCTAACACTCTTTTGGTTATAGTTTATTACTGTTTGTAAAAGTTTAAACAATTTTTAAAATTATGCTCCTATTCTATACTTTAAGAAGGAGTGTTCTTAACAAAAGAGATACATATTAAAACTTTTTGGCGACCCTGTATAATCTAAATTCATTTTAGAATAAATAATTTGTATTCCCTTTTACCTTTTTCCTATAATTTTCTCTCTGCTTTTTGTGGAATAATAGGCTTATTTAATTTTAAACAAACATCGCAATATCGGTGGAATTATTAGGGTGTTAAACTTTAGGGAATCCTGTATACTCCAGCTAATTTTCAAATTATAGATTTTTGAAAGTCCTAGAATTTTAACTCAAAACAATTCAAACTAATTTATATAGTTGTTAAAATAATCAGCCTGTCTAGGATTATTTTTACACAGTGTATAACATTTATATGTTAATTTGAAGAAATAAGAAATTAAAACGTCTACTAACCCTTTTAATACTTTTCTGAAATAAGCTGGTAATTTGTCCTTGTCGCAGAGTGTGAACCAACTCTCGAGCAGCATGATGGGGTGACACAAGCTCGACGCAGTTGACAAAGCGATAAAGTTTCTGAAAGCAAACAGAGAAAAGCATTATTGTCTTGGATTTCACGACCAAGATTGTATAACGAAGACAAAGAAGTTGTCTTACAGGTTAGCTTAGAAAGGAAGCGGAATAAGGCCAATTGCTTATATGGGTTCAATGTAATAAAATAATCATTGAAGTAACTAATTTTTAAAAATGTTCTTATAATATGTATAATGTTCCCAAATTAAGACGATATGTGCACCTATAGGAATTAGATATCCCTGAGATATTTACGTGGCCTGATCTTTTTTATTAGGTATACGAGGGAGTACTAAGTATTTAGAGTGACAGATAAAACGCCACAATATTTAATAAAACTATTTGAAATAATCAACTTTAAGATTTACACATTTAGCACAACGTTCATAAAGTAATTCTAAGCCCTTAAAAAAATCTTTGTCTTGATCTGCAAATCACTCCTCGACGTCAACACAGGCAACAATTTGTCGTTTATTTTCCATAACGCGTAGTTTACTTATCTACTTAAGAAACTGTACGTGACAACAGTCTGTGCGATTTGATACACATCACTGCAGATTTCTAAGAAAATGACCAAATTTGTCCACTAACCGTCAGTTATCTCCTCAGAAATGAGTTTTAAAAGAAAATACTTAAGAATACGCATTTTACGTTAGTGGGCTTTAACGAGATTATTTTTCACATGAAAGATGAATCGACTGACTTTCAAGCAAGAGAGTCTAACAATAAAATTTTACTCACCTGACTAAAAAACATAATATTTCGACTTCTCCACATACTTTCCTTTGGCATTTCCCGCAAAACAGGCAATGCGTATCTATAAATGACATAAACAATTATTAAGGAGCGATAATCCATGTTATGATACCTACCAAATGTATAAAAATATATTATTGTTCCAATTAAAAATGATCGTAGCATTTAACATACTTACTTAAAAAATATATGCTCAACCAGTAAAGTAACTAAGCCAATAAGAATTCCCATTCCTAACAAAATAAAAACTCCAGTTACTGCTGCTACACCGAGCGGTCTTGGCTGTGCTATTTCTTGGTCTAGTTTAAAGCATGGTAATCCACCGTACCATTTCTGTTGTAAGATATCCATATATCCATTTGATGAATATTTTGCCACCACTGCCGATATACTATCCTTAAAAGTTAACAAATACTTTTTTACCTTATCCATACATTTTAACTAAACACTTTAGATTTTCATTTTTCATAATAAATACCCAGAGCATTTTAAATAAAACGAATGCTATACAACTCAGTTATTTTAGAAAATCATAAATCACATTCAGGTTAGGAAGGCACATTTTGATGTAATATTTGACCCTTTCGCAGTTGCCCTTTACCCCGACTAATCTATACCTACGTCAAAAATATGCAATGAGAAGGAATGTTGTATAATACCGTAAATAGAACGAATCCTGTACAACTCCGATATTTTAGAAAATCATAAAACACATTTTGTCAGGTTAGGAAGGCACATATTGATGTATCATTTGACCCTTTCGCAGTTACCCTCTACCCCGACTAACCTATACCTACGTCAAAAAATGCAAGGAGAAGGAATGTTGTATAATACCATACTTAAAAGGTTTTGCAGATTTTAATTCAATCGTGTCTCATTTCTTGGCCTAATAAGCATATTTTTTTTTAATTACAACTAAAACCATTTTATTATGTCCAGAAATAACCACCATTGACTTCTGTAGAATGGTACTGAGGGAGCGTCCTCTTACATTCTAGAATAGCACTGGTGAAGAAGTGATGATAGTTTATGGAGATTTAACTGTAAAGTTAAATTTTGGAGCAAGCTGGATTCCATCAACTAAATCACCTACCATACAGTCCTGACCTGGCCCCTTCTCACTATTTTCTGTTCAAAGTTTTTTTTTGGACATTTTTCAAATGATGAAACAACCCAGGGAATTTTTTTTGAGGGTTTAAAGTTATTGTGTAAAAAATGGGTAAACACAAAACTATCAGGGGATACACTGATCATTAATAAAAAACTCGTTTTGGTCTATTGTCGTTATCTTCCTCAGGTAGGTAGATTATTGAACACTCTATGTATGCTTCTAGTAAATCTTTAAATGTATTGGCGACTCAAATTAAGAATGTGGCGTCCTCTTCAGCCGATTTGTTTCCTACTATAATTGGGAATGATTTCCTTTCATCTTTGTCTTCATTATCGTGTTATTTGGCATGGTTGTCAGTTTAGTCGTCTTAATTTAGCCTTTCTTTACTGTTAAAAATCAGCCGATTGCAGCTGGCTTCCGTAATTTGAGTCGTCAATTGTCTCGTTCAATTTACATTTCAAATAGCCCCATATCAAAAGGAGTTAGATCGCGGGACCTGGGTGGCAATTCTGTTGGTCCTCTTTTGCCAATCTGCGACCGAATAACTATAACAACAGCAGTATTTGTGGTACTTACATAATCAAAAAAAAAAACTATATCTACAACCTTTTTTGCAAAATTTATCCAATGAGATACGTTGAGATTACGTTTAAATCAATGGGGTCACTTTGAGCGTTTAATAATAGGATTTTGGTGTTTGTTGTTATTGATTTAATTAATGAAATATTTAATTATCAAACTAAAAATTAGATTTCATTTTCTGAAGAAAACATGCATTAAATATGGCTGAATCAGGATTGGGAGACCTACTAAGTGAAAGGCTACTGGACAGTGGACACCACCCTCGTTTGAAATTTTTGACGCGGGGTGATAGTGGAGGGGATAACAGCAAAATGACCCAATTTTTCGTCAAAAGTTGTCCCCAGGATTTTCCAAGATCAAGCAATAACGGAGTCTTATAGGGTGGCTCATTTTAATGTGATTTTTCTGTATATATAATACATTTGGCCTCTTAAATAAGCAAGTTTTTGTACCCTTTTCAAGCCCTAAATCCAATAAATAGTATTGATATCAATACCCCCTGGCCTATTGTTTTTAACCAATTAAGAGGATTGAAACTAGGGGATTATTTAGAATGTTTGTAGAAATACTGCTATTTAATACATCAATATCTTTGTCGCAAATATGTATCTGGCGACATGTCACTGCAGCTGCACACAAAAAGAAGAACACACTTTTAACACTAAAAGTCAGTTAATCTATTAAAACGGTTTGAAAATTCTTTAGCGTAGAAAAATAAGATAAATATTTTCATCACGTAGCTTTAAACGCGAGAACACGGAAACTTGATCCAACATTAATGCGAGCTGCAAACCGCGTCATCTAATTTGAAAAGTTATACAAACTTTATAATTAATTTTAATTAACTTTGGTTCTGAAATGTAGATTTAATGGATAACATTAAATGTCCAAACTAATTCAAAGTACAAAACAAGAGAGAAATAGAGAACTATCGTCGAACGAAATCTAGAGAATCTATTGTCGAACGAAAACAGGTCAACGCAAAGCGAAGTACATAGTATATAGTCGTATTATTAAGGGATACAAAGTTACAGAATTCTTCGATGTATTTAGCGGAGTCTTGGTAAGCTTTTGATGACGTGCAAATGGTTCTGCAGTCGCTAAAAGACGAGAAAAGTGGTTGTGTTACAAAAAAAGCTAATAGTGTATTAAGAAATAATGTTGGCCTCGCTAAATAAGTAAAAATACCATTTTACCTCGACCTACGCACAAGCTACATCGTTGGATGTCGAACAGTCGTTCTTGTTTACATAAAAATATTTTTTCACCGCTGCGGACATCAGTCAAAGAAACGACTGTGAAGACATACGGTGCAGATGTTTAGCTGAGCTCATTCAGATTTCTAATAGTCACTGGGTAAGTGTCATACCGCTAGGAATTTTTTGCGATAAATCGTTTGTTACCGCTCATAATCTCCTAAAAAATTTCCTCTTTCCACGTGTTTATACCAAAATAACAATGGTCGCTAAAACGCAGCGGTTAACCGGGATGTTTTGTCTTAATTATGACTTTGAGGTGAAAGGCACCGAAAAAAATACAGGTTTATTGTTAAAGATGTTGAATTGACAAATCTGCAAAAATGCATCACTTCCCATCTACTTCGCAACAATTTGACACATAAATTAGTTTGTTATCGATCAACGTCAGCGGTTAACCGCCAGTAACCCACGTCTCGACTAGGGTTATAAGAGCGTTATCGTTTTATAAAACCATGTTCTACTTTCCTCTACATTTTCCCTTATAACCGTTGATCCGCAAGACTCAACCGGTTGTGGAAATTTTAAAACCGGTTCTGAAACAATATGTTGCAAAAAATTCCTATATCATGTAAATTATAAAGTATTCTAAAAACACAGCTGACTGAGACGCCTATGGAATGTAACCAAGCTGGCGCGCCTTAAATATTCATCTGCTTTCGATAATTATTTTTACTATAGTACGGGAGCTGATGACCGATATTTTCGGCAAATTCCATAACCATTCTGTTTTATCATTAATCTACCATTTTCGTAATCAAATATAGTAAAATGGCCGTTTCCTAGGGCACAGGCTGAATAGGACATGCAGGAAACGTTTGAAGCATATAACATTACTAACAGAAAAGCTTTGTAACCTGCTCCCGAATCACAAGGAAGTCAAGCAGTTAAAATCATCAAGCATAGAGGTTTTTTCATACCTGATCAAGTTTATTAGAAACCCGTTTCTGAACACGTGTATTTGTTTTTTAATTTTTCTGTAAAGATTTAATTTGACCAAAACCCTTTTTATGGATATTTTTATCAAGGATAGTTTAGGGAAAGATAGAATCTTTGTCTCCAGCTTCAAGCTCTTTAACCCATAACGCGGTATCGTGTTTTATTTGGTTTATAAAATAAAACAGTGTATATTCACCCACTGCGAAACTATTTGAACATTTTTTAAATATAAAAGATCCTTACCTTCAAGGGAAACCCCTTGGTCATTCCGATAGCAAATGCATCTTCATTTATCGTATCACCAATTTTTTGCAACTTGCATCCATGATCTGTCGCTCTATAATAATCCAGTATTGGCGTATCGGCGATTAGTATATCTAACGTATTATTTCTAAAAATAGAGTATTTATATTAACCAATGATATTAGCAATATCATTAGCAAAAAATGGTTAATTTTCTATTATACATTATAAAGTTTGAGCCAGGTCTTGCTATAACATTACCTTAACCTTTCAACACCCTCCGCGACGTCTTTTAGTGAAAATTTGTTCATATGTTGCCACAACAGTTGATTAGCTTTTTGGACATAGTACTCCGCTGCTGATGATTTTGGTGCACCCACTTTCTGACTAAGTAACTAGAAAAAAATAACTACTTAAAATTATTTTAATTTAAGGATATTAATATATTTTTGTGGCAAACGCACATCTTAAATATTACCTATTCGGCACCGTTCTCTCAGTCTATTACATGATCGCAACACCCGACATTGTAAGAATTTTCAACGTATAATAGTTAAAAGTAATTTTTGGAAAAAATTTCTTAGGTATGAGGGAATTTTCATTTATAATAATCTTGCAGGGGAAATTAAAAATATAAAAAAATTGACAATGTTTAAAACAGAACTGAAGAATTCCTTTTTAAAAATATATATTCTTTTTTTAATTTTGGTTAATTTTAAAAACATGGAGTTAATTTCATTAAGTACATTTTTTAAAAATATTATATTGCTTAGGAATAGAGACAGTTAAGAGTTAAATACTTTTTAAAATATCTATATCTGTAAATACCCCCACGTAATTTTTATTTATTAGTTTTTCTCCTTATTCTTTTTTTTTATCTAAGATATCCCACGTAGACTTCAAGCCTAAGTACTAACGTACCGTGGGTGTCTGACGAGAAGGGAAATGTAGTCTATTGACACGGGATTTGAAGGATTGGAGGTTGGGACGGGAAGGGAAAACATCTGCAGGCAGTTTGTTCCATAATCTGGAGACCCTAGGTATGAACGAGCGAGAGAAGTGGTGTGTTCTAGGCTTTTGTAGCTGGACAGTAAAGGGATGCATACGTAACGCGCCTCTTGTTGTTCTGTTAGGGACATTCAAGGGGGGAATAATACCGGCTAGTTCTTCAGAGCAAAATCCGTGGAAGTAGCGATAGAAAAGGGATAAATCCCCTACAGCGCGGCGATGAGCGAGAGAAGGGAGTTTTCTCGTGAGGGCTGGGTCATTGATAAGTCGAATGGCTCTCTTTTGGATAGAATCAATGATCTTAAGTGTCGAAGGTGGTGCCGCTCCCCAGATGTGGGAGCAGTACTCTAGATTAGGTCTTATTTGGGAAACATAGAGAGTGTATGAGATAGAAGAGGAGAAGTATTTTCTGGCTCGAAAGAGAAAACCAAGCTTTTTAGCTGCCGATGTGGCTACAGAAGTAATGAGTTTGTGCCAGCTGAGATCATGTTCAAAAGCGACTCCAACAAGATCGAATGTTTCATTGTTTTGTAGGGCTTGGCCATTCATGTGGATGGGATAAGCGTTGCCAGATTTTTTGCGTGAGAGGGAGCAAGACTGGGTTTTGGAGGCGTTGAACTGAACAAGGTTCTTGGCACCCCAGTCTAAGATTAACTGAAGATCTTGGGAAAGGGATAGGTACATATGTAGATCTGCGTCCATTATCCAACTCCTGATTCGAAACTTGTCTGGAAAAGTGAATATTGGAGTGAAGAGTACTATCGTCAGCATAACTGTGGATGGGGTTAGTAGTTGAAGAGAGCAGGTCATTAATGTGAAGAAGAAACAGGGTTGGTGCCACCTTGGGGGACACCAGCATTGATAGGATGGAAGTTAGATGAGTGACCGTCAACCACAACAGTTATGCGCCGATTAGAGAGGAAGCTGCCGATCCAGGTACATAGTTTGGTAGGAAGACCGTAAGAAGGTAGTTTGTTGAGGAGTTCGGCATGCCATACTTGGTCAAAGACCTTGGAGATATCGAGAGCAACAATCTGAGATTCGCCATGAAATTCAAGAGACTTGTTCCAGTTATGTGTGACAAAGATAAGGAGCTAAGGAGTGTTGTTTGTTTTTAACTTCTCCTTTTTTTCTCTCAACGATTTCGTCGATTTTTAAGTTTTTTTTTCTTTTTTTTTTTTGGTTGTTTTATTTTATTGTATTTTATTGTCTATAATAAATAATACCTTATACACTTTTATACCAATTAATCAACTAAGATAATTTAGATGAAATTGTTGAGAAATTTCTATTTCTCTTAGATCCTTTTTCACTTAGGATTTTTTATATTTACATTTTTCACTAAATAACCAATAACTTTGGCAATAAACCATTTCAAATACAAAAATGTCATTAGCTTGAATTAAAAATAAATTATTTTGATACAAAAAATGTTTATTAACATTATACCTACTATTTAATTCTATTTTTTTCAAAAATAATTTTATTTTAAATTAAATAGCGAATTCTACTGATTTAGAAGAATCTTAGTAGAAAAATTCCTGAGCAAACCTAGCAGACCTAAACCTGAGCAAACCTGCACAGATTCGCCGTTCCTGTTCTTAATTATTTCAGTATTGGATAAAAACGATAAGGGTATTTTGTACATTGGATACATTTTTGTAAATTTTTATCTCGGTTTACCAGTTTATATCTTACTCAAGAAAAAGGAATATTTATCAGCCAAATTACATTTAAATCCGCCAAGCCGTTTAATCCTATCCGCGTAACAAACAAACATTATATTTACGTTTATTTAATGTAACTATGTAATGTCAAAGAAATTAAGTATTTCCATACCTTAGAGAAATCATGAGAGTACACAACTTGATGGATATGTAATTCACAGTGATGGATCTAGGTATTTTTAGCTCTATTTATCAAAATAAATTTTGACATAAATCGAACTCTGAATAATCCAACGCAATTAATAACTGTATATTCGCCAATAAATTTTCTGCAGAGAAATTAGGTCACCATGTTGTTCGATCGGAAAAATAACAGAACTGATTTATGTTAGTATTGCATAACATTATCGCAGAAAGCAGATATATAACGGGGCCAGTGTAAGAATGGATATATTTTACTTAAAGGTTTTAAAAAAACTAGGTATTAATATTATACAGTATGTTCGCGAATAGGGTTAAGAAGGGGACAAATGGACGAAATTTTGCATGATACGTAAAAATGACACACCTAATAAAGGTTTTTGCTTGAAAATAAATAAGGCAGCAAAAAAATACGAAAACGTTATTTTGCGTAAAAGTAAACATACCATGTTATTTGCTGCCAAACGAACAAATGTGAAATTTGTTTTAAATTAAACCATAAGCCGAAATACGAGATTTTAGTAAAAAATTTAATTATTAAAAATAAGGAGTTTTATCACATTATTTTCCAACTATTCTCTCTCACTTTCTCACTTATACTTTCTAGAGCTGTATTCAAAGATAACATCTTCTAAAAATCGTGTTCTTAATAATTTTTGCAGTACCACAACAACTGTAAGGAAATATTATTTCCTTACAGTACAGAAATAAATATTTCCTAATATTTCCTAATTTTTCGTTAGCTAGCAACGACTAAATGTATTGTAATGTTGACTTTTTCTACAAGAAATGTCAACGTTTTTTTAACGATCGGCGGAATTTTTTTTTAATCGTACTTGTGGAAAAGATGGGTTTCAAGAAAAATGTATTTTTGTGACAACGTTTTATAAGTGACACTTTTTGATTGCCATCAAAATTCCAAAAACACCTTCTTTTAGGCACTACTACTTAAAAAATAGTCTTTTAAGAACTAGTGTCTAAAAGTCAAAATAAAATATCAAAAACGGTATCCATGTTTATTTTTCATCTTTATTTGTCATAAATATTAAGTACTTAAATTACTAAAATTAACTTTCGAGAATTCGAACTTTTCTTCTTTTACAGCAACACAAGTACTGGTCGGAATGGGCAGAGAGCTGCAATAAGGTTTGCAACTTTGCTAATATCAACGTTCTGATTGAGATAAATCATTGTACGGAGCATAGAGGAGACGGCTTATATTTTAGAGAGCTTTAGAAAATAGGCTAATAATACCTCCTCGGTGACATTTTTAATTCGTTTTTCTTTCTACCAACTCTCAAAATTCCTAAACGGATCTCCATATATATTTTTTTCGGAACTAGAGTTGATACTGCATCTTCAGCAGCGTTTTCAAGATCAAAAGACTCATCTAAATCATTCGTTTTCAGAAAATCTTTTAAACTTTTCGAACGATTTAATCCGTTGATATTAATTGAATTTAAACAAACAGCGCTTTCGAAACTGATAATTTGCCATTTGTTGCCTGCCTACTTTTCATTGAGGTGACGTGGAAATGACAATAATAAAGTAATGATATATCATAAAAAGTCCTCAAAGTATGCCGTAGAATCAAACACGCATGTCTTGAATTATTACTCTTGAAAGGTAGCTTAAGTGGTATAGGTAAATGAAAAATAGAACTGTCAAGGTCTGAAGCTTTTATTAAAAAAAAAAAATTGAAATTGTAATCACGGCAGAAATAAAAACTCTTATAATCGAAATTTGCCTTAGAAATGGTAGCACGGTTGATGGCCAGTGGGTTTATTAAACACGGGACACCATTCAGGATTTTTAAATAGAATTTTCACACACAGTCATGGATTTCGACCAGTTTCGCCAAGTTTTGGCTAGATCTGAGGCTTTGATTAGAGAAAGTTCGCACTGCACAAAAAGTAGAAGAATTGAGACGAATTGTCAATGAACACCCACACACCCCTATTCGGCGTTTAAACCAGCTATTAAATGTATATACGGAACCTGCAATACAATCCTGAAATGTGACCTGCATATCGTCTAAGCTCAGTCCATGAATTCTTTACCAAACGAAAAGTCGCGGCGAATGCAATTTGTAGAATTGTTTATGGGTAATTTTCATAATAATGAAAACGTGCGACAAGGCTACTTACAACAGGACGGCACACCAATTCATGTATTTCTTGATAATATAAATTTTTTGGAAGAATTTTTCGAAGACCGAATCACTACTCGTAATATGCCATTTAGGTGGCCACCACGGTCCTGCGATCGCACGGCGTGCGCCTTTTTTATGGCCACACATTAAAAACTCGGTTTTCAAAACCCCCTGTGAAAATTTAAAAGACTTAGAAGAATTACGAATAAATTTCAGGGGATTAACAACTCCCCCCAAGTGCTCACCAATGTTTTTGATGCTGTAAACAAAGAATGAGAACTTGATTGGAAGTAGGTGGATAACTCTTTCATTTAATTTAAATTTATAATTTTTAGGTTCTTTGTTGTATTTTTTTTTTAAATTCTCTATTATGCAATGACAGTGACAATAATATAATTTTCTTAAAAATAAAAACTTCAGAACTTGACAGTTTTATTTTTTCATTCACATATACCTTTTACCTATGTTACTTTTCAAAGGCAACAATTCAAGACGTGTGTGATTGATTCCACGGGACACTTTGAGGATGTTTTGTTTGATCTTACGTTGCCTGTATTCTCAAAAACAAACCGAAAGAAAATCAGAAAAATATAAAGCATAAAACGCTTTCACGAAAAATATTCTTTAAAATTCTTTGCGAAAATAGTATGTCTACGCGTAGTCCAACTACGGCTGGACAATTTCACGTCGTGTGCTTAAAACACACTCTTTTAGCAAATTGTTTCATAAATAGCTATTTTGGAACAACTGTCTTTCAAAGAACATTTTTGGAAAATTCTTTAAAAATAGATAGTAGATATATTTATTTATAAGAACGTATATAACGTATGCACATAATATGTAAATATAAAATAAAATACTTACACTTCTATCGTGATAATTGCTAACAGTGTTCTGAAAAAACAAGCCGGCTATCAACGCCGCAATATTGGCTGTATAACTGGCAACAAAGATAACAGAGAATCCTCCCCATACGTTAATCAAAAACTTGTTAGGCCAACTTTTAGGCGCCTTAAAGGCCACTAAGTGGCCACACAGCAGGCCCCACATGACCCACAAGGCTGAGCTCATACTGAAGTTTTTTGAGCGTTGTCGGCCCCAGGGATTCAGGCCGAACGGAGAAAGCCATTCGTAGATTGCCACTGCTATTGCTGTTATATTAAGGCCTAGAAATATAAAATATTTTATACCCTTCCTAACATAAGTGCCTCATAAATATTATTAGTAATTAGTTTTTGAAGGCTAAATAATAGTACACCTAATTTCTGGTCCAATTTAAGCAAGTATAATACTCCAATCGGTTAGTTTATTGTAGTATGTTTTATAATCTTTTATATTGCAGGGTTTTTTTTGCGCTGTGGATGTCAAAACAGATTTTTTCACTACATTTGTGTCTACTTTATGACTTTGTTAGGATTTTGTACTAGGCTGGCACTAACAAATGTTTCAATCACAGATTACTTAAACTATTTGTGCTTCATTTATATATTTCTTACCATTTCAAAGTTGCATGGTTTTATAAATAATTGAATAACTATTTTGTAATGAAATTCATTTAAATCGTTTTTACTCTACTTCGTTCTATTTCTTTTATTTTCAAACGTAGTTTAAACACAGTTTCTAACCCAAAAACAAATTAAAAATCATTTAAATATTTTCCCTTTTCTCTTTTGTCTAATTTTAAACCTAAACAATTTGTTTTCATACTAGCCATCGCAATACCGACCTAAGCAACAAGCGCAGCCCGTGAAATTTTAAAGTTGTATATCTTTGTTGCTGCTTATAGGACCCATGCCAACTTTAGGTTTTTTAATAGCGAGCCTACTAGGAGTGTTTTGGCAAGGAAAAAAATATGTTGTAATTTGCGAAAAAAAGTTGAATTTTTGAATTAACCCACCTGCGAAAAAACTTAACACGCTTAGGTATTTTATTTCTTAAATTTTCTAAACAAGTTTTGCATCATTTTGTCGACAATCCTTATATTTTAAGAGAAAAATTGTGTTAGTAGAAAATTATAGTCATTTGAATTTTTTAAACCTAAAATATAATTTTAAAATCAATCATACACAAAAATTATAACGTTCCACTAACACATTTTTTTCTCTTAAAATTTAAGAATTATTGTTAATTTCTTCCAAGGTGGGTCCATTCAAGAATTTAACTTATTTTCGAAAAGTCAAAAATACATTTTTATTACCAAACCATTCCTAGTAGGCTCACTATTCAAAAACCCGAACTTGGCATGGGTCCCATTACGAGTAGCAACATAAATATACAACTTTCAAATTGCACGGGCCGTGCCTGCTAAGCAACCGTTACTATGACAACTGATTAGGTAGGACGATATTGTATTACCTACTCAAAGAAAATGAATTATCTCGATATTAAATTTTTTTCTTCCACGTTGTTTAATTATGCAAATTTATTTAGAAAAACTAAAAACAAAAATATGAAACCCGAAAGAAAAAGGTTGGGTTGGGTTCTAGCAATTGCTTTAGCTGAAGAATTACGTATTCGTATTAAGACTTTATTCTGCTTTAAAATATTATTACAAATAACAATTAATAATAAGTATTTAATCACTTAATTAAAGCTTGTAAAAGAACAGAAGGATTGGAAAAGCAATCTAAAGAAAAGGGAAAGAAAGTATTAAATATCTTTAAAAATAATTAGTTTTGAAATATTACTTTCCTGTTTTATGGATTGTAAGACTGTTTGTAGAGAAAAGTGGTAGCAGGAAGAATTCAAATTTAAAAATAATTAAGAATTATATCATAAAAAGTTGTGAAATACAAGGTAATTCCTCGTCGATACTTTTTTGTAATGGATCGTATGTCCCATAAGTTTTGAGAAAAAATATTAATAGTCATATTTTCTATTCTTTTACTTTTTTATTATATTAAATTTTTAGTAGTTATTTCTACATTTATTAATATTAAAACTATACGTTTAAATTACAGATAAGGATCCATGTTCTCCAATAGCACGCAATTTCACCCTAATTTTTGCCATTAGCCTTTGGACGGCATCAATGTCGATTTCTCGAATTTTTGGTTATCTGTTCTACGTTTTGAGCTTTCCAGCCATTATCGTAAACTTTTCTAGCTAGTAGGGCCCAAAAATTTTTTATAGGTCTCGCTTAAGGCACGTTTGGTGGGTTGTCTACCTTTGGGACAAAATTGGTATTATTGGCAGTCAGCCACTCTGTTGTTTGACTTGCATAATGACACGAAGTCAGCTATGGCCAGAAGATAATTTCGTCACTGGGGTGAGTAGACTGACGATTTTGACACACACTGGCTAATATAAATGCTCAGCTCGTCCGATGTACAGCTGAGAAACGCCTGCTTCGGAAATTGCGCACCACACTTAAATTTTTTCAGAAAACTTGACTTTTCCTTTTCTTGGTTTTCCACTTTTCAGAAAGTTTACACAAGGAATTGTTTAATTGTTCGATAAATTGTAGCCACCGAAAAATTTTGGCCCCTGTATAGTCTTACAATTTTGCACTTCGATATTTGTCCAACTAATGAAAAATGCTATTCCAAATATTATGCTTGCACGCCGTAAGTGCACGTATTCGCGAAAATAACATGTCCTGTCAATCTTTCATTGATTGTGACTTTTTTACCCAGCCACCTTAGACAAAAAGTATTATTTTTATAAAACTCAACGACGCAATTTTTTCTTAAAACTTATGGCATATACTTTATGGTTCCTTGGGTAGTTTATAAAAATATATCGAGGTTAATAAACAACTAACTGAAAATTGAAAACTTAATTTTTGGCATTTAAAAAAGCATGCAAAACGGTCCTGTCTAAATAGTGTATCTGTTATTCTTTTCTTTACCGTTTATACATGGACTAGAAATAAATATTTCAGTAAGTGATAAAAGTTTTTAGCGGTTTAAAAAGTTTTAGCTGTTAATTTTTTCTGTCGGCTTACATAATAAATAATTTTGCACAGTGTGGAAATATCTTTTTAAAATATTTTTGAAGTCTATCTATTTTGATTCATTTAAGAAAGTTATTAAAAATCTGCCTATTTTAGTGAGTTCCATAGGTGGAAGTGAACTAAGAAAGTTTACGCACTAATAAAATTTATGTTGCCACATGGCGCTATAAAATAACAAAACTTACTTATTAAAATAGCTAACCACAATTCAAAACTAAACGGCAACAAAAACGCCATCAACGGTATTTCCGATCGCTGTTGTGGTGCTGCTAAAAAAGAGACTCCGCTAAAAAAATATGGAACACTGAAATCGATAACTTCTGATCGTGCACTGGAAACACTCAAGGCTGCGAAAGATATGTGTGCGGCTCCACTGACTAAGTCACCAACAATACCGTTCCATTTAGTGTTTGCTTCATATTTTTCCTCTTTTATTTGTTGGCCTTTCGAAATTTCATCTTTAAACCTAAAAAATATCGAGTCACCTTAAGGTCATCTCAAATTTTAAATTTAAAGATTTTAATGTACAGGATTTTTAAAATCTAAACATCAACTTTCAGATTTGTACTTTTCTGAAATGTCAAATGTGTGAGCATAGAATATCATTATTTTAGGCAAGTGATGATATCACTGTCCAACACTTTTGCAAGCATAAGGCGACTAGAGTGGCACTCTGTATGAAAAATAGCGATAGCGATCGGGCTCTCTTTGCAAATTCCTACTCTGTATCACCGATCGGTATGTTTCGAAGTCGGCCGACATAGCACGAACTTACGTAGCGAAAGCGATAGCTCGAGAGGTGTCGCCTTGAAAGCGACGTAGTTTTGTCTCTTTTTATCTTTAGCTAAAAAGTCGTTTTGTCTCTCTTGTGCAATAAATATAAACATAACCTAAAACTATTTGAAGGTATTTGTTATTGTTATTGGTGATGTAAAAATTATATTTACAGTGGAAAAAATATTTCTAATAAAAAAAAACTCAGTGGGCTGTTTTAATTAATTTTTTAATTGCTCATCCCGAATTGGTAACGCTCAATTTCACAGGAATTAGTGGAAGCGAAAATTACATGAGATTGTGGGATGCAATATTTTCCCAATTAAACAGCATGGGTATTCTAGCTGACTTTATTTCTGCATGTAAATTGTCCACTAAATTATCAAATATATATATATATATATACATATATATATATATATATATATATATATATATATATATATATATATATATATATATATATATATATATATATATATATATATATATATATATATATATATATATATATATATATATATACCACTAGATCCCTGTTAAGACGCAATAATTCGATAAATCTTCTCTCGTATAGTGAAGCGATTTTAGTATATTCGTCCATCGTTTTCAAAATTATTAATTAAAAGCCTTTAAGCAGGGAACATATTACAATAATGGAAATCAAACATTAATAAAAATAATTTAATTTTTGGCCCTAGAAACAATAAACAATTGAGGTTAAGACCTGAAATCTCTTCTTTTTTGTTAAAAAATGGATATTTTTAGAACGGAATATACAGTATTCTTTATCATATTTATCTCTATTTTGCCTATAAAGAAATGCTTATAGAGTACTTAGTATCAAAGCGATCGCTTCCTCTTCGCTTCTTTATCTCTTTCGGTATCGCTATTTTAAAAAGTTGTGGAGTCCCACTCCTAAATCTTTAAAATCAATTTTAACATTTAAAAAAAAAATTAATAAATTTTTTATGAATCTGTCCTCGGTTAGGTCGATACAAAACCACTTTATTAAAAAAATAAATGTTAAAATAAATGTTGTTAAAAGTAAATAGAAACATTTTTAGCCTTTTATGCGAGTTACAGTTAAAACCTAATTCATGTAAAAACAATGAGTTAATAATACAGGGTGAATTTTTTAACTTTCACTCGTCAGTTTAAAACTTTTAATTGTCAAGTTAGACCGGACTAGCGTTGGAGAATCTGGCTGTAAGTGTTCTCCACTGGCGTCACTTTCCATAAGCAAATCACTTCAGTCATCGGAAATTATAAATGTTTAGTCCTATAAATCTAAGTCATATTATCTTGTCGCTGTTAACTATAAACTTGCTTTTTGTAAACCAGTCATGCCCTATTTCCAGGCGCAGATAAACCGAATTCAATAATCTATCGAATAAGGCTTTCCTGACTAAAATGCACGCATCATCGGCATAATTAACAAGGCTCTGGTTTCGCTCAACCACCTCTCCAGCAAGACCTTTAATACAGACAGCAAATAGACTGAGACCCGTTAGAACCCTGCGGTATGCCGAGCAAGATCGGCCCTTCATAGGGTAAATATTTCCTTTTTACACTTCCTATCAATACCCTCAATCTTCTTTGTGAGATATATGATTTAACCCATAAAAGTTTACGTAAACCTATATTTAACATAACTAGAAGAAAATTCATATATTTTGGAATTTGAAATATTCCTATTGTAACGAAGGTACCTAAATACTATGGAGTTTGGAAACCGCACAAATAAGCTTATTATTTTATTGCTGTAAAATATGGAGGGTATTTCAACTTCTTAAATGATTTTCTCGTACAATCACGGAACAGACGTCGAGAAAAACTGACTCGACTTTTATAAATTACACGACGTCCATTTCTGTTTCCAATATAAATTATGCAAATAGTTTAACTTGATTTAGTCAGAATATTATATATTTTAAAAAATCCCGCTGATTGATTACAAAGGTGGCAGTAGTATGGATTTTACGTTATTTAGGGGCAAGCAAAAAAGGTGAAGGTCAAATGACTTAAAATAAATAGTAGCAAGTTGTTTGGACGAAACAAAAGGTCGAAGGTCAGAAACGGGAATGAAAACAAAGATCAAAGAAGGTTTAATAAATGTTACCGTTGACAAGTCAAACGTACTTATTATCAACGACTGATTTGTCGAAACTTGGTAAAATTTATTTACATACATTATATATTTATATATATATATATATATATATATATATATATATATATATATATATATATATATATATATATATAGATATATATATTTCAATTGAAACCAACCACCCTATACAATTATCTTACACTCGTATTCACAGTCATTCCTCAGAGATTATTATTATTATATAGTTTTTATGCCGCCGCGCCGCATATCCGGCAAAATGCATTTCATGGGCGGAGCATCGCTCATTATAATACACGCATCAGCGGCGCGTCGCTGGCGAAGCGCTTGTTGTGAAGTCGCTGGCGATTCGCCGGGATAACGACTATGAATACTACTGTTACAGTCTTATTCATAGTCGTTCTCCTGGCGAATTGCTAGCGACTTCTCAACGGCGCGGCGCTTCACCAGCGACGCGCCGTTGATGCGTGTATTATATTATCATGAGCGATGCTCCGTCTATGAAATGCATTACCGGAATATCCGGCGGGATAAAACCTGGCGAATCTCCGAAGAATGACTATGTTACAGTCGTATTCATAGTCGTTCTCCAGGCGAATTGCCAGCGACTTCTCAACCAGCGACTTCTCAACCAGCGTTCGCCAGCGACGCGCCGTTCATGTGTGTATTATAATGGTGCGATGCTCCGTCTATGAAGTGCATAACCGGAATATCCGGCGGGATGAAAGCTGGCGATTCTCCGAAGAATGACTATGAATACGGGTGTTAGTGATATCTTTTTAACAAAATCCTGAAACTTATGACTTCCTGTTTCGAGGGGAAAATTGGGTCCTTTTGCGGTTACCCCGGCCCCGCCAACACCTACGTCAAAATATGGGAAGGGGTGACGAGTGACGAGTAACCCCTCTTTTAAACGGTGTTTTATTCCTCTTTTGAGTCATATTGTATGAGTTAACCTAATAACCCTTAAAACCCAAAGGTCCTCCAGTCTGGATGGCATACCAGTAATTGTTCTAAAAAATGAGCTCCCGAACTTGCATCCATCTTAACTCGTCACTTACAGATGTCCTATGACATATATGGTATATATTGTGTCTTTCCAGACAGTCAGAAGACTGTTTGTGTGCAGCTGCTCGTGCCGTTCCAAGTCCTTTCCATCAGACCAGTCCCTTTTCTCTCTGTTGTCAGCAAATTTATGGAGAAAGTCATCAAGTTGCAAATTCTAAAATATCTAGAAAAGCACAAAATCATCCATGACAGGTGGTAGGCATTTCGTCACCAAAGATCCACAGCCGATCTCGCCTTTGTCACCTATAACTGAAACAAGTCGAATCCCAGATTGTTACTCTTGATATTTCCAAGACCTTCGACCAATTATGGCATGCCGCCTTCTTAACAAACTACCTTCTTGCGGTCTTCCTCCCAAACTATGTACCTAGATCGGTAGCTTTCTCTCTAGTCGGCGCATATCTGTCGTGGTGGATGGTTTCTCATCTAACTTCCATCCTACCAATGCTAGCGTACCCAAAGGTTCAGTCCTAGAACCAACTCAATTTCTTTTTCACATTACCACCGTCCCTACTGCCCTTCAACTACCAATCCCAACCACAGTTACGCTGAAGATATAACTCTTCATTCCAACATTTATTTTTCTAGACACGTCTTTAATCAAGAGCTGTATAATAGAAGCAGATGTATGCACCTCTCCCTTTCAGTGGCATTACCTTCGACACTTAATATACTTGATTCTTTCCAATCCCTCGATCGTGTCCTTTGCTGTTGGGGATTTATCTCTTTTCTATAGACACTCACGAATTTTGCTCTAAAGAACTAGCCGCTACAATTCCCCTCTTGACTGATTCTAATAGAACAACAAGAGGTGCATTTCGTATGCATCTCTTTACTGTCTAGCTACAAAAGCCTAGAACATCACCCTTCTCTCGCTTATTCATACCTTGGATCTCTCTAGAGTATGGACCAAATTGCCTGAAGATATTTTCCCTTCCCCTTCCAATCTTCAGTCCTTTAAATCCTGCCAATAGATTACATTTCCCTTCTCTTAAAGTCTACGTGGGCCATCTCGGATAAAAAAGTGCTTACTTAATTTGAGAAAATTAAATTAACTTTTTGTAATTAACAAATTTCATCTTTAATTTTTTCTAAATTAAAAACAAGTACAAAACTTTTTTGTTAAGTGCTCAAAATAACTCTATTTAAACGTAAATCTAATTTGTATTATTTTGCAGAAGAAACGGTCTTATTATTAGGCAAGCTATAGGTACACTTAAATAGTTCGTGCCAAAGCTGTTTAATTATTTCTAGAGTACAAGAAAAATTATTATGGTTATCTGGTAACTAGCGTGGCAGAATAGCCACACAGCCCCCCGATCTAACTTCTATAGATATTTAAAATCTAAAGTGTACTAAACACACTCACATACGAGTACATTACAAGATTACAAAAAAGACTAAACATATATTGCACAGAAATAAATTCTCCACTATGTAAGAGCGGCAATAAAAGCTCGTTTATACGGCTGGATGCAAGTTAATGGCGTCATTTTGATAACCTAATAAAATGAATTTTTTATTTGTTTCTGGATTCGTTAGAAATAATTAAAAATTTGTGTAATGTATTTGGTTGTCATAAGTACACATAAAATTACAAACATCCCCATAAAAATAATCTATATGAGTTAAGTCTGGGTGCCGTGGAGGCCATTCTGTATACCGGATAGCTATGAGAATTATTTGTTATCCCCCCGAAATGAATAAAAAAGCTTGTAAAGATACTCTTGAGGTAGGTATTTTGAATAAAAACACAGTTTTTTTGCAACATTATTTAAATCTGAGAAAAAGAAGCTATATCTACGCGCAATAGATTTAGAAAAAGCTTTCGCCACTCTCCCAAAAACCGGAATATGGAAAATACTGAGAGAGCAGTAGATCTGGATTTACGTAATGACATAAAGAGCCTCTACGCTAAGACAGAAAACGCGATAAGAACTGAAATAGGAGACACCAGGCGCGGCTTGTCCATAAGGTCATTTGGTCAATGACCCACCTAAATGATCTACCTAATAATTTATTTTTGAACCAAAAAATAATCTTGTCTTTTAATAAAGTGCAAGTTCCATGCGAAAACTCCCCAAGAGAGAATCAATCCAAGGTTGCTCCGGACTCGCCATATCTTAAATTGACCTCATAGGTGTATATGGACTATATAAAATGCATTAAAACTAAGAGAGAAATAAATATACGCATTTTAGGAAGTTCAAAAGAGACAAAACTTGTCGACGGTCCTCCAATAATATCGCTTTCGGGACGCGCGTGGTCGTCAACGCCGCCGCGCTGGTTGTCGGATTTTGGCAAATTCTGGCTCACTAATTGAAATCTGACCAATTTATTGTTAGAACAATTCACGATCCAAAACATGGGAAACCATGTAATAAATTTTGCACAGCAAAACAACCCTCGACACCTAACGGTAACAGAAGATAAGGATAAGTAAGTAAACAAGTATTTAAATCAGATTGACCGAAAACTCACTGTAATCATTTTTCAGCAGTTAATAAAATGCTTTTTTTCTACGAATGTCAATAAAAACCTTTATTGTATGTTCAATAGTAATTTCGGAACATGGTGCATTGTCTTTTACACATTTTCATTGTGCTTCAATCACCATGGTGATTGAACTACAAAGTTCCCATTGTGCACGGGTATTTTTTACAAAGGTGGCGTTGACATCCAAAATCTTTATAATTTTTATTTGTGGAATGTCAGATTGACATTTTTTGACATCTTAAAAGGAAAAATATTACTAATCCCATTTTATGTAACAGTAACATTCGTAGAAAAAGTATAGTGTAAAACTCGCATGGAATGACCATTTCCTACTCGTATGATTTGCAGCATTCGCCTGCGGCTCATGCTGCAAACGTCATACTCGTAGGAAATGCATGTCATTCCATGCTCGTTGTACAATATACTATTGTGGTTGTTTTTGATGAGGGTAGAAATATTTAAAGAATTAACGTTCAATTACTAAAAAGGTCAAAGATTTAATACTGGTTTAAATTAAGATCTTCTAGTTAATCAGTTGGATTTTGACAGGTTTGAAACAGAAGTTATTCTAATATTTTAGCGATATGATTGGTTTTTGAAAGATTTTCACCTCTGGACGACAATGAATTTACTTCTATTATTGTGAAAGAAGTACGTACTAATATTAACCTTTTCTTTATAAAAAAAAAGAAAACAAATTCATAGTATAAAGCTAGCTCTTATTTGTTCACTTCTCAGTTTAAAACTTTTGATTGTGAATTTAGACCGGTGTAGCATTGGAAAACCTAGCTGTTGGTATTTAAATGAAATTTAAACAAACCCACATAAAAAAAGAATTTAAGTACTTCAACACTTTAACTTTTAACCAACATTTTCTGGCAAGTCATGGTTAATAAAATGCTATCTAATTTTGTGAAACACACTAAAAAACCAAGAGCATTTCTTTACGTAGTTGTAACTTTTTTCCAGACATTATTTTATTTTTAGCTCGCTTTTGGGATGTGGTCCCTTTATTTCCATATTTATCTCGTAATTTATTACAAAATTCCAAAAGCAACTTGCGTCACGGTTTTTGTTGCCTTTCATGTAGCTTTTTGCCTTAATTTATTCTTGAAATAAGTTTTTCCTCTATTCTTTACAAGACTTGATGGCTGCGTTGACAAAAACCAAAAATAATTTATAATAGAATTACGATAAAAGGGTATCATGTTAATAACATTGCAGGGTGAGTCAGTCTAAATATTTTCATAAAAACTTTAATTACATTAGTTTTATTGTACTTCTTGGGCTTTCGGTCAGTTTAAATTAAAGTCTTGAAATGGTTTAGACGTTTCGGTTTATTTCATCTCTAAACCATCATCAGAATCCTAATAACAAAGGTGTAATAGTAATATATTTTTCTATGTAAGATTTATATAAACAAGAGATAGTAGAATAGGACATACCTTTTAAATTGATTTCACTTAAACACTACATTTTAACAAAATGACTTATTGCAACAGGGTTTTAAACTAGACTGATTTGTGGATGTTTACAGTAAAGAGCTTTGGTTTTATTATTCCAGATGTTTAGGGACACAAAAATTTTGCTTTTATTTTCGTTTTACTTTTTTATGATAAGGTTGTTGTAAATGGTACTTAAATTATCCGTATCTGTTCTATAGTTTAGGGTGTTATGGGTTTTTTTAATATGTATCATTTCCTTTATGTTTCGTTTTTTGTAGTTTGATTCATAATCTAAGATTTCTACGTTATTAAAATTAAAGTTGTGTAAATATTCTAGTGAATGATTTGATAGAGCTGTTGAACTGTGACTAACATTTCTAATACTGTTTTGATGTTCCTTAATTCTATTTTTAAGATATTGCTTTGTTTGCCCAATGTAGGTTTTTGGGCAATCAAGGCAATTTATTTTGTAAATGAGTTGAGACTGGTTTGTTTTTGGAATATTTGGTTTTAGATTTGTGAATAGTTTTCTTGAATTATTAATTGGTTTTTCTGCTATTTTGATTTTATGTGGGTGAAGTACTTTTTTAATTTTCTGGTTTATTTCTTTTATGTATGGAGTAGATACGTAATGGTTTTCATTCATATTTTTGGGGTTATTTTTCTGTGGGTTGTATATTTTGTTTATTTTTGCTTTTATGATTGGTTCATAGAACTTTTTAGGGTAGTTATTGTTTTGTAAGATATTTCGTACCTTTTTTAAGTTTTTTGGTCTGTGTTTATTATCAGATAGTTTAATAGCTCTGTCAACTAGTGAATTTACAACACTTTTCTTGTATTTTTCTGGAATGTTGGAGTTATAATTGATATATCGTCCTGACCACATTGGTTTGGTATACCAGCTTGTTTCTATGTCACCTTCTTCGTTATAGTTTAACGTTATGTCTAAAAAGTTTATTGATTTGTTATTTTCTGTTTCGTGTGTAAATTGAATTTTTGGATGGAATGAATTAAACTTGTTTAATGTATAGTTAAGTTTATTTTTTGGAATACATAGAATGCAGTCGTCAACAAATCTTTTGAAGAAATGAGGTTTATAATCAAGCGATTGTATGACGTTTACCTCTAGATGCTCCATTACTAAGTTTGCTATAGTAGCTGAGATGGGTGAACCCATTGCGACGCCATAAATTTGCGAGAAGAATTGGTCTTGGTACTGAAAAAATGTAGAGGTTAGACATATTTTTGTGGCTTCTATAAATTCTGTTTTTGGTATTGTTGTAAAATTTGTTATGTTATTCCATTTTTCTGCGATAACTTTTAGAGCTAATTCAACTGGAATATTAGTGTAGAGTGATGTGACATCGAACGAAACTGTAAACTGTGTGTTGTAAATTCACTAGTTGACAGAGCTATTAAACTATCTGATAATAAACACAGACCAAAAAACTTAAAAAAAGTACGAAATATCTTATAAAACAATAACTACCCTAAAAAGTTCTATGAACCAATCATAAAAGCAAAAATAAACAAAATATACAACCCACAGAAAAATAACCCCAAAAATATGAATGAAAACCATTACGTATCTACTCCATACATAAAAGAAATAAACCAGAAAATTAAAAAAGTACTTCACCCACATAAAATCAAAATAGCAGAAAAACCAATTAATAATTCAAGAAAACTATTCACAAATCTAAAACCAAATATTCCAAAAACAAACCAGTCTCAACTCATTTACAAAATAAATTGCCTTGATTGCCCAAAAACCTATATTGGGCAAACAAAGCAATATCTTAAAAACAGAATTAAGGAACATCAAAACAGTATTAGAAATGTTAGTCACAGTTCAACAGCTCTATCAAATCATTCACTAGAATATTTACACAACTTTAATTTTAATAACGTAGAAATCTTAGATTATGAATCAAACTACAAAAAACGAAACATAAAGGAAATGATACATATTAGAAAAACCCATAACACCCTAAACTATAGCACAGATACGGATAATTTAAGTACCATTTACAATAACCTTATCATAAAAAAGTAAAACGAAAATAAAAGCAAAATTTTTGTGTCCCTACCCTTAAACATCTGGAATACTAAAACCAAAGCTCTTTACTGTAAACATCCACAAATCAGTCTAGTTTAAAACCCTGTTGCAATAAGTCATTTTGTTAAAATGTAGTGTTTGAGTGAAATCAATTTAAAAGGTATGTCCTATTCTACTATCTCTTGTTTATATAAATCTTACATAGAAAAATATATTACTATTACACCTTTGTTATTAGGATTCTGATGATGGTTTAGAGATGAAATAAACCGAAACGTCAAAACCATTTCAAGACTTTAATTTAAACTGACCGAAAGCCCAAGAAGTACAATAAAACTATTTAATCAAAAACGGTCCAACAAACCAATATTACTAATTTAATTACATTGTTTTACTCGATACATTTCGGATTGTAATAATCATAATGAAGCAAACTTTATAAAATATGTGACTTCATACCTCGTAACAACATGTGGCATGTCAAAAATAGTGTAACGTGTGCCCCGAGACAATAAGGGTGATAGGCATTAAGCATTAAAAAGATAGAGAGAGAGAGAGAGAGAGAGAATCAGTCGATTTTGTTGGAACTGCTTTCGAACGTGATATCAGCTGGTATAAACACAATACTTCAAAAGTCACAGCAGTTGCTTAAACGCTTGCTTTTTAGTTGGAGATGAAAATATTATATATTATAATACAAGTACGGTAGGTACGTCTTTACCGCATGTGCGTGATGTTTAACAAAACGAGCCGAAGGCGAGTTTGGTAAATCACGCAAATGCGGTAAAGACACCTGCCTTAAGTGTATTGTACGATATTTTATCTACAAGCATGTTTTAGGGCACCAATATTAAAAATTAAAAGAGCACTGTTTTAATTTACCCCATAGGTGCCTCGTAAGTCGTTATCAACAATGCATTAATATCAGTTTGCTAGGGAAATAATTATAGAAATTTAATAGTTGGCTTTTATATGACAGAGGTAAAACTTGACAACAATTAATATTAATATTTCTTAATTAATAAGTTTGGATTAGTTTAGAAATTTAAATATGTAAGTATTTGTTATACATATACAGCCAGATTCTCCAACGCTAGTCCGGTCTAATTTGACAACCAAAAGTTTTAAACTGACAAGTGTACGAATAAGACAACTAAATTCTAACTTTGGACTTACTTCTGAGCTTTTTCGCAAATTTATCAAGAAAAGAACAATTTTAGTACGAACTTTCAACAATAATAGAACTAAGTTCATTGCAGCAACTCGTTCCAAGATGAAAATCATTTGGAAACCAAGTAAATCGCTACAATATCGCAATAATTCATAAGTTTTTAATGACGACTTTTTAATGATGACAGGATAAAAACCTGTCAAAACATAACTGATCAACTATAAGATCTTAATTTAAACCAGTACTAAATCTAAAACTTTCTTGGTGAATCTGAACGATAATGTTTAATAGAGTTTCTTTTGAAAATAAAAAATACACTTGAATAATATAAAAACTTGTTTTTATAGTATGTAATTACTTACAGCACTAGTACGGTAAAGTGATACTTACCGCACTCAAATCAGTGAGGTAAGTAGTTACTTACCCCACGCTTGTAGATAAATACTTTTTTACGAGTGTGCGGAAAGTAATTGCTTTTCACTAATTAACGTCACTGGACCCGGATCGAGGTCCAATTTAACATATTTAGTAAAATACTGGTGGGCAATACCCAAAAAATAGCCATCCAAAAATTGTGAATCCACCGAATAATTACAGGGCCTTATTTTCTCTTATATTGTTGGTATACAATTAAGTTTGTGTTATTTACCTGTTTGTTGATTATCAGTATAGATGTAAAAGTGAAAATACAAAGGATATTCCACTTTTATTTAAACTTTTGAGTAGAAAATAGAGATCGAGGAAGAAATTAAAGAGAATTTGATTGATCGAGTACCGGAAGACATTTGAAGAAGGGGGTCTCCGGTGGCCGAGTTGGTAAGGCGCCAGTTTTGCAACCGAGGGGCGCGGGTTCGAATCCCGCTTCGACCATGGATATTTTGTGATTGTTCTTGAAAGTTGGTAGAGGAATTCTTCCTCGACCGAGGTGGTACCACCCCACACATCCCCTTAAAGGGCTGGTGAAATCCCTACGGATGTTTCCAGCTCTAGATGTGTGAGTGGATTCCCCAGTACACCCACTGTACATAGTACTTAGACTTCGGTCTTCGTGAGCTGTCAGAAGATAAAGAAAAGCCAAGAATGTAAACGTCGAACTGTTACCAGAAAAATCGAAATATCGTTATTAGGCCCAAGCAACAGAGCAAAATATTAGCGATTTTTTGACATTAATCCTATCAAAATACCGCCTGTGCCATCATCTGAAAGACGATCTGTAGATGATTCCTGTTATATTTCCAACTCTGAAATTTTTTCCTTTAATTTGTTATAAACATTTTTAAGCAAAAAAACGCGATTTTTTTAGTTTTTTGCTTATAAAATGGAAAGTAATGAAGCAATCTTGATGGTGTCAATGGACGATTTGTAGAGAATAAAAATGCGAACAAAATGAGAGGTCGAAATTCATACATCGGCCATTTTTAAACGTAGAGGGCTCAAACTTTGGGAAAAAGTAGTAATTTATAGCTACTTTATGTGTGCAAAACCCCGACGCTGTCCGACGATTAGTTTTGCCACAATCGTCATTTTAATTTTTCAGCATACTATTTTGCAACAGGTCTGGATGCTCTACGGATCGTCCGATTTTAATTATTGGAACGGATTTGAAAAGTACAAGTTTAATTGAACAATATGTATATTTTAGTTTTTCCATAAAATGCTACGAAAACGGTTGAAAATGCACGTAAAGATGCGTGAAAATGGCCGAGCGCGCGAAAGATGACGCGTAGCGGGAGAGCAGCGGAGCGAAGGGGAGCCAATATCCGCGCGCTCGGTCATTTTCACGCATCTTTACGTGCATTTTCAACCGTTTTCGTAGCATTTTATGGAAAAATTAAAATATACATATTGTTCAATTAAACTTGTAGTTTTCAAATCCGTTTCAATAATTAAAATTGGACGATCCATAGAGCATCCAGACCTGTTGCAAAATAGTGTGCTGAAAAATTAAAATGACGATTGTGGCAAAACTAATAGTCGGACAGCGTCGGAGTTTTGCACACATGAAGTAGCTATAAATTAATACTTTTTCCCAAAGTTCGAGCCCTCTACCTTTAAAAATGGCCTATGTATGAATTGAAAAAGAAAACTCTTAATATTCCGGTTTTTCCGGATTTTCTCCGTTGCTACTTATTCTATCGGGACGTTCGACCTCTCATTTTGTTCGCATTTTTATTCTCTACAAATCGTCTATTGATACCATTAAGATTGCTTCATTACTTTCCATTTTATAAGCAAAAAACTAAAAAAATCGCGTTTTTTTGCTTAAAAATGTTTATAACAAATTAAAGGAAAAAACTTCAGAGTTGGAAATATAACAGCAATCATCTACGGATCGTCATTTAGATGATGGCACAGACGGTTTTCTGATAGTATTAATGTCACGACAAATCGCTCTATTGCTTGGCCTATATGCCCAAGAATTAGAAACATTCAGTAAATGTTATACAAAGGAAGAAACTAAAGAATTTCAAGAAATAAGAAGTAATTCTAGTATACTTTTCCGACATTTGTCAGGCACTCTAAAAGGGTGAGTATGTCGATTTTTACCATTTTGGTTATCTCTTCTGTATGGACGAGTTTGATTATTGTTGTTTTTAGGGACGACCCAGCTTATTTAATGAACTCATTTATTTAATTAATCTAATTAAATTACTTTATCTACTCCTATTAAATTATATATTAATTATTCAACTACTTTTGAACAATTAATAGTATCTATAAACAAACAGCGTGAGTTATAATAACTCACTGCTATAACTCACTATAATAAATCGGAAAAGCTTTACGAACCGAAATATCAAGGTGGCTCTGTACAAGCCGATTGGCTGAAAGGAAACAGTCCATTATTGTTACTGAGGGAAGTAATGTCACTCGAATAATTTTGACGTTTTCAAATTAAGTTAATAAAGTTAATAAAGTTCTTTCTCTGTACTTGTATCTTAGTATTTATTGTTATAGTCGTAGATAAAGTATAGTATTCAACTTGCGGTAATGGTCATAACTCACTTGATGAATTACATCACTCGCCTGCGGCTCGTGCTGCAAACTTCATCTGCGTGAGTTATGACCTACATTACCGCTCGTTAAATAATATACTATTATGCAACATGTTCCGCTGTGGATAAGTTGTGGTGTTTTGAAGTCAGCTTTTTAAAGTTTTGATGGTTTTAGTGACATCTTGGACATGTGTTTCTGTCCAAGTCATTGAAGTAGACTAGTGAAGGAGTGCGCTCTACAAAGAATAATTTTCAGTTTTGGAATGTAGTTTGGGTTCTAGTGTTAAATGACATCACCATCAAGCTAAGTACTTAATTGTATAATGGCCTAGAAAAGCCAAATGTTTTGAATAGGTATTTTTATAAAGAAAATCTATTAACATAGTGTTCTAGCGTTGTAAATGCGTTGAAACTTAGGTACTAGAGCTAGCTAAAGGATTATCATTTTCCAATTAATTACATCTAATCCATATTTTACGATGCTGGGCTTCTTTAAATTAAACATTTAAATTACTTTTGCCGTTGTTTCATTATAATGTAAGCTTTTTCAGTTTACTTGCAGAAATTCTAATAATTATAGGTTCATGGGCTGTTTGGTATATTTATAATACTGAAGGTAGTGCCAAATTAAATCTATTTTGTGGCTTACCTCAACGATGTTATGAAGTGTACATTTTCTTTTGGTAAGTACACTGATTAGCATGTGGCATTATTGAACGAAAATTAGTAAATCCCCCCTCAAGTAAACTGCATCGCTATTTAAAGCTAGTCAATGGCTTGTCACACATCTTGACTTTAACTATTTTTTTTTGTATTGGCTCCACAATCCTAGTGCTTGCATTTTACAACAAAATACATCCAATCCTAGAACAATACATCTAACCAGTTTTCTTAAAGTGCTCTGTGGACTATTTTTCTCCATTCTCCTCTGTCCCTTGTCATCTCTGTCAAATTTCTTATTTTCATCCTTTTTATATCTTTTTCTACATTACTCGTACATCTTGCCCTTGGTCTCCCCTTTCTAATTTTCCCTATTAGTTTTCTGCTAAGGGCTAACTTTGGTAATCTTTATGTATCTAATCTTTCTACGTCTCATATGAATCTTCTATTTCTAGGTTTGTTCTCCTTCTCCATCCTTCCGTGGTTCTTACTCCTCCATTAATAGCACGTAACATTCTTCGTTTTTCCATTTTTTCATCTTTTCGTCTTCCACTCTATTATAAGTGTTTTGTAAATTTTCTCCTTTGTCTTCTTCGGCACATCATGGCCTTCCTTATGTTCCATACTTTAGGCTCCCTTTTGCAATTCTTGCCTGTATTTCTTGTTCCTCGTGTCAATTTTCTTCAATGGTTCCTGCTAAGTAGACACATTTACTTGCTTTCTCGAAGATATATTTACTGTTTTTTGCGAACAGCACCAGGTCATCTTTTTCCTCCAAAGGTCCTTGTGTTTGTCTCATTATCATATATTTTGTTTTATTTTGATTTATCCCCAGACCTAGTTCTTTTATTTGCTGTTCTAATCTTTTTGTGATTCTCTTTAATTCATTTTTTGTCTTTGCTATTATTGTTTTCGCGAAGGTCATGTTTTAAGTTTAATATTAAAAATAGTTCCTTTTGTCTTTATTTTACTTTTTCTTATTATTGATTCTAATGTCAGGTTGGAGAGTGTCGTCGACAAGGGATCCCCTTGTCTGTCTGCTTACTTCGAATTTTCTTGATATCCCCCATTCTATGTTATTTTGTTCTTTGTATTGTCTAGAGTAATTTTTACGATTCTTATTAGTTTTCTTGGGATCCTTAGTTGTGACAATCCTTTATATATTTCACTCCTCTTTATTTTGTCAAATCCCTGCTTAAAATCCACAAACAATGTATGCAGTTCAATGTTATATTAGTAATTGGTAATTTGCATTTCTTTAACTGCAAATAATATGCTTGTTGTGGCCCTGTTAAAACCGGCTTGATATACTCCCCAAGTATGTTTTCAGTGTACTTATTCAGTCTTTTTCTTATTACTTAAGTGCCTTAGTACTTTATAGCAACTAGTGTCTAGCAGCGCAATAATACCTCTGTAGTTTTCGCATAGTGATGTGATGTGACTCCTTTTTCTACGGGGCATATTAGGGCATTTATTTCTTCCTCCATATTTGTTTTGGCATTTCGGTAAGATCCTCTTGTAATTTTTCTCCTATTATCAGCATTTCAGATCCCATTTTACTTTCTCCTGGTTTGCTATTATTTACTATAACAACTATTATTTGATTGCACCAATAATATTATAAAGTTATCCCCTCTTGCTAGCAGAAGTTATCTACTGTTACAAGTATAAGATTAAAATAAGTACAGGATAATTAAAAAGTGACATACGACATCAGAACACCATCAAAATCACATAAAAATCTTTAGGTACATTCAAAGTAACATCTTTTTTATGATAAATAAAGTGTCACTTACCTAAAACTTAGGAATTTTTTACCCACGTCTCGTTTTATCCGATCCTCTTTTGTCATTGGAATTCTGGACCCGAACATCCCATCTGCTACGATATATAACCTAAAATAAAAAAGGTTAGGGTCAAAACTTTGTTATTCAATTCTTTATGTATTTTTTGGGACATACGCATGCAAAAAATTAGAACTTTGTCAAAATATAAATATAAATATCAAATAAAACTGGAGATTTTGCCAAAGAAGGAATTATTGGATTAAAAAGTTTTTCCTGGTTTTTATCTCTAAAAATTTATGATAAATATAAATTAATTTGATAAAATTATTTTCGGATTGTCGATGTCGCAAACAAAGTTAATATAAACCGAGTAATTTTTTTTAGTCAAAATTAATTTAATTTTTACGCATTTAGGTGCTTTAAGTCGGTTTTAGATGATCCATTACGCGATTTCACTGTCAAATCTTCTTCCGCAACTTGTCTGAGAGTATTTTCATGACGTTATTAACAATCATTGTCAATTTATTATACTTGTTTTTATCAAAGCCATTTAAAGTCAAACAGTTTAAAACAATAACAGGAAAGAAAACCTCAATTCTATCCAAAACAAATAATAGCGAAACTTATTGCGCACCATCTATAAATACCTAAAATTAAACTCTAATTCCTGAGCTATATTTTCTAGCAGGTCCATGGCTAATCCATAACAACAATTTGTGCGATATTTATATTTTTGGAACGGAAAAAATTTTTCTTCGTCGCCGGAGTATTCGTGATCGAATCGAGAATAATCGGCATAATCCGAATTTTCAGGCACTTCGACTTCCTCTTCGTCTTCCAGTCTTTGCATTTCATTAAAAACTAAAGTTAGGTTATCTTTGTCTGATGTCAACACTCGATGGCATGGAAGACCTAAAAAGATAATTCTTATAAATAATAGAAACAAAAATATTACTTTAGGGATGTTCACTTCAACTGGTGAGTGCGAATGATGGGCCTTTAATGTTTGATGTTTGGGTACTTACTTTCTTAATTTTTAACAGATTTTAATAAAATCTTCAACAAATAGTAACTGCATTTATAGATAAAATGTGCTTTTCGATTTTACAAATACTACCTAAATACTAGAATTTTTTCAAAAATGTTGACTAATATCTCACTTTCGGTGTTAATGAGGGCATAAAATCTAATTTTGTCAAGCAGATGTTAGAATAACTACAGGGGGGAGGGGGGTGATGATAGAGGAGAATAAAAGGTGAGACTGATAATATAATTATCATCAAATGCGCCGCTACTATTTGTGGAAGGTTTCATTAAAATCAGTTTAAAGTTAAAACAGCTTTAATTTAATAAAACTATATTAGGATTTTTGTTCTTCTTTTTCTCTTATTTGTGAGTTTATGTTTTATTGATTGTAAATATTGTAGAGGTTTTATTTGAAATGAGACTGTGAAAGTCATATGTTATAGGTTTATTTACATTCACTAACAATTATATTACCCAAGCATTTCAAGTAACATTAAGTAAATATTGTTACATGATTCTATTTATGTTGAAAATAAATTTTCTATTTGTTTTATGGTGTGTTTCGTACAACTAATTTAAACAGTAATTACACATTAATATACCATTTAATCATATAATTTATTTATTCTGAAAATATTTTCTCTAATGGGTAAATAGTGTTTGGAGTATTTTTCAAGGACAGATATATTTTTCCAATAATAACAGTATTTTTTATTATCTTTTTCATGATATTCAGCAGTTATTTGCTAGACAACAAAAAAATATGTTTGTTTCGAAATTTAACCAACTTTTATAAATAATATCTTGTAAAATCAAGGCACTAACTGCATATGCTTAACTTATCAAAATAGGTTTTTGCTTTTGTGCTGATCCAGGTAAAATAATTAGATGTTTAATGGAAAAAGAATACTTATTATTTTTTCTTTTTGCATTTAAAATTAATATCAAGAAAATAATGACATCATCGGAAAATCACAACAGCTTTTTGTTCTAGATTAATTACGATATTTCATGTGTAATAAAAATACTTTATTTTATCGCAGTGTTCATAAATAGATAGACTAAAGATTATAAAATGCCTAACATAAATTTTTAATTTAAAGTTCACGGAAAGGGACGTGATGTGGTCAAAACTGAGGTTTCATAGCAAAAGAGAAAAAAATTACGATGATAGGGGCGTGGCTTTCAGAAACCTACGCACTAGATAACATTTTTTTTTTTGGAATAAATAGTCATTTATGTATCTAGCGAATGCTTTACTTTGTTTAACGAGTGTTATGTTTGAGGGAAAAAGCGAACAAAATTGTATTTCTTAACGCCATCAAGATTATTTCAAATTTTGACCAAAATTACTAAATACAATTATTAAATTATTGCATCAAAACATCTCAGTAGTCATCAGACGACGAAATTTTTATTTCATCTAGTAGGTATCCAGTTGACAGTTGTCTGGGTTATCATAATGTCGTTCTAAAGCCGCCTTCTCAGAGCTTCGTGCTGTCGCGGCGACACATCCCCACTTCTATCTTATTGGGTGTCGCGGCGATAAGCACCGGCTGTCGCCGATGAGCCGTCCTGTCGCCTGTCATTCGATGAAAACCTAACCTTAGATGATTTTCATAATTTGTTATTGTTTTTGTACGTGAAAACTCTTTTTTTTGTGCAAGATAATTGTGCCCAATTGTGTCTATATTCCGTTTTGAATAATCCTTGTTATGGAAAGGCGTAATTTACTAATATCATATAATTCATATTATCTTTGGCGAAAAGCTAAAGGCTCCAATAATGCTAATGAAAACCAGACAAGCCTAATTGTTTGTCTTAAAATTAATATTACCACTTATATACCTATATACATATGAAAAAATAATTTCTTTATAGAATTCTGAAGATGGTTTAAGCAAATAAACCGAAGCGTTAAAACAAATTTAAAGCTAGTTTTACTGACCAATCGAGAAACCAAGAAAACGAAAATATTAAAAAATATTAGTTAAGGGTTTTTGTCTTTTAACTAAGTGGATTGAAATAAAAAATTGTTCTCTTTACTTTTAACTTATTTAATATTAGCTTGCGCCCGCGACTTCGTCCGCGGTATAACAATTTTACTCCATTAGAAACTTTGAAGGTTCTATAAATTACTAAATTCCATAAAAACCACAAACAAAACAAAACTAAACGCGCGACAGCAGCAATGAAGTTGAAATAATCCAACTACACTGGCGACAAGCAAACCCAAACCAGCGACAAAGAAGTGGGGGTTAGGGGAAAATAAATATTCAAATCCTATTGGTTGGAAGTATGTCGCTGGCGACACAACGAAGCTCTGAGAACGCGGCTTAAAGCCGCGCTCTCAGAGCTTCGTTGTGTCGCCAGCGACATACTTCCAACCAATAGGATTTGAATATTTATTTTCCCCTAACCCCCACTTCTTTGTCGCCGGTTTGGGTTTTCTTGTCGCCAGTCGCCAGTGTAGTTGGATTATTTCAACTTCATTGCTGCGGTCGCGCGTTTAGTTTTGTTTTGTTTGCGGTTTTTATGGAATTTAGTAATTTATAGAACCTTCAAAGTTTCTAATTGAGTAAAATTGTTATACCGCGGACGAAGTCGCGGGCGCAAACTAATATTAAATAAATTAAAAGTAAAGAGAACAGTGTCTTGTTTTTATTTCAATCCACTTAGTTAAAGACAAAAACCCTAAACTAATATTTTTTTAAATATTTTCGTTTTCTTGGTTTCTCAATCGGTCAGTAAAACTAGCTTTAAATTTGTTTTAACGTTTCGGTTTATTTGCTTAAACCATCTTCAGAATACTATAAAGAAATTATTTTTTCATATGTATATATAAGTGGTAATATTAATTTTAAGACAAACAATTAGGCCCGTCTGGTTTTCATTAGCATTATTGGAGCCTTTAGCTTTTCACCAAAGATAATATGATATCAGTAAATTACGCCTTTCCATAATAAGGATTATTCAGAACGGAATATAGACACAATTGGGCACAATTATCTTGCACAGAAAAAATAATTTTCATGTACAAAAACAATAACAAATTATGAAAATCATCTAAGGTTAGGTTTTCATCGAATGACAGGCGACAGGACGGCTCATCGGCGACAGCCGGTGCTTATCGCCGCGACACCCAATAAGACAGAAGTGGGGATGTGTCGCCGCGACAGCACGAAGCTCTGAGAACGCGGCTTAAAGCTTTATTTATAAGAACTGTCGCGTCACAAAGTAAAGTTTGGATATTGAAAACATCCGATTCCGAGACCCGAAGCAATATTAAAAAGGTAGTTCAAAAAGCGTTATCTTCTATTGTACCCGAGATGTCAAGGGAAAAATAAGAAATATTTATATTTTTGTGTTTAATTTTTTCATAACCAGTGATGAAATTGATATTTTATCACCAGTTTGGAAATGTTTTACTTTTCGTAACTAGTTACTAGTTAAATTTCGTAGAACATTTAAGGGTAAGTTTTAGCCAGAGAATATCGGACAGCCTTGTCAGCTGATTTTTTTAACTATATTTTAGGTTTTAAAAAAATTCAAGTGACTATAACTTTCTCCTAATACATTTTTGTCTCTCAAATTTCAAGAACTGTCGACAAAATGATACAAAATTTGTATAGAAAGAATAACAAATAGAATACCGAAGCGTGTTAATTTTCTTCCCAGGTGGGTCAGTTCAAAAATTCAACTTTTTTTCGCAAAATACAAAATATTTTTTTTCTTTACCAAAATATTTCTAGTAGGCTCACTATTAAAAAAACTGAACTTGGCATGGGTCCCATAAGTAGCAATTGAGGTACAGAACTTCTAAATTTCACGGGCCACACCTGATATATATAAATATATATATATATATATATATATATATATATATATATATATACCTATATAAATGAATAAATAATTTTATTTGCATTTTTTTGTCAAAATTAGACAAAGTCCCTCAAACATAACAATCGTTAAACAAAGTAAAGCGTTTCCTAACTGTTTACATAAATAGCTATTACCTAATAAAATTATTCAACAGTTGAGTGCCTTTTTGTGAACATCGTAGAACAGATAACGGAAAGATATAAAGAACGTAGGTACTTATTTAACAAAAAATATATTTGTCTTTCTTGATTAACAAACTTAGTTTAATGAATATAATGTGTGCTTAATCGCCGAAAACAATTATATCTTTTGAATTATAAATGTGGTCATATAGCTTGAAGCGACAGCTAACTATTGGTAATTTTTTTAAAGTTTTTCTAAAGTAATTTAAAGTTAAGCCCACTTTATCTTCATTATGAGTTAAAATATTATTTCTAATATAACATCGCGATTATTCAGGTTGGTAAAATGTGTCTAATCAAAATTAAATATGATTTATTTTAGTTGCTGCATTAAGTTTATTTTTTCTTTAGCACTGTTTTCGATATATTTTTGTTATAACCGTTTACAATGATGCTTCCTGATCATAACTTTTATTTTAATGACTCACAGCTCAGATTTACTTCTCGCAGAAGTTTTTGATTTCTTTATTGGTGTTGCCTTTGTATGGTAATACTCGCCCTAATTTGTACTTACATATATTGCACCGAAAATAAACCTAATTTAGGAAATTTTAATGTTTCTCTGATTTTATCTAGGTCAAACCTAAAACTGTGGCCTGTGAACATTAAAACGATGAATGGCTTAAGTACATAAAACAGCCTGCCAGTGGCAATATACAGCAGTATTACATGAACATCGGCAGACAACATTTTTTAGAAGAAACAATAAGACTAGTAAAAATAACACCGTATCAAATGGTGCTAAACTAAAATCGCCGCTCTAGCAATAATTTCAAAAACTCAGTAGAGTAAATCATAAGAACCCAGTTATAGCAAATCAAAGTAAATACACAGGTGAGTTAATAGTATATTATTTAACGAGCGGTAATGTAGGTCATAACTCACGCAGATGATGTTTGCAGCACGAGCCGCAGGCGAGTGCTGTAATTCATCAAGTGAGTTATGACCGTTACCGCAAGTTGAATACTATACTTTATCTACGACTACAATAATAAATACTAAGATATAAATAAGCACAGTGAAAGAACTCTATTCACAAATCTTGTTAGTTACCTATAACAAAGCTATAAAAACTTTAGTTGTAGTTACTCATTTTGTTTACTAATAAAATTAACGGTAAAGTTTGATTGGGTTTGAGTGGGTACATAATAATTCATAATAATTCATCTTCACTATCTGAATTCATCTTTTTTAGCACAAAATTTACAATAATTAGGTATTAACTTAATTTGAAAACGTCAAAATTATTCGAGTGACATTACTTCCCTCAATAACCATAATGGACTTTCCTTTCGGCCAATCGGCTTGTACAGAGCCACCTTGATATTCGGTTCGTAAATCTTTTCCGATTTATTATAGTGAGTTAGAGCAGTGAGTTATTATAACTCATGTTGTTTGTTTATAGATACTATTAGTTGTTCAAAAGTAGTTGAATAATTAATATATAATTTAATAGGAGTAGATAATAGTATATTATTTAGCGAGCGGTAATGTAGGTCATAACTCACGCAGATGAATTTTGCAGCACGAGCCGCAGGCGAGTGCTGTAATTCATCAAGTGAGTTATGACCATTACCGCAAGTTGAATACTATACTTTATCTACGACTATAACAATAAATACTAAGTTACAAGTACAGAGATAGAACTTTTTCACAAATCTTGATAGTTGAAAACGTCAAAACTATTCGAGTGACATTACTTCCCTCAATAACAATAATGGACTGTTTCCTTTCGGCCAATCGGCTTGTACAGAGCCACCTTGATATTCGGTTCGTAAATCTTTTCCGATTTATTATAGTGAGTTAGGGCAGTGAGTTATTATAACTCATGTTGTTTGTTTATAGATACTATTAATTGTTCAAAAGTAGTTGAATAATTAATATATAATTTAATAGGAGTAGATAAAGGAACAATGCAAAATGTGCCTTGTAAAATTTCATGGTTTCTGAGAAAAGAGTTCAAAACTGTTGTTTGTCCGGAAATATTATGACTGGGCATACGATGCTACTTTTTTATTAGCGATAATTCGCAGTTTTTAAAACACTATATTATTGGATTTCATTACTACAGTTAAGAAAAGAAATAGACAGTTTTGATTAGTATTTTTAAAATCTAATATTTTGTTTCAATACTCCTTAATTTAAAAATTAAAACATTTTATATAAAAGAAGAGTTTAGCGTTCGTAATAAATGCAGATAAAAATGTTTGTGGCATAACGTACAAAAAAGATGGTATGTTCTGGTTTTGCATCAAAGTACATGTGAAATCCAAGAACTCGGACAGGGTAGAAAAAAAATATTTCACCTTTACCGGAGATCATCAGGCTGATGTGATCATCAGGCAGCTCCCTCAATAGCAATCTCGCATAGTCTTTTTTATATAAGACATCTCACATAGGCTTCAAGCCGAAGTCCTAACGTACCGTGGGCGTCTGAAGAAAAGGAAAATATAGTCTATTGACACGGGATCTAAGGGATCGGAGGTTGGGATGGGAAGGGAAAACATCTACTGGCAATTTGTTCCATAATCTGTAGGCCGTAGGTATGAATTAGCGAGAATTTGGAGTTGTCTGATGGGGCGCGGTAGATGCAACAGATAAATTTAGTAGAACATTTAAGGGTAAGTTTTAGCCAGAGGATATCGGACTTGCCTGATTCCAGGTTCCGGAGTCTGGTGCACGAAAGACTGCTGCCAACGTAGGCGCATACCCCACCATAAAGACGAAATGATGACAGAAGTTCACAGCCTGGAAATGAGACAACCTCACCAGAAGCTGTGCTAATTCCTCTAGAAGTCAAAATATCGATATACAAACGAATAGTGTATAGTTTCCGTAATCAATTCAAGACAATGAAAATGTTTGTGGCATGTCGGACACATAACACACTAGGGTCTGATTTTGCATTTAAGTATGGGGCATATAAGAACTAATGGAAAACTTCGAGCTGGGTAGACAGTAAGCTTTTACTCTTGTTGGGGATTATCAGATTAACGTAACCATCAGGGAGCTCCCTCAGTAGCAATCTCGAGTTGTCAATACTTTTTCTAAAACAGAAACGGTAGAGAATATGCGAGACTTCAGGACTTCAGGGCACTAAAATTTTCTTTAATATACCGATATTTTTACTTTAGATGGATTAGTACAGCTTTTGGTGGGATCGCGTCTTGAGAGCCCTGGTGAGTCCACAACAATTGTTGAGATATACATGGAAGCGCAAAAATTTGGTTTCGGTACCGGGTTTCTTGTTCTCGCTTGTGTTTCTGTTTTATGTGCTACTTATATAATAGTTAGCAGAGCTATTCTTTAAAAAGATCTGTTCCTGTTTATATCCTGTATCCTGGATTTATATGTTATATCCTGTACCGTTTCTGTTTTAGGAATAATATTGAATATGCGAGATTGATATTGAGTATTGAGGGAGCTCAGTTTTGTCTGTATGATTTAATTTGATCCGAGACGTTTTAACTTATTATGATTTATAACTTAAAAATTTGAACAGTTTTTGAACATACATAATATGTGTTTAATAACTGGTATAAAATATAACAAGTTAAAACATAGAAGCATGGAAGGAGATTTCTTATCGCGTGTGTTACGTTTTTCTCTTTTGACACAAGGGACCCTAAAAACTGACTATATAGTAAATCAGTGGGCATGTGCTCTGAAATGGAAGCAATGCAATTTTAGTTAAGACGGGGCTAAAAGAATGCTTCTTTCTAGGACATTCCACCAGATTATGAAAATATTAATTATCTTACGTATGAGATATTTTATTGTTAATACTAAACTAAAAAACGAATTTAAACACACCTACCCCTAAGGCATTGGCCATCTTCATCCAATTCACTTTCCATTACAAATGGGGGAGCAAGGGCAGTTACCACCCTAAATACTGTTCTGGCTCTAATAGAGACAGCAGCTACGGAAAGGTCTCCCCCAGGCCAGATAATTGTGTCAAGACGCACGTTGCGTCCTGATACCAGGCCGACTCTTTTCCACTTTGGTGTATTACTGGAATGTAAAAGGTGTTCTGAAAAGAAAAAGCAACCCGTGTTTAGAACAATAAAAAATAATGGGTGATTATAAGGAAGGTGTTTTGCCGAAAAAATTCTCTCAAGGACATTGTCGTTTAGATGTACTTAAAAGGTTTAAGATCTAGTAATGGTTTAAATTAAGATCTCCTAGTTGATCGTTTAGGTTTTGACAGGTTTTGCCCTGTCATTGTTAATAAGACATCATTTAAATATTATGAGTTATTCTCATATTTAAGCGATTTGCGTGGCTTTTAAATAATTTTTATTTTGTAACGTGTTGTTAAAATGAATTTAGTTCTATATTATTGTGAAAAGTAGGTACGTATTAAAATTGCCTTTTCTTTATTATTTTGCAAAAAAATACTTATCCAACAAATTCATAGTACAGAACTTAGTTGCCTTAATCTTATACTTGTCACTTTAAAATTTTTAGTTTTCAAATTGGGCTGGTTTAGCATTGGACAATCTAGCCGTGTAAGTTTCAATGGCACGTACGTGCAGATTTTCAACGCTAGACCGGTCTTATTTGACAACAAAAGCTTTAAACTGACAAATGTTGCCTATACAGATTTTTCCAAGGCCTTCGATAGAATTGATCACGCGATTCTGTTGGAAAAACTGAGGGGGTTTGGTTTCAGCGCGTCAGCACTGACACTTTTTAAGTCATACGTCATACCTAATGGATAGAACCCAATTTGTATTTTATAATGGGTTTACTTCAAACGAATATGTGGCAACTTCAGGGGTTCCACAAGGATCGAACTTAGCGCCCATACTGTTCTTACTTTTTATCAATGACTTAAGCAAAGTTATAAAATGTAAAAAATTATGTTTTGCTGATGATCTAAAGATATTTCGAAGGATTGAAACAGTGAACGACTGCATATTACTACAAGAGCAGTTAGACTTAATTCAGGGCTGGTGCGGCGAAAACAAACTTACCCTTAACGCATCAAAGTGCAAGGTTATGACATACACTCGTAAACTACAACCACTGCAGTATCCATATACTATAAATGATAATGTTCTGGGAAAAGTCAATTTGTTGAAGGATCTAGGTGTAACTTTTGATACTAAATTAAACTTTATTGAACATGTCAACAGAATAATATTGGACGCAAGTAGGATGCTTGGCTTCATTGTGCGCAACTGCAGGAGCTTTAATAATATACAAGTTCTTAAGACTCTATTTTTTGCCTTTGTACGGTCAAAACTTGAGTACGCGTCACTTATTTGGAATCCTGACTATGTATGCCATATAGAAAATATCGAAAAGGTTCAGAGAAGGTTTTTCAGGTATTTGATCTTTAAAGTGGAAGCAGTTTATCCTGAGAGGGCTATGGATTACAATATTTTCTTAAATAGATTTAACTTTGATAGTTTGAAAAAGAGAAGAATCTATGCTTCTTTAGTTTTTCTGTTGAGGTTGCTGCGCGGTGGAGTTGATTGTCCTGAACTCCTGTGTCAAATTAATTTCTTTACACCAGGAATAAACAGTAGACGAAATGCAAATTTTTTGTGCGAAAGAGCAAGGACGAATGATCTGTTGAAGTCTCCAATAAACTTTATGTGCTTGAACTATAATAGGATCTGCAGGAATTGCGATATATTTACTTGTAACCTGCATGAATTGAGGAGAATAGCTGCAAGTGTTTGGTAGTCATTCTTATATTTGAACAATAGTTTTACGTTCTAACGTGTGATAAACAGTCATTTTTTGTAATGTATTTTCTCTTTTATTATTAAGTACTTAAAGAAAATTTATTAATTATTTACTTATTTGTATTGCTCTGTAAATGGTTTCTTGTTGGGCAATAAAGGCTATTATTAGTATTATTATTATTATTATTATTATTATTATTATTATTATTATTATTATTATTATTATTATTATAAATGTCAGACTAAGACAGCTAAGTTTTATACTATGAATTTGTTTATAAGTTTTTTCGCAAATTTATAAAGAAACTTGCAATATTAGTACTTACTTTTCACAACAATAGAACTAAGTTCATTCTAGCAACACGTTCCAAAATTGAAATTAATTGGAAACCAAAAAAATCGTTCGCTGCTGACAGTTAATTCATTTATAGTGACTGCTTATTTTTCTATTAATCATGACCTTTACCTACATCTGCAGAAATTAAAGAAGTAAAAGCTTGGTTAAGAAGTATTAATAATGTTATGTGCTAATAAGATACACAAAAGTTGTTTCCTTTATTTATTCTATGCTATACTTTGACAGCGGTACTTTATAAACTCTGCATTTGACTTTAAACGTTCGCATAGGATTTAATATATAGGTACTATAAAAATAAATAAATAGCAATGTATGCTTCCTTGAACTTAGCGATACTAATATTTAATCACATTTATGAAATATTTTTAATTAATTTGGCACTGCTTTCTTCTGACTTCGGCCGTTCTTGACACAAAAAGAAAAAAGGGTGCTCGGGGCACTCGCAGTGGTATTTTTACATATTGTCATATTATAATGCTTATAGGATTGTTTTCAAGAAATTTTACTGTTTAATAAAAAGAATTATACACAAATTCCACTATATCATCAAGCGAACTCTGCGCAAAGAATATATATTGTCTATTTACGTCACAGACGAACGATTCGGGTTAGATGTGGTGAGTATGAGCAACCGAATATATAGTCGAGGCCGTGTTCCTTATATTTTGACAGGCACGTGACTAATTGTTGTAAACAAAATAATTGATCACATGGCTCTTAATATTCCGAGCAAAAACATAAAAAGGACTTAAGAACGTAGCATGAAATAGTGACGCGTGCTTTAGATAGTATCCGACGTCGCTCATAAACTGATTTATTAATAATTATAATAAAGTTTTCCAAAAAGTAAAACAAAATTTTAATTAAATTGTCTTAGTAATTTTCATTGGCAATCGTCGATGTTTGGAGAAAAAGAGATGATTTTGCTAATAGTATTTTGTTTCTCTAGCTGTCTCTGTCACTAAAAACTCTAGTGGGTATATTGTGCCTTGAAACCTACTTACCTGGTGTATCGGTTCTATTATTTAGACTACGTTCAGGAACTAAATTAAGTATTTCGAAATTCGCAACTAATGATTTGTCCACTTTGTCAACGCCAATTTCTTGTGTAAATTTTTTCCCCGATAAGGCCTCTGTACAGGCTAATTTTAAGTCCCTGAAACAAAAAAGAAATATATTAGAGGTACACAACAACTACGTCTACACTAAACTTGTTAAAATCAACGGCAATATATTTCTCACACATTGAAATCATTTTATTTAAATAGCATTATATCCAAAATTTTTTAAAACTTAAAAAATCCATTAAAATCAGAAGTGCCAATAACTACTGGTAATATAAATCGCCCTTGTGTTTGGTGGAGTAGGTCGTGTATTCCCGAATCTCGATTACCGAATGTCGCATGCGACATCGATGTAATTTTACACAAAACTTGTTGCATTCCTCAATTTCCTGAGAATCAACATCTATTACAGTTAAGTAAAATCTAGAGAACTAAAAATGTTTCTAAGGGGGTATGTTTTTAAGTGAAATTATAGTGGTGTCGAATGCGACATTCGGTAATAGAGAAAAATGAATAAAGGTCCCAGCATAAACCCTTGGGGTACCCAGGACCCAGAACTTTCCCCGATCTAAGGCCACGATACTCAACATACTGCCTTCTTTCGCTTAAAAAAGATTTTAAAAATCGAATTATAGAGTTTAAGCCAAAATTACGTAGTTTATTAAGAAGAATATCGTGGTTCATACCGGTTGGAAGCTCTGGGGAAATGACCACCTCTGTCCAATATTGTCAAAATATATTCTGTAGCACAAAGTAAATTGCTTTCAGTGGGTGTACCTTTTATAAAACCATGCTCAAATTGTAATATTTGACTGGTAATATCAGGATACAGCACTGCATGAAGAGCAATTCCAAACACTTTGGCAAATTCCTGAGATTTTATGAATAAATTAAAGAGGTAAATTAATGGCTCGGTAAGTACATAAGCATAGTCACGCACAACGAAAGCTGGTACATTATCCGGGCCTTTAGTATGCTTAGATTTCAGTTTTTTGAGAGCTTGCAAATCATCGTTTCCAGAAAATTTGCCAAGATAGACATTGGTAGGATTGCAAAGGGTATTGTCATCCTTAAAAATTCTTGTGGAATCTGGCCCACAAGCTTTTAAAAACATAGGCAAATGCACTAACAATACCCTGTGGGGTAATATTACACTGACTTAATTAAATGCAAAAATAAACTTATTGAGAAATCATAAACTTAATAAAGTAAATGTAAAAACTAAAAGCTAGAAAAATTGGCAGCAGCGCAATTCGTTCTTCCGAGCTGAACCAATAAGTGACGAAACGGAGTTGTTGTAATCTTAAAATGCTGGCTAATACGACTTACTAATAGCAGCATCATAGGCAATACAATTTGAATTATCACCGATTATGAAAATTATTAATAACCTAATAAATAATTGGATCTGATTTTAAAATATTGCAATTATGCCCGTAAATTATTAGAATAGTATTTATGGTATTTAGAAAATATCTTCCACAGTGGGGAACTCAGCGCTGAGGGGCTGCAGCCCCCCCTCCCCCAACCAACATCCTAGACACACAGAAATTAAAAAAGTGCACTAGTAATTGAAAAAATCCACCGAATTGTACTATTCAGTCCCCCCAAAGACAAAATCCTGAGTGCGCCACTGACCTTACAAAAAAATTATCGTATCAAAATCAATATAAAAAAATAAACGGCCAAATCCGCTATTACTAAGACAGGTGCAATTTGACAGTCGAAGGTTTAAATTGACAAGAATAAAACAACTAAATTTGGTTCCATAAAGTTATTTCTGAGTTTCTGAATATAAAGTATGTCCACGAATGGGGTATACAAGGACCATCGACCAAAAAGTGTAAGATACGGAGAAAGATCATTCTTTATAAACTTCTCAATAATGCAGCGATAACAATTCCCGCCATTTCTGTAATTTTAGATTATAAACGTTTTTTGCTCTAAAGGCATCTTTATTATTTTTCATAAATATATCACAGTTATCAAAGGTGTAATCAAATAAAAAAGGGACAATGTGACTTAGAGAAATTTTGGTTTCAAAAGCGTAATTTAGAAATTTCAAATTTTTACTTGAAGATCTCGAATAAGAATTTTTAAAAAATTTAAAACAATTTTTTAATTAACGTTTTGCATTTAAATTTAATAAACGGCAAATTTACTCTTAACCAAGTTTTGCACTTTTGAATTTACTGCATACCGTGTACAAAAAAACAAAATTTGTCATCGTGGTTCTTATTTTTAAAGCAAGCATAAACTTTTATAAATAATGACCTTTAATCGTAAATTTCACTTTTTGGTCCACAGTGTGGTTAATGTTTACCCCATCCGTAACCATACTGTATAAGGAACAGTGCAGGTAACTTAAGCATCTATTTCCACAACCATTTTAACCACAAGTTTCATGGTGGAAACCAAAATAATGGAAGAAATAATAAAAAACGCATATATGTTTTTATCTACAACTGGTTAATAACGACAGAACAAAAACTTGTCAAACACTAGCTGATCAACTAGAAGATCTAAATTTAAATCAGTATACAAAGTCTTAAGCCTTTTTTGTTAAATCCACGGTAAATGCTTATATTTTAGAAATATATATTTCTATTGGATTATATTTATGTTTCATTATCTGGACAGGTTTCCTATAAATCCAATTTATTAAGTTCCCTCACGTAGAACAAACCTTCATACAGGAACTTGAATTTGCCAGATAGATTTATTACCCAACATCTTAAACTCGTAAAATCGTTCAAACGGCAATAATAATGATTAGGAAACTCACTTTATTGGCACATTAAATAATAAATTACCTCATCTTAGCAGACCTCAAATTTTATGACTTAGGAAAAATTAAGAAATTTTATGACCTGAATATTAGGTGTTTTCTAAAGTTTATGTACAGGCCAGGGTGTCTCTTTTCCATATTCTTTTTAAGTATCTTCATCATTAGGAAGTAAGTGCTAGAAGAGCCGTAAATCGATGCCCCTGGCGAAAAGACAAAAAGTATCATCTGATATTGCACTACTTATTATTTTATTTTTGATGATTTGATGATAACGCGCGAGACAGGATATTTCGCAAGAAGGCTGTTGGCTGAGTGGTGCAAGATACGAAAACCTGGACCTAAAAGAGCTGTTGCGATACTTAGGCACCTCAAATCTTCTCAATAGGTCTTAGGTCCCTACGATGGATATACCCTTTTGGAGTTAATTTATTGTATAGATACTTAGGTGACTTGTTTATGAGAATTTTCTTAGTAAAACATACAAAGTGTACAAATCTACTTTCTATGAGTTTTAACATATTTAGATCACGGATGAAAGGAGTGATAAGTGAGAAGCGAGGAAGATCCTCGATAAAACGGTTTTGAATTTTTTGAAGGCGATTCTTATTTCCACAGTTAAGCACGGGCCAAATACGACATTCATATAGTTGAAGTGAGACAAGACAAGGAACACAGCTAAGGCTTTCCTAATGTTTACGTCTAGCAACCTTTTAAACGGTAAATGTTTTCTAAGACTAAGAGAGATCTTTTTGCAGATTGGATTGACATGGCTGTTAAAATTTCTTATTATCGTCCATGTAATGACCCAAATTTTTAACACAGTAGCTGGTTTCCAGAACTAGCTATTGATCTATGTTAATTTCAAATGAACCAATATTTTGTTTTATTCCTAATAGTATCAACTAACCCAAATAGCACATCCTAATCCACTGGATAGCCAATGGACATCCTTTAGTGAACATACCAGCTGTCCATAGGATACCCAGAATTTGTCCAGCAGGTAGCTTATGGATATTCTGTAGACTATATAAGACTTCTGTGGACTATATAAGACTCCTGGATGTCCTTCTGGATACCTTAGGTATATGGATCTCATATGTACATGCGACAAAATAAGTATCTATGAAATCTTGAAATTTGCAAAAAACCAATAATACCAATTTAACACTCCTTTTGATTATAAACCAGTTTTTACATTTTCTACTTCAAAAATTCAAAGATTAAACAATGCTACAAAAGTTAAGCAAGATATAAACTAAGTAATAAAACGGCTGAAACGGCGCATGGCGGTGTTGCCTTATCCTTAATTTGATTGGCCACATTGCCCTCTACATTCAGTTGTTTAGCGTTAAATGGCGTCATACGGAAAATTGATTTATGCTGAATTTGGTCGAATTTTAAGCCTTAATATTTTTGTTACTATCCATCCATCCAACGTAAATTTTTGTGTTCGTATTTCGATTGACTGATTGTGTAATAATGTTAACATATTTATTGAGAACGCGAAATTACTGAGCAAGTCCATTGTGTTCCAATTTAAGCAACTTGTACATCAGAGTTTTAACTTTGAAATTACCATTAGGTAATCTTAACGTTGAACGTTGACTTAAAATTTTGAAACTATAGTGTACCAGTTACTTAAATCTGAACAAAATTAAGCTTACCATTAAACTCAGTAATAAATACGTAAAAATTATATTTCATACTTTTTACTGCTTTCTGAGGTCGAATTCTTCTAAAAACCAAATAATATTTTACATTTCTTTCTTTTTAATGCCACTGATTAATTAATAGCGAATCTGTTTCGCAAAATTAGGTTTGTAGGTCTTGATAACCCCGAAAGCATCATATTACACTATAATTGGAAAGAACATTTGTAGTGTACCTCTTCCTCCTTCCTTTATTTCCTCATTAATTTTTTAATATTCTTTTAATATTGATTCGCTTTACCCTATTATTCGCATCCCCCTTCTTTTATCTCCTCATTAGTTTTTAATATTCCTTTAATATTGATTTATTTGACCCTATTATCACCAAAAAATAAAATCTTACAATCGGTATCAACCTATTCTGAAGGTATGTGTCAATTACTGTATGTACACTGTATGCCATTGAGAAGTTTCAAGGCCTAACTTCAGAGCCCACCATCGAATCATTATAAAATCACACGGAACCACCGTGAGAGTAAACCCTTTTAAACAAAAAAATAGTCATTAAAATCGGTGCCAAAGTTATGCGTGAACATACGTTAAAAATAATAAGTCGAATTGAGAATCTCCTCCTTGTTGAAGTAGGGGAGGGTGGGGCAAGATGGGGTAGTGAGGCAAGACGGGGTACCCATATTATCTTCTAAACCGAACGTATCTAAACCAAAACAACTACACACATACACGCGGCCAAGTTGCCTCTCTCAGTCGCTTAAGTGTCGCCAAAGTAAGAGGTCGCATCCCTGTTTAAGCGCATAAATACAAGTTTTTACGTGTTTTGCTATTAGTTCTGTTCTGTTTTGCAAGCGTGTTTAAAACTTTTATTAATTTTCTCTTGTGTCAACTTGTGCTATTGAAGAGGTATTGTATATTAGACATTAAGGTAAGGATCAGTTTTTAAATGTTTGGTAACCGGATTTTCTTAAATGCTACTTTTTGTGTGGGAATACCTTAAGGGGCATGATGGGGTACTTAGTAGCGGGGAAAGACGGGGTACCCCATCTTGCCCCACCGAGCATTTTTATTTGTATTTCTTGTTGTTTCAGAATGGTGAGAAACTACGTTGGCATGCGACCATGGCTACATCGGTAAATGGTTTCAGAAAATGCGGAATTTGGCCATTTGATTCCTCTCTATTCACCGAAAGTGACTTTATTGCTTCTGCAACACAACACTGACATCCCAATAATTGAAATTAACATCCCAATGCCACCTCAAACTGGTACCCCACAATTTCACACGGATACACAAATACAAGCTAATGATAAGAATCCAGTTGCAAACATACAATCATTAAATATAAATAACACAAATAGTTCTCAGCCTGGTTGTTCATATTGGCCAGAACAGCAAAGCCATCAAACATCTACAGGAACTCAAGAGACCATATTTGCACAAGAGAGTCCAAAGCAGTTGCTTCCAGTACCCGTAAGACCACAGACAAAAAGAGTGTCTAGAAAAAGAGGAAAGTCTGCAATTATTACCTCTTCGCCGCACAAATTAGAATTAGAAGAAGAAATGAGGAAAAATCATGAGGCGGAGCAAGAAAAAGAAAACAGAAAAAATGAAAGGCAAAAATAACTAGCGGAAAAAGAGAAAAAGAGAAGATAAGCTTTAAAATTGAAAAAGCAGGTTTTAAAAAAGAATAAGAAAGGTACAAAGCAAGCTAAATGTTCTAGAAAAGATTCATCTGATGAAAGGCATGAAAGCAATGATGAAACGGACAATACTCCATGCCTTTACTGCAATGGATTATATCTAGAATCTATAGAGGAGTGGATAAATTGTGCAATGTGTGGTAAATGGGCCCATTGCAGCTGTGCAGGAGTCGAGGATGAGGACGACGAAGCCACCCATGTATGTGCAATGTGTCAACCTGGCCCATAGTTTTATGATTTTTTGGGATCTTTAAATTTGAATTTTATAAGAAGTTCACAAACCTTTTTACTTTTGAAGTTGTTTTTAATTAATATTACATTAATTAAACGTATATTTTCTTAATATCATTCCCTAATAAAATCATTCCCCATCTTGCCCCATGGGGTACCCCGTCTTATCCCACCTACGGGGCAAGATGGGGAGAAATGACTTTTTTCGTTAATTCGTTTTCTTTTGCTAAACCTGATGGAGAAATGTTGTTATTTTTCTATTGATCCAAAGTTTTATTAGCAATGGTTACTTTACTAAATAATTTGTTGCTGTTACTATGAAAATTACAGTTTTATTCTAAATAGAACCTTAACTACCCCGTCTTGCCCCACCCTCCCCTATATTAAAGACGGATTCCAAATAGTTTTTAAGCAAAGTCCAGCGATTTAGAGATTCTCTCTTGGTGCCCGTCGTTCTTGAAATAAACCACAGTACAGTTTTTTAACGGGACACTGTACCCTGTATGTTGTTATCTTGCTTGTCTTGAGGATTTTCAGAAATAGGCATTGTTGTGCAACCTTATTAATTGCATCCTTATAAAAATTCCCTCCGTTGACAAAAATTATTTCTTTATTTTTGCACATTTATATAGCTCTTTTTTTATCCGGGACAGCCCACGTAAACTTTGTCTGAAGAGAAGGGAAATGCAATCTTTTAACATAGGATTTATAGGATTGGTGGTTGGGAGGGGAAGGAAAAACATCTGCAGGCATAATCCAAAGACCCTGGGTATGAGTAAGCGAGAGAAGGGGAATGTTCTAGGCTTTTTGTAGCTGGACAATAAAGGGATGCATATCCTTCTTGTTGTTCTGTTAGGAACAGTCAAGAGACGAATGAGAGTGGTTAGTTCTTCTTAGCAAACTCCGTGGAAATGTCGGTAGAAAACAGACAGCAGGAACTTTTCTTGTGAGGACTGGATGGAATGGGTCTTTCCGATAGTGTCCAGGATGGCAAGTTGTAACGTTCATTACTGTCATATCGAGTCGAGTACAGTGGCTGAAGGATACGTCGATTCAACCTTGCACAACCAATCTTCCCAACTCCTTTGACGTCCCATACAACTCCAAATATGTTTTCTTCAGTAAACATGAATAGGAATAATACGAGTGAACAAATCAAGAAATTAAATTTTCGACTATTAACGTACATCAACAGGGAGGTTTATCCATATCTATTAAAGCATATTATAGTAAATTTAATTTGACTATTAATTTTAATAAATAAACCTATTATTTTTTCCGTTTAGTATTAGTTATCGTACAAATGCTCTGTGTTTAAAATTTAAAAAATGAAAGAAAAAAAGACGTATTTCTAATATTTCCCTTTCCACCCACGGGTGAAATAAATATTCACTAAGTCTGAACACGCTTTAAGGCTAGACTCAACTTCTATTTCCTCATTGTAAATTCTCTAGGAATCGTAAATTACAACTTTTTCAGCTAATTTTTGATTAATTCTCAAAAATATTGAACTTAAAATGAAGCTTATTTTATGATCAAGCTCGCTAAACAATAATTAGAATTAATTTATACTGTGCGTTCAATTTAGCTTGACAACATTTTTATTCGCTGCTATTTCTTTGTTTTTAGAGATATCAAGGTAAACAAAACAACAAAATATAGGGTTAGTAGCAAAGTTTTTTTTGAGTTACTCATAAAACAAAACACTAACAATTTTCTGAGATAATAGCCTACTTTATATTTTTTTACATGGAACACCCTGTATATTATATATGTATTCAATAGAATACGCTATTCTGATTACAATGATATAACACACTTTATATTTTAATCCACTCGTTTTTGACATATCGGCAAAAATGCGAGATCGACGGCGATCATTTTCCGAATACTCTGGTATGCTTAAAACAAATCTAGTCACGGCACTCTTCGAGATTAAGTAGGATAAAAATTTCATATTTTTGCCGATATGTCAAAAACGAGTGGATTAAAATATAAAGTGTCTTATATCATTGTAATCAAAATAGCGTATCCTATTCTATTGAATACATATATAATATACAGGGTGTTGCATTTAATAAAATATAAGGTAGGCTATTATCTCAGAAAATTGTTAGTTTTGTTTTATGTGTAACTCAAAAAAAACTTGTCTAGTAACCCTACATTTACTTTTTTGTTTACCTTGATATCTTTAAAAACAAAAAAGTTACAGAGAATCAAAATGTTATCAAGCTAAATTAAACGCACGGTACATTAATTTTTAATGAAAAAAATAGATAAAGTATTGTCTCACTTTTCCCTAGGTTTTCCGTTTTATGTCCAAAATAGCGGTCATGATGAATTCATTAAAACAATGAATAAAACATCTTTAGAACTTACTTATATTGAATAATGAAAAAAAAAACAGTTTTATATATTTTGTTTTTTACATTGTATCTTTTTTTATACATTTATGTTTTTTTCTGCAACATGTTATTTCTACTACAATATAAAATATTACATCAATCAATTCATTCATAAAAGTTAACTTTCCACCCGTGGGCCGAAAGTGAAAGTCAAAAAAGTGCCACTTTCAAACTTTTAAAAAGTCATAAGTGTTAATACGAGTATTACCTATATGGTTGAAAATAAATTTCTTTATTTACATCAGATAATTAGTTGAATTTTCTGTATAAAACTTTCTTTAAATAAACGAAATGGTAATCTGTTTTTTTAGTTATCTATTATGACTAAATTGAAACTAGTGTGAATAATTAAATAGGTGAACGCTTTTAGGCTTGTCGTAAACAACTGAGTTATTGCTTTAATCAGCATAAAGCCCTTGACCAAATACCCAATGCAAACAAATTTGTTTGATAAAAAAAACCCTTGCGATAGTTCATTCAATCTAAACCATTTCTCTCTACAGTAGGATGAATTGTTTAAGCGGGTAAGGATACTTTTTAATTCTTTATTTTTTAACTGCGTAAGAATTTTTGTATGGTTGACGGGTGCTTTAGAAAGCTTAAATGCTTCATAATAGTTTTTTAATTAAGTTTTCTACATAATAGCGCATGTAATTTTGTATATCCATTTATAATAATACGTGAATGTCCCCTTAAGATCGTACCGGTAATATTCTTAGGAAGCAAATTGATTTTATAATGGTGAACAAGTGCTATTGAAATGGAAAACATATCCTGGGGCCGATATCGAATCTGACCAGATTCTTGTGACCGGAATAATTACCGTCAAGCTTAAATATATGTCAAAACTGAAAGAAAGAAAAGACCTAATTTCCTACAACTACTAAGAATCCAGAAATTCTAAGCGAAGTAACTGAAACGGTCAATTCACAAATACCACAAACAATAATTCAAGAAGACAATTCAGTAGAAGGAACCTGGGAATTCTTTAAAAACATGTATGTTAGAGTTCAAAATTAGACCCTCAGTGTGCCAACAATAACACTCATAAAAAAGTGGATGACACAGGAAATACTGGATCTTATGGACAAAAGGAAAGAATATAAAAATCGCTGAGGAGAAATACAAAGAGATATGTAAACATTCGAAAACTCATAAGGAAATCTAAACACGGTTGGATGGAAGAACAATGCCAGGAAAGGAAAGAATTGCAACAGAAATATGACTCCTTCAGTATAAACAAAAAAGTCATGGAAGTGACAGGCAGAAAGCTTCTACGAACGCCAACATACTTAGTAGGAGATAATAGTCAATAAACAAAGGGTTAGGGTTAGATACATCGAAAACATGTTTGATTACGAGAGAGAATTATCAGAAATCACTCAAGAGGAACTTTCCTTGAACATATTCCCAACCGAAGTTGAAAACGTGTTAAAACATGCAAGAACTGGAAAGGCTTCCGGACCTGACAACATTTATACAGAGATGCTAAAACTCCTTAATTAAGATAATATTTTAAGTTTCTGTAATTTGAGTAACTCCATCTACGATACGGGGGATATACCAAAATACTGGTTTAAATCTGTCTTTGTGCCACTGCCTAAAAAGCCTAATGCTACCAGATGTGAGCAATACCGTCTTTTGAGCATCATGAAGCAAGCCCTGAAAATAACTCTCAAAAGTATCCACCACAGAATACGTACTAAATGTAAACAATATATCAGCCAAGAACAACTCGGATTTAGGCAAGGTTTCAGAACTAGAGAAGCACTATTTGGTCTGAGCGTTTTGCTAGAAAAATGTAGAGGTCAAAGGAAATACATTTATTTATGTTTCATAGACTACCAGAAAGCTTTTAATCGTATTAAACATTCACACCTGATAAACATATTTCAAAATATAGGTCTTGACGCAAAACAACATTAGGTTCATTAGAAATCTGTACTGGGAGCAACTAGCATCAATCCAGATAAATACTGCTAGAACAAACGAAATAAGAATAAGAAGAGATGTAGGCCAAGGATGTGTTTTCTCTCCACTCTTTTTTAATCTGTATTCACAGTGAATCCGTCAGTCAGCTTTGGAAAACGCGACAGACGGTATCATAATTAACGGAAGAATTATCAACAACTTAAGATATGCTGATGATACCGTAATAATGGCAGATTCAGCAGAGGGACTTCAGTGTCTTATGAGTGCCATAAAAAGGTGGGTGGCACTTTGGGAATGAGAGTTAACGTAAACAAAACAAAAGTAATGATCATTTGGAGAACACCTGCGTTACAAGCAAATATTCAAGTTTATGGACAACCAATACAACCAGTTAACCAATTTAAATATCTTGGATGTTGGATAAGCAGTGATCTGAATTCCGAAGTTGAGATACGAGCCCGCATTAAAATGGCCAGAGCGGCATTCCTGACAGATGCTACACTTTCTCTAAACACCTGTTTTATCGTTTTATAAAAGTCAACCAGTGCTTTTATATGGAATGGAAGCGTGAACTTTGGGGGTACGCTTAATGAACCGTTTGAAAATCTCTTGGACGGAACATGTCAGCAATGAAGAGGTACTGAGGCGAATGAATAGAGGGAGAGAGAACTGCCTGAAGGCAAATCATAATTCCGTTAGCGAAAGTGCAAATCCAAAAAAAAATTATTTACACATACGTGTCTTTTTACGGATTTTTATACATTTAAATATGTTTGAATATGTCCCCCATTTCCCTATTAACTAATCAAAATTTCATGAAAATATTTTAAAGCGTTTTCCAGATATCGCCTTGTAACACTTTAAAAAACTCACCCTGTATAATAAGAATCTAATCAAAATAAATATTTAAATATTATCAGTTTTGATTAGCTTACCATGATTAAGAAACTAAATAGTGCATACCAGCATAAAACATTCAATGACTTTTTTCCTTTTTCTGCCAGATCTAGACGCGTCCATATTTCATTTATTTTTATTATTTTCCGGCTGTCGAATTCCACCTAAATTAGAATGTCATTTGTTCCTAAGTAGTGTTCGTCGTAAGGTAAAAAAATGAAAAGGCATTAATGTTGTTTTTATAAAGTTTAGTCAAAAGTAGAAACATGTTTTGTTAGAAAATATATCACTTAAATTATTTATTAGTTTTGTTTGTCGTAGTAGTCATTAATAGCACTAAAGCTGAAAATTTTTGTAATTATATCACTTACTACCGAAAGAGGTCATATCTAATTATAGGTATATTAGAATGACATGTTTTCATATCATTGCATAAGATAGATAAGGGTACGGTTTAATGCAAGAACAGGATATCAACCACCGTTTCGGACGGCGCTGCAAGTATGTATATTTAGCTTTAGTTTACTACAGAAACGATAACATGTCTGGAAGATATCTTATTTTTGTACTTCCTCAAGACCTTCTGATACGGGAACAGAGATTTTATTATTTGTTCAATAAACTATGCAGTTTACAGCAGCGCACCTGCATCTATTCAGTATTTTTTTTCTTTTAGAACGTGTATTTTAAAATTTATTAAAAACTATGTTACCTACTACTTGTTCACTGCCCTGAACAAGGTATCTGTAATTTTATAAGTTTTTGGAATTTTTAACTTTCTTGCTTGCGCCCGATCGAAGTACTTGTGGTGGTCTGAAAAGTTTCCGACCTAACAAAGATACATGACATTGTTTCAGAATTTGTTTTTTATTTTTCAACATACTCTCCTTGTAACTCTACACAGTTCTCCCAGCGATGATCCCATCTCTGTAACCCGTCCAAATAGTATTCGGCGTTTTTCTCTGCAAAATAATTGTTCACGAAGGTGATTGCCTCTTCATTTGACGAAAATCTCTGTCCTCCGAGCGCAATTTTTAGATGAGGGAACAAAAAGAAGTCGCTTGGGGCTAGATCTGGTGAGTAAGGCGGATGGTCAAGCAGTTCAAACCGTAATTCGTGGACGCCAACAGAGCGTTGGAAATGTTCATTCGAACACGTTTTTGGTCTAACGTGAGCAAACGCAGCACCCAACGCGCGGACAGCTCTCTCATGTCTAAATGTTGATTTAAGATGTGACAAACACGTTCTTTTGACATGTTCATAACCTCTGCTATCTCTCTCACTTTAATTCGGCGGACGTCTAGCACCATTTGGTGAACTTTGGCGATGTTTTCGTCGGTAGTTGCGGTTTTTGGACGACCCGAACGTTCATCGTCTCCCAAGCTCTTACGGCCACGTTTAAATTCAGCTGCCCAAAATTTCACTGTGGTAAATGATCGTGCTGAGTCCCCATACACAGAATCCAACTCATCTTTGATTTGCGTAGGCGTATTGCCGTTCAAAAACAAATATTTAATGATAGCTCGATATTCGATTTTGTCCATTTTCATAAAAACACTAACATCAACTCACTCAAACGACTGTAACATAACAACTGCGCGTCCAAACTGGCTGAAACTTTGGTGAGTAACTGTCAACAGATGAACAACGAAATTCACTAGCTTTTATTTACGAGTGCTGCCATCTTCATGTTGAGGTCGGAAACCACCCTCGTATATTATATTGTGATGTTATGACATATTATGTTCTTCTTCTTTAAGATACATATAAAATGCATTGTAAAACAATATTAAAATTCGGGCAACATAGAACCTATAAACAACGTATCTGTCGCGGCGTTATTTGTGTTATGTACATTGTGACGCTGCGGTTTTTCAAATTGAATAACCCATTGATGAGTTATGCTTATTGAAATATTTTGATTTGAAATGGGGTTAATTAAAAGGAAGTGACTCCGCTCCGGCGCCGGCAGCCGTCATGGATGCCGTTGCCGGCAGCCATCATGGATGCCGGCGCCGGCAGCCCAGCTGTTTGCCGGGGAAGTGGCTCCGCTGCCGGCGCTGGCAGCCATCACGGATGCCGGCAGCATTAGAAAATTAGTGTGATGAGAATCAAAATACCTTAATTCAATCAAAAAATTTTAATTTATTATAGTATAAACTTTAACGAAACTTAAATCTTCCTACAAAAATATATCAATTATTATTATTCTGCGGGCAGAAATAAGAAAAGTAAACCCATATAATATACCTTCAATAAGAGTGTTCAATTTGTCTGATATCAATTTGATTGGAATTCTTGTCTTCTATGGACATTTGGACATATTGCCATTTTTTGAGGTAGAAATAACTAGCAGAGCATATGGATCTGTAACTATGTATCTCTGTTTTGCTATAAAATTGAAATAAACTTTGGATGGAGTATGATTGTGATTTCGTTCAATCCCCAGGATGCATAGAAATTGTTTATACTCACTTACTTTCAAGAAAATGCTAGCCTGGCAGCCTTTCTTACACGTGGAACACTTCCTTGTTGACTTTTTATTTTTTGTCTTGAATGGTCTTCCACCTTTAACACAGGCTAACCGCAGATAATAGTATTTCTGCTATCTCGCAACCAAAACTTATTGTTTGTGGCTTTCTTGTATTCCACCAAAACACAATTAAAATTTTCATATGAAGAAAATTTATCACACACTCATATTTTATAGTTTTTACGCAAAATTAAAACAACACAATGTTTACATATCATTTAAAATACGTAACTATAATTATTTTAGGTTAGAACTGCCGGCATTCCGTTTTGGCCGTATCTGAACCGGCGCACATAGGGGTATTTGGTCTGTAAACCTGGCCAAAACTGATATCTTTTATTTTTATTCTTTAGCCTATCTGAATATGAATTTATAAATACTAAATGTAAACACGTCTTTCAGCTTGTTTTTTCCAGTCCTAAGTTGACTACCAAATAATATATCTCAGTTATAAGTTAGGCTTGTCTTGAGTGCATACTGAATATTTCTAAGATTCTGAAATAGTGGAATTGTTTGAAGTTCTTTATGTTTGGTGCAGCTTGGTCTAACTGAAAAGTTATTTGAAGATGCTAGAACAAAAACGTACATTGTACTTTATAAGCGAATTTGAGCGAGGATGGGCTAGAACCTAAATACTTTTTCTTTTAAGAATTTATTTAAATCAATGTTATTTAATATTATTATCATTATTATTATTTCCAATGGCAAATATTGGCAATTTTTCTTTACATATTCCAAAACTAGATAGTTTAAGCATCGAACGGATTCTAATTTCCATGAGAGATATTGCAGAATAGTCTTACTTATATGCCGCTCTTTGTTTAAATTTAAAACATTATAAAGGAATTTAGCAAAGGTTCGAATTAGCCGCCAGAAATCGTGAATAACAACACTTTTCAAAATAAAAATATAGGTACATAAAAAATGACTTACCAGCTGGCCCTATAATCATCATGAAAGTTATTATAAGCAAGCTGCACCAAACATAAAGAACTTCAAACAATTCCACTATTTTAGAATCTTAGAAATATTCAGTATGCACTCAAGACAAGCCTTAGTTATAACTGAGATATATTATTTGGTAGTCAACTTAGGACTCGAAAAAACAAGCTGAAAGACGTGTTTACATTTAGTATTTATAAATTCCTATTCAGATAGGCTAAAGAATAAAAATAAAAGATATCAGTTTTGGCCAGGTTTACAGACCAAATACCCCTATGTGCGGCGCCGGCATCCGAGAAATTTTACCCGGGTGCCGGCGCCGGTATCCATGAATCAATATTTTGGGAACCGGCGCCGGCTGCGGAGTCACTTCCTAATTAAAAACGTATTTTCAGGTGCCATGAAGTAAATTTAACCGATTAGGCAGTCGGATTATTATTTTTAAAACGTATTTAAGAGTGTGTTAAAACCACCCAAAACTACAATAAATTAAAAGGAATTGTTGGACCTTGTAAAAAAAAATATCTTATTTGTTTACCTGTTAAAATATTACAATGAGCACCAATGGGTTTGATTGGGTTTTTCGTTTTTAAATCGAAAAACCGAAGCGTCTCCATGTACATAATTGAGAGGGCTTTCAAACCAAGGTGTCAATAATTATCCCATTTTCCCATTTAAGATTTTTAAGGGAATGGCCGTGAAAATAATAAATAAAATACCTAAGCGTGTTCATTTTTTAACCAGGGGGGTCAAAGCAAAAATTCAACTTTTTTTCGTATTACTAAATATTTTTTCCTTGACGAAAACATGCATATTCACAAAAATTGTTCAAAATTTCTTTTGTGAATATGCTTTTATCGTTAAAATGTTTTGTTATGACTAAATTAAAATTTATTAGGTGAATAAATTATTTTTTATCAGATCAGATTAACAATTTGGCCCCACTTTAAATCATATTTTGCCAAATATCAGCCGAACGGTATAATATATGAAAAAGTGCAATGGTTGAAAGAGTTAAAAGATCAACCAAAAAGTTCTTTTTATACAAAAGAGTACGAATTCAGCGCCGTATCAAAACAAAAAAAATCGGGTGGCCAAAGTGGTTGTGACCACAAAAAGAAATCCTGTAGATAGTTCTACAGGTTAATACTTTAGGTACTTTAATATGTAGCGCACGTACAAATTTTGAACAAATAATCTAAGTGGGCGTAGAATAAATACTAAAAACCGTAAAAAAATAAAAGTTTAATTATAGTATTTATTAGTATTTCTTTAATCAATAAGGATATTTTAAATATTTCAAAAACTATAACTGATCATGGATTAAAAATAAATGAAAATAAAACTAACTTAATTTTAACTGGTCCTAAAACACTAATCACTAAAATAAAAAATAATTCTGATTTCAAAATTGTTCTTAACAATAATTTTAAGATAACTTCAATCGAATATGGTAAAAATCTTGGAGTAATTTTTGATCAGTATCTAAATTTTCATGAACATATAAAAAATATAATTAAAAAAGCATACTACACACTAAGAATTTTATATAAATTTAAGGACTACTTAAATACCGATACTAAACTTTGGCTGGTTGATTCAATTATTTTAAGTGGATTAGATTATTGTGATATAATTTATCACAAAAATATCAGTAACGAAGATAAACAGAAATTACAAATTCTTCAAAATAACTGTGTTCGTTTTTCAATAGGACAAAAAAATGTGATCACGTATCACCTTCCTTTAAGAAACAAAATATAATTAAATTAGAAAAAAGACGCGAAATCCACTTATTCTGTTTTATATATAAAATAATTTTAACTCAGAAACCTAGATATTTATTTGAAAAATTGAATTCAGGAATAATATTCTTAATGTTAATACTAGAAATCAGAACGCAATAGAAATACCTAAACATCATACTGAAAAATATAAGTATTCGTTTAAATATACATCTTCTGTATTTTTTAATAATATTCCTTCCTATCTTTTAAAAATAATATAAAAAATTATTTAGTAGGGGTAGGATTGGAAGAATGATTTCTTATAAATCAAAATCCTACCTATTTATGCCAACTAGTATACTACTGTCATTTTTTGGTTTTCTTTTTTCCTTTTATCAATTTTATATTTATATTTTAAATTGTTTTTATTGGCATAAATAAACATTTTTATTGTTATTATTATTATTATTAACACCATCTTGGAGACAAAGGGTTTCCGGACCTATATTATTTGGAACTTTTTTCATTATTTTCGGTCAAGGAATCACCTGTTCAAATTTGTCTGTAGAATATTGAAACACCCTGTATAGTCAAAACTACGTTTCCTTACATATTTACCATTCATGTTGAACAAAATTGCGATGCGTATAACTTGTTCAAATCTGCACTCTAGTATTCTAAAACTGCTTCAGCAGGTCACGTGATTTCAATTGTTTATCTGTAAATGTATAGATAGATTTGGTAATATATCAGAAAAGAATTACGCGTTATGATTGTCGCCCTTAATTTGCAAAACGTTAAAAGCAGTTTTAAAATGGAAAGAACTTCTGTTTTTCTTAATACCATGTCAATATTTGACAGCTGACAATGTTGTCACTAATTAGAGAAATTTATCACAAGGATCTAGGGAACCCGTTCGCTTCTTGATGCAAAGGATTCACGCACGCGTAAAGTAATAGATATGTAACCAACAAAACACTTCTATGTTTATGTGGTTGTATAACCGTGTTGGGATTGTTAAGCAAGAATGAAGTCAAAAGGATTTTCTACGACTGCCTTGAAAACCGTTCAGTTCTAAAAAGCTTAATGTATATTTTAATGTCAAATAAATAACGCGTGTGAAAAGTGATATTTTCAACACTAGTTGCACAATACATTATCTTAATTTTATTATATTTATTTATTAAACACCGTTCTCGAACAGGTTTGCTCAGTTTTAGGTTTCATCAGAACCTTTTTTTAATTTTTTATCTATCATTGAGTTTTTTACTGCGACTGCACGATTCCTGCTGGTATAAAATTTTATCAACACCGCATACAACTGACATTTTATTAAATAAGATACTGATGAAACCGAAAACTGAGCAAACCTGTCCGAGTACGTATTACATAACTGACTTTATTATGCAATTTTTATTTCTGCACCTTTTGGAGCCGGTCTGGGTTAGCTTTTATTTATTATTTTTAGTATATTTATAATTCGTGTGATTTTAAACCTCACAGGCTCACAGCACAAGCAAACAAACAACCAACATAAGTCATATGGCAAGCTGTCTGCTGTCAAGCGAAACCAATCAAGGATAGCATGCGCTGAAGCCTTTGCATCAAGAAACGAACGGGTTCCCTAGATCCTTGTAAATTTATCTTCGTTAACTGACATTTGAGGCTAGATTCTCCAAGGCGGCCAGTCTAATTTGGCAACCAACAGTTTTCAACTGGCAAGTGTAGGAATAAGACAATTAAGTTTTATCCTATCAATTTGTTTCTGAGTTTTTTCGCAAATTTATAAAGAAGAAGGCAATTTTAGGACGTACTTTCCACAATAATAGAACTAAATTCAATCTAGCTATATGGTTTAAGATGGAAATCATTTGGAAACCAAGCAAATCGCTGTAATATTGCAAAAACATCAGTTTTCAATTACGTCTTATTAACAATGATAGGACAAAAGTCTGTCAAAACCTAACTGATCAACTAGAAGAGCTTAATTTAAACCAGTATTAAACCTTAAAGCTCTTTAGTGAATATGAACGTTAATTTTTACGTAATCGACCACAACACATACCTACTGTGTTGTTAATTTAATATAATTATTTAAAAACAAACACTGAAACAAATATACTTAATACCACTTTTAGCCGCACCAATAATTGTAATAACATAATATAATATAAAAATATTTTTCATTAAAAATATATGCGTAAACAAAGGGGCGGAATCTTGCTTTAATATTACATTGATTGATAATGCTGTTATATATTATTATCGAGTGAGGAAAAGCCTTAATCAACCAATCCTTTGTGCATTCAAGTTCGCGCCATAGAAATAAATTTATTTTGACTGAAATTAAACATATTTATATGGATCTTAATGTAAAAGCCAGAACGTATGTATACCGAGTATGCTGTTCTAAAGAAGCAATAGCTTCAAAAGAACAAATAGCTTGCAATTAAACTGTTTTTCTTTTATACTAACTAGTGGATTCAATATTTTATCTGTTACTTTTTTCAGTTGCCTTAATGATGTACTTTCACTAATATACACGAAAATGCAATATGCATCAGCAGCTATTAAAAGACAGCAAAGCATGGTTGTTTCTGCAAGATTCTATAGTAATATCAAGCACATTTTATTTATTAACAGAATGACTGGAATCTTTCCAATCACAGTGTCTCAAAATAATGATTCACATGCTTTCGTCTTAAAGTGGTCATGGTTAAAAGTTATTGTCACCAGTTTTCTCTTTGTTTTGTTCAGTAAGTATTATTTTCTATTGTACAATATTCACACTAATGAATTACCTTACTTAAATTGTTTGCATGATGCTAATTTAATAATTAAGTACACTTACCATCCAAAATATGAAGGTAACTTCTCTACATTTGCCGATTGTTTATTGTTTGTTCTCAACACATATTTTTTGTCATGTCATACATGGTTTTTATTACTTCTATCGTTTCACTGTCGATTCCTCTTTTATATAAACTTTTCCATACATCCTTTCGTCTTATTTTATCAAGTGCTTTTTCCAATTCAATAAATATTGCACGAGTGTGTTTATTTTTGCTTATGCATTTTTTTGTAATTTGTTTCAATATGAATATTGGGTGTGCGCCTCCCTTTCCTAAAATCATATTGTGTTTCTTTCAACGTGATTTCTAGTTATTCTTTTATTCTTGTTCCTATTATTCTGACCAGCACTTCTGCTGGTAGGCTCATTAGCGTAATTCCTGGGTAATTTGAACATACCCTCACATCGCTATTTAATGTAATGGTGGAAAAATGCATTCTTCTCTCTTATTACCTTGTTTAACAAATCTGTGAAAACCTTTATTCCTGCCTCTTCTAACTATTTTAGCATTTCAGGTGTAATTTCGTCCTTCCTGCGCCTTTGCCTATTTTCAACTTTTTGATGACTTCGTTAACTTTTTCTTCCGCGATTGTGGTCTTCCTTCTACTTTTTTTCTTTCGTGTCTGTAATTTTTTTAAAATGTTTCCTCCATTTAATCTTCTTCCATTATTATGTTTCCATCCTTGCCTCACATATTTCTTATACTATACTTTTTTCTGTCTTAGTTGTTTCAACTTGCTATAGGTATAAAACAGTTTTCGGTTTTATCTGAAGTTTTTATTCATATTTTGTCCACGCTTCTAGTTTTACTTCTTTTTCTGTGTCTCCGACTTATTTTCTTTTCTCCTATTATTTTTCGTAATCTAATTTTTTATGCCGCCATTAGTATTGCTTCTTGGAATTTTTCCAGTGCTCTTCCATATTTGCTTCTTTTTCCTCTTGAACTTCTAGGTTTGTCTTAAGGTTTTCTTGATATTTTGTTCTTTGTGACGCTTCTTTGAGTTTATAGATTTTTATCTTCTTTTTGTGTCTTCCCTGGGTAGTGATCGCTGCCGATTTCGCCTCTTCTTGATACTTTTACATATTTCTAGTATTTCTTACGTACCAGGAAATAATCATTTATTGAGTTTTTCCCTCTGATTCTTTTCTTGTGATTTTCTGTATTTATTTATGTTATTAGGTCGTTTTCCATAAACATTTCAATAATTCTTTCTTCGTTGTTGGCTTTTGTTATTTCCCTTTCCTTTCCCATTATTCTTTCATATCCTTTGTTGTCCGAGAGACAGGAAGAGCGAGAAGATCTTCCTCTCTCTCCTACGACAATTAGGTTTTAGTTTGCATCATCCAATTCTTCATGTAGTTTTCTGAAATAGGTACTCATCTTTCTCTTCTTTGCTCGCATCATTATTTACACCATAGGTGACTATTACTGTGCATGTCTCTTTTTTCAATTTTAATTATTTCTACAATTGTTTATATATTTTTCCTTTATAATATTTTTCAGCTAGTTTGGAGATAATATACGCCCTACATCTTTTGTTGCTCTTTCGTTTTCTTTTACGCGACTTCAAAATAACCAGTATCTCTTATGCATTTGCACCACTCTGTTTCCCTTCTTTTTTGTCTCTGTTACTGCTAGTACTTGCTGCATTACTTTTTGATTATTTCCTGTTCTTTACCAGTCAAACTTCTTATGTTCCATGTACATATTTTTGTCATTGTTAAGCTATTTTTCTATGGTGTTGTTTTGCTACTTGAGTTTTGTCGTTTGTTTCCTTTCTCCCTCTCCCATCTTTTCCCCTATGGTTCTCGTTTCCCATTTTTATATCTATTTTTGCTCCGTTTTCCCTCTCGTGTCCTTTTTTGCCAGGGTCTTTATTCGTATTCCATCCCTATCCAAATCAGTAAGTTTTTGGAGTGTTATTCTTGTTCTGTCTTCTATGATTTGTCCTTGCTTCCTATCCCATTTTCATTCTGTTCGTTTGTTCGTTTGGAACCCTATGTTTATACGCTTCCATATTTGTCTCTCCTCTTCTGGTATTTGTTTTATCTATTTTTTGATTTCCTTTTCTTCTTTAGTCATTTCATTATTTATGTAAATTTTCTCCTGTAATTGTTTCAGCGTGTTTTTGTTATTCATTCATATTTCCTTTTTAGTAAATGTATTATAGCTCTGCTTTGCATAGTTTCGCTCCTATCACTCTTGCCTATTTTGTACTTTCATACCTGTTGTTTTTTCAGGAAGTGTTCTAGCCCATGCTTTAGTTTGATTTCATTTTTCTCTTTTACCTCTAATCCTGTTATTATTATGTTTTTTATTAATTTTTTTCTCTCTCGAACCTTCTTACTGTATCCTCTAAGTTTTTAAGTCTGTCTTTTATTTTTCTGTTTTGTTCCTTTATCTTTTCGTTTTCTTGTTCGAGCGCTATCAGCGTCTGCTGGAAATCTTTGTGGTATTATTTTATTTCTTTTGTATTTTTCACTTAGTCTATCATCATTCCTGTTAATATATCAATCTTATCTTCTTGTCTCGCTTCTACTTTCGTGGTATTCTGCACCTTTTTACTTCTTCCAAATATATTGTTTAGTTTCTCCACGTCTCTATTCCTTCTCGAGTTTTCTAATGTAATGCCCTTGTCGCTGCTATTGTTGAAACGCTCTGTATGCCTTTGTTTGGATTTTCGCTTTTAAACTTAATTGTGTTTAGATTTATATCATTTTATTCTGTTGATACATTTTATTTTATTTACTTATAATTTTAGTGGTGAACTTACTCACTTGCCATATAAATTAGACTAAACTGAGCAGTCTTACCTATCTCACTTACAACTACCTCCTTTTAATAGGGACTATGTATAGAACTTAATATAATTGGGCGAAAAATACCTATTTGTAGGCGGTGTGATTCAAATTACATATTATGTTAAATGAACAAGAACTAGTTTAAATAGAAAATCTAAAAATTATAGAATAATCCCTATATTATTTTAATTAAAATAAACAAATATGACTACATTTTTCCTACTGGCTCTTGAATTTTACATGTTTTACTGGTGTTTGAAGTGGTTTTAATTGTTGTGTTTGGTATCGTTTTGTGCGGAATAGAGGATGTGTTAATTTGTGCCAGCATGCGTTTGGTTCATTTGGTTTAATTTGTATAAACAGCAAGCTTTAAGAAATAAAACAACAAATATAAATCGTAGGCGCGTAAAAGAGAAAAAAAGGATAAATACTTGGCTTATCTTTTTTGCTTTTTTTGGGCAATTCCCTTTTTTGCGAAACGCTAACTGCCAGTAAACGATCTTCATACACAAACATTATTTTGGCGCAGGCACGGACTCAAGAATTTCTTTGTTCGTAATTAATCTTTAAATTAAGATGGGTGATGCTGATACCGTTTTTAAATGTTGCTCAAAAAATAAAAAAACCGAAAACTATTTTTGCATTGAGTGCTTTAACATCGTTCACAAAAGTTGTGTAGAACGAGTGGCTTTCCAGGTGGTAGAAAGACATAAAATATTATGTTCAAAGATTTGCAAAGAAAATTATATTGGAAACAAGGATGAATATATTAACAAATTAAAAGATGAGATTAGAGAATTGAAGAGGGAAAATGAAAGACAGCTTGATGAATTGAGAGTTTGTCACGAGTCAGAATTGGAGTGCCTAAATTCTCAACTGGGGAAACTGAACAAAGACCTAAAGCAGAGAGAGGTTCTAATGAAAAAGGAAAGAAAGCGAACTCAAGACTTTACTGACGATGTGATAGAGACAGAAGATAAATTTTTAGAAAGATTAAAGCAGAAAAGCGAACAAATATCTATTCTGAATAAGGAAATTATTGAAATTAATAATAATAACAGAAAACCCAAAGAAGAAATAATTTCTATTACCAATGCCAATAAGGCTATTACAACCGAACTCAAAGAACTAAATGAGATAAATCGTACTATGATTGACACCATACGCACATTGGAGGGTGATAATTTGATTTACTCTAATGAACTTTTCAAATTGAGAGCTGAGGTACGCGGAGACGGAACAAAGCAAAGTGGAGATCTTGGATATGAAACTGAACACAGTCTGACAGATCAACAAATAAATGTAGTTTGTAGTCAGAAACAAGTCTCGGACCAATCAGGACCAAAAAAATTTGATAGGATGCGCGAGTCTATTTAAAAATTATAGTAATGCTGGGTTTGATGTTAACTGTCAGTATAGAAAGAGTGCTTTGTTTATGGATGTTGTGTCAGACATGTTAATGTATAGTGAAAGATTTACAAAAGACGACTATGTAGTTATTTTTGTTGGATGTGAGAATGCCCTAAGGGGTGTTCCCATTGGTAAGACTGAACTTGAACCATTGTTGTCTATCTCCGAAAGAACGAACTTGTTTGTAATTGGCCCACCGTTTGCGTCTAATCGTAATGTTTTGAACAATTTTATCTCTGAAAACAACACCCAAATTTTTAACTTTTTACTAAAAGACATAAATAGTTCTATATTTCTCTCTATGGATAGTTTTATGCATTTATATGAAAGATCATATTCCGGCGAAGCGTCTTACAATGCTAAAAAGCTTGTATGCAGGTTTTTATGCTCGCGTATGTCTTTTTTGTCCCGTGGCAAGAGTGTTTTGAGCGTTGAAGATTGTATGCGGGCGACTGACGATGATCAGGTTGTAATAAACCAAAAAAATTTTTTATAGACTCCAATAAGGACTGCGCCTCATTGATGCTATTGAACGTACAATCAATTAGAAATAAGACCGACGAACTTCTTCTTTTTTTTTATGGCGTGAATTATCCAGATGTGTTACTCTTGACAGAACACTGGTTGAATGTCGATGAACCAGTGTACTTGCCGACTTACTATACATTATCACAGTATTCAAGATCTAGTTATATTCACGGAGGCACTATGATCCTGGTTCACGATACCCTTTTAAGTGTTTGTCCATTTGTTGATTTTGATAGGCTTAATTTTATGATTGTCGAAAGAGAGTTCGAGTTTTCTATAGTTAATGCGCCAAAGTTGAATGTTTTTATTATATGTTTGTATAGACCACCCAGAACGGACGTTTATGTTTTTATATCTAGGTTGGAATTATTACTGTCGGGGTTTCCTATACATGCATGGATTGTTTTAACTGGTGACTTTAACATTAACTTTGCTGATGAATCGCAACTAAACTTTCAATTGTTATCAAATTTATTTTATTCTTTTGATTTAACCATGCATGTGAACGAGCATACCCGAGTTACTGGGTGTTCTTCGTCTGTCATTGATTATGTTTGCTTAAATCGTCCTAATCAGATTACAAAATGTTACGTGCTAAGTGCAGGTTTGTCAGGTCATCACGCCATACTAAGTAATTTTAATGTATCGGTTAAAGGGGGGAGTAAAACAGTAAAGCGGAATGGTAGACTTTATATACAGGGCAATTATGTTAAGTTTTTGCAGCTGTGTGTTGAGAGTGACTAGGGAGGTATACTGCATTCAGCTGATCCTCTAGCCAGGTTTCACGACTTATTGTCATATAATTTTAATACTGCCTTTCCGCTTAAAACCTTAAAGACTAAAAAGAGAAAGCCATGGTTTACTAAGGGGCTTAAAATATCATCTGTAAATATGCGTTCCTTACACATGCTCCGCAAGCATTTTATTGATAATTTTAATTTTGTGTCTTATTTTAATAAGTACAGAAGTATATTTAGGAAAACGATCAAAGCTGCTAAACAAACTTACTATACTAACCGAATAGTGATGGCAAGGAATAAGCAAAGGGAGAGTTGGAAGGTTCTAAACGACTTGAGTGGTAGACATGGGAGCAAGTCTACGGATTCTAATCTGACTTGTGAACAGTTAAATTCTTTTTATTGTTCGGTGGCGGCAAGTTTGGCCTCAGATGGTGGACCTGCGGGAGATCCCCTTGGTTATCCAAATGATGTGCAGGTCAGGGACACATTTTATTTTTATCCGACTGATGTTCAAGAAGTGGGGAGTGTCTTTACTGAAATCAGAAACAAGAATGCCTCTGGCTGGGATGGTATATCTTTGGAGATACTTCTAAGGCTTCCGGATGTATCACTGCAAGCACTTGCGGATGCAATTAATTTAATCATTTCTCACAGGCACTTTTCCCTCGTCATTGAAACTTGCTAGAGTTATTCCGCTTTTTAAGGGAGGAGACACTGAGTCGGCTTCAAATTTTAGACCTATTTCCTTGCTTCCGACGCTGGCTAAGGTCGTTGAAAAGCTTGTGAAGTGCCGTATCGTCGGATGCATTAATAGACATGGCCTCTTAAGCAAAGCACAATTTGGTTTTCAGGCTTCTAAAAATACAAGTGATGCCATGTTCTCTCTCTTACAAAACCTATATCTCACACTGAACGATGGAGAGGTTGCCGCGGCGGTATTCTGTGATCTTGCTAAAGCTTTCGATTGTGTAAATCACAGAGTACTGCTGGGCAAACTTGAAATTTACTGGTTTAGAGGTGCTGTTTTGGCCTGGATAAAATCTTATTTATCAGGGCGCTATCAATCAGTTGTTTTTAATAATAACGAATCCTTACAAGAAATTACTTCTGGTGTCCCACAGGGGTCAGTCCTAGGTCCACTGTTGTTCTTAATTTACATCAATGATTTATCTAGTCTGAATATTTCAGGTTCGTTTACAATGTTCGCCGACGATACGACTATTCTATGGCGTGGCACTGATGCTGATAAGTTGGAAGGGAGAGTTAATGAAGATTTAATGAAAGTTAAGGGGTGGTGCGATGCAAATTTCTTATCTCTTAATGTATCTAAAACAAATGTTGTTTCTTTTCGGTGCCAAATAAATGAGCTTATTCTTAATACCCAGATTTTACAGAATTTGCACGTAAATAAGTTTTTGGGTCTATACATAGACAGTAAGCTGAGATTTGAAACTCATATTTTACAACTAAGTAGAAAGTTATCTGGGGGCTGTTTTGCGTTGAGAGTTGTGTCCCGGGAACTTGACATCTCCACGGCTCGGAATGTATATTTTGCATTGGTGGAGTCACATTTGCGATATGGTGTGTGTTTCAGGGGATCGTGCTCGAACCAGTTCTTTAGTGTGATTTTTGTTTTGCAGAAGCGTGCAGTTCGGTCCTTGTGCAGGGTCCACTCTCGGGAGTGTTCTAGACCACTATTTGTGTCCCTGCAAATTTTAACTTTGGCGTGTATATTCATTATTGAGACAGTTTGTCTTATGCACGATAAATTTCAGCCCGAAATTGAAAGAACAGGAGTTTACGCTACTCGATCTTCTGAAATGATCGCCTTACCTATCCCCACTTTAACAAAAAACTCGATTATTTTTAAAAGCAAACAACTTTTTAATCACTTGCCGTTAGTGTTACGAAGGATTAAAGATAAAAAACATTTTAGACGGGAAGTAAAAAAGCTATTAATTGGGAAGGCTTACTATTCCGTTTCTGAATATTTGGCTGATTCTTTTTGATTGGTGTCTGTACGTCTCAGGTTTTACTCTCGACCTTTTTGTCTTGTTTGTATGTTGTTGTCTACTTTGATATTGTATAAGTATATATTTTTTTTTGCTGTTTCTTTTATTTCATGACTTTGATATTATTATAGATTGTATTATTGTGTAATATTATAATATTGGCGTTTTGACAGTTTTACACATATTTTATTTTAATTTGCGTCCTAATTGTTTTAAATTTAGATAGATTTTTGCTTTGTTTATAAGATTATATCTTCAAACAATAAAGCTGTTGTGTTTATTTGACTTTGACAAATAAACGTAAAATGTTTTTTTTTGTATTACATACAATAGCTAAATGTATATGGTGGTTGTTTTTATCCACTTATTTTGGATTTTACTAAGAAAAAAAAAAGATTTTCTATCATAAATTGTTGTAAAAATTTCGAAACTTGTAAATAGCGACGCCATTGTTTGTGACATTACATAAGTAAGCGTGTTACTCTGCCTGGTGTACTGCAAATTCAAGTGTTCATATATTTTCTGGTTAACAAACCTATTGCATTTTGTTCGTTGCCAACAGTTAATTTTTTTATAGTTACTGCTTATTTTTCTACAAATCCTGACTTTACCTACATCCGCAAAAATTAAAGCAGTAAAAGCTTAGAGGTATTTGTGTGCGTAATGTTATTTGCTAATAGGGTTCAAAGAAGTTTTTCCTTTTTATTTGTCATACGCTATACTTTGACAGTGTTAAATCATAACATCATTTGTCTTTAAACTTTCGTTAGAATAATATAATACCATAAAAATAAATAATTGTCAAATAATGCTTACATAAATTTAACTAAAGTAACATATAATTATATTTTTGTAAAATTTTTAATGTACTTTGCATTTCTTATTTCTTCTGGCTTCAGCTGTTTTTCGCATATAAAAAACATTTCATTCGGGACACTTTTAGAGGTATTTTTGCATATTGATACAATACAACATTTACAGGATAATATTAAATACAAAGAATTAGTACACACATTACACTATAATCATAAAACGAACTTTAGGCAAGCAACAAATATTTTATATCTACACCACAGATGAACGATTAGAGTTAGGTCTGCTAAGTATAGGCAACTGAATATACACTCCCCATTCTCCTATTTCTCTTGACTTGACTTGAACCTATTTTTTGACGGGAACGTGACCAATTGTAAATAATACGATTGGAACTGCAAGTTGAGGTTTCTAAAACGACTAAAACCTTCAACCAGAAAAACTGTTAGAAATGGGTATGTTACACTTTATTTATAAGATAAAACTACCAAGTCAAAACCAATAAATAAACTGCTTATCGTAGATTCTAGAAAAATTCAATAAATCTACCGGTATATCGGTACACCCGGTAAAACTGCGTGTATAGTATTACGGTCTCCTCTATTCACCGCCATCTGTTGATCTAAAATGCCAACTTTAATACTTGCGACTTCAGTGTTAAACCTCCTCAATCTTGTTTGTAGATATGATTTTGTGTAAAACTTCTTCATGCGCTCTCATATGATTTATCTTTATATTTTATGTGTTATGTGGCTAAGCAATCCATTTCCTGTACAAAAATTGTGTGCTTTTGCGTATCACCAAAATCCTAGTTTAAATTGGTCGATTGAGTAGTAGGTACTATATATTTTACCAAATTATTTCACTAATTTTTGTAGAGAAATTTTTTACGCGTGGTAATGTGGTGGAGAAGAGTTGAATTTAAAGTTTGTAATGATGAAAATAATGTCGTTATCGTGATACTTCTAAAAGTGATTAAAAACTGTCTAATTCATTTTTAAAATAAAATTTCAATAATTTGGTATTCTCTCCTTAATTTCGAAATAAAACTTGTACATGTTTCGTGACCGATAACTCTAATTTACTACAATTCAGCATGTTTATACTGACAGGGCTGATCCTACCGGAGGGCAAGATAGTTCACAGCATGCGGGCGGCCGAACACAGAGGGGACCATAATACCAGGGCGATTCAAAATTGTAATTCATAAATAGATAAAACTAAAATTACTGGGAAATTTATAAACTATTTTTTTAACCTTCCTTAAACATGATAGGTCCAAACGTTGCACGAAAAAATCTGCTCAAAATGCATTTTTGGTCCAAGTATATGTTCTCTCTGTCTGATACTTGTAATTAAAAAAATGGCCATTGTCTAAATAATTTTAGCGAAATTACCTATTCCTTATTAACTTCAGCCCTGTTGTTAATAAGTCTTTTTGTTTAGCAGAGAAAATAGACATGGAATCTGTATTTCCGAAAGCTCGAATAAGTAAAAAAACGCGATTATCAACTATAAGCCACAAAGAAAGTCCCAAATATTAAAAAAAAATAGTTTCGTTGTTACTTTGCAGTTTTCGATATAATTCAGCTCTAAACTATAAGAAAAATGATCCTCAGTGTTTCAGTTCTTACTAACATTTCATTCGTCAGATTCAGAATATTTAAAGAAATATTGTATGGATCTAGATATGAAACTAGATATGAACTAGATATGAAACTTTAACTCAATGAAGATTTTATTTGAAAAAGGTTTAGACAGTACAACTCTTTTTATCGAGTTTTTATGTTCCGGAGATTTGAAAAAAAAAAATCGACTACATAAAGACACCCATATTTAGTACTATTTGTCCCAGCAGGCTGCAGCCCCCCCCCCCCCCAGACCAACATCTTAGACACGCAAGAATTAAAAAAAAGTGCACTACTAATTGAAGAAATCCACCGAATTGCACCATTCAGCCCCCCCCCCAAGAGCAATCAGACCCCCCAATACCAATCAGACCCCCCAAGACAAAATCCTGGATGCACCCATGGACTCGCCTCATTCCAACGACTTAAGATAGTTCGCGTGGTTATATGAACTCTGCTGGTAGAGAAAAGATCCTGACTCAAAAACGTGCAGTTTCTTGACCCTGTCCATCCTAGCTCATCTGACTATTAATCTGTCGTTCCTGTCATTTCTTACTTGATTACATGATTGTCTTTGCCTTGATCTCTTTGCCTTTTCCTGATAGTTCCACTTTTATTAGGTTCGTTATTCGGACAACAAATCACACTTTGAGAAACTTTAAACCGATTAGCTACATTAGTTTGTCGCGCACCTTCAACTGACAACCCAAGGGCTTGTTTTGCTTTATCCTCAGTTACATGAGGCATATTGTGAGCCAGAATAATCACATTTATTACAGAAATTACTAAGCAACGGTAAAACAGAAATGAAGCCCATAATAACAAAATTGCACATTATTTATTTTTATCGATAAGTTTATTTAAAGTGGGTATACATATTATTTTTTTCCGAAAAGAAGATTGGGGAACATAAACAAGCCAGTGTTTTTCTTTTGAGAGAAACCACAATACCTTTATTTCGATCACTTTGGATATATTTTGTTGTTAAAATAAGTACCAAGCATCCATGAATTTTAAAACATTCTGGGTCCTAGTTTTAGTAAATGAACAGCTAAAATAACTTTATCAGCTTAACTAAATCAGTTGTTTTCCTTATTTATAGCTATAGTTACCCTCACTGGTTTAACGTTTTCCTATAGCATTGAGGAGGTATATAACATACGTCTTAAAACAATAGCCGCAAAAGCTGTGACTTTGACAGAAATAATTACGCTGTTATCTACTTGGCTGGTGGGACAAATATCAATACCAAGCTTATTTCAGAAATATTGGAAATACTTGCTATGTTTAAAGAAGGTAAATGCTGGTTTCAGGTATTATTTTCATATTATTACTTGTTTTTATTGTACTAAGGTATCATTTGAATAATTTTTAGTGCGACGATATAACAGGAGCAACAGAGCCTATGAAAAAACCTGTTTTGGTTATATTACTGGTCTTTCTATTTACTTTCACATGCTTAGGTATGGATATTTATATGTGGTCTAGAATTGCGGTTCCCTTCATGGGAGAATTTGATTTTGCTTGGCAAATGGTCCCATTTTATTTTACTTATGTATTTACTATGATAATTGAATTAAATTTCTGGGTAGCCGTGCATGGAATTACAATTCGAATTAAAAAGCTTAATAAGCTATTATGTGGGTACATCAATATAGCTAATTCTGAAGAAGAAAAAAGCGTCAATAACAGACTAAAAACTTACAGTTTATTAAACGAAGAAAACAAGGTGTCAAGTATTGGCAAAAAACCATCTGCTCGATTTCAGTGTAAGTTTTATGTTACATTGATTTGTTTGGGTTTGCTTGGGTTTCACAAAATTTGATTTAAAATTAGTATTTTCTTATTGAGACAGATATTTCTCTAAATTAATTTTTAATATTTCTTTCTTGTGAAATAAATATATTATTACCCAACATTCAATTAATTAACATTTCATATTATGCTCTTTTAGTACTCTCATCAGAAAGAATAAAAAGCTTAACAACTGCTTACAGAGAAATATCAGACGCTACTGAAGCATTAAATGACTTTTTCGGTGCGATTATAACGGTACGTATAACAATTATATAATCCAAGAGATCACGACTAAGTTGTATATGATACACAGATCATAAATTTATTGCAATGCATATTGTTATGATGCACGCTTCTTTTTTGCCATAATTTAATAATTCTTGTTAAACAATTATTATTGTTTGAAAAGTCTATTCATAGTTAATAATTTTCTTAACAACAGGTATGGACATAAAATGAGCTTTTGACAATTTTCCGTTATATTTAGTCACCTTAATATATTCATATATAACAGGCAGAACATTTCACGTAAAGATTGAGGAGACTTTATCCAATCCGCAAAAAATTCATGCAGGGGTACCACAAGGCACTGTATTATTCCCCAAACTATTTAATTTCTACACATGCGATATTCCACACCATCCTTCAACAAATTTACCCATGTTTGCGGACGACGTCCTGGTTTACGCCAGCTCGTTTTACGCAAACATGGCTAAAACACACATAAATCATCATCTCCATACTTTAATCCCTTGGTCTAAGAAATTAAAGCTCGAAATTAACGAGTCAAATTTCGAAGGCATAATCATCACAAAAAAGTTCACGAATAACCAAATTAACATCTCTATCCGAATGAACGGCGTCCAGATTATTCCAGCCAAAAAGCTGAAATACCTGGACGCCATTATAGACTCCCGTTTACGTTTTCATAACCAGCTATCCTTCATCCTTCAAAAAACCTTCCTTGCGATGCAAGGAAGATGCATTTGTACGCAATCCTGTGCCCCCTCTCGCCCTGTCTCTGTCTGATCCGCAAATGGCACATATATAGATTACAAAACGAAATTTTTAGATGCGCAACTACTTTGCCACGATATACTATAATAGAAGAACTCCGCCAAATAACAAATAGTCCAAAATTCCTATCCATTAACAGAGTGTCACCAGACGAGTCAACATCAAATCTTGGCTTAATAAATAAATAAACAGTTGAAGAATTACATAATAAAGTGGAATGAATGAGTTGTAAATAAGAATGAAAGGATGTATGGTTGAGTAGAATAAATGAGAGAGAGAGTGAAAAAATTTTGTACATATATCTAGTGCTACTTGTACCTGACTCGAAACTGTTTTTTTGACTGTCATTTTTCCAGTAACACTGATTTTGACCCCTATATCTTTAAATATATCCCCCATCTCCCTATTAACTCACCGAAATTTTATGAAAATATTTTAAACCCTTTTCGAGATATCTCCATGTAACACTTTAAAAAACTCACCCTGTATACTTTAATAAAACTTTTGTGGTCGTATTTCTTAGTGGTGAATAAATAGTATTTAAAATAAACAACAGTATTTATTTCAGTAAAAGATTTAAAGCGAAATTTTAACCATTTTAATTAATTTTGGTATGTTAATTTTAAATAAATATAATAATACGTCTATTTTGTATAAATATTTATTTTAGGTCATTCTCCTTACCGTAGTTTGCTGTCTGGTTAGTACTCCCTACGTCCTTTATCAACAAATATTAAATTCCAAAACGAATACGTTTGTATTTACACAGTCATACTGGATGACTTGTCATATTCTAAGACTTTTTTTAATCGTTGAACCATGTCACACAGGACAGGATGAGGTAAATACAGGGTTAATTTGTTGGCTTGCATTTCTGTTTTTAAGAAATTTAACAGTAAGTAACTAAACTGTCTGTTTCAGGGCATAAAAATTACAAGATCTGTTACTAAACTCCTAAATCTTCGTTTGACCGATGACGCGTACACGCAGGTAATTAGATCTACATATATTAGCTAGTGTGTTTTAGATCTACACTTTGGAAACAATTTCTATAATATAATTGTTAGTAACACTGATGTTATAATGTGTTGCATAACAGATTAAGTAGCTTTGCTACAGATACCTCATCGCGAATTAAATCTTCAAAACAATGTGTACCTTCATTTATCCTAGTATCGTTACTTCTAACTGACGTTGTATAAGGGCGAGTTTTTAAATTTATCGATGTCTAAAGCACATTAATCATATTTTCATTAAACCGATTTTAAATTACCGATGAAAGTTTGCTGAAATAAATTAATTTTAGCGTTTCCCTATTCATCGCATTTTCATTAGATTGCTAATCGGATTTATCACACTCGAAGACCGATGTTTCCGATGGTTGCATGGGGAGAGGGGGAAAGTCAGCTGGCAAAGTGTGAGGTTATTAACATAAGCAAATTTTTATGTTATATTCTTTCAAATATAATTTATAACCGGAAATTGATTCTAGTTGCGTTCTCGTCGCTTTAACAAATACATGATAGCATAAGTAATCCAGTTTTTTCAAGATAATATTTTATTCAACATCGAACTATCATCTTAAAATTCTGCTCATCTTAAATCCATTGACTTAACCGACGGCCTCAATGACGTAATGCGAATAAATTGATTCACATTTGTCATCAATAATTTCAAAACTCGCCCTAATATTTTGTCAGTAAATGATTATCATTTAATGTCAAATCGGGGCATTGTTACCATATTTGTCGGATTGTCTATTGAACTTGGAACATTGAATAAATGTTCCTTTATTGGAAACATAACATATTTTTTCTGAACATTTTCGACTTTCACACTAAACTATTAAAGATAGACATGTAGGGTAATAGATGCTCTATGCTCAAAATCCTTTGTTAAATCAAAATTTTGGTAAGTGGTAAAGCTCATTTCAAGCTCTTTCTTTGTCTTTTGACAAAATGGTCAGTATCTCAATAAATGTAAATATCAATATTTAAAGATTCCTAAAAGTCGCCAAAGTCGAAGTGATTTAAATAATAATAATAATTCTGGAAAAAATAAAATCTTGTTAAATTACGATACTTACGATATTACGATATTTACGATACATATTTCTTTTTAGTATTAAATGTTTTTAATGTTTTTAGGTCACATTTTCTATATGTATTTTCAAAATATACAATATCTATATCACTTTTAAACATATCATTGTAGTTCAGAATTCTTAATTTAGTGTTATTTAAATTAGGAACTTTATTTATTTGATGGCTATAATATCTAGCATTGTCCATTACAATTACACTGCTCTTAGGCACACTGGGCAAAAAGTGATTTTTAAACCAATCTTCAAAAAGGTCTGCTGTGATGTTGTCATCATAGTCCAAAGATAATTCTTTAATATATTTAGAGGAGAACCACAAACAATTTAGAATCTAACCATCTTCGTTACCAGCAAGTAAAGTAGTCATTATTTTTCCCTTGCTATAGAGTGTCATGTAAATGAAACTATATTTCATCGAGGTAGATAAAAAAAAAGAAAAGAAGTACAGATTTTATCAAGGCTTTTTTGATATCTGACCCTAAGGTACTAAAACAGCACAACTCTTATTTTACCTTATTTCATTTTAGGCAAACATATTGTGGATTACGGTGTCACAAAATAGCATTGAGTTCAGCGCCAGCGGCATGACTGTAATAAACAGAAGCATTTTGCCAGTTGTAAGTCATTTACTAATTACATATTATGTAGATAGGGTGTTTTACCTAAATCTCTAAGTGTCAATTTATTGGAAAAAAAACATAAGTGCATTTATAAAAGGAACCCAAAATTATTTGTGCAATCGATTAGTCGTTGCCAGATCCGTTAAAGCGTCGAATTATTATTCTTCTTTTAACAAATTTTAATATAATATTATTTATTTTAAAAAATTGAGCTTTGATGTTTAAATAAAACACCCTGTATAAAACATGCTTCCTTTTCAGATTGGCGGAGCAGTTTTTACCTATTTGGCCATCTTATTCCAATATAATTCCAGTGCGTAAAAATGTAATAAAAATATGTATATCGGGTGTTACAAAAAGATGTTAAGAAATTTTAAAGGCAGATTCTACATCTACAAGTATGAAAATAAGTTCATATAAACATGGTTCCTCAAACGCTTCTTTTTCGAGGTAGAGGGTGTTTAATATTTTCGTTTTTAAATGATTGTTTTTAATTTCTCGAAAATGCGGTAAGATATTGACATGAATTTTTGTACACGCCAGTATGTAATCAAAGAGTATATTTACGTGCCTAGTAAGTCTTTATTTCTAGCGAAAAAAATGGCACGCCAGTGTTTTTTGCAATATTGAGATTGAATTTTTTAAGTCCAACTAATTCTGCGTGAAAACTGTCTCTTGAGCTTTTTTGTTCTGACACACCGTTTGCGAGATAAAAATTAATTTATTTATTACAATAAAAACAAATAATGAAAATGATTTTTTAAAAATATTTTTTGTGTAGGAAATAGCACTTTTTGATTTAAGTTTATAGTAGATGCTGGAAATAGCTTCTGCGTGCTTCAATACATGCTCTAAATCATCTTCGCATATTTCTCCTAGCTTCGGAATACTTGAGGTATGAAAATATTAAACACCCTGTATCTCGAACAAGAAGCGTTTAAGGATCCATGTGTATATAAATTTATTTTCATATTTTTAGGTGTAGAATCTGCCCTTAAAATTCCTTAACATATTTTTGTAACCCTGTATACGTCGAATTTGCGTAATTGTTGATTTCCTTTAATCAGCAAATTTTTGCCGAAGTCCTGAAATCAGCAGCAGGGTTGCTGATTTCATGTTATAGGTAATTATTTAACTTTAGTTTGTCTACTTCAAGGAATAGGCACATAGTTGCTTTAATAATTTAGGTGTATATGGTATTTCAAACATTTTACTAGCAAAATACAAAACATGTATTCTTTCTACATAAAGTAATATTTTTAAGGAGAACTAACTTTTTTATAATTTTTTTTTATCTATTATGACAACTTTTTCCTGCATGGCAAGCTGAATTACATAAATAGTTGTTTTGTAAACATTTGCACCTCTTAGATGTGCACATTTTAGTACAAATAAACATTTTATACTCTTTACCGGATACCTATTAAACCTTTACGAAAAAGCATTCGCACGTTGGTTTCATAATCAAACGTCCATCAAATCATTAATTTCAACTTCTTAAATTTTGTCGACAGCAGGGAAGTCCTTTCTAGCCAGGAATCTACAATGCCTGAGCAAGCTTAAATATTATTATAAAATTAAATATTTAAACTATTTACGCAGCAGAGCAAATAAGAAAATAATTAATACGATTACCATAACCTCTAATTCAAAAAATCACATGTTTAATTTGTGTGGTTGCCTATTTCACGTAATCGGCAAAGGCGTGTGTGTCCAGTTCATGTATTGGGACATTATTTTGCCTATTACTTGAAATCAGCCACCCTGCTGCTTATTTCACGAATTCGGCAAGAATTTGCCGATTACATGAAATCGGCAATTACGCAAATTCGGCGTATAGGCAAATCATGCCACCTGTGCCATCATGTGAAAGACACTCCGTAGATATATTCTGATGTGTTTTCGACTAGCAACTCTCAGTAATTAATTTGTTATTAACAAAATTTAGTGCAAAAAAACGGTTTTTTTTGTTTTTTTGGTTATAAACCGAGAACTACTCGAAGAATTTCAATTCCGTAAATGGAAAAGTTGTAGAGAATTAAATTACAAAGAAAATAAGATGTGGAGCGGTCCGATCGGTTGATTAGAACCAAAGAAAATCCGGAAAAATCGGAAAATTGAGCTTGATTATGAAAAATTCATAACTTTTCCATTTATAAAGATTAAGAGCTGAAATTTGGCACAGAAGTAGACAATTATATCAACTTTAAGTGTGCGCAAGGCAGGTGCTGTCGGACCCTTAGTTTTTGCGCAAGTGCAATTTCAATTTTTTTATGCATTTTTTTGCCGGGAGCCTGCTTGCGTTAAAAATAGTCCTATTTTAATTCTAATACCGGTTTCCAAAACTAGAAGTAAAATACTATAAATCGTATAACCCAAGTTTTCATTAAAATATAGCGAAATGGATGAAACATGCACTTGAACATCGGTGTAAATGGCCTTGGGCGCGCGAGCGAGCGAGTGGTGGGGGAAGGAGGCGAAGCGTACATGTATAGACATACAGGCGGGCCGTGCGGAGCGTCGCATCTTTTCACTGGCTTTTCTCAGCGACTACTGCAGTTTTTGGAAGATTGTTTTTTTGATTTTGGGGTTACTGAATACGAGGACTCTGATTCTCCATTCAGATTCCACGAATAATTCAAGATAAAGCTACTATTCCGGATTTCGGAGTGGTATATATATATATATATATATATATATATATATATATATATATACATATATATATAGCTATAGCACGCTTAAATTTTGAATAGCTGTGTACCCGTCTAATGCGCCCCTCCCTCTCTCTTCTATTGTTCGGTGGTATGGGTACAGCTGTTGCCTTTGGATTCAAACGAATAGAAGAGAAAGCGACGCCAACGGTTAGATGCTACAGAGCGTTTGGAGCTGTGAGTTGTACTTTTCGATCTGATTGATCGATCTGATTGATCAATCTGCATCCGACGAAGATTCTGACTTTGACAGTTTAATAGATAGCGAGCAGATCGAAGAAAATGAAATAAACTATGCGGACCTTCCGAAAAGAAGGCGAACTTTATAACTAATGTATTCGGCGCAATAATATTATGTTCATGTTGTTTATCATCCATTTTTAATCATATTAATAAAACACTTTTGTGAAAAAAAATAGTTATTTATTTATTTAAGGGGAAAAAGTATTAAATTTTAGCTCGAGGTTGTGTTGTCTCTCGACGCGAAGCGGAGGGAGACAAAAAACCGAGAGCTAAAATCTAATATTTTCCCGTGTATCATAAACTATGTTTTTCTGCGACGGGAAAAACGACGATTTAATATTGAAAAAAACCGAGGAAAAAACCTATTATTACAATATATTTAAGTCAGAAAATTATCGATGCGAAATTTGAATGTTTAAACTGGTAGGCTGTTGTACTGATAGCGACAATTAGACCTGCGTTGCTAAGGAAACCTATAAAGTAATCAAACATCTGTCATTTTAATTCTGTGATTTGATTTAAAAATTGCAAACTTAGTGGTTGTTTAGTAGTTATTTTGAATAATATACAGTTAAAAAATGTCTGAAAGGAAATGTAACTTTTGTATAATAAAATATTCTAAATTTAAATATCTACCTCTACTTATGTGTATATATATCCGGGAAAAAAGTACTCACTTTTTTCCCGGGGAAAAAAGTAATTTCATAAAAAGTGACATTTTGTTACCTGTCAACAGAGATAAAATGTCAAACGTTTTTCCCGTCACGGAAAAAAATATATATTTATGTGTTTAAATTAACAACCTTCCTGCTCGTTTATTTATAGAATAGAAATATAAGATTGTTACTCAAGAAGGTGGAATCGCAGCTTTATCTTGAATTATTCGTGGAATCTGAATAGAGGATCAGATTCCTCGTATTCAATAACCCCTAAAGCAAACAAAGAATCTTCCAAAAAGGTGCAGTAGTCGCTGAGAAAATCCAGTGAAAAGATGCGACGCTTCGCACGGCGCGCCTGTATGTCTATATAATATGTACGCTTCCCCTCCTTCCCCCACCACTCGCACGCTCGCGCGCCCAAGGCCATTTACACCGATGTTCAAGTGCATGTTTCATTCATTTCCCTGTATTTTATGAAAACTTGGGATATACGATTTATAGTATTTTACTTCTAGTTTTGAAAACCGGTATTAGAATTAAAATAGGACCATTTTTAACGCAAGCAGGCTCCCGGCAAAAAAATGCATAAAAAAATTAAAATTGCACTTGCGCAAAAACTAATAGTCCGACAGCACCTGCCTTGCGCACACTTACAGCTGATATAATTACCTACTTCTGTGCCAAATTTCAGCTCTTAATCTTCATAAATGGAAAAGTTATGAATTTTTGAAAATAAAGCTGAATTTTCCGCTTTTTCCGGATTTTCTTCGGTTCTAATCAACCGATCGGATCGCTCCACCTCTCATTTTATTTGTAATTTAATTCTCTACAACTTTTCCATTTACGGAATTGATATTCTTCGAATAGTTTTCGTTTTATAAGCAAAAATCCAAAAAAAGCATTTTTTTGCACTAAATTGTTAATAACAAATTAATTAATGAGAGTTGCTAGTCGAAAACACATCAGAATACATCTACGAACGTACTTTTAAATGATGGCATAGGTGGTTTTCTACTAGTCTTTTTTGGAATATATGACTTTTATTTTGCTCTAATGATTGGCCTAGTAACATATACACGTTGTTTAAGAACTCGTTGTGATTCCGCTTTACATATAGTTTAACATTCTGCTTTAGATATAGTTTAATATTCTGTTAGGTTTAATATGTTTTCTGAAAAAAAAAAATAATCGTTTCTTAACGACCTATCTTGTTAATTAATTAAAATCATGTGATGTCGAGTATTATTTTCAACGTGTCTTAAGTTTGACACTGCAAAATGTACCCCAACATCTGACTTTATGAAGTTTTAAGAATGTAAGTAACAAAGAAAAAAAATCTGTAGGGAATTTTGTGTATTGCCATCATATTCGGTTTTTTTTTGTGAAGCCGAAAAATAATAAATATATCAGTACAATCTACAACTACCGAAATGGATTTTTACGTTTCCTAAAATAACATCAAACAAAAAGAATCGCAAACAAATCTTTTATCACAATAACTTTTTTTCCTTTTTGCAGAAGTGGAAAACATTATATGAATTCGTTGCTTGTCTAAAATTATAGTGTCTGTATTTACTAATAGAAATGTTTGTTTCTTTTATACATCCATAATATAACCAGGTAAAAGGCAAATCCAAGGGCATGTTATCGAATGACCTGGCAACGGTAAACATCATAAAAAATTATTTATAATTATATAGTTTAAACTTAATAATTATTTACATGTTTTATTCTCTGAAATAAAAGCGTTTCAAGAACAATAAAAGGACAATTTTATTATACATTATTACACGTTTTTGGAAAATTTGTATGGTAAGTGATTTATTACAGTAGAAAATTTTAGAGCAAAGTAAGTCATTTAAGAGGTTAAATCAACTTGCAAATTGTACAAATATATTTCTAGCAAATTTTTTAATGAGGTATAATTGCACAGAAATGCGTGGTCACAGAAGAGACCACAACATAGTTGTACCAGTTAAGTTGTATAACAATATTAAGGTTATTTTATTGATAAATAGAGTAATCGGCCTATTTCCCATATCAGTTTCATGTATTGGTGATGCATACATTTTAAAATGGTCTTGGGTTAGAGGAATTATTAGTAACTGCTGCGTTCTTGTATTTGGTAAGTACCTTTATTGTATACTAACTATTACCCACGGCTTTGCTCGCATATACGTATACGCCTAACGGTGCTTCTCCCAAAATGTCACGTAGGGATTGATAAAATATACAGGGTATTTCAAAAAACATGTGTCATCGCTTAAAGGGAGATTCCCTGAAAGAAACTAAGACAAAAAGTTCAAATGAACATGGGTCCGCAGATGCTTTATTTCAAAGATTCAGGATGTTAAATTTTTAATTTTTTTCAGTTTTTTCAAAATATTTTCAAAATGGGTTCAGCAATTTTTAAATTTACGTTGCTTAAAGTACTAAATTAAGAATGATTCTAACCATCAAAAGATTTTGATAGGTCTTCCAGGGGCGTGCATATGAGAAGGCGGTAAAATATGTTTTTAATAAAAACATGTACTGCACTGATTTTTTCATATTTTCGCATCTCAATCAAATAGCACGTTAAATTCTTAACAAAATTTACCTCTTCATATTTTTTAAATTGTCACTTCAGAAGACAAATTTCATTTTATTAAGCGCCTTGCGGTTTAGTTGTCCCAAATATTACACACTGTTTTTAACAAGTAAAGAGCATTTACAAAAGTTAACACCCTGTATCTTTGAAACAAAGCATCAGCGGATCATTAGGGATTCCTATTATACTTTAAAATTGCGCCGACTTCAAAATTTAAAACTTGGGTTTGAACAAAATTAAGTTTACCATTAACCACAGTTATAAATACATAAAAATATTATTTCACACTTTTTAGTGTTTTTTTTGTAAACGGTTAATTTTTTCAAAAAAAAAACAATTCTTTATTTTACGTTCCTGTACTGCACCAGCCAAGAAATCAATCTTTGCATTTAATATATTCTTTTCTGTGACGTAAGCTCCTTTTATGTCAAGTTTGATTCCGATCCGATGTTCCGTTGAGATATGTATAATTGAGTAACAAACAGATTTTCGCATTTATAATATAAGAAAGGATTTCTCTCTAATGAAAGCGACTGTATTTTTACTATTTATTTGTTTTTAGTTTTTTTTGCTATAACTGCTCTTACATTGTCCTATGGAATCGAGCAAGTTTATAACGTACGACTCAGAGCTATAGCTTCCAAATTAGTAACAACAGCTGAAATATCAACACTTCTTATTACTTGGCTTGTTGGACAGGTCTCTGTATCAATTTTATTGAAATATTATTGGAATTATCTCTTCCATTTAGTAAAAGTAAGTATGATATTTTGACATTTAACTTAGTAGATCTACAAGAACTTTTCGATGATATTTTTTGTAAAAATAAATTTCCAAAAGTATTTTTTAATGGAGTTTTCCTAAAATTAAAATTTTAGACAACACTAATGGTTTTTCTATTACCGTAGCCAACCATCATGAGGATTTCTATGCGATCTTTTTCACTTAAGTGAATTTTACATTTATTACATGCTTAAAACTAAACTAAACTAAAAAAGATTAAATTTTTTGTTTTAAGATGTAACTTTTGTTAAAATGACACTAGTTTAACAACAACGTGCTTTTTTACCAAGATAACTTTCCCTATTTTGCTTTTCTTCAACTAATCACTTTAAAATTACCATCATTAACAGCTGAAGATCGGCATAGATTATGATACATGAAAAATACTCAGAATTTTAAGTAGAATTTAATTTGATCGAATAAAACTTGGGGGTCTTCCATTTAAACTAAAGTTAACGTGTGCCTTGATTGTTTTAGCAATCCTGTATAGTACTAAACGGACTTAAATTTGAAAAAAATTAAAATAGCAATAACCGGTTTGAGGGTTTCTTTTAATTATGCATGGTTATTAAAATATTTGGAGTGTTCCATTCTTTTTGTCCACGCTGTACCTATAGCTTAAGTTTTTAAAAAAACAGCAAACTAAATTTTCTCAAGTTTAACATTGCAGAATTGATGTTTTCATGGGTACAAAAACAATTTTAATTGGGAATTTTAATTATTTGTGCATATATAGGTAATTGATTATGATGTCTTCAAAACTGAGTTTTAGTATTTTCTTTAAATTTTTCAACAGTGCGATTGGCGGAAAAGTCGCATCTGTACCTAGTAAGAGAAGCCACATTCCCGGACTGCAGTCAGCAATCTGAATGTTAGGATTTTCCTATTCGATACACAATATAATGAAGCAAACTTTTTAGAAAAGTAACTGTAGATCTCAACTGAACAATAGTCAAATAAACATTGTTCAAAAACAAATTTCACATGTCGTTTTTATTTAAAAACAAAACTGTACCTTCAAACTCATACACATAAAAATTATTTCTGCCAAAGTAAAATTTAGAGTTTTTTTCAAGCATAACGGTTGCGCTGTCCCATAAATTTCTCTATTTTAAAAGCAACAACATATTGTCGGTTCCTTTGAGGTAACCATCTTTTTTCCTTTGAATCTTGTCGACTACTTCTCTTTCGTACCACCCAGCTAAAGGTTGGAAACAAATATGGTTGAATCACACCACCAATTGCGGTACAGAAATGCTCCTCCTCCTTTCGCGGATTGGGGAATTTGTGTCACATTACCATCCTCTAGAGAGCAGATAGGGTTTAACCTAGCTCAGAAGTTTTAGTGTCACACTGGCATTCAAATTTGGTAGTACAGCCGCTTGTCAACCACTTGTTACAGTTTATTGCGTAATTGAATAGTCGAATATTTACATAACCTTATAGTAATGAAGAGTACAGTATTTTTCGAACTTGTAAAAAAAAAAAACAAATACCTACCTACGCATTGGCAATGGTTTTAAATAAATAGTGTTTAAGTCTAAGAAGAAATGTTAAGTTGTAAAGTGTAAAAATTAATAAATGTGTAAAGTAATCAATAAATAAATGGTCCTTCGAGAAACTAATCTATGTGTCCAAGTTAATGCCACATAATTGGTCCAGACGAGCCGGACCCCAAAAGAACCAAAAGAAAGAAAAATGCCTGAAGAATTGCCGACGGCAAGAAGCTCTTTCTCTCAGTTGCCGACGGATAGCATAAGGTCAGAGTGTTTCAATTTATTCTAACCGTATTATTACATGCGGGGACTGTAAAACAACTTTTTATAATTTTTTGTCAAAAACATTGAACTAGTCTTTACCATGCAATTTATTTGAAAAACTTTAAATTTTTACTGCTTACGGTAATTTCTATTACTGTAAAATATATAGACAGTGAACTTAAATTAAACAAATAAGGGTAAACTTAATAGACTTTATTGCACAATATTTACCTATCTGTTTAGGACATTTGCACCTATTTACATGCTATCATGGGTTACGATTTATTTGGTATTACGAAATAAACTGTTTATTACTTATTAATACCTAACTAGGTACCTACATTCATGTTCAAGTTTTCCTCACTGGATACTTGATATTTAGTATTTTACGTACTTTTTACACAAATTTATCCTCACTGGATAATAGTTTATAGATATCCTCACTGGATAATACAGTTTATAGATATCCTCACTGGATAATAGATACGAGTCACAGTGCCTTTTACTTACTTGTTGCGTCACTTGATCCTCACTGGATAAAAAATTTATACATACGAGTCACAAAGTTCAAACTTTCTTCACTGGATATTTGAAAAATTTAAGCTATAACGCTTAGGTGGATACATTTACATTTTATTGTACTTTGTTGTATAGTATAAAATACTTAATTTAGATACTTACCTACTGAGTTTAAGCTAACTGGTGCTTGGTATAAAAAATTGACTATACTTTAACTAATCTTATTGGAAAACTTTTGTTAAATAACGAGCTAACGATAAGTTGAAACAACACATTTACCTAAATTCAGTAGTACAGGACCGTAACACGTTAATGTCAATTTTTTGATTAAGCAACCTTGCCTACATTTGACTACAGATTTGATTCATTTTGGGTTTACTGATTGTGTTTGGACTGTAATAGGTTAAGACCATATTTTTTATACATTTTTCAAACTCTTATCTTCAAAATGGACGCACTTATTGCCGTACGAGGTAGACATAAGAGCGCTATTACACGAGTAGAAACATGGTATAATAAAAACAAAGATACATTACAAGATGTTACACAATTTAATTTGAGATCAGAATGTTTAATTAAAGCATTTCAAGACTATAATATTACACAAGATAAAATTGAAATTGAAGATGAGAGTCAAGAACAAGACAGAGTATTTATCGAAAATCAATTTTTTGAACTTTTAGCGGCGATTAGAAACACAGTATCTCGCTTACAGGGTGTTAGCGTACAGCATAATACTTTTCCTGTAAATCAACCAAATTTACAGCCTATAAATAAATCTTTTGTAAAATTACCAGATTTACAAATCCCTCAATTTTCAGGTGAAATAGTTCACTGGAAAAACTTTTATCAATTGTTTGACAAAGCTGTTGTACAAAATCCCAACTTGTCGAATGCTGAAAAATTAACTTATTTAAAGTCTTATTTGAAAAACGAACCGTTAAATTTAATTAACAATTTAGAAATCGAAGACTTAAATTTTCAGATTGCCTTAGACACTTTGAAGGATAGATATGACGATCAATTAGCTATAATATATGCTCACATAAAAAGTATATTAGAATCGCCTCCACTGGGCAAAAATATAACTTTAAGAAATTTTATTACCCACATTAAACAAAACATAGAATCTTTAAAAAATCTCAAGGCTTATGACCTAGATTTATTTTTAGTATTTGTCTTTGCTCAAAAGTTGGACAGCGGGACAAAAAAGGCTTTTGAGTTTGGATGTGACCCAAATTCCCGTCCAACACTTAACAATTTAATAAAATTTTTGGAGGACAGATGTAAAGTTATGGAACGAAAAATTCCCGACTCTAGTACGGAGACAAAAAAATCTCAAGTTCCAAAATTTTCTCATCAGGTTCATTTGTCGCAAAACTCAACACAATCGAATATGCCTAATATAAAAACCTTTAAATGCGCATATTGTAATTTAGCGGGACATACAATGTCAAAATGTTCTCGTTATCTCAACCTATCCCATTCAGATAAACATAGGTATATCAGGGAAAACGTGCTCTGTTTTAACTGTTTGGGTGACAATCATCGGGTTTCTGATTGCCGTTCATTGGGATGCGCAATATGTCAACAGAAGCATCATTCTAGTTTACACATAAATAAAACTAACAATTTTCGTGAAACTTCGGACAATTCAAGTGCTCCTCAAAGTAACACGAAATGCAATGCTCAAAAATTTAATTGTTACCCAACAAACAACACACACCAAAACACGCCACAATCACAAGGTCAGTTAAATACACCACACAATTTTCAAAATACAAAAAGAAATGTGAAAAGTCACACTGAAACGCACACTTCTAACTTGAACTACTCAGCGCCAAATACATCTAGGAATTTACATAATATATCAAACAATACTACTAATTCACACAACGCTATAACACAAGATCACTCGAATTCAACACAAGACAATTCACATTTACATGAAAAAGGAGAGCAAGTTCTTTCTACATTATCTGCGAGCGGTAAATCATTACTGGCAACAGCGCAGGTAACTTTATATACTATTGAACATATCCCGGTAACAGTAAAGGCAGTTTTTGATTCTTGTTCTACGACTTCTCTTATAACTGAATCTTTGACAGAAAGGTTAAAATTAAGAACTAACCGTGCTCAAATCAGCATTAGCGGTGTTGATGGCACGGTCACCAAATCAAATAAAATTTTAAACAATGTTGAAGTTTACTCCAATAGCAAGAACTTTAAGTTTACTATAAATTGTACAGTTGTCAAACAAATTACCACTAACTTACCTCAATTTAAATTATTTAAGGATAGGATACCTATTCCCGAAAATATTGAACTGGCCGATCCAGAATTTGACAAACCTTCAGATATACATATTTTGTTAGGAGCTGATATTTACTATTCGCTATTAAAAGACGGAATTATAAGAATACAGAAAAACTTTTTGACACTAATGAATACCCATTTGGGATATATCATAGGAGGTCCTGTCCCAATACAACTTATATCTCATTATGAAACAGATAATGACCAAGCGGTTAATACTTGTCTTTTCTTACAAAATTCTGAGGATAATTTTTTACAAAATTTTTGGAGAATTGAAGAACCACCCTCAAATTCAAAAAATATTCTTACACCGGAAGAAATTCTTGCAGAACAAATATTTACGGAAACCTTAAAAGTTTTAGAAAACGGAACTTACCAAGTTAACTTACCATTAAAATCACCAAAAGAAAATTTAAAATTGGGTGATTCATTTCACATGGCAAAAAAGCGATTTATTAACCTTGAAAAACGGTTTGAAAATAATGAAAAACTATTTTCTGAATATAAAGAATTTATTGATGAGTATGTTTCCTTAGGTCATGGAAAATATGTTCCATTAACCTTAAAACATGGCAACCAACAACACAAGTACTTCTTACCTCACCACTGCGTAATTAAGCCCGACTCTGTTACAACAAAATTACGCGTAGTCTTTGATGCTTCAGCCAAAAGCTCTTCCAGTCTTTCGCTTAACGATATTATGTTAAAGGGATACACGGTACAACCCGACCTCTTCGACATATTATGTAGATTTCGCTGTTTTAGATTTGTTCTAATTTTAGATATTGAAAAAATGTACCGACAAATTCGAATTAACCCTGAGCAGACACACTTACAGAACATACTTTGGAGAGACAATCGCAATGAACCCCTGAAATGTATTGAGCTTTCAACCGTAACGTACGGCACTAACAGTGCCCCGTTCCTAGCGACAAGAACTATAAATGAACTTGCATTTAAAAACCAACAAGAACTTCCATTAGCAGCGGAAGCAGTGTTACAACAGTGTTATGTGGACGATATTTTATGTGGTAGTGAGTCTTTAAATGGACTCAAAGAACTTTACAGTCAACTAAACAAACTTTTTTCTTCTGCTAACTTCAACTTACATAAATGGAGTTCCAATTCAACAGAATTTTTGGACAATATTTTGCAGAACACTTCACAAGAGACTTATGACATTAAGATGGACAGTGTCTCAAATAAAGTGTTAGGGATTAGTTGGAACCCAAAATCAGATTATTTTTCAGTGTCCTTACCTCACCATACTAACATCAATTTAAATACGAAACGAGACGTGCTTTCAAAAATTGCACAAATGTTTGACCCACTGGGATTAATAGGACCAGTTATAGTGGTCGCCAAAATAATTATGCAAAGAATATGGATCGCAAAATTAAACTGGGATGAAACGTTAGAAGGTGACGTACTGGCTGAATGGATAAATTTTTTCGAAAACATTCATAAACTTGTTTCTCTACAGATTCCTAGATATTTTTTCTGCAATAAAACAATTCAGCATACCGAACTTCATGGGTTTGCAGACGCAAGCTTGAAGGCATATGGTGCCTGTGTATACGTACGTACAATTTATACAGACAACACTGTGTCATCTGCGTTGATAGTTTCAAAAAGTAGGGTAGCACCAATTAAAACTGTAACCTTGCCCCGATTGGAACTTTGTGCAGCCGTGTTGCTGTCAAATTTGATTTGTCGGTTAAGATCAATTTTTGAAAATAAACTTAATTTTCAAAGTATAAATTTATGGAGTGATTCTCAAATCACACTTTGTTGGTTAAAATCTCATCCTTCGCGATGGACAATATTTGTCTCGAACAGAGTTGCAGAAATTCAAACCTTAACTTCAGATTGTAAATGGCGATACGTTAAATCATCTCAAAACTCAGCAGACTGTTTATCGCGGGGATTATCTTCGGATCAGATTTTAACTTCAGATCTGTGGTGGCACGGTCCACCATTTTTAATGGACTCGAATCTTGATTTGAATGCATTTGATTTAAAAATACAAGTAGAACATATACCTGAACAACGAAAAAATGAAACTGTGCTAATTACTTCTGATACTGACAATTATTGGCAAACTTTTTTTGAAAGATTCTCTTCATTTGATCGTTTGCAAAGAACTGTGGCATACATTTTCAGATTTGTTAATAACTTAAAGCCTAACACTAAAAGAAATACAAAGGACATACTCACAGTCCAAGAATTACAAGAGGCTTCAAATTTTATAATTAAAACAGTACAAGCTATCAATTTCTCGAATGAAATAAAAGAAATTAAATCAAGTAAATTTATTTCAAATAAAGCAATACTAAAATTAGCGCCGTTTATTGACGATGTAGGGTTTTTACGAGTTGGGGGACGCTTGTCCTATTCGGATTTACCTTTTAATCGAAAACATCCGTTATTACTTCCGTCCAAAAACCACGTTACCTCTTTGTTATTAAAAAAACAACATTTGACGCTCGGACATGCCGGCGCCCAAAATGTGTTATCAAATTTTAAGTTAAAATTTTGGCCGCTTAATGGGCTAAAGGAAATGAAAAGAATAATTCGAAACTGTTTAGTCTGCTACAGATTTAAGGCACGAACTTGCCAACAAATAATGTCAAATTTACCCAAAGATAGATTACACCCATCCCGACCATTCTCTAAAGTCGGTGTCGACTTTGGGGGACCTTTCTTTGTTAAAACTTCCAAGTTACGACGCGCTTCTTTGACTAAAGCTTACATCGCTGTATTTGTTTGTATGGTGACAAAGGCGGTGCACATAGAGCTAGTCTCAGATCTCTCTACAGATGGTTTCATACTTTCTTTAAAACGTTTTATTGCCCGCAGAGGCAGTCCGTCACTAATTTTTAGCGATAACGCTACGAATTTCTTGGGATCTAGAAACCAATTAAAGGAAGTTTATGACTTCTTTAAAGACAAGAAGAACACTAATAAAATCGACGATTTTCTGACTTCAAAGGAAACAGAGTGGAAATTCATTCCACCCAGAAGCCCTCACTGGGGAGGAATTTGGGAGGCCGCCATAAAAAGTACAAAGTACCATATTAGTCGCGTAATAGGCGAAAGTCGCCTTACCTTTGAAGAATTTACAACGGTACTAACCCAAATTGAGGCTATTCTCAATTCAAGACCTCTGTTAGCTATGTCTAGTGACCCAACTGACATGACTTATTTGACACCAGGTCATTTTTTAATAGGTGACAGTATGACCGCTGTACCTGAATATGATGTTACTGACACTCCTGAAAATCGTCTTTCTAGATTTATGAAGTGTACACAAATACAACAGCAGTTTTGGAAAAACTGGTCAAAGGATTACCTAAATTTATTGCAAAATAGACCAAAATGGTTGAAGTCTCAACCCAACTTAAAAATCAACGATTTGGTATTATTAAAGGAGGATGATATCCCACCAATGAAATGGCCGAGAGCTCGAATAGTTGATCTGATGCCCGGCAAGGACGAAAAGGTTAGAGTAGTGAAGGTGAAAACATCAGATAGAACATTTACCAGACCAATTACAAAAATTTGTCCTTTATTTGACTTTTAACACCGACAAGATCATTTTAAACATTTATTTTGAAGTTAGAAACTTCAACGCGGGGCAGTATGTTCAAAAACAAATTTCACATGTCGTTTTTATTTAAAAACAAAACTGTACCTTCAAACTCATACACATAAAAATTATTTCTGCCAAAGTAAAATTTAGAGTTTTTTTCAAGCATAACGGTTGCGCTGTCCCATAAATTTCTCTATTTTAAAAGCAACAACATATTGTCGGTTCCTTTGAGGTAACCATCTTTTTTCCTTTGAATCTTGTCGACTACTTCTCTTTCGTACCACCCAGCTAAAGGTTGGAAACAAATATGGTTGAATCACACCACCAATTGCGGTACAGAAATGCTCCTCCTCCTTTCGCGGATTGGGGAATTTGTGTCACATTACCATCCTCTAGAGAGCAGATAGGGTTTAACCTAGCTCAGAAGTTTTAGTGTCACACTGGCATTCAAATTTGGTAGTACAGCCGCTTGTCAACCACTTGTTACAGTTTATTGCGTAATTGAATAGTCGAATATTTACATAACCTTATAGTAATGAAGAGTACAGTATTTTTCGAACTTGTAAAAAAAAAAAACAAATACCTACCTACGCATTGGCAATGGTTTTAAATAAATAGTGTTTAAGTCTAAGAAGAAATGTTAAGTTGTAAAGTGTAAAAATTAATAAATGTGTAAAGTAATCAATAAATAAATGGTCCTTCGAGAAACTAATCTATGTGTCCAAGTTATTGCCACAAACATTAATATAATATTTTCAATGAACTTAGATTTGTATTTGATTTAAAAACAAACCGTGTTTATTTGTTTCAGTGCGACAATAGTATAGGTACTGATGACTCGAGAAATAAATCAATGATAGTTATAACAATTGTGTTAACATTTACCCTCACCTGTTTGGGAATGGATACTTATATGTGGGCAAAGATGGTAGTGCCAATTATGGGCACCTTCGAGTTTATCTGGAAAATGACTCCATTTTACTCTTCCTATATTTTCACAATGATTCTACAAATAAATTATTGGATCTGTGTTAACGGAATAACCCAAAGATTGAGAAAATTTAATAAACTCATATCTAGTTACCAAAGCTTAGCAGATTTAGAAACTAAGGAAGGGAACTCTTACAGTCTTCAACAATTTCACGCTAAAAAAAGAGAAGGTTTTATTGTTGACAGGAGGAAAAAATCTTTGATAAACTTTACTTGTAAGAAATCCTAGATAATAGGAAAAATGAAGTACTTTATTAATAAATTTAAAGAAGGAAATGAGTAATAAGTATATTATATTTCATAACTTTTCCTTTTCTCTCTTTTAGTGTTGAGTTCCAGCACGGTTAAAAATTTTATTACTGTTTATGACAATTTATCACAAGCAAGTGTAGCGGCGAATAAATTTTTTGGTGTCATTATAAGTGTAAGTGAAATTTTTATTAGTTATAGCATATTGAATTTTTGCTATGTTCAAAAATAGGGAATTTAAAAATAACATCTAGTCCAGTGCAGTTTGGTTTTTACCTCGGAATCCATCTACGAGTATAGTTATAACGGACTTTCATGGGAATTTTTTCATTGAGTTTCTAGTCGTAAGAACTCTACTTTTTTACATTAAAAAATATTGCTATTAATTATGTAAACAAATACTTTTTAATTATGGAATGAAACTTCATGCTTTTCAAAATAAAATTGATTACTTTTAATTAATTTTTCTTAATTAGTCTTAGAAACATAAAAGACATACTTTCACAAAAAAATTGGATATTAGAAAAAAGTGATAAATGAAAAGAAATAATATTGAAATGTAATATCTTTCACAATTCCAATGTGATCGTTAAAAAATAGGATTCTTGTGGTTTTCAGTGTTGCTAAGAATGAATCTGTGTTCAAAAAATCAAAATTCAAAATTGCTCATACAAAATGACCAATATAACGCCACAAAATATGTATATAATGATATTAAAAAGTACCCATGAAAGACAAAGGAGTAGTGTCCAAATGAAACAATATGAATTTTCTAGCGCAGGAAAATATTTATTTTGAAAAAATTATGAAAAATGTTATTAACAAACAATTCTTATAAATGATATCTTTATTCATTGTCTTCATTCACTAATATCACTGGTGCTGCAGTGAAGCAGCTATTGCCTTACCATTGTGAACAATATATATATATATATATATATATATATATATATATATATATATATATATATATATATATATATATAGGTATATATATATATATATATATATATATATATATATATATATATATATATATATATATATATATATATATATATATATATATATGTATATATATATATATATATATATATATATATATATATATACATATATATTTTGTTTTAGGAATTTAACATTCTATTTAGTGTGATTTTATTTTTAGACTATTTTATTTGCTGTACTTGCCTCTCTTATTCTTACACCATATGTTCTATACCAACAAATATTAAATGCCAGGTCAAATGCGTTCCTATTCACCCAATCTTTCTGGATGACTTGTCACATTTTGAGGCTCCTGTTTATTATTGAACCATGTCATCATGCACAGAACGAGGTAAACAGTATATCTGATAAAATATCTTTATGCCATAGGTCAATTTAATCTATTGTTCTTACAATTTTTCTAATTAAAGTTGGGTTTTGAATATTTTTTCCTTTACCTGTAGCTCTGTCAGGTTTTCAATAATGAAAATATCAAAATTACATATATTTATTTTATTTGTGATGAAAATCTAACTTTTACCCTTACACTCGATTTCGGAAAGGTTATTAATCAAGTAATACATTAAATGTACCTTTAGAGTCGCCTTTGGCAGAGACTTAACATGTGTGCTCTCAAGTTACTAGTGTCCACGTGGGGACGATGATTAAATTGCTTTGAGCAAATACTAGTTGATAAGTTATATTTTGACAAGTTTTTGTCGAATCATTGTTCATAAAACTAATTTTAACATACTCTCTTTACTTTTAGGGAAAAAAACTTAAAAAATCTGTTGTAAAACTTTTACACCTTAAATTGGCAGATGACACTTACAGTCAGGTAATAGCTTAACTATTATTAGCATAGACCGGCCAACTGAGCACAGTGGCATGCCATATGTCTTTGATAGTTTTTTTATTGCGAACGGGCGACAGCGACGTTAAAACATGTTTCTATCATAATTATAAAATAAAATAATAATTAAAGGAAGCGTTCTAAACGAACTTCTTAATACAATTATATATAGTAATATGTAGGTATATAAATACATATAAACAAACTTAGCATTACATAATATTAACATAGTTAAAGTTATCTTAAAATATATAGCAAGGTTGTTGTTAGACCTTAATAATCCATTATCAAATACAATATTTGGTAAATATATTTATATCGTCAAAAACACTTGATATTAGTAAAGAAGTGTAGTCCCTCTCTGGAATAATGTTCTAGTGCTCCTATTTTGCCGGGGTATAATGATTAAGGAATTCTGTTGTTGTTATGTTGTTGTTGTTGTTGTTGGTGTTATTGTTATTGTTTTTGGATTAATGGCTCTGGTTGAAACCAAATGGCCAGTTCTCATTTTTCTCCTTCGCTTCTCCCTCCTCCCTCTCAGGGAGAAAAAGAAAAGAAGTTCCTTACGAATTAAGGTGCCTTACATCCAAACTTGAACCTTACAATAACATGTCTATTTTTCCCTTTTTTTATTTTTTTATATGGAATACTGGAAAAAATTATGCAAAATATCATTTGTGTACCCAACACTGTCAAACAGTTACCTATATCATTAAAAATATTGTTTAATATCGTGCTAAATGCTTAAGGTGAGTCCACACTTGTGACAAAATCGCGTATTTTGTATAATATACACGGTTACAGTGCAGACTACGCCTACATCCACTGCTGGTGAGCGATATTGGTTGTCATAAACCATACAATGTACCAGTGCTTACAAAAATAATATTATTATAAGCGGTTACAGTGCAGAGCGCGCAGCCATATTAAAAATTTTCAGGAATACACGGCGCCAGTATTCGCGGCGACAAGCAAACACTGTAGAAGTTTTAATAAAACAGGGGATGATATGCACGCGGTATTTCTTATTTTTTAGTTTGGTTATATTTTTTCCAGAGATTACATAAAAAATAATCGAAAATATACATGTTAAAAAGGTTGGTGACATAACCCACTTGGTGAATTCTACCAACGATTCTAAAATAGTTTATACTGTTATGACTAACTATGCAGTATGTGACTGTCGTGAAGGTATAAGTGGGAAATATTGCAAGTACATCTATGATAAATATTACGCCACCTTTTGAAAAATTTACAAAATCGCTACAGCGTATAAAAACAAGTGGTCAGCTTAAAAACTTTTTTATTACAAAACTGTAGATAATGAAAGGGGAAAAATGTTTAGTATACAGCCTATATCATGCACAAGAAGAAAAGTTCTGTCAAATTTCAAATGTGGCAGATAACGAATTCAGAGTGGAAGACCACCAAAAATCGAAGAAGTTAAAAAATTAAGAAGAAATGGCATAGATTAATTAAAAATATTAATCACAATGTTTCGCATGATAAGCTGTATTAGTTTGTATTAGTTACAAAAAAAAATTGAATTTGTTATGGAAATACAAACTTAAATAACATCTTTATGATTTTTATTTATTATTAACTTATTTGTCTTCAAAAGCTGCATACTTCTACTTTAGAGGGTTAAGTGGAAAGTAAAGACAAATTTTAATACCCTTTACTTTTTCAACATGTATTTATTGATTTACATTGAACGTCCGTTTTGCATTTTTCTAATGAAAAACTTACATATTTTACTTTACTTTCCTCATATCATATAACAAATTACTCTGCACCGAAATCGTATACATTCTTTATGTGATTAGCATACAGCCTACATCATGCACAAGAAGAAAAGTTCTGTCTGATTTTAAATGTGGCAGGAAACGAATTCCGAGTGGAAGACAATCAAAAAACGAAGAAGTCAAAAAAGTGAAGAAGAAAAGGCATAGATTAATCAAAAATATTAATCCCAATGTTCTGCATGCTAAGCAGCAATGGTTTGTATTATTTTCAAGAAAAAAATAAAAATTTGTTATGTAAATCTAAACTTTAATAAAATATTTATGATTTTTATTAATTATTACCTTTTTTGTCTTTAAAAGCTTCGTACTTCTACTTTAGAGGGTTAAGTGGAAAGTAAAGACAAATTTCGATACCCTTTACTTGTTTTCAACAATGTATTTATTGGTTTACATAGTATGTCCGTTTTGCATTTTTTTAGGAAAAAAAATTACATATTTTACTTTATTTTCCTCATATAACAAATTACTCTGCACTGAAATCGTATATTATATTTTTTATGTATGCACTGCAGCCGTGTATATTTCAGAATACCTAATAAAGCAGCCTACTATGCACTGTAATCGCATATGTTATTTCTGTGAGCACTGGGGCAATGGATGATTTACGGCAACCAATAATATTCCAAAGAAATGCAGTCTGCACTGTATCCAGGTATATTTTACAAAATTGCTGGCGTGACACCGTCGCGAACCTTATCGCGTGTAGTCTGGGCGGTACTCCGTAACCGCAACACGTGACATCGACTCGTGTACCGCATCAAAAGAATGCCACGAGGCTTGGTTCGGCAAGTCTAGACGGGATCGCGTTTCGACCGTGCATTTTGAAGTTTGCATGTTTGGTCGAATTTCATTGCAGTCATTGTTTTCCTTTAGTTTTTCCTAAGCCTTCCTTCTATTACGAACTTAATGATCAGTAACTATGTACGCTGCTACTGCAACGTCCATGGTGATGTGGGTATTAAAATGAGTGGCACGAATAAAAGTTCGCGACGATGACACGCGTCGAAGTTTGCCCCGTCAAGAAAATATTCGCGACGCCGCGGCGTCAAGTCACAAATCTGGATGCATCTTTACTAAAACAACTACATTTACTTCTTGGGCTACAATACATTGTACACTACTGTAGTAACAAACCAATATAAAATCTAATATTTTTAAAACTATGATTGTGCATTGAGTATGAAATAGCTGTCACTTAAGCTATGTAAGGGCCTAATTTTTGAAGGCAAATAACAAAAAAGGTTCCAGCTTATATTAAAATGCAACATAGTTAAAATGCGACATTGTCTACGTATTTTAATTAATTAGTAAATAGGATATAAAACAAACGTATGAAATTTACTAAAATAGTGTGTAAGTTCGCCCAGTTTTTTTACGTTTTTAGAAATTGCTACCTACATGACATAGGCTGCCGGTTAATATCGCACCTACAGGTTGACATAGCGGCACAGAATTCGCTAAAGTGAACTAAACTACTTAAGTCACAGAAATTATTTTATACAGTATAATTTCTTGTTTTTTCCTGAAACAATATTTCCCCTTGAAGAAAGTAGTATTTCTAAGAAAAATATGTCCCGAAACAGTCAATCTAATACGGAAACGAAAGGGAAACGGATAGAGTGTAACTTAATAAGTAACGATCCGCCGGAAGCAGCTTGCCAAAAGAAAACAACAAAACATTAACCGATAATCACCAAAACCAATTACAAGTGGTATAAAGACTACTTTGTGAAATTTATATACAAACAAAATCTTACATTATATAAATTTGTAAAGGGAAATGTTTATTTTCGGTAGTGTTAAATTATTTAGTGAAATTCTATCATTAATAAATTATACCTTAACCGATTAGGTATAGTAGAAAATGTATGAACTAGGGGAAATGCTTTTAATTCGTGTTAATTATTTTAGTCTTACACTGTTTGACCAAAAGGTAATCAATGTTTTTTAAATTTATAATAGATAATATAATGTCTCGACTTTAGTCTCGACGAAACTAGACATTAAGATGTGTGTTGTTTTGCCGCAAAATTTAAATTTATAAAATGTAGCAACTTTTATCATACACCATTTGAGGACTTGTTTTGTTCTGTAAACGATATGTATCCTTAATAAAAGAATTTTAACTGCGCCCAATTCTTATTAAGTATTTCATATTTCTATAGTAATCGTTTCATTAAAAACTAATTCTTTTTAATGATAATCATAACTTAAATTTTTCCAATAGAGCAAAATACAGCTAATTAAAAAGAAGTTTTTTTTTTTTTTTTTTTTTATCTAAGACATCCCACGTAGACTTCAAGCCTAAGTACTAACGTACCGTGGGTGTCTGAAGAGAAGGGAAATGTAGTCTATTGACACGGGATTTGAAGGATTGGAGGTTGGGATGGGAAGGGAAGACATCTGCAGTCAATTTGTTCCATAATTTGGAGACCCTAGGTATGAATGAGCGGGAGAAGTGGTCTGTTCTAGGCTTTTGTAGCTGGACAGTAAAGGGATGCATACGTAACGCGCCTCTGGTTGTTCTGTTAGGGACATTCAGGGGGGGAATAATGCCGGCTAGTTCTTCAGAGCAAAATCCGTGGAAGTAGCGGTAGAACAGGGATAAATCCCCCACAGCGCGGCGATGAGCGAGAGAAGGGAGTTTTCTCGTGAGGGATGGGTCATTGATAAGTCGAATGGCTCTCTTTTGGATAGAATCAAGGATCTTAAGTGTCGAAGGTGATGCCGCTCCCCAGATGTGGGAGCAGTACTCTAGGTTGGGTCTTATTTGGGAAACATAGAGAGTGTATAAGTTGGAAGGGGAGAAGTATTTTCTGGCTCGAAAGAGAAAACCAAGCTTTTTAGCTGCCGATGTGGTTACTGAAGTAATGTGTTTGTGCCAGGTGAGATCATGTTCGAAAGCGACGCCAACGAGATCGAATGTTTCGTTGTTTTGTAGGGCTTGGCCATTCATGTGGTTGCCAGATTTTTTGCGTGAGAGGGAGCATGACTGGGTTTTGGAAGCGTTGAACTGAACAAGGTTCTTGGCACCCCAGTCTAAGATTAATTGAAGATCTTGGGAAAGTGATCCCTAGATTCATTCAAAAAATCTTAGTTACTGATTTAAGTTTGAATTTTTAGTAGATTTAAAGTACAAAACTTATTTATCTCATTTTTACACTTGTCAGTTTGAGCTATTAATTTCTAAACGAGACCGGTATCAGCGTTGAGGCATTGTCTAGAAGATAGTTCAAGAGATTCGTTTTTTAGATACAATATTTATAAAAATGTTCAAAATAGTCAGGCGATTTGCAAAATTTTGCTTCGTCGGTAACCGATTTCACAAGAGGAGGTTCTCAATTCGACCCATATGTATTTAGGGTGTCCGTTATATACCAAATTGTTTTTTTTCTTGCGACGCTCCCTAAATTTTTAGTTTATCGTCTAAAAAAATGTCAGACCAAAATAAGCCCTTAATATTCATAATAAACCTTGCCCTAAAGACGATACATTTGCCATTTAAATTATATGGGATTTTGCCAGTTTTTACAATTAATTATTTTTTTCTCGGACAAGATGACTTATAGCAATGAGACATATATATTGAACGCTCTACAAAAAAGGCCTCTTATAATTTTTCGATTAATTCACTCCTTCAAAAGTTATTCAAGGTGAAATTTGAACTCTATGTAAATTTTCAGATTTTTTAATTTTACGGCAAAATGATTATTATTTCGATAAAAGTTATTTGTTTATTTCTAAAAATAGATAATTCTGGTGGATTTAGGGTAACAAAAAAATTTTAAACATGGAAAATAATATACCGCATAACAGGTAGCTGGTTCTAGTTTGAATCATTTTTGAGACTATTCATTTATATCACGCTGTCAACTAATTTTTATTGAATTTCATAAATTTTGGTATACTTTCATGAAATTTCTCTTCAATATTGTAAGTGTCTCAAAATTACACTACAAGCATTCCCGCCAACACGCGGATTTTCTATTCACGCAAGCGCGCTAAGTCGCTTTTAGTACCTTGAATAACTTTTGAAGGAGTGAATTAATCGAAAAATTATAAGAGATCTTTTTTGTAGAGCGTTCAATTTCCTATTACAATATGTATATCCCATTGCTATAAGTCATCTTGTCCGAGAAAAAAAAATAATTGTAAAAAGTGGCATAATCCCATGTAATTTAAATTGAAAATGTATCGTCTTTAGGGCAAGGTTTATTCTGAATATTGAGGGCTTATTTTGGTCTGATCTTTTTTTTTAGACGATAAACTAAAAATTTAGGTGGCGTTGCAAGAAAAAAAAATCAACTTGGTAAATAACGGACACCCTAAATGTATATGGGGCGAATTTCCTAAGATGTCCCCATCGCGTCACGCGATCCTGGAAACATGCCATTTTAAACTCATGATCTCGCAATAAAAACGCCATTAAAAAGATTACTGAAATATGATATATTTTTTCCTCAAAGTTCCGATGGTCTAATTTGTTTTTCAAAATTCTGCTTCCTTAATCTCAAAAAAACACTAAACGTACTTTATTTCGAAAAACGCCATGTTTATTACCCAGGTTATTCGCTCAATATCCCAGGAAGAACTCACTAATTCCTTCAGATATACAAGGAAACAATTAGAAAAATGTCTTGAATTTGGGGGTGGAGTTTTTGAATTTTGATATCTTTATTGTATTGCTTAGTTGTATCATATTCTTTTAAATTTAATTAAATGTTCATATTATTTAGAAATTGCACTTGAATGAGAAGTATTTTGAATTAAACAATTGCTTCATTTCATAAAGACATTGACAAATATGCCCATAGGTGTCATTATTGTTTAATATGTAGAAACTAGTACTCTGGTTAAAGTTTAAAGGTGTGAGAGAGAATAGTTGGAACTTTAAAAAAAATAATGTGAAAAAACTTGTTACTTTTAATATTTAAATATTTTAATAAAATCTTGTACTTCGGCTTAGTGTTTATTTTAAAACATATTTCACATTTGCTATTTTGGTAGAAAATGATAAACAAGGTATGTTTACTCTTAGGCGAAATAACGTTTTCTTTTTTTTGCCCCCTGTTTTTTATAAGAATTTTCCAGAGAGATGTTTTTTTATTTACGAGGAATCAATCGAAAAACATAGCTCAGTATAGCAATTTATACAACCACAGAGCCTGGCCCACGCGTCTCTGTCTTGCGCACGGTGGAAAGGCTCGCCGCTCTATATTTCTCGAATAATTCCTCGAAAACAAAAAATAAATATTGTTTGGAAAATAACTTTTTCGACGTGAAAAATCCCGATCTTTCGATCTAGCGTATTAAAGAAAAGATCATATATATATATATATATATATATATATATATATATATATATATATATATATATATATATATATATATATATATATACAAACTCAGTGGTTATTGAGGCATCAGTCTATTCGGGCGTCGGAAGTAAAACTCTTTTTTTACTACGCCAAGCTTTCGAAAATGTTTATTCTCTTTATCAAGGCTACAACACAGAGTACAGTTAGTAACTTAATTAAATTTACATTATGTTGGACATTACCTAGGGTGCAAAGTGAGTTAAAAAAACCTTCGTAACATCTAGCACAACGGGACAAACACTCCAACCCAGGTCTTACAGTTTAATTATACTTTATTGCAATTACATAATTTCTTTTCGAGACCCTTGAGGTTTGGGCCACATGGTTTCGTTACAGTGAAGCAGTCAGGTTAAGATCTAGTGTGTCAACAGCGTTACAACTGTCGGTCTAGAAGGCTGGAGAATATTGCAGAATGTTCCAGTCTTCCAAACAGACAGTCGTGCACCAGATGGCGTTGGTCAGGAAACCCGTTCTGTTTTACCAATGTTTGTTGGTTATGAGTTAATATGTCAGATGGCGTAAGCAGAGTCGCCCCCCACACCTGCCACTTGCAGACGGCGTCAAGCAACCCACCCAGCATATTTTAAATAAAATGTTTTTTATTTAGAAAGCTGTACTGTCTCCCTTGTCACCTAGGGAGACAGCACACCTTTCCCTTGGGCTCCTGAGTAAGCAATTCATTTTTATGTGGGTTGTTACACTTTTGATCTTAGTCTTATCATATCAATCTCCATTATTTTCTAAAATTCTGTTTATAGCGGGTTATTTTATGATTATTAAGGACAAAAGTCAATGAAAAACGAACAGGGGAATTTATTTTGTCTGGTGCTTTCAAGACAGCCGAAAATTTGAGGTGAAAATAAACTGAGTACGTTGTGCTCGTTTTACTTTAAACGTCCAAAGAGGAATTGTGAGATCCCTCTGTGGTCTTATTTTTGTTTAGAGTGACAATATACGAGTAGATTGAGCTTGTCTGAGATGTCCCTCTTTTTATTAAGACAGTTTGGTGTCAAGTGTGTTTCTACCATTTCTAAGAAGAGCCTTTTTCTTAGTTTACTTTCTGTATATATAGTGTTGGTCTCTGAGTACCAACACTATATATACCAAAATATCTGTTCCAAATATTGTCAATAGATAGTGACTATATTAGAAAAACCTATAAAAATACAAAAAGGAGGCATAATGACGAAGAAAACTTTAATTAAATAAAATTGTTATGTAATTGTTTACTAAGTAGACACTTAAACATATCATATGGCTAATGCTGAAGCCATCATCCAGCTTCCAAATCTTTTTTATGGTCAACCGACTATTGAGCGCTCTTTTCCTTTGGCATCTACAAACAACAATGTATTTATCGTATATATATATATATATATATATATATATATATATATATATATATATATATATATATATACATATATATATATATATACCTACTTATGATACGCTTGCCAAAAAAGTAGTTCCAAACATTGCCAACCTCAGGATGGCAATATTTGGAACCCGTGAACCTATTTGATAATAATTAACGATTTAAAAAGGGCAACTTTACAATTAAAACAAAAACTCTCTAATATAGCTAGATAACTCAATAGGCTTACCTTATGCTATTTTTATCACTTTTATTTCTTAATACGAAGCCGATACGACGTAGAACAAAAATAAGGTCTTTTTATAATCGCCACCAATGAAAATCGATTCTGACAGTTTCGGCGGCTTAAGCAGACTAGGCTGTTTTCTGGTGCGTATACTTGAATGATTTCAAGGCTAAGGATGCTTTACTATGCGAATTATGTCATCACAATTTTGAATCGAGTGGCAATATTAGGAACATGGCAATAATTGGCCCTTATTATTTTTGAGGTTACTAAAACCAAAGAATTTGAATTACACATATCTGTCGTAAAAAATAAAGCAGGTGGGGTGAGTCGGATATGAGTTGAGGAACAATTTTTTTTAATTCTTGGTGATGCTGTTTTCCTTTTAGTTATAGTGTGTCGCCTTGATGGCTATCAGGACAATCAAATCAAATTTGGCGTCGATTTGCTAATTGAGTACAGTTGCAATATTTTTTTAAGAATGATCAGACTTTCAAAAAACACTGAAAGTTATAAAATAATATTCTAAGTTATTTATTACTAATGCTAATGGTAAGCCTAATTGTGTTCAACTTTTAAGTAATTTGTACACTAAAGTTCTAAACTTTGAAGTCGGCGCAACTTCACAGAATAAGGATTCGTAATGATAATTTTTAAACAATTTTATTGATGAAGAGTTGCGCAGACTTCAAAGTTCAGAACTTTGCCGGACAAATTACTTAAAAGCTGAACATAATTACGCTTGCCATCGGTGACGCGATTTACAAAATTTTGCATCGTCTTTGAATTTTTAGGTAAAACTATTATGGTTAACGGTGATGGAAAATGCTATTGAATTTAGTGCCAGCAGCACGACTATCATAAATAGAAAACTTCTCCCCACAGTAAGATATAAAATTGTGTTAACAATATTAGTAATATATTATTTGCTTCTTTTTTAGATATGTGGAGCTGTATTTACCTATTTGGCCATTTTATTTCAATACAATGCCAATGCCTAGAAACTATTCTACAACATACATCATTTTATTATTTACGGCAAAAGGAATGGTGACAGCAAACTTTTTTCTAACAGAAGATGATTGTATTATTAAAACTGTTACAACAGAAACCGTTAAACTTTTGTTTAAATTTGATTCTTTAATTATGATTTTAAAGTTAAAGAAGTTAGTTCAACAAATATAGGTATACTGTTACTGTTGAAATAAAACAAAATATCAGCAACAACAACTCGATGTTACTTATACTTATGTAATTTAACCTCATAACTAAGTGCTAAGGCTGTCTCTCAATTTCTGAATAATTTAGTTAGGTTTACTTAGTAAGTTCTTACGTCCTCAAAATTAAAATAAGTGATACCACAGACTATAAAGAATATAGACACTCGATTACACCGAAAAGCCGGTCTCCCTTGAGACATTTGGTGGATTTACTGGTTTACGGTTTAAAAATTTGTTTGTCCACCATTATACATATATACATGTAGATACATAGTATACATATTTATATAATGGTAGACAAACAAACTTTTAAACCGTGAACCAGTATATATATATATATATATATATATATATATATATATATATATATATATATATATATATATATATATATATATATATATATATATATATATATATATATATATATATATATATATATATATATATATATATATATATATATATATATATATATATATATATATATATATATATATATATATATACAGTGATGGGCAGAATTTACGCAGCATATGGGAAAAATTTGTATTGTTAGATTTTAACAAATACCGATGTTGGCAATCGTTTCTGCATCATTGCAAACCCCAAAAAACATTAAACAGTGGCCTTCGCCTTTTGGGGTTTGGCGGGAAATTTAAAAAAATCAAAAATTATACAGCAAAAATGACCTTAAATGAAAAGATATCCAAATTTTTTATTAAGAAATGTTGTGTATAATCAAATATTGAAGACGTACACAAATTTTAAAAGCAATTGAATAAAAAATAAGAAATACTTGTTTTTGCCACATTATAAATTTGTTAATACTAATAATGCAATTTTTCGTGAAAAATATTATTAACTGCACTAAAACAATTACTCCAATTCACGTTCCCTAAAATTATACTTTTTAGTTGCCTTTCTTAATAAGAAAAAAGAAATTGTTCAATTCTGGCTGGTACTCCATTGCTTCATAACGAAAAATTTTTATGGCCTGTGCATGCTAGACCCCTCCAATCAATTTATTATTAATAAAAGGCATACATGTTTATGTTTTTTAATAGAGCTTTATTATTCTTATTCTTAAATATCAGTCAAAACAAATTAAAAATTGGAAATGATAAACTAAATATGTATTTAAATCATTCACCTAATTAAAATAAAAGATTAGAAAGCAGTTCAATAAGTACAATTTCCAAATTTAGTTTTCCGAAAATTCCTTTAAATTAACCTATATTTAAACATTTATTTCCCAAATTACATTTCGAAACGACTAGGAACAAAAATGTATCGTGTAAAATAAATCAGAAATCGTCGGATTTTAAATAAGCCTAAATAATAAAGTGAGCCATGGAAAAATTTACACCATCGTTGTTGCCTAGAGACCGATAAGTCAAATTGTCAAAATTACTCTTGTCCCTTGTTTAAGATACTTTATTTTTTTATTATTTACGTTCTTATAAAATAAGATATAATATTAATTAGGTGAATGATTTAAATACATATTTATCATTTCCAATTTTTAATTTCTTTTGAATGATATTTAAAAATGTTTAAGAATAAGAATAATAACGCTGTATTAAAAAACACAAACATGTATGCCTTTTATTAATAATAAATTGATTGGAGGGGTCTAGCATGCACAGGCCATAAAAATTTTTCGTTATGAAGCAATGGAGTACCAGCCAGAATTGAACAATTTCTTTTTTCTTATTAAGAAAGGCAACTAAAAAGTATAATTTTAGGGAACGTAATTTGGAGTAATTGTTTTAGTGCAGTTAATAATATTTTTCACGAAAAATTGCATTATTAGTATTAACAAATTTATAATTTGGCAAAAACAAGTATTTCTTATTTTTTATTCAATTGCAATGTGTACGTCTTCAATATTTAATTCTAAACAACATTTCTTAATAAAAAATTTGGATATCTTTTCATTTAAGGTCATTTTTGCTGTATAACTTTTGATTTTTTTAAATTTCCCGCCAAACCCCTAAAGACGAACGCCACTGTTTAATGCTGTTTGGGGTTTCCAATGATGCAGAAACGATTGCCAACATCGGTATTTGTTAAAATCTAACAATAAAAATTTTTCCCATATGCTGCGTAAATTCTGCCCATCACTGAATATATATATATATATATATATATATATATATATATATATATATATATATATATATATATATATATATATATATATATATATCGCATATGGAATGGCTCCACCTTTGGTGGAACATCACACTTGGGGAACGGATTAAATCCAATAACCCTCCGACCCGGTTGTTAGGCCGAAGTGTGTGGTGTATGGACGATTGGACTTCACAAGTTGTTTGCCCATAACGTCGGAGTATTCAGGGGAGTCCCATTTGCGGGTCCCCCCTCCTCGCTTCCATCTCCTCAGATGTTCCGTTTCCTGTCCTGGTCTCTCTGTACAAGACGTTTGTGGTGTCTTTCAGCCACTTACGTGACCTGGCAAGTCTTTCGTTCGGGAGAAGTATCACAGTCTACGTTGGCATATATATATATATATATATATATATATATATATATATATATATATATATATATATATATATATATATATATATATATATATCTATACACACACACATATATATTGTCATATTTCCCCATATATTCGTCATTTTTCCAAATTTCCATACATTTTTATTATATTTTTTATTTAACATTTCGGAAACCACTCTACGTGCTGCGACTGCATATCGCTGGCCTCGCCTTTATTTTATGAACCCTGACCAGTTGTACTGTTTGTATAAACTGTTCTTGAGGGGTTCATATAAAAAGCGTACCAGCGAGATGCAAAGGAGGGCGTCGTGTCCCGACGGGGAGGCGTCACTGTGGTGCCGCACGAACAGTACGAATAGCGCCAGCCCTTTAGGCTGACCGAGTACTCCGATAGAAGCTGCCCCCTACGCTACCCAACCTAGCAACGTAAGTGAATTGTGTACCTGAATAAATCACACAAGTGTTTTGGTAAACAGCAGCCTAATTTATCAACCCCGACGACCACCCAGCGTGACATTATATATATATATATATATATATATATATATATATATATATATATATATATATATATATATATATATATATATATATAATTAGATAAGCTAGCTAAGCGATATCTATCTGACTCTCTTAGCTTTTATTTTTCCACACCTGCTACAAATACCCAAGCAAATATTTCCGGATTTATTCTTAAAATGTTTCATAAAAAACTTTTTCCCTTCCGAAATTTCTTTTAATATAATTTGTTTTTCGTAAAGAGATATTCAACAAACCGAAGTTTTTATTTGACCTCATAAACTTTTTGAATTTTGGATGACAAAGACACAAAAGGTTTTATTTCAAAGTAAATAAACCAAATCTTAATTTATTCTAATTTATAAATTGTCTGTAAATTAAAGTCTTAGGAATTAGCATCTCTTGATACTTATCCACTTAGATCGGAATTTATGGATAACGTTTTTGCAAGTAATTATTTTATGAAACAAGTAAACACGAAATTTATATTTCATTCTCAATTCTGGGTGTACATCTGGCTAAGCAGAAAAGGGATGCATGTATGACGCATTGATAAGTTTTCGTTGATGTGTTAGAAGTAGCCAATGGATAAAAAATGTGAGAGGCTAGTTTTTGCGATTACAAGTTGTGAAAATATCTATAGAAGACAGCACAGCACAGCTTGTCGAGAAAACTGAGTCAGGTGGTTCTACTTTGAACGCTCAGAATGCTAAGGGTCAAAGTCGGTAGGAAAATATTCTGTAGGGTAGATGATATTTGGGAAAAGAGGGTATATCAAATGGTGAAACAAATGTATTTTTAACTATTTAGCTGGAACTGACAAAGAGAAACCAATTATTGTCTAAGGATGTAATGAAATGTCTCCCGCTTGATTCAGAGAGAACGCAACTTACCGTAATATTGACAAGTGTTTACACAGCCGAACTCCTTGCAATATAACTTAAAAGTTTCAAGAGGGCGCAATAAGTAGTACAACCGTTAAACTGTATGAAGTTTTACATTATGTAAATGATGAAAAAAAATTTAAATCCAATCCAAATCCAATGCAAATAACCAAAACTTAAGTTTAAATAATTCAAACGTGGTCATACGACGGCTGAAGATGTCCCGCGTTTTGACAGGCCAAAAACGGCAACTTCTGAAGAAATTGTACAAAAAGCTCATAAAATCATTTTGATCGTCGGCGTCGGCTGTAGTTGGGTGAGACAGCTAGATTGATGCGATGAATGCTGCGATTCTTGACACCAGAGCAAAAGCTCATCCTGGTGGCGGTTTCAGAGGAATGTTTAAGACTATTTCAATAGAATCCCACTGACTTATAACAATTATTGCTGCCATCAATAATATTTGTTATAGTAAGTGTCAAGATGTGTGGCAACAAGCCATCGACTAGCTCTAATGTAGCGTGGCAGGTTACTTGGGGGATCTACTAATTTTAGTTCATTCATGCCATGTGCTAATGACCAATCAATGTACTTAGCAAAAATAAATGTAAACTCTTTAACGTTATTCGTGTGGGTCAAAACATACCTAATTTGACTTCACTTAAAGTATTATAAATATGTCGAACAGCCCACCATCAATAATTTTATTAAAGCTTCTGTAAGTGAATCCTGGTGCTTTAGATGTTTTAAGTACCAAAATATTTTTGTATAAAATTTTTCAAACTATGTAATAACAATTTTATTGTTTGCTGTTAATATTTCAAGTAATGGTTATTTTATAATAAAAGGAAAATACTGTTACCCCAGTTTTACATAAATGTTACAAAACCTAAATAACCAATGATTGCAAATGAAGATCGATTACCATTAGGGTGGTTGCGGCAGCCAATCTCTCATTAATCTTTATTTAAGATGGCCCAAAAACTTTTTAGTGTAATTAGAAGAATGAGACGGTTTCCGTCTACTGATGTTTTAGACTTTAAAACATTTTGAACCAGAAAACAAGTTTTACAATAATATTTAGCACCAAAAATATGATTTAAAGTTAAGCTACTGAAAAAGGTAAACATATATCTAGTGTTTTGTAAATGACTTTTATTTGTAATTAGATTTTTTCAGTATTTTATAATATATTGTCTTTGGTGAACTTTTTACAGCGAAAATAGATAATATCTTACATGTATAGGGTTGTCATCAATCATCTGGCTCATATCGGGCCATAAGACCCAGGGGAGGGGGGAGGGGAGAGGGTTGATTTTTTTTAGATTTACCTAGCTCTAAATACCAAGACACAAAAACAACTATATTAGGAACGAAAATCTTTATTACGACTGATATTCCTTAAAACTAAATCAAAAAATTTATTTGGAATTTGCCAGTTTTATATTATTTCTCCGATGAGGTGATTTTCTTTAGACTATCTTTCTGATCAGTGAGATCACTTATAAAATTCTGCACATAATAATCTAAAATTATACTGACATTACACTACGGCCTCAACGGACTCAGTTAATAAACGATTTCCTTTTTTAGCCACTGGATGGACATTATAAGGATTTTTTTGCAGTTTGCATTATGCTCAGGGATTGCGAACAGGTATTCACACATTTTAAGCAGGTAACTCCGATTTTTGATCTAAATGTTATTATGTGCTTTTTAAAAAATTCAACCCTTTTCCTTTAATCGAACTGTTTTTCCACTCTTCTAAAGATTTTTATTTCATAAAATTCTTAAGGTATAAATAGGTACAGTTGAAAAAAGTGATCTCCCAAAATTATCAAACTGTTCGATATAATAAAATTGTTAATTCCTACTTTTCCCATTGTAAGATTGTAAATAGCGGCATCCAGTCAAAAAAGTTGAATGTTAGAAATGACTACTTGGACCATTAATATTTTAATAGTAACCTGTAGACGTCAAGTGAACTGGTTTCCAACAAATCCTTTATATTTCTGTTGTTTCCAGAGAATACCAACGCCACGCTATGCACAAATCCTCAATATAGGGGTCTACTGCACCACGGTATTGCAGTGCGATATGCGCAAAAGCTTTCTTGTTAAAAATCTTTTAAAATCACGTTTTTGTGCGTGTGCCCTTTAAAATTTAATTTAAAAGACCTTAATAACGTCTATCGGGCCTTTCAATATCTTTGTCGGTACGTCGGGACATGAACTCCGATAACGGTAACAGTCCCGATATGTCGGGACGGATGGCAACCCTACACATGTACCATGTGCGAGAAAGCCCACGTTATTTTAAGTGCTTTGACTGGTCTTTTCAAATGTTTGGACAATAATTTAGCCCTTTGGAGTGAGCTAACTACGTAACATAGCATAATAATGATTCTTAGAAGTGTTTTCGATTTTCTCTTACTAGTAGAAGGACGCTATTTTATTTCTGAGTAAGCAATATTTTCTTCAAGCTGCATTATTAAGAAGTACAGCTTTGTTGAAATATTTTCAAGGTGTCCATTCTGGCGGTGGTGCTGTTGTCTAGGTTCGAGGTCGAGCTACTTATATAATATAGACTATGTATTATTCAAGCATTAAACATCTTTTCAAAATTTCGTACAGCAAACATCATGTTACCACTCGATCAACAGCAGCCAGACTTATCGGCAAAGACTTATAATGAGCCGGAAAAGGGGTTCCACGCCAAATGTATCACATGTGGCATATATGATTTGTACTGAAGCCACAGCGACCATATTAGCTGTGTAGATTTTTCACGTATTAAGGTGATCCAATGTGTTTCTTGTGAGGCACATATGTACCAACGAAGAAGACCTCTCACTGAACGAGACTTGACGCGAAGAAGCTGGGTTTTACAAGAAGTTTACCAGAAAGTATCCAATTTTTCCTTATAAATGTTTCCTTTACGTATAACTTTTACTTTATGTACACAATTCTTTTAATAATAAATAATTCTTTATTTTTAGCCTTGTTTGTTCTTATTACCCTATAGTTCTATCTTAATACTTTTATTTGGGCACTCGAGATAAAATCACAAATAGTAATTTTTCATCCACGTGTTTTGACGGTCTTATGTTGCACTAGCGCAGATATTAATCTTCGCATATTCTCAATTTTGCCACGTCTGGGGTTCTCATGCACCTTAGTTAAAAGTCACATTATTTACATTCATATTTTCGAAGTAAAAATTTATTATTTTTATCACCTAACAGTTTTTTACACAGCTTTAAATCGCTATTTTTATTTTATCCACGCTCTGCTTTTATTCCTGTTATGGATTTCGTTGGCAATAGGCCACTGCCATTTCAATCGAGTGAAAAGAGGTCGATTAGTGACGTCAAAGATTTTATGTCGGCTTGTCTGAATTTACTCTCATGTAAATAAGCTCGAATTAATTAGAATAAAAATTGGGACACGGTTTTCGGCTCTTCAGTGTAAATTTATTTGGTTTACTTTCAATGAGAAAAAGAAGGTACAAAGGAGATATCGTAGGTAATAAAGTCGTTTTAAAAAAGTAGATACACAGGGTCACAATTATATACTGAGAACAAACAGGCAAATCGAATTTAATTTTATAAGTTAATATTGACGATGAGATTAATTCAAACAAAAATAAATATATAATCTAATTATTGTCAGGTGTCATCGGATTATGTAAATTATAATTCCAATGATCAAAAACTCAAATTCCGAGTTTGTGTTCTTCTTTTCAAATTACTCAGATTTCGAGTAATTCGAAAAGAAAAAAAAAGTTTAACTGTACAATAGTTAACAAGTTGTTAAATAACAGAATAGGTAATAATTAAATCTTCTTTGCAATCAGTTATTTGAGGTTTTGCTAGTGTACTTGCTCAGGATTGCTTAGGTATGTATTGAAAACATGGTTATTTTTTAAAACATCGCGTATAAACTCGATTAACTCTTTGCAGCAGCAGAAATTTAACCTATAAAATAACATATGCCGATACAAATAATAAGTTATGAGAAAACATTGGTTATTTTATGGGAAATGTGCTGCCTAATATAAAATATAAGTGACAGTGCGATACAGGAAATATAATTTGATTATGAAAATAACTCATAATCTGATAATCTGGTTTTAAAATAGAAGGAATAAGCAGATTTACATACCTTGCCCAAAATAAAGTACAATACAACTGAGTTCATTAGTTTAATAATAGTTTGGGAATAACTAAATCGGAAAAATAATGCAATAAAACACAAGTTTTGAATGACACAAGATCTCAACCACAATTTATTATATCTGTTTAACTAGAAGGACTTAAATTTAAAATCGGTCCTGAGTGAATTAGGTTGTTTACGTTTAATGGTGGTGGAATTCCACAATCTGTATTAGATAAGAAACACTTTTGGGTATGGTGTAAAATGTATGTTCCTGCTTGACCATTACCGACTAGATGACAAATACTACGTCGCCTTTCTCATGTAAAAACTTAATCGACAATAATAGTAACAGCGAATTAGATTTGTGCGAAAACATTGTGGTTATTTGTAATAATCTAGCACAATTTTTTTTTATCTTCTGACAGCCCACGTAGACCGAAGTCTACGTACAATGTACAGTGGGTGTACTGGGGAATCGACTCACACATCCAGAGCTGGAAACATCCGTTGGGATTTCACCAGCCCTATAAGAGGATATGTTGGGTGGTACCACCTCGGTCGAGGAAGAATTCCTCTACCACCTTCCAACAGTTAACAGTCACACTGAAAAAAATCTTGATCTAATTTGAAAATTAGAGTATTCTTGGAAAATTAGCCTTACATGGAGCGCTAATATTCTTGTGCCAAGCGAAAATTCTTAGTGCAAGGAAAGGCTACTCTTGAATCTAAAAACGTTCTATTAAGGACATCCAAGACAATAGTAATATTTGTTCAAGTACTGCTACTGTTCAATCAAGAAAAAGGGTTAGTGTAAGATGAAGAATAGGAGTAAAGTTATTTTAATTGATAATTTACATTGTCTCAAGAATAACTAAAGTTATGGCAAACAGTTTATATATACATTGACATAAATATTGCTTAATCTCGAACAAAGATATATATACTTTTCTAGCAAAAGAAGTTATTCTTCGTGGAAATACTATACGTTTAAACAAATACTAACTATACTTATCTAAAGAATAGCTACCTTTAAGTGAATTTAATTCCGCTCGGAACAAATAGACATACATATTGTTTGAATTCGAACTGTATTTGCAATAAGAGTAGCTATTTTCAATCCAACTACTACTTATTTTAGATCAAGGTGATAAATCATGCAAACGGTCCGTCATCTACCCGGTAATCACTTTTATTTGCCAACGCCCGATGTACCTAGTTTGTAATTCGTGGTCGTGCATGTCGGGTGGAATGTGGTTGGAGGTGAAGTTTTGTATGTTATTATGGAAGAGTTACTCAAGACATGGAAACGTAAGTTAAGAAAAAGTTGAAATAATTATTACTATACTTAGGTTGGGGTTATCTACTTTTACATTACGACCGTATTGCAGTTTGTTTAAGAATTGCTATACTTATTTCAAGTTTATTAGTTCTTGTTTCAAAAATTACAATACTTATTTTACTCTTATTTAGTATTGAAAGAAGTATAGATGTGCGTATTGTTTTAAGAATAACATGCCTTTTGGAAGGACTATACTTGCTCTTGCGGATATACAAGACTAAGCCATCCTTCACTGAAGGCTATTACTCTTGACTTTTTTCAGTGCACAAAATGTCCATGGTCGAAGCGGGATTCGAACCCGCGCCTCTCGGTTGCAAAGTTGGCGCCATACTAACTCGGCCACCGGAGATCCTGATTACATAAAAATTCTTAAAATATTAGCAAAACTAGTACTTAAAGAAGAGGGCACTTGAAAAAGATATTTTTAAAATTTGTAAAATCAAACGTAATTAGCACGTGGACTAACGGGTATTTATAGACTAACACGAACCAGTAAATTGCGGCAAGGAATTCTCGCTAATTTTCCACTTGTATGCACCATGAACAAAGGTTTCTTAAAGCAAGCAGCTTCGCAATTTGTGAGACTAAGTTAATCTGCTTTGTTCCGTTTTCATTTTGCTCATATTCCTGGGTATTATTATAGAAATTGGGAAATACATATTTAGAGAAATCACGGATGTTTTGTCAAATAGTGTTAATTATTGTTGCATCATATTTCTCAATATTTTCTCCTTAGAGAAAGAGTGTTTTTATTTTTTTAAAGTATATCATGGACTAATATTAATTCTATCCTTTAAAAAATGTACGAAAGATCAAGCACCTGCTGCATAGATGATACCTTCGCCGCGGCGTCTATATTCGGACAATCGGAGGCGGTTCTGTAGCTGCTAAGCGTAAAACATTGAACCTAACTTATCTTTTGTTTGTTGTGAAGAGTACTTGTGCCGTCTTAGACGAATAATAATATGGAAAGGATACGGACAGATCCTGCAAATATACTGAAAAGGAGAAAGATCTTTTGCTAAAACAGTAAAGTAATAAAATTTAGGCTTATCAGTACTATTGAAAAACCACAGAAAAATAAACGGTTTGTTATAAAAAAAACTGACAACTAATGAAAAAGGAAAAAGAAAAGTATATTTTTATTTAGTATTTTGCAACTAGCAATCCAAGCAAACCCAAGCAAACTCAAGCAAACCCAAGCAAACCCATAAAAGATAAACTTTGGTGTGGTGTTTCTATATCACATAATTTATAAAAAAAAAACTGAAAATTCGACTCAAAAAAAGTTTTGGTAGGCTTATAGATTCATTTACCAAATAAGATGAAGACTCTGATTCAAATACCACTCTAAATTTGATCGTTCATGGTTTAGCGTATCTGCAATTTCTTCTTGCAAAATCTCGCGCGCCTATAATAGTAGTTCGGCCGATTAACTGATTTGAAGATTAGCTTTGCAACAAAAAAAAGAGACAAATGACATGGACACTGGACAGCAAGCAAGAGCAAGATATATATGCAAATGTATTTCGTAGTTGTCAAAAACCATGTGTACCGTAGAAGTTGTTTTATGACGGTAATTTTTCACATTTTGCTATAATATTAACGAAACCCGTCTGTTTGGAGCAGCGCTAAACGAACTTTCACGAAGTTTGTTTTGAACTCGGTCATAAACAATTTATTGTTTGATTTTAAATTTTTTTGAAAGGCAGAAAGTGTAAGGTAGTAGAAATTATGCTTATCACATTAATAAATAACGTCATAGGTAAGTGATGATTCTTTGTGTTAACGGTATTACATAGCGTGTTTCGTTTTTCGTACAATATCAACTTAATTTCACGAGTGTATAGTCCATATTTTCCTGTATAAACAAAAGAAACTGCTATTAAATTAAATTAGACAGTTTTAGTAAAATAAGCCTTTGGAATTAACAACGCTTTGGATTTTTTTTCGGTTTTCACAAAAACTGCTACGAAAATGATGTGTCAAGGTAATACTTAAATTTGGCTACCGACTGGGTCGTTTGATTTCCCCATGACGTCATGGATGAAGCGTCGGATATGGGGGTGGTTTAGGGTATTTTTTAAAATAAAAAAATGTGAGATTTGACAGAAAAAAAGTATTAGGTATGTCTGTAGACTATCGCAGGAGGCACCCATTCAAATCTATGAAGTGAATTTCATAACACCCTGAATAAAAAAAGAAACTGACTGATTGACTAACGTATTAACGCACAGCCCACACAGATGTGTCTAAAAACTTCGAATTTTGCACAGAGGTTTCTTATATAACGTAGGCATGCACTAAGGAAGGGTTATTGAAAATTGAACTACCAAGGGGGTGAAACAGGGGTTCAAACTTTGCATGGAAAAAATAATAGATGATCCTATTAACTCGAAACTTCATAGAAGTGCTCTAAAAAATATCGGCCTGATTCTCCAAAGCTAGTCCGGTATAATTTGGCAACCAAAAGTTTTAAACTAACAAGTGTAAGAATAAGACAACTAAGTTTTATACTATGAATTTGTTTCTGAGGTTTTTTGCAAATTTATAAAGGAAAGGACAATTCCAGTATGTAATTTCGACAGTAATATAACCAAATTCATTCTAGTAACCCTTCCAAGATGAAAATCATCTAGAAACCAAGCAAATTGCTGAAATATCGGAATAATTCATAAGTTTTTAATGACAACTTATTAACAATGACAGGACAAAAACCTGTCGAAACCTTGCTGATTAACTAGAAGATCTTAATTTAAACCTGTACTAAATCTTAAACCTTCTTAGTGAATCTGAACGTAAATATGTTTAAACACGTGTTTTATAGTTTTTAATAAAACAAAGTTTGTAATGGGGTAAAATTGTTATACCGTGGACGAAGTCGCGGGAAAAAGCTAGTTTTTAATATTGTCTGTGCATTTAAATTGTCGCCGAACAAGTATATACATACGAAACAACAAAAACTGAAGCAACCTCGGACACGAATCTTAACTGGATGTTTACCGGTACGCTGAACAAAGGTATGTCCTTTGATAGTCCAAGTTTTCTTCCTAGGAACCCAAGCCTAAAATGACGCTCTATCAGGAAAAATATGTTGCTCCAGTCGTGATCAGTAATGTTTCGAGCCCAACTCAGTCGCTTTTCCATGGGTTTTGCAGACAGTAAAGGTTTCTGTAGTGAGCTTCTGTAAGCGATCTTGCTTTCACTTATACTACATTTAACTTTCATGTTTAGTAGCCTGTCGAGTTTTACCCCTATCCTGAATATCAACATATTTCACTTGTTTGTCACGCATGACCCACTTCCGTACGAACTCATCTGAGTTTTTCATATAACGAGCAGCTGCTGCAAAACTTAATTCTGGTCCCTTGGGAAGACTGCTTTCAAACGTTTACATTACGCACTAGCTATATTACAAAACTAATAATTATCACCACGACTGTAACTAGACTGGCTCGTTACCGTTGTTGGGTATTAATTTTTTCCCACCCTCTATTAGTTTGTGAAGGGATTAGTCTAGTTCCTCTTGAATCTTTGAAGAACTGGAGCCAACGCTCTTGCGTTAATGACTATAAATACATATACATATTTTATTCAGGCTTTGCATACATAGTTGTTTACTCTCGACTAATAGTGTCATGATGTTCCATACAAATATTCAGTAAAATCCGTAATTGAAGCGTCATTTCATATTAGATTTTCCAGTATTAAATTCTTCCAATTATTCTCCGTTCTGTAATTTACTCTTTCCATATTTAAATATAATATCTGTAATTTTATACAAGAGTAGAAAAAATATTTTGAGGTCAAAAATTTTTAAGAACAATAACGTCACGCGCACCGACCCACATTCTATCGGGGAGGGGGGGCAATCAAAATTTCCAACCTCATGTTCCAAACAACTCTCAACTGAATCTTGAAATATCTTGTAATCTAATTTAGTGTGCCAGAGAGGTAATTTAAAAGAAATATAATAAAAATAATAATAATAATGATATATTGTTATTAATTTTAATATTAGTAAAGATGTTATTCTTTACAAGTTAAGTTTAGGTCCAACTGAGAATTGTATTTTTGAAAAATTCCCAAGTGACATCCAAATATCCCAGCTGCAATATTCAACTGGTTCATTTTTCGATAGTATTGGGGGGGGGGCACCCCCATCGGTTCGTCCCTGAATAATTTTTCAAATTCCATTTCCATTTTATATGTTAACCCTTAACCACGGACAGGGAGTCAGCCAGACTCCACGCTATGCATATTGGGCTGCTACGCCCACCACAACTTTTATACGCCACCGTCGCTTGGTGTACCTCTCTGGCTTTCGGTGCTTCATAACGCCTGAAAGCGGCAGTTGCGTGGAATTTGCAGCATTCGAGTTTTGACTTGTCGGGAGTCTATCAGACTCCCTGTCCGTAGTAACGTGATATATTTTGGAAAAATCATGGAAGGTTCTATGCCCGGTACGTCGAAACGCCTCAGTGTTCTTGATAGGAATTTCGAGCAACAGGTGTTGAAATGGTATGACGATACAGACAGTGATTGCAGTGACCTTGAAAACGAAGAAGTGTGTATCGAAAGCGACCATGACTCAGAAAGCGAACAGGACGTTAATGAGTTGGCTAGTGACGATGAACTTGAGTATTTACCTGACAGTGATAATGCTGAGGTTTCCGATGAGGATATAAGTGAACCTAAAAGTAAAAAGTTAAGACAAGAAAAAAAATACCTATATGGAAAGAATCGTTGTAAATGGAGTACCTACAACAGAACCTCAAAGAAATATTCGAACCCAAGCCCACAAACTCATATATTATATTCATCATTCCCGGGAAATGACATGAAACGTTTCCATTTTGTTAAGAGATTAGCAAGTCAGTTAACAGAAGACCGCTTACGTAATAGATTGCAAAAACCTCAGACAAATAGGGAACTAAAATCTCTAATTTCTCGGATTTTGCACATACTGCCACAGGAACCAAATAATGAAGAACGCCTTTAGATTCGAAAATATTGCTACATATGTCCTTCTAGCTTAAAAAGAAAGACTGTATTTACTTGCATGGAATGCAAAAAACCCATTTGCCTGCAGTGCTCAAGAAAATGTTGCATACGGTGTTGCGATGAACGAGAATAAACGTTTAAATTAGCCTCCAAAACATGACTTGCAGTTTTTTTTACTTTTATCCTTTAGAATTTTGTTTTATCATTTTCCAATATATTTGACCACTGTAGTTACAATTTAGCATCATAAATTTGATTTTGTTAAGTAGTATAAGAATAACGAGTTTTCTTTTGATGGAAGGTTAAAAATATATAAAAAAAATACTTTTTCGTTTTATCCTCTTTTGTAGCTGGTATTTTTATAATTTCATATCTTTCTTGCAATAAACTATTTAAAAGTAAGTAAAACAAATATTATTTGTAAACACAAAAAAAAATAAAAAATTAGAACAGAAAAAGAAACATTTTTAAAATGGAGTCTTAGAGACTCCTGGTCCGTAGTTGTGTAACAAAAACAGGTGTCCGTAGTTAAGGGATAAAATGCACATTTTAAAGTAGCTTTATTTTTACTACATGTTTTATTATAGTGTGCATACTTCAATACAAAAGTGTCTTACAAAAGTCACTTAGTTAATAATGATAAATTAAATGCCCATTTGCAAAACAAAAATGAATACTAAAGTAGCATACTGATCAAAAGATTTTTTTCTCATTTTTTTTGTATTGGATTTAGAGGGTTTTGTATTGATAATTTTCTATTTAACAAAAATCTAATAGGTATTTTGGGCATTTTCTGAGTTTCTGTATACAAAACGATATTATGTTAAATTGACTAATCTTTTGTTTTTAACACTAAATTAACCGACTGTACGAGTCATTATCATAGCGCTTTTAGTCTTAAAAATGCATTCTAGTTGTATATCTGGTTGCTGGAAAAAGTTCTCGTTATGTTATCATAATACGTATGCTACTTTTATCTTTTTGGTGTTATGTAGTACAGAGATACCGTAAACTGGGGCTACTTCGACGTGTTTTAGACATAATACGAATTCTTGTGTTTTAACAAGGAAAACAGAAGTAAGTTTCTTAGGTATAAAAAAAGAAAAACTAAAACAGGAACATTTCTTGGGCAAAAAACAAATATTGTTAGGAATGTTAAAGTTGCTGAACTCAATCGTCGGCGTCGCCTTCACAGACAGAGCATTCGCAGCAGATCCAAACTTTTTGGTTAAAACAACAGGAATAATCACATAGATTGAATTAAATGCGGACCCATTTTAAACAAGAAACGCAGGCAACCCAATCTCTAAGCAGTTATTCGAGTCATAATAGTTTCATGGGTTGAAGGAACTGCCACCTGCGTTGGTTGTAGAATGAACGGCATGGCACACGCTTTTATTTGTCCCTCTGTTTGTTTTTTTTTTTATTTTCAGGGCAATAACTTCTACGTTTGTAGGATGACGTAGTTTTAACGGGTGTTTATTATGACTCTATCTAAGATTTTTACGGGAGGTATTTTAAATTCTTCACTTGCAACCTGTTGAGACATACCATTTTTCATTACAGCGGCAGCTTTTTGAAGATCCCCTTCAGGATATTGCCGGTATCTCTTGCCTCCAACCTTTTTCTTGTAATATCTAACCATTCTACACTTTTTAATTGAACTAAATTAATAACAAACAAAAACCTAGTATATCAACTATTTACTTAGTAAAATACATGATGTCGAAGTAGCCTCCGATCATGTCGAAGTTACCCTGAATATCGGAGTAGCACCACTAGGCACTGAAAGAGGGTCTCCTTTGAGACATTTGGGTGGGTTTATAGTCCCTGATATCAGTCAGGTTATAATGACAAAATTACCCATTTTGTATTTTACAATTACTAATGGGATAATGGGAAATCATAATTAAGGGTTGTTAGCATTTACTTCGATCATATACTTGCTCCCATTGACTATTATCTGTTCCTAAATCTTGCTTATAATTGAATCGCTCGTTTCAGGAACAACATACATAAGTCAACAAAACAGGATTTTACGGGAACACCAAAACACTTAATAAAGTGTGAGCAGCGATAATGTGTATTTAAAACGAGTTAAAAACACAAATAATACTTCTAGAATGGTATGATTTCACAGAGGCTAATTAAAAAATATTGCAAAAAAATTGTGACATGTTGTTTTGCAAAGCCAAAAAATAAATGGGTTTTCTAAAACTTCTATAAATAATTACTATTTATACCAGAACAGAAAATTACTTATTGGTAACCATAGGACTAATATTTATTCAGTTAACAAAGTATATCTAATACATATTTAAATTCACCATCGTCTTCGACCTCTTCTGTCAACTGGTTGTTGATCGTTGTTAGTCAACGTAATATTATATTTTTATAAAATGATTTATGTTTATCAGAATATTGCTTTGAACCTGTTGAATATGCTCTTGTGAGTTTCAGGATTAGATTTTTTTAGAAGTTGAGTAATCACTTTTGCTTAAACAAGACATTTTATAACTGTCAAGCACGTATTAATCCTGTCAATACAAACGAATAATGGCGATTTGCACCAAAGGCAAAACAAACAAATGCCATTTGACAATTCCCTACCAAATCCAAAGGGGTCGATATTCTTTACATTAACTACATAAGTCATTGATTTACGATGTTTTTGGCACGAACTGACAGGTGTCGTCCTTGTAATGAAGATGTATTTTATCCTTGAAAATGCGTTTAATAGGAAAAAGTGAAAGATGCAAAATAGGTGACTTATGTCATTTTTGAAACGAGCGATTCAATTAAAAAACAATTTTTGTTTAATACATTAAAGATTCATGACATGAATAGTCTACCGCAATAAGAGTTTGATAGCCGTGTCATAATATTATATAAAGTACCTCAGATAGAAAAGAAAGAGTTAATATCGGAAAATATGGTTACAACCTATTTGTTTCATATGTGTCAGATTAAAGAAAGGATGAAGTAAGGAAAAGGAAAGGATGGATGGAAGTTAAAGATCAACTTAAACAGTAATATTTGGTCTCCTTGATTTTTGAGATTCACTTTGGGTACCTTAAGGTCAGGGATGTATCGAAAGCACAATGTTTTGGTAAAAATGGAATGAAATAGCCAATTCGTACTCTAATTAGCCAACTGCTTAAAGCCCTTGCTTAGGGTTGCTTTGAGTCAGCAAACTTTTTTACGTACAATAAAATATGTACTAGTAAACCCTACCGTTGGGCGTATCGTTGAGGCCCAGTATTTTACCACGTAGTTTTATTACTTTCCAGGGATTATTTATCCTTTGTTATATCTCTTTTACTAAAAGCTGTACGGTTTCAGGAGATTCTAGAAAAACGACATATCGCATGGAAAAAGTCTTTCCCGCCTTAACGGACCCGACAAACTTCTGAGTATTCACGGAAAAAAATCAAAAATCAAAAATGTCAACAATTATGGTGCTTTTCATTTTGTACTAGTTGTAACATTTTCTCAGACAATTGTAATAGTTATTATCCTAACAAGTGCGGAAAGAGTCACTTTCCCGCACGCGACTGCCGTTACCCGAACGACGCGAAGCGGAGTTCGGGTAAGCAGTCGAGTGCGGGAAAGTGCCTTTCCGCATGAGTTAGGATCAAATTTTTTTCTACTAGCGTTAAAAAAACCAACATCATTTTTACAAAGTTTATTATTTTTTAATAAACAAAAAATAACAGGTATATAATGTTTACTTATTACTTATTATATATATTTATCGTAAAAGTACAATTGGATGCACTGTGTAAATTAATTGCTGAAGCTAGAGAGGTTGAAGTTGACTGATTCTGCATAGTGGAAGTTTGAAGAGACAGAGGTGTTGAACTTTCATGGACGCTACTGGGACCCGGTGCAATATCTAGGGACGTGGATGTTTCTAAGATGCAACTGGAAGTCGTTGGAATAGCTTGACTGATATTGAGAATTTTGTTGGACATATCTTTTTTCTGTTTGATGGACTCCTCTAAGACTTCATAATAATATTATTCATACATCACCAAAATTTTATTTCAATATAAAACATTAAAAAATATTTTCCCGCACTCAGTGCGGGAAAAATTTTCCCGCACGGTGCGGGAAAAATTTTCCCGCACGGTGCGGGAAACTTAGTCTTTCAGAGACAAAATGAGTGCGGGAAAACGGTGAATTGCGCACGCTAGTAGAAAAAAATATTTATTCACAGGATGCAAAAAAGTTTATTTGCCAGTTGTAATTTGTACCATTAAGTTGTGTCTGAGTCTTTTTAGTACAATTTTAAACTAATACTTGTAAATAGAATTCGGATTCTATAAAATGAAATTATATGTATAGTATTGTTAATACTAAAATTTTATTGCAGAAAATAGACAGTATTATCATAAATTCTTTCACAATTTGTTATACTAATTGAAACATGATATTGGCAACAAATTGTAGACAAAAACTTGAATTATTTCTCTATTTTTTGTAAAGTAAATAAGCTTTAAAATTATACAATTTATAACAAACTGAATACATTTTTAAAACACAACTGAAAATATTACTAAGCACAATTTTTTTAAAAATAAAATACACGGAAAAGTGTAGAATAAAAAACAATTCATACTGACTTTAACGATAGGTTAATATAAATAAATACAAATATACTATTTTATTAATTGATTATTTTGTTTAAGCAAGCACAAGTTTTAGTGTAAATTTTACAACAATTTGTAGTAAATGACACAACATATTAAGTTAAAGCAATAGTAGCTAAATGTAGCAGTAATTTGGAATTTTTATGAAAGAAAACTCTTTATAATATTTAAAATTTACTACGATTTGTGAACAATTTTATAGGTCGCACCGACAAGCCAGGCGGCGATGCCGATGCTGCGATATTTTAGCGGTTTACAATACAGGTTACTGTTTATTATTTATTAGTATCACTTCGTTACGAAAGCATTATTCATTGTTGTCCTGCTTGATGATTGTATTTAAAATGCTTGAAGATAATGTCTAAATAATAATAAATACTGTGTGGTTTCTAATTACGAAGTTCAACGATTTATTTAAGTAAATTTTCGGACGAAGGAAGTCGACACTCGGCTATATGAAAATCCGCTTTAGTGTGACTTCATTATGTTGATTTTTTTTTTAATTCTTTATTTGCATCTCGCGATGCATGTTATGAAGCAAATTTTATTCCAGTGCCACGTTTTAAAAGACAATAATTTTTTTTTACCAAACAGGTCAAATATATTTTTTAAAACTACAGTGGCAACACTGCCTTCTCTTTCGGGAAAACTCGGCTGATATCGGCAATGACTCGAGTGCATTAGTACGGCATGCAAAAATTTTGCAGGTTTCAACCCTTTCTTTTTGTATCACTTCTAGCAGGCACAGGTTTTATGACTTGCTGGATTATGTTAGATAAGTAAATTTCGCGCTTTTGTTTCCTTTTCGCTGCAATTATTTTCTGAGAAGTTACAGGTAAGTTTTACCAGTAGATAATGTACTAATATTGGGTGTTTTGGGGCCTCATTTACATCTTATTTGCAGTGTTTAGCAATCGGCGAAAAACTTTGCATGGGCACGGGATAAAATGGCCGACAAAATTGTTAACCGAATGAGGATTTGTACACTTCATTGATGTATTTAAGGGTAAGAATAATATAGTTTTTAAAACTATTAATAAATATTTAACTTTTGACAATATGTTTTGTTGAGACAATATTAACTTCAATATAACTCATGTGACAGTGGTCAAGAATAATACTATTATTGAAAATAGCATAGCAGTTTTTTCCGTGCATCAACGACGATATTCTACAAATATATTTTTACTTAAAAATCAAATTTTTTTTTGGCAATATACCTAGGTAGGTACGTGACCCTACAAAGGGATATCCTGCTTCCTGCATCCAAAGTGGCGGTTACCAAACAGTTTTATTATATTGCCTTTGTTTGTCTTAAAGACAAAAAAGTCATACCTGTTAAGTGACCCTAAAGTCAACTAGTTTTCGAAATATTTGCCATTTTGCCATGCAGCATATTTTTTATAGTGGTTTGAGAGCTATTTTATCATACTGAGTATATTTCAGGAGATATTCGAAGGAACCTGAAGCAATACGGATTAATTTCTTTAAATAACAATGATTTGAAACTACAAGTAATATAAACGCAGATACAGGTAAGTGTAATGTTTTCTTTTTTCTTTCAAAGGCTTTAAGTTATAAATAAATCAGTTCAATGTCTACGAATAAAAAATGCCTAGCTATAGGACAAAAAATTAGACCTGCACAGTGCATATTATTGCTGTAAATTTTTTCTCTTATAACTGTTATATAATTTGTAAAACAAAGCTTAAAAGATAAATTCAGATTATAAGATACTCATAACGACGTGTGGAGCTTTTACATTTTAACTCTAATAAATGATTTATTTCAGAAGGTACCGCCAGCGAAAAAAATTTTTTAGCTGAAAAATATCAGTCGTTCATTTGGACAAGTCCAAGAATATTAGGATAGCACATCAGTTCATGCAAGAAAGTTTTCCAAATTAATGAAAAGGTATTATGTTTGAACTAGATATTATCCTTTATAGGAAGCTGTCATGTTGCCACATTAAAGAGTTTAGTAAAAAAAAAAGATTTTATTTCTAAAGTAATTTGTTTTATTTAGGTAATTATAATAAATTAATATAACAAAATGAAAGGGTCAAAACAGCAGCCGATCCATGAATTTTAGAATTTCTAATCAGATTTCAGAGGTTAATAAAGGACTTATTGCTGTGAAAAAAATAAAAATAAAAGAAAATTAAATTAAATTTATGTTTCCGATTAATTTTATCGATTTATTAACTACTACCAAATTTGATGTGGATCCCATGTGCCATAACAGAGATTTTAGGGTGCTAAAACTTCTGGAGAAGCTAGAAACTACACAATATTGTATTAACTAATTTACTACAAAGACGTGTTAATTTTTAAAACAATTTTGTGTTTTAATATGACACAATCAGGTAAAAATATAGCAACAGCAGTGGAAAATCCGGTGCAATAATTTTAAAAGTTTTTACAACAGCGCTGTACCAAAATGTAACACAATAGTTGCAAAATAGTCATATCTTTGTAGTAAAGTATTTGAGACAAATTGTGTAAAAAATATTATCAAGAATTTAAAACTCATTTAATATAAATAACAGGAAGAAGAAAAATTACTGTAGTAAATTATACAACAACTAGTTTATATATTTAGTTTCCCACCTTCACTAAAGTGTAATAATTATTAGAAAATATCCAACAAATTATTAAAACTACTCGAAAAATATATTTGATTTTTTTTACTCTTATGTTTAAATTATTTGCACCTAAAAATTGGACTCCATTTACAAAAAATTATTTTAACTGCTTTACTACAACACCCTTTTAGATTTTAAACTTCCTTGTCTACTTTCCTGTTGTAACTTTTGTTAGATACTCGTACAATTAATTAAAAAGGAAACGAACAATATCATGAAGCAGTTCACAACAAATTGCTCTTGTCCCTATTTTTCAAACAATTTGGAGCAAAAGTCTCTACATTTGTAGTAAAATCTACAACAATTTTTTTTCCGTAGCTGAATTGTGACTACATATTGCTTAATAGTAGTCATTGTCCGTGAAAATACCCTACCGACAATGACGAATAATTGAATTGGTAAATTTGTGTGCAACTTAAACAAAGAGCTTCCATGCTCCGCAGTTCATGTTAATAGGTTAATCAGACTTACTTTGTTTTCATTTCTGTAGCACTTGTGCCAGAACTGAGTTATATTATTAAAACGTGGTTTAACATAGGAGAAATTAATTTAATGTTAGCAAAAGTACTCTCCTTATTATTTACAGTTAACGTCCTTTGGATTGGTATGAGCAATTTTTGCGAACAAAGCTAAAGTACATTCGATTGTTGTTCCTTCGGTACCGTAATAGCTGTTAATATTTCACCACTTTCTTCCTGAAAATATCTGGCAGGAAAATTATGCTTCACTTTGATTTTAAACATACGTTGTTATCAGAGAGATACGTAGTTATCGTGCTATCCATTAGCTAAGATGGTCGAATCACTGCATTAGTGCGTGAATCTCTTAGAAGATGCCTGGTTCAAACGAAGACGAAACGTCGGGAAGTTTCCAAAAACTATAATTTAAAAATAAATTAGCTTTCTAGTGATCTAGAGTGGTCAAAAAATTTTGCACCAAATGGAAAACGTTTTTTATTTGATATTTCTCAGAAAATTATATTCTTAAGAAAAGTTAGTGCCGGTTCCGAAACCTCTAAATACGATTACACTTTTTCTAATATTTGCTTACTAAGATCATAAATTTTTAAAAAAGTTCAAATCGCTAAATAATAAACTAGGTACCTCTTTTCTCAGGAATAAATTTTTTTGAGAAACTTCAAATAAAAAATTTGCAAACTTTCTTTACCACCCTGTATACTAAATATAAATGGAATTACGAGCAGAAATTTAGCATAAAATCCATTTTTGTTTAAATACGAGTATATGACAGGCTGTATAAATAAGGAGGATTATGATGCTCTAAATGCTCAAAGAACAATCGGGTAGTATAATAATATAATTCAGAGCTGTGAATTTAAATGAAGCCAGGTCAGTTCTAGATGACAAAGACATGTTGGGTAACAATAGTGGAAATCTAATTTAGTCACCAGTAAACCAGCGGTCGCATCATATTTTACCATCTCGGTCCTAGGTGAAGAACTGATTTATCATTTTATAGGGTAACCCCTTTACCGCTGGTTAGTTCTGTGGTTTTATCCAATAGTATCGATGCGATACATTTTTCAAGTCATAATTAATCATTAAATCAAAATAAATTTTGTTTCGTAAAAACTAGTTTTTGAAAACATAAAATCGAAGAATACCTAGGAATTAACAATCAACGTTCGGCTGCACAAATAATTTAATCAACTATTACATTTTCCTGACATATATTTTACAGTTGCCTTTGAAAATAACACTTCTGAGGGTGGTATCATATTTCAAGTGTTTAATTGGCTAAGTCCGAATTATATTTTAATTCGTTTACATCATACGTTACACAGTATTTTCGGTTGATATTATTTTGATGCTAAATTTTTTGCTCAGTTTGGGTTGCCTAGCAACGACAGTTACAACATTATTTCTTGAATAGCTGTTTATGGCAGTAGCACCTAATAGGGCTTTATTGGACAAGTCTGATTATGGTCAAGCGAACTTGTGAACGACGCCAATAAAAAGACGAATCGAATAAGCCCGTATTATGGTAATTTTATAAAATAAATTAATCAACGACACGCGGAAAAATTTCAAAGTTTACAGCAAGGTAGTTTTTTTTGTCTTTCAATATATGTAACCACTTCCATGACACCCTGTATAAGCCACGGTACATTGTACTTAGTTTTGCTGCATTCGTGTGTTATACGAAGATAAAAAAATGAGATATAGGCTTATTAAACCTTAGGGAAACTAGTAAAATAACAAATTTCAGATCCAGAAAGTAATAATAAAATTGATCAGGTTTATGTGAGATCCTACTACTTTTTACGACCCAACAGACACGAGAACTGGGCTTTTTTACAGTAATGTTTGTGTTGGGATTCCACTTCATTTTATACGGTGGTTATTGAGTTTTAGAGGTATAGTTTAAGTATGCGTAGTTCATGGACGTAGATTTTTGGCGTGTATAATTATTTTTATACAAGGTATTATGAAATTCACTGCATATATTGAAACAGATTTTTTTGACTACGATGCACTACTGTTAATAAACACATGGCCCTATATGTTGTATTGCGAAGTTCCACAATAGTAATTATATGTAACAAGTTGGAAGAAATAATATTTTTGTTACATTTAAAGAAATAAATTTTACTAACTCTTCCAAAATTTTCAATTTTAAAAAGTTAAAATACTGTAACACAACTAAATACAACATTCAAAAAACAGCTGTTCAAACCAAGAGTATAATAATAACGCTTACCTAAGCAGTCAGAAATGTTGTGTTTTACTAACTTATCATGCACACCACTAAGCACGTACGATATTTTGTTAATACTAGTAGCACTATTAAAGGGCTGAAAACTATTTTCTTTCACTAATTAATAAATAGAAAGCAAAAATTTACGCGACATTATTCATTTCATAAATACTCATCCCTGATATTGTAATAAAATGGATTATTAAAAGTTACTTATTAATATTAATATAATATAATATAATTAATTAATATTATAGGTTAAAGGTAGTTATTTCTACGAAAAATAAATAGTCTGAAGAAAGAATATTCTAAAAGCCATAATTTTCAATATTTAGTTTCTCACGGAAAGCGAACATGTGGTTCAACATCCGGGGATAGGATAGATCTAAAATACCAGAAAAAGGCAATAATATGGCCAAATAACAGATATAAATATTTGGTTTCAAAATTCACATGAAAACAAGATTAAGACCTTTTCAGAATTTAAAATACTTGTCTCATAAACTTTACTACAAATGGGAAATAATCAAAAACTTAGGGCATTATATGACTAGAACCGTAAAAATAACAATTGTGGGTGGTAAGCCACCATCGATGTTTATGCCGCCAAATTTACAAATGTAATTACCGATCCATTTTCTATTGATATAAAAATATGGAGAATGTCGATTATATCGCGAAAATTACTGTATATCCGTTCAAAAATTAATGTAATCAAAGTGATTTTTTCCTATTCCACTCATATCAAAATACACATATAAAGAAAACAGGCAAGCAGCTTAAATAACGATAAATAGTTTTTTTATCACTTTGAAAGTTTAGTTAAGCTAGTAATATAGATATTTCATACATTTATATATATTATTACCGGAGAGAGATCGCAAAATATTATATTTAGGGAATCTCTGTAATTTAATCAAAATTGGAAACTTATCACATCTAGTGCTAAATATCTGAAACTTACAATTTAAAGATGCTTCTTTTAATTGGTCGGAAACTTAAGGGACGTACTCTACTACAGGGATAACGAGAGCTATCATTGGCCATAGGATAAAAAGAATAGATTATGGGGGTTGAATTAAGAATGGGGTGGTACTAGGAATCTTCCTCTAAGTTAACGGGGATATTCAAAGGCAGTTCCGGGTCGCCGTTCGTGTGGTAACTACATATCTCTCCTTTTTGTTAGTGTTCTAACTAGTGATCAGTTTCTCGTATAAAAATTGGGCTCTTAGTTATTTTCTTCCAAATTTAATATATTCTACTTTAAAGTGTAGTGAATATTTTTGGGTCGATAATTCATTAATTTGATGTGGGTCTGACCAACCCGATTGGGGGATTTTCAATCTTTCTAATACGTAGGATTATATAAAAAGCCTAGATTTTCTTTAAAGTTTTATTTCTTGTTTGACCTATAATTTTATCTGCATTACCATTAATAAAATTCATTGTTTCATGTTCATTCACGTAAATGCTTGTCTATGTCTCTGCTCCTGTTATAATTTAAACCAAATTAATTATTTTAATGTACATTAGTTTTAAGTTTACCTTTGTAAAGTCAATTTTTATTTATTTTTGTTTAGATTTTAAGTGTTTTGAAACACAAGTGTTTTATTTGCCAAACAACAGAGGCTATAATTCATAACACGCATTATATCTAAGAGCTAAGATTCATTAAAGGCGAAACTGATATATCGGGTTATCTCGCGGGTCGTAAATCGTGGGTCGCGTGTTCCCGTCCCTGACGAGATCTACCAGAGTTGCTGACGATTCCACACATCATTAGTTGATCAAGTTTGGTTTGGTAAGCGTTATATATTTACTAACACTCTTTTTTAACTCCTTTATATGCCTTCGAGACCGCCAGAAGCTTCCAGAGTGCCTTACCTTCATAATTGCGATTAAGATAGGTAGATCGAAGTACCCTTTTTATGTTACGATCAGGATTAATTAATTCACGCTACCATATTCTCCATCTAGGTCCTGATTTGTGACAATATTAACTTTATTTCGTCCACTATCCCACCTGCGAATTTCACCTCTCCACCTTCAACCGTCAGATGGCTAATCGCAAAAAAACTATATCTCCGGAGCCATCGAGATTTTTGAAAAATAATTTCACCATTCGAAATGTCTTTTCGTTCACTATCCCACATCCGAATTTCGCATCTCCATCTTCAACCGTTCCCAGTAAACACACGTACGTTTTTTTAACGTAATAGCAACGTGTAGCTGGTTGATAAACCGTGTACGTTAGATATTTAACCGTTAATTATTCGTTGAAAAAATACCCGTTAATGTTAACGTTAAAAATGTGTAATTGTTACACTAAATATGTATTCAGAAATTCAAACAACGTTATATTAACTGCATTTAAATTATTTGTTAAACATAAGTTCTCAACGTTAAAAAAATGTTTACATTAACGAAGTAATACAATGTAAAACAGAACAAAACGTTTATAAGAGGCATTTCAGACACGTAAACCATTAATTAACATAAAACGTTGATAATGTGTAATTTTTACACCACAATTTCACACCGTGTTTATAGTAACGTTATACAAACATAAGTTTAAATATTTAGAATAACATTTATATTAAACGTTTATTAAAGGTGTACTTTAAACTATTTTAAAAGGCTTTGCACGCACGTTAACCATTAATTAACATAAAACGTTGATAATGTGTAATTTTTACACCAAAATTTCAAACCGTGTTTATAGTAACGTTATACAAACATAAGTTTAAATATTTAGAATAACATTTATATTAAACGTTTATTAAAGGTGTACTTTAAACTATTTTAAAAGGCTTTGCACGCACGTTAACCATTAATTAACATAAAACGTTGATAATGTGTAATTTTTACACCAAAATTTCAAACCGTGTTTATAGTAACGTTATACAAACATAAGTTTAAATATTTAGAATAACATTTATATTAAACGTTTACTAAAGGTGTACTTTAAAATATTTTAAAAGGCTTTGCACGCACGTTAACCATTAATTAACATAAAACGTTGATAATGTATAATTTTTACACCAAAATTTCAAACCGTCCCAAGCCACACACGATTAAGCCTTATCGTTGATTTTACGTATATTCAACCATTTTTTGGTAATTATTTGGTTATGGTATATTAATTAAACGTTAACGATAAACGTATATGTTTTCAACCATGTACTATACTTCTATATTATACTATTTTGGTAATATATTTGATTATGGTATATTAATTAAACGTTAACGGTAAACGTATATGTTGTCAACCATGTAATATACGTCTATATTATACTATTTTGTTTTAAAAATAATTGTACAAATTTGAACTTTCGCATATTCATATGAGGTTAATGCTTTTTCATGATATACAGCATATGAAGCCACTTAAACCGTCAAAAGTCGTTAAACAATATTAAGGGTGTTATTAAAAGGTATATGATATACGTTTTATACACCAAATTTTCTACTTGAATTAAACGTGTGCCTAGACTTTATTGTTTCGTCATGTTTCGGGAAGAATCGCGTATCTCCGCGCCTTTTTGGGCCAATCCGTAATCCCGACTTTGTCTGGTGACGATACACGCGGTTCCCATTGGCTTCGTTAGTTTGCCACATAAATCAGACAAGATAGTCAAGATTCCTAGAACAAACGCCGTTTTTGGATTATGCAGCCGCCATTGATTTCTATAAGTAATTATTGTTTAAGTTTATGTTTCGTGTGTGATTGAGAGTCATTGTGAGCTAATAAGGCAAGTATTTACAGTTGAGGTCATCTGTTTTCATTAACATTTTTGTGTTATAATTGCCCAATTATTATTGTTGCGATATTTTTTTTGCTTTATTAAAATTAAAGGTGCTGTTCCACAGTAGCTTGCCATAGGGCTTTATTTGTCCACCCCTTTGCAAGATCATTCTAATTATACCTAGAAAAACGAATAGCATCTAATTTTAGTAAAAAAATAAGAATAATAACATAAATGTTAAATTTTTGATTATTGCTGGTATAATTTTGGTTGAGTATTAACCTTTATTCCACTATAGAAATTAACTATTAAGTATTATTCTCAAAATTCGCCGAAAACCAAAATGGTAATTATTCGGATTAATGGAAACAGCGAATTTTTTCATGAAATTTTGCACAGACCCTAATTTTGGGTCGTAGAACACGAATCCGAAGTCAGTTTTTGGCGGTCTCGTATGCTTTTTCCAAAAAAAAATTTTTTAACTTTTAGGTTAGCTTTTTCTATAGACACTTTCACTTCAACATATCTGTAAAGTTATAATTTTTATTATTGTTCGTCACACAAAACCCCACATTTAGGCAAAAATAGCTAAGAAAACTGCTTTTTCCTATAGAAAATTCCGTTTTAACTCGCTACTAGCCACCATTATTTTCCCAGCTGTCAACAATATTCCTGTGTCCGGCGTTGCCAGGTTTACTTATTTTTCTAGAAAAAGTTGTAAATTAGGAATAATAAAAAAGCTAACCATAACAAACTAAAGTTACTATTCTGTCCAACACAAGTTATTACTTTATTAGTTTCTTTGTTACACGCACAAAATCCTCTATTTGATAGTCCAATTGCCTGCAAAGTTTCCGCCACGAGCCTTTTACGACTCTTAAAACAAATTATACCTGAAATTAGATATACACATGAGCTAAACTACTGAACATTTTGCAAGGGCAGTGTCTATTTGTACAAAAATATAAATTATAAAAAAAGGTTTTAAGTGGCAACGAATAACTTTTCTTGTTTTTCCGTTAGCAAATTACTTTTAAAGTGTTCGATAAACAACAATTCTTGTCAAAGAATACTGTGCGTAACCACAAAATATATAAAAAATGAAATCCTTATCTCTTGTTCAGTATCATTTCTTATTTCAGAAGTTGCAAAATTAAATTTTCCGACAAATGAAAAAAACGATATGCGCGTTTCATGGAGTGTAAAGGAATGGTTGAAGCACTCAGCTACAAGAATGAAACAGGGAATGCGAAACTAAAATACTCCAACAAATAGATTATGTATTTGTGAATGCCAAAATCGGCAATAAAAACATTTTTTTCTAATATTAGAAGTTTATCCTGTTTTATAGTATGTAGTATAAGGACGATGAAAGAGCAAAAACCTAATTGTCGTAAAAAACGCTTTTGATTTGAATAAATGAAAGTTATCTATTCCGGTAAATATATCTAGTATCCGGTAAATATATCTAGTAGTAAGCCTCTGTACAGTTGCAGGTATTTCTGGTTTTACATTTTTAATAACGTTTTTGGGGCAATTAAGCTTTTGCTGTTCCACTGAGTTTTCATACATAGTGTGTTACATACTAAAATTTCTTCATAATTTTAAGAATAACTTAAAAAGGTAGCACATAGGGTATGCCACTTAAAAAGGGCATATTTGACTTTTCATGCCGTTTTTGGGACATACCTTATGTTGGAAAATCTTTTAAAATATGGAGAACTTACAATTAGCGCTTCTTAGCTTTTTTGTATAAGTTGTGCATTTTGCTAGATATTTTTATTATTCCAGACTTATTAAAAGTTAGGCTTTCGGTTATTTTAATCTTACTCAAAGTTATTTATATCTATGTTATAATTTACACACAAAAAACAACAACCAAAACTTCAAAGGTACCCGCACTTGTCTTATGAAAATTGGCTTAATAAAATTTTAATATGATCCAGTACAGGTCAGTAGAATCAATTTTGTCCATGGGCACAACTCTGTCCTATGACTAGTTTCGGCGCTAGAGAGCGGTAAAGTATGTGTTACAAAGCATAAGAAAACACAGCATAAAATATTTGTTTTATGTAGTATGCATTTAGAATATTTTTTTTACAATAATTAAAGTTTTCTTTTGTATTTGATATCTTTCTTAATTATTATACAGGAAAATTCAAAAGAGAGTGTGAAAAAATTGGCAACTAGTAAGTCAAGGGTAAAACTTAAAAAGTTGAGGGGTTTCTGCTTGTGTAATATGATACGTGACATATTTCTCAAAACAAGAAAATCTTTAGTGTAAAGTATGACACGTGACATGACATAAGCAGAAACGTTCCATGTTTTACCTTGCCGATATATTAATAAAAAAGGGGTCAAACATCAAAGAGAACTTTAGATATTGTAAAACATTTAACTCGGTGCGTTATACGTAAAAAAAAACATTTTATGCCGTCTTTCCATGTGCTTTCTAACAGACTTTTTCACCCTCTAGCGTCGAAATTGGTCATAAGACGGAGTTGCGCCCATGGACAAAATTGATCCTATACTGACCTGTACTACATCATACTAAAGTTTTAGTAACTTTCACCGGAGGTCAGTTTCCAAAAGAAAAGTGCTGATACCGTTTGTTATTTAAATACTTGCAACATTGCTTTTTACGTTATCGTAGGTTCTGAAAAAGCATAAATAAATGGTGTTTCTAAACGTAAAAAACATGTAATTTTTAACCTTATTAAAACGTTATCTATATGTAATAATTTAAGCACACAAATAACGAAAAACAAACCGTTAGATTTAACCATATGTAACGTTTATTTTTTAATTATTTGTAACGTTTATTGTACGTTTGTAAGAAATATAAATAAAATGATATTTATAAACGTAAAAAAATATGCATTTTCTTATTAGATATATCCATTTTATATGTTCTGATTCTAAACGTTTGTTCTAGCACGTTATCGACAACGTGTAAAGCTGCGACATTTTAAAGTTGAATGTACGTAATAAATCTACGCTTTAATGTTATGGTGTATTGTTAATTTAAACGTCTTTTTAACGTACGTGTGTTTACTGGGTTAGGTCGCTAATCGCAAAAAGCTATATCTCCGGAACCAAAGGGACGATCAACGTCATTCTTTTTTTAAATGCCTTCTGACGCCACCCCGAACACGTGACATATGATAATTTTCGATTTTCACCTTTGACAAGTGACAGGTGACAGTTGACACGTCGACGATGACAAGTGACAGATGACAAATTTATTCACATGTCTTATGACGTCATCCTCAATACGTGCCCTATGTCAGTTTTTAATTTTGACATTTGACAAGTGACAGGTGTCATTTGACATATGACAAGTGACATTTATATTGCTGACGTAAGCCCCACTGACATAGACTCCGATGACGTACTTCAAATTGACTCATGCTCAATGGGGGCCGAGATATGACTAGATTATAATATAAGGAGCTTCCCCGGGGGACGGGGGGCGCAAAAGGAACTATTCATAACTATTCATACACTACTTCACTTCTCTCACCTGAACAGTTGACAGCACGTGTTCTGCGGACCAATCAGGTGGAGGTGGATTAAAACGTCAACTACCTTTTCGCACATTTTATATCTTACAGAATAATGTTTTTTTTTTTGCTACTGCAATCAAAGAACTTTTTTTGAAATTTTATAATTCTGGGTACTCTGGGTAGTTTTGCTCAATTAGTGTGACATAATGGTATGTAAATTATGTGAAGCTCTAGTGAGATCATTAGAATGAATGTGTTCGGGATCTAATGCGACCGCCGTTATGCGTTTTGAGTTTTAACCATTTTTAAAGGTAAAAAGTTTAAGTTTGTTGGATCTCATTAATAACGTAATAGGTAAGTCATAATTCTTTGTGTTAATATGATAATATAGCCTGTTTCGTTCTGCTTACAATTTCAACCTAATTTCACGGGTGTATGGTCTATATTTTCCCATATTAAGTAAAGAAATTGCTATCACTAACACTGCTAAAAAAATGAGATGCCAATTTCAGTTTGCAAACGGCGCGGCAAGCGTCGAATAATATGATGGGGTGGTTTAGGGTACTTTATTAAATAGAAAACGGACGATTTAAGGGAACAAAATTTGGTAATGTCTGTAGATTACCCCATGAGTCACCCATTCAAATATGTTAAACCATTTTCATTCCTTCATTTCTTATCACATAGCACTTTTGGGGTTAAAACAAAAAGTCTTGGTTTTTCGATTTTTCTCTTTATTTATATGATAAATTTAAGTATTGCAGGACCATAGGAAGTATTCTCAAGTATTCTTGAGTTTTCCGGGGTTTATCGGTCAATTGATTTAGAACTAAAAGACTATTCTGTTTGACGAAAACATAACTTATACCCTTTTACTAATAAATTGGCTGAACTATATGTATAAAAAATAATTACAGTTCTGAAGATGGTTTAAAAGTTAAACAATATTAAACAGAATAATTTTTTAATTCTAAACCAATTGATCGATAAACCCAGGAAAACTCAAGAATATATGCCAAACACGGTCAGAAAAAAATAAGTAAATTAGTATTCTCAAATTTTGAAGATTCATACCAAGGGTCTCCAGATTATGGAACGGACTGCCTGCAGATGTTTTCCCTTCCCCTCCCAACCTCCAATTCTTTAAATCCCGTGTCAATAGAACCATTTCCCTTCCCCGTCAGAGGAACAAGGTACGTTAGTTTTCAGGCTTGAAGTCTACGTGGGATGCCTCAGATTAAAAAAACATATATATAGTGTGGTTTTTATATTTTGGACGTCATACGTCCATTTTGCACGTCACTCTAATAGATGTATCTAGTGTTTCCCATTTTAAATTTAAATATATTTTTTAGCACAAAAACCCCGTTTTTACCCCTGAGGACGATTTTAAATAATTCGAAACGTCTGAATTGAGAACAAAAGGGTTTTCTTTAACTAACTTGCTAGTATCATGGTCGGTACCCACCAGCAATACCAATTACTTCAGAAGTAGTGTTTGCTGGTCCATACATGTATGTCGATGATCAAAGCCCGTAAAAGTTTGTTAGGGTAACTGTGCTAAGCATGGGATACTCAGTCTTTAGTATCAGTTAAAAATTCCATTCTTGGCTTCTGCGTCGCCTGGTTAGTAAAGAATAGTTGCCGGGGTAGTAACGTAAACAATTATTAAATATTTTTTCTCTTTATTACATTATGAACGACTGGTATTTTAAAACTGTTAATCCTCGAAAGGAAGCGTGTTAAATCATACGATCTGGATTTTTTCCCTTACTTTTTAACTGTAGACCTTAGGCACCTTATTTTAATGTTATTGTGGCCCATTGTGTAACTAACTGGCTTAGCTCTAACCTTCACCAATCTTAATAACTCTATCATTGCCACAGACGCCGAGGTCTGTAAACCTTTGGCTGAATTAGCTGTCCCTTCCAGACGGCTCGTGGAAGAAAAGAGGCCAATTTATTACGTCAGGCACCGATTTGGCGGAATTAAGTGTGGCTTAATTACCCTCTGAAAATATTATAAGTATTTGAACAGCTTATAAAATGGCTAAACAAAAACTTCCTTTTTGCTATTTTTATGCCTCAGAGATTTGATAGCTAATACAGAAAAAACTTTAAACTCGAATGCACCTGCAAAAAATTTGCGATAAACAGTTTTACCAAAACACATTTTTTAAAAATCACCTTTTCTATCAGAAACAGAATTTTTTGAAAATAAAGCTATTTGAAAGTTGAATTTTGACTCTAATAGTAGACGAAATATAAATAAAAGAGTTAGAATTATTTGCACTTTGAAAATGATCAAAATTGCTAGGAAAAGAAATAAATAAACATTAAAAAAACTATTTCTAACTTTAAAATAATTAATACACGTAAAGTAATATATACATATCGCGTGGAGTCAAACGTTATAAAAAAAAGCAAATAATGTCTGTATGATTGTGGCGGATTCATATTTAAAAGATTTATTATTTGGGTGTTACGCCACTCTACTGATAAGGAAAATAAATATTTTTTTAAAAATAATAAAAGTCACTGCGTTTAAACAAAAAACAAATCCTGAAAAATGAAATGTTCTGTACACTGTCAGTGACTTTTAATTATAAAAAGTATGCCTGACCCTAATCTATCTCTAGTGTAGTATATATTCGGTCTAAAACCTAATAGTCGTGCTTTTCTGTCAGCATGAGTTGCTGACAGAAAAGCACGAACCATTATCAGAGCAATATTTTCAAAAAAATCAGAAGAATTCCATCAAAAAACTCTTGTATCCTTTTTAATTATTTTTTATAATTACTTAGTTCATTTTTAATTTAGTTATTTTGAATTTATTAGATTCTTTGACAACGAGACTAGATATTAGGTCTCGAAACGTCAGAAAAAATATTATTTTATTCAGATTAGGTTTTAGACCGAATTTATACTACACTAGAGATAGATTAGGGTCAGGCATACTTTTTATAATTAAAAGTCAGTGACAGTGTACAGAACATTTCTTTTTTCAGGATTTGTTTTTTGTTTAAACGCAGTGACTTTTATTATTTTTAAAAAATATTTATTTTCCTTAACGAGTGGCGTAACACCCAAATAATAAATCTTTTAAATAAAAAAAAGCATTTCGTACTTTACAAAAAAAGAATGTACAAAGAATAATTTGTCATTTTAAAAAAAAATGACTGGTGTAAAATTAACTTCTAGAAAATAAATTGGTCAACAAAAAAATCGGCAGAAACTATTTATTCGGCTTTTTAATCTGCCATAACTTTCTAAAGACTAAGCTTTCTTGAGAGTGGTTTTCGGATGTCGATAGCTCGTCTTTCCCAGATAAGCATAGAGAAGTGATTTTGCAATGGAAGTGACTTTTTATGCTATACAGGGTGATTAAAAAGACAGTGTCAATCACCCGTATTTTTTGGTGTATTTTCTTCAATAATATTGTCGATTGAATCACTGGTTTGTTCACCAAATCTTGACGAAAGTGATGAATTTTAAATTGCAACAATTACAGAATTGCAAAAAAAATTGTCCATGGTGACGTATGATGACATAAGTGATAACCACCCAGGGGCTGTTATTATTGTAATGTTATTGTCATTGGCTGCTTTTGCACACGTGATTACAAATAGACGAAATTAATTCGATTAGGTACGTCAAAAAAATTGTAATAATCTTACCATAATTTTTCTCGGGCGGTCGTAAGTATTCCGCTAGCCAAATAAAAAGTAAACGCAATACAATGTAACTTTAAGAACGACCCGAGTATATATCGGCAGTCCTACAAGAAATAGGTGTAATTAATTTTTAACGCCTGAACGGAAAATGTGTTCACTCCAGGACACTAGCTTTCTCTATGAATTCAATCTCCTCCTCAATCAAAACGCTTATGAGAGGAAAATGAGAATATAGACGCGTGAACAAAGCAATGCTATTGTATGTTTTTAATCTCCGTATCTTGACATCATTCATTTATTTCATTATAATCATTTAATCAGTATGTTTTCGAATGAGCCGATTCTATAAATTATGTTCTTATGACAAATATTTATAATTTCAAATCAGTATTTTTATTTAACTATTCACAAGACTCCGGCTTCAGTTAACCACTTTCGGTGGCTAGTGGAGGTGCGGTACACCGGATTTATAGAATGAAATGTAGGATTAAACCTCAAACCGGAAAAGTCATTTGATTAAACTTCTAATGAGAAGGTAAATCCAATGAAGTTGTAAACTAGGATAAATCAGTTTCCTATAGCTGTCTGAGAAGTTAGCCAATTGTTATTGAATGTATTTTGCAGAACAAAGAAAATCAAGTAAAATTAGCCCCATTACATAAAAGGAATTTGCAGGTTAAAGTGTGAGGGTTATGTAGGCCACTGGTTCTCATTTGCTTTAAGCTGGGTTATTCAAAAATAGTATTCTACTAAAATACATTGTCGATAAAACGATGTAAAGAAAACGAGTTTAGAACTTTATGGAGGAGTTTATCGCCTGCATCGTTAATATTTATGTTCTATTTCTTTTAAAACTTATGGAAATAAAATTGATATAAGTTTCTATGAATATGTGAGACCACTTGGAACACTCTTCACGTTGTGTTATGCATAATTACGTTATAAAAAAGTGTAGAATTTTGTAATCGATTTGATACACTTTTGCCAACATTTGGTTATTCAGTGGATATTTTCATACATTCAATTATTTTTAATATAAATGCATTAGCTTAAAATGTTTTACCCATTTCATTAGTTTTTATATGAATTTTAATTTATATTTGAATATCCCTCTTTGATCTACTTCAAATTTTAACGAGAATCCGAAAATGTAGAAACTATAGACTAATTTATTAAGTATTGTGTAAAAAAATGTATATTTTTTATTATTGGGTAAAATTAAAAAAGCGCATTTTGATGTGGTCAAAATAACGTCAAAGAAATACTAAAAGCAATGTAATCCCAAAAAACTTACCAAATATTGTTAGGATATCATTAATATACGGCCTAAATTTAAATAAGAAATCTCACTTTAAAGTCTGCATTAATAGTATCTTAACAATTAGTAAGTTTTATGACATTATATTTCTTTATGAATACTTTGTATATTACCACTTATAATCAACAAATATTTATATAAAAGAAAATGCAACTTCTTAGTTTTGTTTGCTAAAAAATTAGTATATCACTTTTCACAAAACCCCGCCTAAAGTTAACCACTTTTGGTGACTGGTGGAGGTGCTGTACACTCGACTTAAAGAACCGAATATGGGATTAAACCTCAAACCGGAAATCTCGTTCGATTCAACTTCTAATCAGGTAGATAAATCCAACGACTTTGTAAACTAGGATAAATCAGTAGCTATCTGACAAGTTATCCAGTTGTTATTGATTATATCGTGTAGAACAAAGAAAAACAGGTAAAACTAATCCAATTAGGTAAGAGGCATTTGTAGTGTGAGGATCATGTAGGCCACTGTTTCTCGTTTGCTTTCTTTTATGTTCACAAAATTTTGATATTCACAAAATACTTTAAAGCTAGGTTATACAAAAATAGTATTTTACTAAAATACATTGTTGACAAAACGATATAAGGGAAACGACTTTCAACTTTATGGAGGAGCTTATAGTTTGAACCGTTTATATTTATTTTATTTACTTATGTTCTACTTCTTTTACAACTTTTATGGAAATAAATATTAAATAAGTTTCTATGGATATGTGAGATCATCTGGAATTCTCTTACGTTGTGTTCTGCATAAGTACGTTATAAAATAGTGTGGGATTTTGTAATCGATTTACATGTTCAGCAACATTTAGATATTTAATAGTATCATAAGTTTATACATCTTAATGTTTTTGATATAAAAGCATTAGCATGCAATGTTTTTTAATTGCAATAGAAAATATTTTTAATACCTACGCTCACTGAACAATTATTTATTCTCGAGCATAAAAGATTTTTTTGTATACAGTATATCCACTGGAGAGATTTAAAAGAGGACAAATGGACTAAATTTAGCATACGTAAAACTGTCACCGCTAATAAAAGTTTTTGCTTGTAAAATAAATAAGATTCACGTTATGGAAAATTTAATTTTCTATACACGGAGCATAAAAAATACGAAAACGTTATCTGGAAAAATGAATGTTGGAGTGAAGAGTGCTATAGCCAGCGTAACTGTGGATGGGATTGGTAGTTGAAGAGAGCAGGTTATTAATGTGAAGAAGAAATAGGATTGGTGTTAGGACTGAGCCTTTTGGTACGCCAGCATTAATATGATGGAAGTTAAACGAGTGATTGTCCGCCAAGACAGATGTGCGCCGATTAGAGAGAAAGCTGTTTATTCACCACCTATATTGAAAAGAAATCAATTGGAATTACGATCCCAACGATATATTCTGAATACGTTAAACTTGGCGAGTAGATTAAAACTTCTTTAATCTGTAATGCATTTTCGAAAAATTGTCTTTTCAAAAAAGCTCCTTTAGAAAAAATATAAAGAACTATTTCTTGGAAAAACGTATTTTCATGTGTTTAATAGTATATTCTGTAACAAGGTTAGAATGAAAAAAGTCGATACGAGTGGAAAATTCCGAACGCGAGCGCTAGCGAGCGTGAGGAACCACGAGTATCGAGTTTTTTCATTCTAACTGAGTAACAGACTATATTTTCTCCACGACCAGAAAGTATGAAACAAATGAATGAATGTCAAATTCTAGATCTGATTCATTCGATTTTTCACTCATTATTTCATTTAAATTGAAGCTTTTCTGACAAAAATTATGACGCCGCCACCATTTGCAACTGTCACTGACCATTTTGAAATCCACGGCAATCTATGTCGTTTGGTTCGATTACAGAATATTCATATCGTACCTTGTTATGGAATGCAAATACATGCGAAACACATGAGAAGTAAGTGTTTCAGAATAAATATTCTAACTCAAGAGTAAGAATGTATATGTTCTATTATTAAAAATGATTTCGGAATTTCTACATTCTTTAATGGTTGTGGAGAAAAAAATTTATATCGACATACCGTAACTACAATTCGTCTAAGTATCATTTTGGACAGTGTTTTCTGGGTCTGTCATTAAGGAAAGGCCAAGAAAAGCCGTATTTCCGCGTGCGGTATGTGGTCATTCATTAACCCACTGAAAAAAACACGATGCTTCACGTTCAATAGTATAGGATATACCAATTTTTTTGATTCCAACGGCCGTCATGAACCAATTTATAATAAAAGTTTATTTACGATATAAAACATCTAGTCTATCTTTTTAATATTTCAAATCTACGATAGTGAAGGCGAGCTTTGCAGGCAAATCATTTTTTACAAACCACAGAAAAATGTTTATAAACTAAACTGGATGCTGTACATTGTGGTTGTTAAAGCATAATCTACTCGATTCTAAATCCTGTATGATTAAATATAAACAGAATTAAAGTATATTGCCAAAAAGTGCCTTTCATTTAAAATCTGAATAAAAAAGACGGTTAATCCAATCTCGTCCACTAATGCCATAAAATCCTATCAGTTAAATGGCCGCTGTAAAAATAAAACCGTATTCGTTGAAAATTTTAAAACGTAACTAAACGATGTGGTTGAAGGGGCGAGAAATAAAGGGGCATATACCGTATATCCGCGGATAGGGTTTAGAAGAGAACAAATGGATCAAATTTTGCAAGATACGTAAAAATGTCACTCTCAATAAAAGTTTTTGCTTGTAAAATAAACAACATTCACGTTATGAAAATATTATTTTTTATACAAGGAGCATAAAAAATACGAAACCCTTATTTTGCGTAAGAGAACTTTGTTTAAAATTTGCTGTGAATAAAACAAATATAAAATATGTTTTAAATTAAACCATAAGCCGAACAGTACAAGATTTCAATAAAAAATTTAAATATTAAAAATATCGAATTTTATCAAATTCTTAGTTTAAAGTCCCAACTATTCTCTCACACCTTTAACCAGAGTACTAGTTTCTACATATTAAACCAAACCAAGCAAACCCTAAGCCGCAGAGTACAAGATTTCAATAAATAATTTAAATATGAAAAGTATTTTATCAAATTCTTAGTTTAAAGTCCCAACTATTCTCTCTCACTCCTTTGACAAGAGTACTGCATAGTTTCTACATATTTAACAATAATGACACCTATGGACATGTTTGTGAAGCAATAATTTAAAATACTTCTCATCAAAATGCTATCTGCCGAACAAATAATTTTTATAGTCCAGTACTATGGGGATGCCAAGTACCATACCGCTACATCATGCAACAATTTAGCGAGAAATTTACAGAAACCCCAATAGCCGAAATGACAATCTACAACACAATAAAAAATTTCCAAAGAACTGGTTCGGTTTTAAATCTCAAAAAGAAGAAAAAGAAATATAACCAAAACGATGCTGCCACAGTTTCAATTCTTCAGTCTGTTACAGAAACTCCTGAGATGTCCCTTAGAAATCATGCTAAACATCTAGAAGTTGTGAACATGTCCCCACTTGAATAGTTGAGGACTTTAGTATGTAAAAGAAACTTGAACACTATGCAATCCCTCAAAATTCAGCTATAGTAAAATTTCTTCCTGGTACACCATATAAAAATTCATAACGGCACTGGCCTATCATGGTAGTCAACGTGTTAAACTAATACAATCCGAAGAAGCTAAAGTTCAGTGAAGTCAGTAATCGCAAATTCAGAAAGAAGTAGAATTCAATACTGACGGACCAAATAAAACATAAAATCAAGATAAACCCATTATTACAGTCATTAAAAGTCAAGTATTTAACTACAAAACAAGCACAGAGATAAATCCAATCTCATCCACTAATGCCATAAAATCCTATCAGTTAAATTGTCGCAGTAAAAATAAAATCATGTCCGATGAAAATTCAGAAATGCAGACAAATCTCGTGGTTAAACGGGCGGAAAGAGAAATAAAGTGGACCCGAATCGGTTTTGTGTAATGAAATTTTTTTATGTCACCTGAATGTAAAGCAGGATAACCCTGACGTAAGCGAATTATATTATTTTTCTTTTAATACATCCTATTTGATTTTGTCTTGTACATTATATGCGTTGAGGTAGAAGTTTTGACTCTTATGTGACGGGTATTAAACCTGAATTTTTGGTATAGACAAAATAAATCAAGAAGAAAACTAAAAAAGAACTAAGCAAACAATTCAATTCAAAAAACTACATTGTTTGTAATAACTGTAGTGCCGCCAAAATGAGTTTTTGGTATCGTTGGGACCATCTCTGATAAACATATTGAATACAACACAGAAGACAATATTATAAGCTCAAAAAATTATTTATTTCATGTTCTAAGCCTGCAGAAGTCACTGTAGATTTTGCAAGTTTAGGTATCGTAAGCGACAGGAAAAATATCGTAACCTCCAAAATAAGCAAAACTTAAAAACAATTTAAAAATATCACAACCGCATCAAGAAATTATATAAAACGCACGGCGGCAGAGTGAGGTAGGATTGTATGGAAACAGCAAAATTTTTTACCTGGATCTAAGAGATTATAACAAAATTTTACTTGAAGGAAAATGCGCCAATAGAAAATATTTCCCTAGGTTTAAAAATGGGTAATAGACACAAATTAGTGGTCACTTCTGCACATAATTGGGATCTCCCCACGCAGGTCATGATTTTCTAAGAGCTTTGACGTGCAAAATTAAAATGTCGTGCTTAAACAATCAAATATATTTTCTGACACTAAGTATTACTTCAACAATGAGGATTTGCGAAACAAGTGTTTTTGCTCTGTGAAGAAAATTATTTATTTTGAATGTGATTTTTGACTCTATATTTAAAGGATGTAAGGTTTTTAAATAGATTCCGAATGTTGTTTGTTTTGCTGGTAAGAGCTCAACAGTGCTCCCATCGGTTTCCACACTTTTTGTCAGTCTACATGTCTGTACGTCATTTCTGTTAAAGGCAAATTATAACACTATCAGCCTAGACTGCTGATGGTTACTTGTTGACTGTGGTATGTTAGCGGTGGAGGAGTTGTGCGTTGGCCAAAATTAACTTCAACAACCTGTATAGTATGAGCAACATCGACATATCCTTGAAAATCTCCAAATTTATAACCGGTCCACTTGACAATAATAATTATACTTTTAAAATGACAACTGTGGGGGCAAATATTCCCTCCTGACAAATTATTTATTTAGGGCTGAAACACTCTAAAATAATTATTCACTTCTTAAGGAACAAGGAACATTAGATCTGACAGAATCCAGGAAACGGGAAGTAAGAAAGCTTTCAAAATTTCTAAAATCGTACAGAAATAATCAAATTTAAGACAATAATGTTTGTAAGATAGTCGTCGTCATGTTAAGGCCTCAACAGAAGAGTTTAAAGGTGTAACTTCCTTATTACGATTTAGAGATGCGGCATTACACTCCTGGACAAAAAAAAACGGACAATGGTTTAAGAATAATGTCAAATAACATTTTAGATCTTGCATTAATTTTAATGATTTTTTTTTGGTATATTGCATATGCTTGATTATTACCTGTTTTTCAGTTTACAAAAGAGTTCTAACGTATTTGCCCTAAATTTCTGAACACTGTGGGGAAATTAAGTGGTGAAATGTTGTTTCAGTGTATTCTGTTTCTAAGCCTTATCTTTTTTTTAATATTTCAATGTCCTTATTCTAAAAGGAAACACAAATTCTAAAAGAAAACTATGCAATTTACAGTCTTAACAAAAATTAAAAACCTTACATATTATTATGTAAATAACGTTAAAACTCACTTCAGGTCAAGCAAGAGCGGTTGCTACGCCTCTTAGAACATTCCAATCAAGAAGGAAGTTTAATGAATATCGATGATGTTGAAAGTGACAGAGAGGAAGATAATGTGGAGCAGTAATAAGACAGCAATAGCTAGCAGGACTTGCGCGATTCAGAAGAAGTAATAGAAGCCAGCACTAGCCGAAGTAGTCTTTTATATATTGGTAGGTCTTGAGTAATACCTGATGTTAGACTTTTATGTTTTTTTCTTTTTTAATTCTTAGATAAAGATAAAGCCACCCATTGGAAGAAACACGCTCCTGCAATGAAGTCAGTAAAAACAAGGCAGGAGAATACGATAAACCCTCTTCCAGGTCCATCTCTTGACAGATCTGGACACACAGATCTAAAACAAATACTTTTGTTTCAGTGTAGTTTATTTTCCTATACCTAGCTAGTTCCTATTTTTCCTGGATTGCACTTTCATAGTTTTTGTTTTGTTCGGGGCAATGTGTTTCCTAAATGTTTTTTATTGTATTTTTTAATGGAAATAAAATTTGAGTTTTAAAAATACAAAGTTCTTTTATTTCCACAACCAAAAAATTCTTTAATATAACCACTGATTTAGCAAGAGCAGATTCCGACCTGAGAGACCATGGTGACTAAACTGCAATGCATCTAGGTGGGTTAAATGATCAATATATCATTTAGCAGACATTATGTGAGATCCAAAAAAGCTGGATTCGAGTTTGAGTGAAATACCAATTTGCAAAAAGACAATGAGTGGAGAATTATCAAAAAGCATTCCGTTCAATATAGAAACCAGATAAATCGAGGCATCTTTATGAAATTGTACAGTCGATTTTATGAATGGTGCCAGAAAAAAGACAATATTTCGGAAAAGTTCTGTTCGCTTATTTTGTTAAAAATAAAATAAAGCATCTACCTTCTGGAGCCACTATTTAATGCTGAAAACAATTATTTACAAAGGGGTGTAAAAGTTCCGCATAAAATTCATATTTCTTTAATACGTTATGTTTGAATTAAACGCTAAAACACGTGAATGAGTTGAACTGTTTACTCATTTTTCTGTAATATCTTCAATCGTTTCCCTTCAACCCTCTAACCCCTAGCAACTCCAATACTTTTTTCAAATGGTACCTTACGTCAAACAGGGGTTCATTGAGAAGCTCGTTAAATGGTTAATGGTATCAATAAACCTTGTGCTACGTTTTGGATTATTAAGTTTTGTAGGACTAATTTCCTGAGTAATTTTATTGCAAAAGCAATTAAATAATCACTTGTTTTATTTAAAATGATGTTAAAAGTAGTTAATTAGTACTCACCTGATGTGACCTGATCTGAATATAACCCTCACCTTCTATTTGACATGCACCAAGTCGATGGTAAAAACTATCTACCGAAGTACAAATAGTTTGGGGTTTTAAGTTTTTGATATCAAATCAAATTCTATCCTCTATTCTGACAGTGTTTTATGGTCCATTCTGGTACAATCGCTCTTTCAAATATTTCCAAAGAAAATACTCTAACGGCGTAAGGTCCGGATATCTTGGAGACCATTCAACAGGACCTCGTCTATCTGTCTAGCAGTTTGGAGTGCGCAATCTTGTTAAAACCATATTCTTTCATGTGGAATATCCAGATCAACTTCATAAGGAAAAACAACTGCTAATGCAGTTATCATGTCGTTGCAGTTAGCAAAATGTCGAACCACTGCTACTATAAGAAGCTAAAATTCAGAGACGTCAGCAATCGAAAATTCACAAAGAAGTTGAGATTTAACGGACCAAATAAATCATCCTAATTAATTTTATATTACATATTGTATGCTTTGAGGTAGAAGTTTTAAGTCTTATGTGATTGATATTAAACCTGAGATGGTTAAAAATATTACAGAAAATTTAATAAACAGTTCAATTAATTCAAATAGTTTAATCTTTTACTCAAAAATAACTCATTAAAGAAATAGAAACTTATGCGGTACTTCTGAACCACCCTGTATATGTAAGATAAGAGTACGGAAAAAAATTATCGCTGTGTGAAAAACTGACTCATTTCGATACTCAAATGACTATCGAAATACGGCCTTTATAAAAAAAAATATGTCTAGTATTAATTCCCAAATATATACAGAAAGCGTATTTGGCATGTGTACTTGAATAAAAAGCTAAAACACGTGAATGAGTTGAATTTTTTACTCATTTTTCTGTAATATTTTCAGTCGTTTCCCTTCAACCCTCTAACCCCTACCAACTCCAACAGTTTTTTTAAATGGTAACTTGCGTCAAATGGGGGTTCAGTGAGAAGCTCGTTAAATGGTTAATGGTATCAATAAACCTGGTGCTACGTTTTTGATTACTAAGTTTTGTAGGACTAATATCCGGAGTAATTTTATTGTAAAAACAATAATTAAATAATGACTTGTTTTATTTCAAATTATGTTACAAGTATTTAATTAGTACTCATCTGATGTGTCCTGATCTGAATATAACCCTCACCTTCTATTTGACATGCACCAAGTGGATTGTAAAAACTATCTATTGAATTACAAATAGTTTGGGGTTTTAAGTTTTTGATATCAATTCAAATTCCATCTTCAATTCTGTCAATGTTTTGTGGTCCATTCTGGTACAATCGCTCTTTGAAATATTTTCAAAGAAAATACTCTAACGGCGTAAGGTCCGAAGATCTTGGTGGTCATTCAACAGCGCCTCGTCGATCTGTCCAGCAGTTTGGAAAATTTTTATCTAAGTACCTCCGAATATTAATATCAAAATAGGGTGGTGCGCAATCTTGTTAAAACCGTATTCTTTCATGTGGAATAACCAGATCAACTTCATAAGGAAAAACAACTTCTAATGCAGTTATCATGTTGTTGCAGTTAGCAAGATGTCGAAACACTGCTATTATAAGAAGCTACAATTCAGTGATGTCAGTAATCGAACGGTGATTGGATTCTCTAAAGAAATCAAGTACTTGGGGACAGTCCTCGACCAAAGGCTGAATTGGAACTCACACCTAGAAAGGACTGTCTCTAAAGCCTCAATGGCAATCTGGTCCTGCCGTAGGCTTTTCAGAAAAACATGGGGCTTAAAACCCAAAATGATCTATTGGGCCCATCTATTGCTCTGGAGGCAATGCTAGACTTTCTTCCACTACATTTATGTATAAGGAGGGAAGCACTGACAAGTGCCTTACGAGTTAGCCAAACAACAAAACTTAAGTCAGGAGATCTGACTGGTCACCTCAAAGTACTAAAAGACATCCAGTGAGAGGATATGACCAAACCAATTAATTGAATGCCAAAAATGTGCGACCTTTCAGCGATCTTTTAAAGTGGTTATAAAGGACCGTCGAAGTATGAGCGAAACTGCGCTGCAATTTGAGAAAGGTTCAGTAGTGTGGTACACAGATGGATCAAAGATGGCAGAGATGGTGGGAGCTGGGGTCTTTGGGCCAAAATGCCGAATTTCAATGCCTCTGGGTAAGAGCACCTTCCATCTTTCAAGCAGAAATACACGCGATAGATTTATGCGCCACCCAATGTGCCAACAAAGGCCTCAAAGGTTCAAAAATCTACATTCTATCGGACAGCCAGGCAGCTATAAAGGCACTAGCTTCATGTACCTTCTACTCCAAACTGGCGTGGACACAATCCCTCAACCAACTGGCAAAAAAATAGAATAACTATAATGTGTGTGCCGGGCCACAAAGGTGTGGAAGGCAATGAAATTGCTGACGAACTTGCTAAAGAAGGAGCACAGGCTCCCTTTTAAGGACCTGAACCCTTCTGCGGCATCACTAGAGGTCACCGTACGGAAAGCCTCAGGGAATGGGAAAAAGAGCAGAAAACAGCTCACTGGAGGAACCCTCCAGGACAAAGACAGTCAAAGAGAATGATTAGTTACCGGCCTGACTACACAAAAAAGCTCACCGAGCTTCAAAAGAATGAACTTAGGCTGGTTACTTGCCTTCTTATTGGACACGGCCCTTGGAGGTATCACCTCACAAAGATGGGAAAGACTGATGAAGAACACTGTAGATTCTGTAACGAAGCAGATGAAACTGCCGAACACTTGCTCTGTGAATACTCGTCAAAGGCTGCAATATCTTAAGGGAGCGTTTCTCGCGCCCGAAGATATATTAAAGTGCGCCCCCAGAAACATCATAAACTTAGCGAAAAGTTTGGAAATTGATGGGTAAATAATGTAGGGTATTCACAAAAGATCCAATTCGGTCGAAGTGATGTAGGGCTACCAGAGCCGAACGACCCCATTTAATACAATACAATACAATACAGTAATCGAAAATTCAGAAAGGAGTCTAGTTTTGACGGACCAAATAACATATCTAGTTTAAATTTGTATCACATATTATATGCTTTGAGTTAGACATTTTAACTCTTATTTGATGGATATTAAACCTGAGATGGTTAAAAATATTACAGAGAAATGAGTAAGCAGTTCAATTAATTCAAATGTTTTAGCGTTTTACTCTAAAATAAAGCATTAAAGAAATATAAACTTATGAGGTACTTCTGAACCACGTATCGACCAACGAAATCGTATAAATGTGTGACTGTCATTTTAAATGAATCAATTACAATACACTTGGGCCATTGAGACGACTAAATATTTGCTCACTTTAACTGTATTTAGTTGCCTTACGATCAGTTAACCGTAATACACACAGGATAGAGGTTCAATAATGGCCGTTAGAGGTCGAGCAATTGAACACCAAATAAGCGCACAATGAAACCAATTTCGTTCCACTAATACCATAAAATCCTATCGGTTAAATTCTCGTACTAAGGATAAAACTCTGTTCGATGAAATTTCCGAAATGAAGCACAATCTAGTGGTTAAATAGATAAAAAAGGAAATAAAATTGATCCGAAGCACTTTGATATAAGGAAAAAACAGTTTTTATTATCACGTTCAGTTTCATTTTTTAGTAATTGTGTGTGTGCGTACTGAAAAAATTGTTTTTGAAATCTCAGATTTTTCTGATAAATTTTTGCTTTTACCAAATAAGCATTGCTTAGTTTATACAAATTTTGTTTGCATCAAATAAATAATGATATTTGAATTTATTTTTATATTTGTTTGGTTTTTAATTCGTTTATATCAAGCAATCATTATTTGCTACAGGTCCCTCCAGACAGAGTTTTAGTCATATACGTATTAAATAAATATACCTCGGGTTCCCCATTTACCCAATGTGCGGTTTTTGATGCCAACAATGTGAAATGGAGATATATAATCTCGCATAAGTCTATCCTTTATTCCGATATTTCGTAAACTGCGATTGCGCTAAATTTTGTGTTGCTATTGGCAATCTAACGGCGCCACGCTTCATAAGGGACTGGTTTTTTAGTATAATTGAACTAGTTTGTTACTTGTTGTACATCAGGGCATAAGTTAGCACACTTCAAAATATCAAAATAAACCACAACAACACCGAATACAAAATACAACACGAAAAAATGGCGAATGGCGATCCAACTGTAGACTAAAAAAACCAGAAAGCTGAAAGAAGCCGAAATAGACGCACAACAGCCGGTGATTAGTACAATTCACCATCTAATTCAGTATAATGTCTGACCAATGAGAAAATTCGTATTAACGCATGCGCATATACAGAAATATCAGACTAAAGGATAGACTTATGCGAGATTGTATATCTCCATTTCACATTGTTGGCATCAAGAATTCCAGACAACCCGCGATATGTTTATTTAATACGTATATGGTTTTAGTATTAAGCTCGGTCAAATAATTATTTATTTTGTGGAAACCCAAAGCAAACCCAAACAATTTTTGTTTGAATACGGGGTGCAGTTCTCTTAAAACAATATTAAAGCCGTGTCGAGACTCGAGCGTGCTTCAGTATCGTATTTGTAAGAAATTGTAGGTATTTTATCGTGAAAAAAATTATTTAACAAAAAAATAAGTATCTGGGTGTACCAAGTCGTGTTTTTAGAGAAAATAAATATGTGTTTTGATCAGTTTTGTTTATAAAACTTAAATGAATATAGGTATTACCAAAAAATATTGATCAATTTTATTTATTGTTATGTTTATTATAGCATGATAATGAGCATCCGCCAAACAAAAAAACTGTTTGAAAGTGAGGGGTAACATTTATACTGATAGATAAACATCAATCGAAGTCATCGGACAAAGATACTCATAAATTCATTATGATGCCAGAGGAGCCGGCTACCGCTGTAACCGTCATATGGCGGATTAACTTTTAAGCTCGATTAACTCCTGATTTGGATTAAAGACTGATAGTGCATACCAGGGTAAGAGTGTTACAACCACGTTTGCCTGCTAACTCAGTTTTTAATAATTTATGTTCAGATAAATATTCCTGTGACTACTAAGATTTATATGCTATAACAGTAACAGTAGTTAAAAGCACTATAATTTGTTTATGATTCTAATAAAACACGTGTTTTATGTACCGTTTTTTTTTTGTGAAATAAATGGCAAGTAAAGATGATAGTATTTTTTTCTCCTTTGTCACAGCTCAATTAAAATATTTTGATTTCAGTTGATAACTGCGTGTAAAAATTATGTGTCGTTTAAATAGTATTTGTTTTTAAAAATGAACTAATTTACTTTAATACAAGCCTGAGACATGGTGCATCTTAAATTATTTTTCTTTGTTCGCCAAAGGTATTTGTTTTATTATGATTTTGAACATATATAACTTGTACAATCAGTGGTATCATAATAATATGTAGTATGTACGCAGTATATTATACTGCATAGAATAGCTTGTAACAAGATTTTAGAAATAAATTATTTATTATAAAATATTAGAACCTTAAAATGGATTATGCTCCTTTTAAAATTGCATTAGGTGCTTACCGACAAAAATATACAGAATCCAATATAAACAAAAGAGTGTTTAGGCTAAATTTCACAAGTTTGATAGGAATAATACGTATATTCAAACAAACTATATATTTATTTGGTTTAAATAAATTTATATTCAAAACAAAAACCAGTGACTACATAAAAACAACATTTTATTTCAAATATTTTATACAAGTGTCACTTGAATTTGTGTATATATATATATATATATATATATATATATATATATATATATATATATATATATATATATATATATTAATGTGTGTGTGTGTGTTTATTAAAAAACAAGAGCTATTTATTTTGAATAATGTTTATTTCAATGCTAGAACTATCATATTCAGAATTCAAATAATTTTTGACAAATTACACCGGCACACAAAATAAAAAAAATGGTCTGTGCATTTCACCAGACCCATCTATCTGTATGTATTTTAATGCGCTGAATACAAATCCGAAGTTCGTTTGGCCCATACACTCAAAATTTTGAGTAAATTGCAAAAAACCGCTGAAAATGGCTAAAAATTGCGAAAAATGGCAGTTATGAAAATGAAGAAAATTTTATTGAACTAGATCAAGTATGTTTCTTATGTATCTATCTATCTAATCTAGATCATTCATATATTTTTCAAAAATCGTAAAAAATAGCAATGAAGTAGTAGGATATAGCAAAAAATAGTATTGTTATTACGTACCAATGAGGACTTTTATTACGTATGTGGGAGTGATTTCTTATAACATTATACTCTACAGAAGCCAAGTTACTCACTAATATAGAGCAGCAGTCGGTTGATGATGACGCCTGCGGGCCTGCCTTCTCACCCTGACCAGACGCCGATACTGGGGTTCCGAATTCCTGCATCGTAACGAACTTATCGCTTGTACCTGCCATGACGGCATACACACCGTTAACCCAGGACTCTGCCAGACGGTTCTGTTGCCCAACGTCACCACATGGAGGTGCCCTGGTTACAGGCACAAGCAATCAGTCCTCCGAAGTTGAATTGCAATTTCTAGCTATTTTTAGCAGTTTTTCGCAATTTACCCAAAATACATATTATAGATAGATGAGTCTGGTCAAATGTACAGACCACTTTTTTTATTTGGTGTGCCGGTGTTATTAAATAAATATGTGTTGCAGCGAACTCCATTTTTGTTTTGACCAAATAAGTTCTTTTCTCAGTGATGCTTGCAAATTTCGAAATGTGGCACGGATATGTAAATTTAAATAAAATAATCTCCAAAGTTGGACAAAGTTCAAAATTCTGGAGGCTACAATATAGTGCTTTCCTGCTGCGAGTCCATTCTTGGACTCGCAGCAGGATTACGGCGTATTACGGCTCATCGGCAAGGATAGGATTTGCAGAAAAAAAGCAAAGAAGAAAGTACTTAAATCTGAAACTTAAAGAAAATGGATCAGGGAACGTAGTTGTATTGGAATTATAAAATTAACTTTTAATGACATTTATCTTAATCAGTAGTATTAAATGAGTAATTTTCCAGAAGCAAGCCAGCTTATTAGGATCAACATACCAGATGTTACTTTTTACTGTACATATGTAGGTATTTAAACTCGATGTACACTCGTTCAATTTTTATTGCTGGCAATTTTAATTGCAGTAAATTTTTATTGGAACCAATCATGCAACGCTGTTTACTTTTGACAGCACTCGTCGACCTGTGATTGGTCCCAATAAAAAGTAGTCAGCAATTAAAACTTGTCGCCAAGTGTGCCAAGTATAAGACGGGTTTTAGGATAAATCCCCTTTAGCGAAATTGAGGTGACGAAATTGAGTAATGCCATAATTTTAATAAATGCACGTACACATGTACCTAATTTTGTATGACGCAAGTTATACTCGTATATTCTAGACACGATTAAATGTGTTATTCCTAAGAAAAGCTGTCATCCTGATGATAAATTTCGTTCCACTAACCCGCTTAAAGCTCATGTAAAAAGAAATAAGAAAACCTCTCCCTAAAAAAGGTTTTACTATACACTGTGGGCCAAAATAAAGTTGATTTTTCCAGTACCAATTATACTTTTGAATTTGTCGATAATTATAATATTTAAAAGATTTATTGTTTGGGTGTTACGCCACTCTACTGTTAAGGAAAATTAATATTTTTAAAAAATAATAAGTCACTGCGTTTAAACAAAAAACAAATCCTGAAAAATGAAATGTTCTGTACACTGTCAGTGACTTTTCATTAAAAAGTATGCCTGACCCTAATCTATCTCTAGTGTATGTATATTCGGTCAAAAATCTAATCAGAATAAAATAATTTTTCTGACGTTTCGAGACCTAATATCTAGTCTCGTTATCAAAGAATCTAATAAATACAAACTAACTAAAATTAAAAATGAACTAAGTAATTATAAAAAATAATTTAAAAAGGGTACAAGAATTTTCTGATTTTCTGATTATTCGGATTTTTTCGAAAATATTTCTCTGATTATTTCACTCATGTGTTAAAAGTCCCGTAAGATGAGTGACGTTTTTTAAAATTACAGCGATAATTTTTTTACGTCAATTAAAAAAATTACACCGATAATTTTTTCCTGTCATTTTCTTGGTTGTCATATTAATTTGTGTTTTCATTCGTGAAATAATTGGGGATAATACCACGAGAGCTTAAAAATTACCGATAATTTTTCACGATTGCGTGTTTTCTATAAATTTGCAAAGAAAACACGTAAGAGTGAAAAATTATCAGTAATTTTAAAGCTCTAGTGGTATTTAGGGGATTATTTCACGAACGAAAGCACAAATTAATATGACAACCAAGAAAATGACAGGAAAAAATTATCGGTATAGTTTTTTTTAATTGACGTAAAAAAATTATCGCTGTAATTTTAAAGAACTTCACTCATCTTACGGGACTTTTAACACATGAGTGAAATAATCCCCTAAATACCACTCGAGCTTTAAAATTACTGATAATTTTTCACTCTTACGTGTTTTCTTTGCAAATTTATAGAAAACACGCAATCGTGAAAAATTATCGGTAATTTTTAAGCTCTCGTGGTATTATCCCCGATAATCGTTTCGTGCTTTTTTGTCAGCATGAGGTTTGACATTAGTCAAAATGACAAGTTTTCACGTATAAGGCAGACACAAACCTTATATTTTGAAATAAAATATTTCGGTTTGTTAAAATTGTTTCAATAAAGGGGAGCAAAAGCGTAATAATTTTTTCAAGGACGAGTTTTCTAGACAAAAAAATCTTTAAAAGATAACAAAAAATTTTGAACTAATGACTAGAGATTTAGTGAAATTATTTCCTATCTAGAGATTGTCTTTACTAAAAAAATATCTAATTAAGTACCTGTAGTAAAATATACATTATGCTTCGTGCTAAAATAAGCAAAACGAAACTTGGGTGTCCATCCGTCCATCTGTCACATGTGATTTTCTCTGAAACTATTCGACCTAAAATTTTGAAAGCACAGAGATAGAGTGTGGTGGCCCCATTATAGACGTGAAGTATTATAGACATGAAGTAAGTATGAGCGTTTATTTCAGGGAGTAAATTGGGAAATGGAAAAAAATCAATGACATCGTGTAGGGTGTCAAGTGAAAGCTTATTTAAGCACGAATTCAACAATAAATATGATGTATTTTTTATGTATTTTTTAAAAAAATTTAGGGAAAAACGCCTGAAAATTGCTCTCCCCCACATTTATCACCAAAAGGATCGCTGAAAAAGTCATAAACATTGAGAATTATGTGTAGATTAAGCCAAAATTATCAGTATTGAAAAATTCTAGGGCAATCAATAATTGTTATATACAATTTAATTGTTTATTTCCTTATAATTGCTGAACCATTGGTTATAAAGAAAAAGTTTATGGACCAAAAATATTTCTCACGATGTAAGGAACACTTTTTTTTAAATTTTTAATTTGGGTCAGACGAAACGCTCACCACTCATCGCCGCGCTATGCCATCGGCAAACTTGACACACTCTAATAATCAGAAAATTAAATATAGGATCGATTTTCTGATCACTGCAGTTTTAAAAAACAACCAGTAGAAATAATTCCAAATTATGCCATTAATGTTTTTACTTTAATGTAATTATACTGACGGCATTAAAGCCTAGTATTATTGTGCAATAAGTATAAAAGCAAGTAATAATATTTTCAAAAATGTTTGTCATATTTTAAGACTATCGATGCTGATTCAAACTCTTAGGTCTTATTACAACGCCCTTGGTACGTATTTTCAAGGTACATAAAGAATTTGCTCAATCCTTTGTACTTGACTTAAAGGGACAAGTCAGTATAATCGTTTCTTTGCGAATAACTGCTAACTTTGTAATAAATAGAAAGTTGAAGAAACAAAAGATATGGATGGAAAAGCTTTTACTGAAAGCTTTCTGGCAGCTTCAATAATTTATAAAAACGAACAATGGAATTATGCTTTCGACTTTATTTTAGAATAATAAAATATTGTACCAAATAATAAAAGCTGAATGAAAACATAACCAGAGCGTCAAGCTGTAGTTTCAATATAAATTATAATTATTGTTGCTTAGGTTTGACGGAACTTTTTTAAACCTGAAATATAACTTTAAAAAAATTCAAATTACTCCAACTTTCTACTAACACATTCTTTCTCTTAAAATTTAATAATTCCCGAAAAAAAGATGTAAAATTTGTTAAAAAGAAATAATAATTAGAATACCTAAACACGTTCATATTTTTCCCATGGGAGGTTCGGCAAAAATTCAACTTTTTCTCGAAAATTACAAAATGTGTTTTTATTTTACCAAAACATTCCCAGTGGACTCACTATTACAACTCCTAAATTTGGTACGGGCCCTGTAAGGAGGAACAGAAACATACATCTCTGAAATTTCACCAGCTGCCACTGGATAATGCTCACATAGGGGCGATACGTATGTAATCGTTTAATAAGATCTTACGGATTAAAGAAGTTTGAGACTTTCACTTTTAGATTTTTTATTTATCTGTAACTCGAATCAAGTCTCTTAGAGAAATGGACTACTTCTTCGAATTTGACGTAAACGTATTCAGTATTCTAGGTAGAGAAGTAACCCAAGCTTTTAGGAACTGCTGCTATAAAATAGGGTGAATTTAGCTAATTCAAAAATTATAATAAGTCAAATAAAAATAATTATTTCTTTTGAATATGCTAAACAAAATTGTGGCTTGCTAATTGTTCATCCAAAAAAAAAAATACATTTTATGTCAGTAAAATATATAAATAGCCGTTACCGAAAACTTTTCTTTTTAAAGAAGAGTTATAAATACAGAAAAGAAATACAATGTATTTTTAGCAGTTCCTGTCAAAACTAATAAAAGAATTTACGAAAGTCAATTGGGTAATTTATTTGTCTTATATAGGAGTTCATTATATAACAATAAGAGATATTAAAATATTTGCTTCTTTTTAGATAAAAGCTAAAAAGTGGCCTATTTCTTGGAGTAGGGAAAATTAATTTTATTTATTTAATAACCCTATACAATTATTTATCTAAGAGTAAGTTTTCTGGTAACCACTATCGTATTTGGCATCGTTATATTTCAAAGTACTGTTGGATTGAAAATATGCAATCACGCTTGAATGAATGAACACAAATTTGGATCTGAAAGAAATTCAAGATGTGTTTGTTACGTCAAGTTATTAAATCGAATAAAAGATATATTTATTTTATGTTTAAACTATCTGGACTTTGACAATAAATTTTAGAGTCCCATCAAAACATTAAGCGCCAAGCAGCAACTATATTTTATGGCGGTGAAATGTATAAATAAATCTTAGGGGAAACAGGATAGAAGTAATAAATTATAGTCAAGCAATATAATTTAGTGCTAGGGCTCTCTGATGACTCCAGTAAGACCTTACAAAATCAATCAGAAGATCTGTCTGTGGCATAGTTATTACACTCTTCTAATCTCTACCACTTAATCTTTCTACCTCACATAACAATACATTCAAAAATCGGGATAGTTTTTCGCAATGACGTAGATCCATAAACATAAAAAATAGGGTGTGTATAAAATTTCAAGTTGTTATTAAATGGACATAAATATTACGTATATTACCTTGTTAAAAAGTTAAAAGAACGCGATATATGAGTACCTGTCTCGTAAAAGGTTTTTGATTAATGCCTACACCTGGCAAAAATATATTAGTTTAATACGTCCTATTTGGTCAAGACATGTCTAGTGTAAAACACAGTTCCCATTAACATAGGTACGAAAACGATTCGTTTCTGGGATAAAGGATGATAAGATTTTAATTTATTCTGGTGTTTCCTATTTTTGCAAGCTTTTATTTACCTTCACCTGATAGTTTGTTAGTATGTTTAGGTCAAATAATACTGCAATCAAAATTTCGACTAGTTCTAATTAAGCTAAAGATTTGAAATTTTGCACACCTGTAAGGTAGTGCTAGACACGTGTTTCGTGCTTATTAGCACTCGTCAGTAGCACATAACCAAGTTATTAGGTGATAAACTTGGAAGTTAAGAAAAAGAATCACAAAGAGTTCACAGAGCAGGGACCTGCAAGCACATTTGTGGTATTTTGTCTGGAGACCCAGAGTTTTCTGGGCAACAGCCAGCATCACCACGGAGGCTGCAGTAGCTCCTGCGTGAAACCTCTAACCCCACGGAATATGAAAAGGTAAAGAAATAGCGACATTAACAGTTATGAAAGTGAAGGAAATATTGGGGAAGTAACTAATTTATTTTTTTATTGTTGGTCAAAAAAACACCTATTAAATTTGGTTCGCAGTTTTGCAACACCCTGTGTTATAGAGCATGGGAATCTACAATTATCTTTATTTTATGGCATCAAAGAACTTGTGAAAAAATAATCTGAGATAAAACGATATTTGAAAAAGAAAACGAAAACGAATTTTTTTTAAAAAAAGTTTTTGTCTTTAAATTTCAGTATAATAGAATTGTATTACTAAATAGTACTTAAGAATATTAATATTATATTATAGAGTAATCAATAAGCGTCTTGTGTCAAAGCCTTTACAGTAGTAACCCTAGCGTTCTTTGGTGTAATTTACTCAATGGTTATAATCAAAGCGTCTTTATTGCAAGTTGTTATACCTGTCATCGTTTTAATAACCACCCCTTGACAGCACACTGGAGACACACGCCGAATATTAATGGGAAAGCTTTTGCCGGCTGCTGTTGTTAAAGCGAATACAAAATGTCGTATGTTAAAATAATATTATTTACATTTTTTATTTGTAGCAGCGTCTTCTAATATTTCAACAGACAGCTTTTATATTTTATCAAAGGGAGAATAAAACGTAAAGCTATACATTTTTTTTTCTAATCAAACATGTATGCTATCCCTTTTCTTCACAATCTACAGATTCAATAAGTAGTAGCGAAAATTACGCAACATTATTACCCGAGAAAGAAAATAGCATTACACTCTTGGGTAACGACTAAGGTAATTTAACATTTGATAAAAGACCTTTTTTGGCATCCTGTTGGTATGCTAGGCGTATCTAGCGAAACAGTTAACGAGTCGTTTTGAAAATTTGGTCGTTAACATAAAAGAACATGTCTAAAATTTTTGACAATGAAGTGTTGCCGCTTCTGCTAAAAAGTACTTGCAACTTTGATATTTTAAATGGAACACCCTGTATATTACTTCATTTTCGAAACCCCTATTCATTTCTTAGCAACTTCCTTTACCATTATTTTATACTTATCTCCTTCCGTTTCTGAAATAATAATTAATTTCCAATTTTTTTGACGGAAAAAATTACCTTAAAAAAGATGCTGATATTTTTGAACCCTAAAGTGACCATGACATTTTGTGGAGAGTTAAATAATAAGGAGGGGCTTTTTACCCTATGCCCTAATCTTAGTTGCGGTATACAGGATGGTTTAAAAACACAGTTATTTTGGTTACTTGAAAAAGTGACCATAAGTATATTTTTTTAAATGTAACACCTTGTATATTATTACTGATTTGAAAAGCTTAAATCTGCTTTTTAGTTTTGTCTATCGTGCCTAGACCTAACTACTAACCAGTCTGCTAGTATGCTCTAAGCTTTGTTTTTGGGTTTATGTCAATATCTGCATTTTGTAACAGTCAGGTGCAAAATAAACTGGCCATCATTTTCATCACGTTGTTTTAATACGAACTTTTAACGTTTCACAATAAAAATACTGTCAGGGTATAGAAAAGATAACATATAAACGTAAGTAGTTTCTTTGATAACGTTTTTTTAGTGAAACATTAAAAGTCGCACCTGGATGTTGAAACACAGAAATGCTGATATTGACATGATTCCAAAAATAAAGTTTAGAGAATAGATAAAACTTTATCTCAAGTGACATTTTGAAATATTTACGCTGCACAATTATTCCACAGGGTGTTTTTCTTAAATAAAGAAAATATTATTGTATTCTCGCCAGAACTGCATAAGTTTGAAAAGTTTCAAATCGATACTTCAGAATTAACATAATTTTTAATCTGTGTAAAGTTTCTTTGATGGATCGTAGATAAAGTATACGGCACAACTCGAATAGATTGTCACATTAGTGACAGATTATGGTCAGGCATCTCTTTTATAATTTAAAGTTGCTGACAGTGCACGGAAAATTTTCTTTTTAGAATTTGTTTTATTTTCATTACTTCCAAACGCAGTGACTGATTATTATTTTTTAAATATTAACGTTTAGATTCACTAAGAAGGTTTAAGATTTAGTGCTGGGTTAAATTAAGATCTTTTAGTTGATCAGTTATTTCCTGACAGGTTTTTGTCCTGTCATTGTTAATAAGTCGTCATTAAAAACCTTTGAATTATTCTGATATTTCAGCGATTTGCCTGGTTACCAAATGATTTTCATATTGGAACGATTTTCTGTAATGAATTTAGTTCTATTATTGTCGAAAGTCCATACCGAAATTGCCCTTTTCCTTATAAATTTGCGGAAAAGCTCAGAAATAAATTCATAGTAAGTATAAAACTAAGTTGTCTTATTCTTACACTTGTCAGTTTAAAACTTTTGGTTGCCAAATTAGACCGGACTAGCGTTTGAGGATCCAGCTGTAAATGGTTCATGTTATGATCACTCTAACGTAGTTGATAAAACTAGTGAAAAAAAACATTAAAGTGTCTTTGTTTTCAATAAAATTTATTTTTGCAAGAGAACGTTCTGCTTCGCCAAATAGCCACGTCAATTGCTAATATAAAATTTTAATAATTGTATCTTCTCTTGCTTTAATTATTTACGCTCCACTTTTCTGAAAATTTAGGTTTTAAATAATTTGTGTTCTCTGATGACCTGCTTATATTATATATACTGGCACAAAAAGCTAATGAAGTGTGTAGAACTAGGTTCGAAAAATAACCCAAACATTGAGAGTTATGTAGTATTATAAACTATAAGCAGACCTGAACAAGTTCTTTCAGGTTATCTAAATTTTAATATGAAAGTGAAAGTTACTGAGTGTTTTATACAGTCACAATATAGTTAGAAAATATTATAATAATATTAAAATCTCAATTAGAACAAGTGTGTCATACTCGAGTAATTGTGAACTTTTAGAAAAGGAAGTGAATCATATACAAGTAAATGCATGTATAGAAATATTATTTGCAATATATTCTTTTTTGTTAACATTTGCAGAAGCAACAATTTTTTTCCGGGCCATTAAAAAAGATTGAAGACTTATTACTGGTTTAATTTTCCTCTTCCAAGCCAAAGGTACAAAAATATTTGTGATAAATCCAAGTTTTTTTGCACGGGTTAGGATCAATTAAACCATGTTATGTCTCACGCGAACAGCAACACAAAATTCTAAATAAAACGTATTTCTCATGATATCAATAATATCATTTCGAAATTTCATGTAAGGAGGAACTTATTACAGTTTTGGTGGCAGACCGGATATACACAAGCAAAAAATGTGGGTACATTGTATAATTATGTTCAAAAGACCATGTTTTAAAGTAGTTGCCATAATTCGTATAAAAATTCCCATTATAAAGTTAGTCCAAGTATAAAACATTCTGGGTCTGGTTACACATACCCAAAGTCGAGAAAATAGGTCATCCTGTCTCTATATTTCAAACTCATGAAACATTGTAAGGATAAATCTTTTAGAAATTGAATTCGCTTAATGCAATTAAACTTTTAATTTTGTATTAAATATTTTAATAACGGTTTTATAAAACATTTTAGAAATAAAGTAATTTTACTGTATTTTACCATATACAAGTATAATCTCATTTTAATTGGTTTTCATCAAAAATTTGTACTTATGTTCTCATTAGAGGGTGCAAAATCTTGAATTACTATCTCAAGTTATTTAGAAATCTCGGAAGGGATTTAAGGTCAAGGAGGAAGTTTTTGAAGAATCTGCGCACACGTTTTTTGCTAAAGAAACAATTTTTTGTCCCTGTTTTCGTCACTTCAATCACCTAAAACACACTTTTCTTTCCGTAAATATTATTTTTCTTGACTAATGGAAAGACGTAATCTGCTTCGTTTCTAACGAGAGATTTAATGAATATTCCAAAGAATTTTCTTAAGCAGCTGTTGAGAATATCAACATGATTAGATCATTGTTATATTCTATAGTAATGCTTTCCTTCTGTAGTTTACGATTCTGTGGTTTAATTTGTAATTATAGTTTTCATGTAGAGATGGCGCTACGATTATAAAGATGTAGTATGCGTTGAAGTTGTTAACAGATAGTCAGTTGTTTTTGGGTAATGTCATAAGAGCGCAGTAAAATTTTTGTATGAAAATTGTGATCCTATTTTGATGTTATTATAAAATAGAAGTCATAAAAGTCTATCCCATTCTTTGTGTTCTGTAGGCTTCCTGAAGGGTAGTAAGAAATACTAGAAACTAGAAGTTGCATCAGTCAATAATAATTAACAGCAGCCATCAAAATTTGTAATAAAGACTATTTTTTCACTTTAATTTTAATAAATCACAAGCGAAAATTTTTGTGTCAAACATGATTTTTAAGTGAAAACATTGTCGGACAGCTCCTGTCAATTTTGACTTTTTATTCGCGGCAAACTTTGACAAGCAATTGTCAACAAAAATTACAGAAAGGAGATAGTATGTATGGACGGTTGCAGACGAAAAATCTCGGACACATTATTTCTTCTAATGTAATTCAACTTACTATACTTTAGATCACCGAAATTTTATCTGAAAGCTGTCATGCAGTGATAATAAATGTCAATAGATTTTAAAAACATGTGTCACTTTAATTTTTGATAAAATGAATCGAACAAACCAACAACAAAGAGCAAGGTTGATGATCTTATTTGAAGAGGATCGCACTGTAACAAGGGTATTCCAAGGAATCGGTTTACAAAAAGTACCGTTCAAGGCATGAAGCATAATTGCGAAAAGGATATCAAATGAACAAGATGAGAACTTCCTTGGTAACTTTTTTGAGGAACCATCCATTTCAAACAGCCGTGGAGGTACAGAGACTAAAAAACTTTCCTGGCTCTGTTAGGGTGGCAAGACGCCGCGTAAAAGAAAGTTCTAGTTTAGGAAATCGTGCTGCTGTTAAGAAACCACTTCTAGCTGCCGACAACGAGGAGCAGAGGATGGGAATTGCTTTGCCATATTTACAGGATTTCAATCCTATTACAGTGGGCGGGTAAGAGTTTACCGACCCGCAAATACCAGATTTGAAGGAAAATACACACAAAGGGTTAAAACAAGCGGTAGATTTTCAGTTAATCTATTATGATATTGGGAATACATGACTTTAAGAGGGCTTGGATATTGTCATCGCATTAATTAATTAATTTACAGCGGAAGTATACCTTATAGGTATATTGGAAAACGTTATACAGCCTTCAGTGGACAATATTTTTCCTCAAGGAAATTTTATTTATCAACATGACAACTACCCTGTCCACATGGCAAGAAGGACTTTGTATTGGGCGCGGAAAAACAATTCTCGTTTACTACCTTTGTCCTCAAGAACTCCTGATGTAAATCCGTTTGACAATGTTTGGAGCTACATTGTCAAAAAAAATTAATAGAACAAATGATTTCCATCCAGAAAATAGTGATCACAAACTAGAAGAAATATTGAACAACTGTAATCCGCATCATTCTCAAACGCTAGTGGCATCCATGCCCAAACGTTTGGAATTAATTATTGAAACAAATGATGCTGTAATAAAATATAAATATACTCATATTTTTATGTAATAAATTTTGAAACAAAATAAAATAAATATCTATTTTTTAATGGATGAAAGTTAGAACTGGATGGATTCATTTACTTTTTGCAATGAATCTATTAACAAAACAGGCAGGTGAAAAAGCCAGATTTGCCAAATTTTGTAAATGTGATAGAAAATGTTAACCTAAGTGTCCGGGATTTTTTGTCCGCAACTGTATCTACATACTTATATTGTGTATGTTTTATTCAGGAAATAGTCTTATCAAATACCACTCGTGCATCTAATTTTTCCTGTGAACAAATTCCAAAAAATATGTAAGTAAGCAATTTTCTTTCCACCTGAATGACAGTAGAAAACATAGCAACTAATTTTTCAATTTTTTCAGAAAAACTAGATGCTTTTATAATATTTACCTGCTCTAAAATTTATCGTCCAGATTCTCCAACGCCGATCTAACTTAACAACCAAAAGTTGAAGTGTGAAAACAAGATAACTAAGTTTTATACTATGAATCTGTTTCCAAGTTTCTTCGCAAATTAATAAATAAAATGGCCATTTTAGTACTGAATCATTCTAGTAACACATTCCAATATGAAAATCGTTTTGAAACCAAAGAAATCGCTAACATATTGAAATAACTCATAAACTTATTAACAGACTTATTAACAATGACAACTTATTAACAATTAACAAAGAGAGGATAACAGACTTATTAACAATGAGAGTATAAAAACCTGTCAAACTTATTAACAATGAGAGTATAAAGAACTGATCAACTAGAAAATCTAAACCAGTGCTAAATCTTAAACCTTTTTGTGAATCTGAACGTATTCCAAACAATATTTCTCCCGAGGCTTTTTTTCTTTCATAAACATCGCGGTCTTTTGCAATAGTAATACCAGAAAGGAAACTAATACAATAAACGGGTAAATTATAACAAGACCCCGATTCAGAATAACTTCCGTTTCCACAGCTCTAATTCTACTTCTGGAGCGAAAAATAAATTATACACATCAGCGATCCATCGCCTTTTAGTACAGAATAAAAATGGTATTTTATGCGTTTGGCAAGTTCGTAAGAATTATCTGACAGTTAAATCTAAAAGTAATCACATAACGTCTACTGCACTAATTTACAGCTTAACAAATAAATTGTATGTCCCAAGTATTTAGAAAGGTAAATAATTTTTTTAACTAACATTGAGTAAAATTTAAGATTAAAATTGATATAAATAAGAGAAATCATTATGTACCCTAAAAACTTTTAGACGCCTTTTTCCAAAGCAAGACAATAATTCTAACCTAAAACAAAATGATAATTAAAAAAACGCAGAGGGATTATCCTAAAAGTCAACATCTTTTTTATGAAAAATGTATTCTTAAAGTAAGACCTTGAATAACTTGTAAAACTAAAACAGTGGAAAGCCGCCCTTGGTTAAACAATAGAGGGCATCCAGAAAATTTATGGTGGAGGATATTCTCCATGTAACGGCTCGCATAAAAGCTCCAAAGTACTAGTAGCTCTAATTTAGGTAGTTAGGCCGCAAAGATATGCCACAATTTACTTTGAAACTTTAAGCAAGCTGTGCCAACAATTTAGCTGACTCCTGTAACACTGCTAAAACTTTAACAGAAATATTAAACTTACTGGATGCATGAAAACGAAATTGTAAAGATCTTAACGGAATATCTCTTTAATTTCCGGTGTACCTGGATTTTTAGCAGAAAATTTTGGTCAGTGGCATGGTTGATAATAAGGGCTAAGTTTATTAGTTCACGTTTTATGATTTATTTTAAATTTTAATATGTTTAGTTATTGAAGCATCATTCTAGATGTTTGTCTTATAGCAATGTATACTTAATTATAATTATTGTTACTGATTTTTCGACAGAACATTAGTAACGTTACTTATATGACAGTCACAATCGGGGCTGTTCATAAAAACCTACATAAAATATCTAGCAAAGATCTGTATAGTTTTGAAACTGGCACAATCTACTTGTATAGTTGTTATGCACTCAATTCTTTTTTTATTAGTATATTTTTTACATTCTATTTTTATCCGGGATATTTTTGTTCTGGAAGTTTTTTCTTCAATTATATTATTTTTTAATTTCTGATGCAACATTTAAAGGGTACCACACACCAACTCGAATTTGCTCCGCAGCAAGTGCGTTTTTTTCTGTCATTTTTAGAACAATGATAAAACAGGATTGTTAGGTTGTGAATTATTATTTTCATGATCGGATTACCTATTAATCTGAGTTACTCGATTTATATTAGACGGCGCATTCCGATAATGATAACCTACACTATTATTTATATTGGTATATATAAATAATAGTGTAGGTTGTGTTAAAACATAGGAGGGCTATTTATAATCCAAATTTCTGTTGCTGCGACAAGCGAATCGTGTTGTTGCCGTTTCTTAGAGTTTTTGTTTTTTACTTCATTACATTTATTGTTTTTAGTGTTCCATGCTAAAATTAACAAAACGGAACACTTATGGAATCACTTCGGTGTCCGTCCGTCCGTCCGTCTGTCACCGGAGATTACCTCTGAAACTATTCAACTTAAAAATTTGAAATTTAGTTTTAGAGTATGGTGGCCAAATTATTGACGTGGAGCCTAAAAAGTTGAATTTTGATTTTGGGGGTTAATTTAAGGTGATTAATTCGAAAATGAAAAAAAATGTTCAAGAACATCGTGTAGGGTGCCAAATGAAAGCTTATTAAAGCGCGAATTTAACAATACAGGGTGGTGCAACCAAGATGGGGTGGACGATTGTGAGTAAACGGTGAGGAATTTCGAAAAATTTTTTTTTGGATATTATCGATAGTCAAGCCCGCTATGTTTTAAAATTATAGCCATAATACAGGGTGGTCCGAAAAACTCGTGGCGAACCAAACTTTTGTTTTTTTAAATGGGACACCCTGTATATAATTGTTCCAATTGATTCTCCTGTTCATTACGATCATTTTGATATAGGGTTTATTGGGTCTAAAACTTATAGTAAGGGAATGGGACGTGGTTAAAGTTGAAAAAATGCTCAAATGCTCACAGTTCGGCCATGTTTAAAAAAAATTTGAAACCGGTATGGAAAAACCAAATATTCCATAAAACGTTACATATCCTTGAATACATTAATCACTTGCAATTTGTTTAAAATTATTCACTGTTATACAGGGTGGTCAAGTTTTGCAAATACGCCCTGGACTCATTTTTTTTAAATAGAACACCCTGTATATTTTATTTTCATCTTAAAGATAACATTGCTAGCTTTCAAAAAATACCATACATGATGCCTTTCTGACCAACAGTTTTTTAGTAAACTAGCCGTGAAACCAAGGTTTCTTCATTCTAATACGATTATACTGAATTTACGTTGTTTATTATTAAATATCTAATATTAGGAGGCCATGACACTATCATAAATGAAACAAGATTGACGAACTTGTCAAAGCTGCTGCCGCACAATCCATTATTTACAAGTTAAGTCTATGTGGCCCAATAATTATGAGGTAAGGAGACTGAGACCCGAAACTTTTACATGTTTATTAGAGATATTTCAAAAAACAGAAAATATTGTTTTTAGGAAATGTAAAGTAATTAATAAACCAGTTACAAACAAAGATAATCCGTTATCAGTATTATTAATAGTTTAAAAAAATTAATTAAGCAAAAACAGAACATCTTTTAAAATTACTTAGGCATGTACTTACTTGTAAACCTAATTTAATATAAACAATTAACAAAGCTCATATAAGGTGTTCAACTAATCCACCATTTTGCTGAAGGTACATTTCGAGTCTATCCATAACTGAAAGTTTCACTTTTCTCAAAGTCTGTTCTGAACGTTGCGAAAACTGTTTATTATTTTTAATTCTCGTCTTCATATCTTTCACTGTGGTTGGAACCTCTTTATAGACTTCTTCTTTAACATGCCCCCATAGAAAAAATCTAGTGGAGTTAAGTCGAGTGGTCTGGCTGACCACTTAACTGGTCCACCTCGCCCAATCCAACGATCTGTCTTCCAATTATCGACAAAATATCTTACATTCCTATGGCAATGCGGGGGCGCTCCATCATGTTGAAACCATAAGGATCCCCTTACCATTAAACGTAAATCTTCAAACAATACTTGCAACTCGTTTCTCAAAAAATTTGTTTATAACTGGTCTATTAATTACTTTACATTTCCTAAAAACAATATTTTCTATTTTTTGAAATATCTCTAATAAACATGTAAAAGTTTCGGGTCTCAGTCTTCTTACCTCAAAATTATTGGGCCACCTACACTTAACTTGTAAATAATGGATTGTGCGGCAGTAGCTTTGACAAGTTCGTCAATCTTGTTTCATTTATGATAGTGTCATGGCCTTCTAATATTAGATGTTTAATAATAAACAACGTAAATTCAGTATAATCGTATTAGAATGAAGAAACCTTGGTTTCACGGCTAGTTTACTAAAAAACTGTTGGTCAGAATGGCATCATGTATGGTATTTTTTGAAAGCTAGCAATGTTATCTTTAAGATGAAAATAAAATATACAGGGTGTTCCATTAAAAAAAAATAAGTCCAGGGCGTATTTGCAAAACTTGACCACCCTGTATAACAGTGAATAATTTTAAACAAATTGCAAGCGATTAATGTATTCAAGGATATGTAACGTTCTATGGAATATTTGGTTTTTCCATACCTGCTTCAAATTTTTTTAAAAAATGGCCGAACTGTGAGCATTTTTTCAACTTTAACCACGTCCCATTCCCGTACTATAAGTTTTAGACCCAATAAACCCTATATCAAAATGATCGTAACGAACAGGAGAATCAATTGGAACAATTATATACAGGGTGTCCCATTTAAAAAAATACAAGTTTGGTTCGCCACGAGTTTTTCGGACCGCCCTGTATTATGGCTATAATTTTAAAACATAGCGGGTTTGACTATCGATAATATCCAAAAAAATTTTTTTCGAAATTCCTCACCGTTTACTCACAATCGTCCACCCCATCTTGGTTGCACCACCCTGTATATATCGTCGCTGATCTGACTAAGGGGCGAAAGCGACACTTTCTTCGATTTTGAGTTAGGTGCATGAAGTGATTAGACTTAAAGGTATCTATGATCTGACAAACTGGCGAACGTCCAACTCTAGCAGTTTTCAGTATACAACAAATCGTTTATGGGCATAAGCGACACTAAATACATTATTAGGATCAGACGAAGGGGCGAATATCCACAAAATGAAGTTTCGCCTAATTCTTAGATCCCACAAGAACAATTTTGGCAGTTACGCCTAACAGCTAAAGGCTTTCAATATACATAGGCTTCGAAAATTACTATAATAACTAATAAAACTACTAAAATAAATGAAGTTTTACTATTTTGTTGGCAACTTTTACTAGCTACTAGTACAATTTGTGTGCTTGCACAAGTTTGAAAAATATGTTTTGTCTTTAATTTATAGAAGTTTTTGTTCTTTATTTTTTTAATATCACTAAAACTACCTATAGTTGTTGTTTCCGTTATTAAAAACTTTATAGCTTTTTTAGTTTATAATTATTTAATACTTATTACCAGGTGTGGCCCGTGAAATTTTAAAACTGTATATCTCTGTTGCTTGCTACTTATGGGACCCATGCCAAGTTCGGGTCTTTTAATAGTGAGCCTCTAGGGATGTTTTGGTAAAGAAAAAAATATTTTATAATTTGCGAAAAAAAGTTGGATTTTTGAGAATTGACCCACCTGGGAAAAAAATTAACACGCTAAGGTATTTATTATTTTTTCTAAACAAATTTTACATCATTTTGTCGACAATTCTTAAATTTTAAGAGAAAAAAATGTGTTAGTACAAAGTTATAGTCATTTGCACCCAGATTCTCCAACGCTAGTCCGGTCTAATTTGACAACCAAAAGTTTTAAACTGATAAATGTAAGAATAAGACAACTACGTTTTATACTGTGAATTTATTTCTGACCTTTTTCGCAAATTTGTAAAGAAAAAGGCAATTTTAGTATATACTTTCGACAATAATAGAATTAAATTCATTACAGCAACTCGTTCCAAGATGAAAATCATTTGAAAACCAAGCAAATCGCTGAAATATCAGAATAATTCATAAGTTTTTAATGACGATGTATTAACAATGACAGGACAAAAACCTATCAAAACATAACTGATCGACTATAAGATTTTAACTTAAACCAGTACTAAATCTTCAACCTTCTTAGTGAATCTGAACGAATTTTTGTTTAAATTATGTTTTAGGATTAAAAAAGTTCAAATGACTATAACTTTCTACTAACACATTTTTTTCTCTTACAGTTTAAGAATTGTCGGCAAACTGATGTAACATTTGTTTAGGAGAAATAACAAATAAAATGCCTAAGCGTGTTAATTCCCAGGTGGGTCAATTCAAAAATTAAACTTTTTTGCAAATTACAAAATATTTTTTTCTTGACCAAAACATTCCTAGTAGGCACACTATTAAAGAACCTGAACTCGGCATGGGTCCCATAAGTAGCAACAGAGATATACAACTTTAAAATTTCACGGGCCGCGCCTGCCTATTACTATTAATACTTGTGTTATAATTTAGCATTAATAAATTTTTTTTTCGTAATTTTTGAGCAAAACGAGTTTCTGTTTTATGTTTGTTTTTGCTAAAAATATACTTTTGATGGTGTTTGACAATAAGTTTTTGTTTCTCGACTTTTTATTACAAATAAAATGCCTAAAAGGTCACTTACACTTGTTGTTTAATTCAAAAGTTAATAGACAAAAGCAGGCGAATATCCAATATATTATTCAACAGGATCTGACCAATGGGCGAACCTCCATTTAGTACCTATTTCGGGGTGATAGCTTATGACTTTTCCAATTCTATACATGTCTTTCGTAAGCATGTATCTTGACCTACCTTACACCATATATAGTAAAATAATTAATAAACTACTTATAGAAGGAGAATGTGCCAAATAGGACCTATTTCCTTTAAAATGATCTCCTGTAAAATTATCACATTGGCGCTTTCGCCCCTTGGTAAGATCAGCGACGATATGATGTATTTTTTATGCATTTTTTAAAACATTTAAAAATTGCTTTCCCTCATCCCAAAAGGATCGCCCAGAAAAATTCGAAAAAAATCATGAATATTGAGAATTAGGTGTAGATTACGTTAAAACTATCAGGATTGAAAAATTCTAGCGCGACCAATTGTTATAAATAATTTAATTGTTTATTTCCTTATAACTACTGAACCATTGCTTTTAGAGCAAAAGTTTCTCGGCAAAAAATATTTCTCACGTTTTTAAAAATTTTTAACTTGGCGCAGTCGAAACGGTCCCCACGCAGCTCCGCGCATACGCGATGTTCCACGGCATTGGTGCCATCGGCGGCAGGTAGAGCGGCAGATAAGCAGACATCGAGCCGCCGAGGTTAGTTCAGGTTAAATAAATAAATAAATGTCATGTTTTAATATTTAAGTATATTAGGGAAGTGCAAAAAACTCGTTTTCCATATCATCTGGTAAACAGAATGACAATACCGACGGCATGCAAACAAGGTTGATTAATTCATTAAGCGGTAGTTTAATCCAGTGAAGCTAGCCTTGTTGAATACAATCTAAACTGCTCCTTCGTAAAAATGATTTATTTCTCTTTTTAAATTACCAGTTCTCGATCATAATGTAAATTATAATTTTCAAGTCCTTTAAAACGGTCAATGAAAAGCCTGATTTTCGGTTATTTTTAATTCTAATTTGATTATTCCATCGCTAATTTTACCAGAGGAGAAGGGTGTTCACGCTTAGCAAAAGAAAACTAATTACCCATTATACAATATCAAAGTTTTTGGAGAAAATCTTGGCAGAGGTGGCAAACGGTTTATTAATTACTCTCAATGAATGATGAACATCCTTTGAAAAAAATTACTGAATTATCGTCCAGAAAATATCCATTTAAAAAATAAATATAAAACTTTCTAATTTACTTTTTCTTTTAGTACGTATTTTTCTAAATAAATGAGTATTAAACAATGAAAATAGTTTGCCATGCTTAATTATGTTCCATAAAAGCACCGCGTTGAACGTGACGCGTCATTTCGTATAAGAATTGTCAGCTTATACTGCTTCAAGTACGGGAAGTTAAAAGTTATAGGGCATAAAGCAACCACAGTTTCATCTCATTATGAGAGATGATAAAAGATTATCAATGTAGTAAAATTTTAAGTAGAATTACCAACCTTGCAAACATTGTACGTTTTCTTTATTTATAATGGTGTTTTTTTTTTAATATTCTTGAACAAATAATGAGAATAATAAAATTGTAGAAATGCAAGTGAATAAATAAATATACTTGGTTCCGTTGATACATATCTTGTGACATCGGTGTCAAAAAAGTAATCTGATTACCAGTTTCAAATCATTACAACTAGAAAAGAAAATTACAATATTGTGATCGACATGTTATTAATTCTGGAAAAGTGTAGAAATAATAATTATCGAGAAGCTGCGCAATTGTGGGCTATTAGTTTTTTTGCATTCCAAAGTCTCATATGACATCTAAACGATTAAAAAACCGAGGGCGCAATATTGGAAACCACTGCGCCAGGAGGACTAACAAAACCCAATGAACAGATGGTCGTTGTAATTTTAGGTGGCGTTACCTTAAACCCACATAGTGGCTCCAGACAGCTGGCAGATGATTCGGAAATGTGGTAAAAATTAGTACTGGCTATTTTACATCCATTTACGTTTACGTTACTCTTATTCAGGAATTGTGTGGTTAAGATTTTATAAATCGAGTAACATTTTGCAAGTGACTGATATATAATGTTCAAGAGAACAATTCGTTTTGTGAGGGATTGCTTTTTCTGTTAAGGTAACATTTACTGTGGTGTTACAGTAAAACTTGTGTTAACGGACACCCTTTTATATCGGCCACCTGTGTTATCGGCCAGTTTCAAGCTAACAAAAATCTACTTTATAGGAAATCCCTTAGATAATGGACACCCTTATAAAACAGCCACCAGGTACCTCAATTTTTATAACCTATTTCTAGGTAAATCAATCTTTTCATATTGGCCGGAATTTCTTTGGCCTAATTTGTTTTTTATTATTTTATCATTATATTCTGCAAACTTTAAGGGTGGAAATACCCAACAATATTATTTTTTACCTGGTTCACATAGCATTAGTGGTTATAGGGTGATTATCTTCACATTATATTTTTAGTTGTGTCTTAGATCGATAAGAGTAAAGTTGTTATCGTTAACTACAATATATGTACCTATACTATTAACACTTATGCACTTATGTACTTAGATTTAGATAATGTTTTTGGTAGGTATATATTTTATAAAAACGTTTTTTCGCTATATGTACGTGAATATGCACCTAATTAAATAAAAAACAAATCTCCAAATGAACTTTTATTTTAGTTATAATTAAACTGTGATATGTAAATGTTATTAGGCTTTAGAAACCCCTCTGAGTAAATGTTTACTTTTTTGTACAAATAATAACTGTTACCTGGCAATACTGGCCACCCTTCTATAAAGGCCAATTATTCTTAATTTTATGGTGACCCTTATAGACAAGTTTTACTGTATTTTAATCTACTTCAATAAATCTATTTAGGATCTTGTCCTGTGTTTCGCAGCCCATTTTTTGCCTTTTAGTGTTCCGTGTTCCTCCTGGGAAAAAAATTAACCCGTTTAATTATTTTATTGATTATTTTTTCGAAACAAATTTTATATCATTTCGTCGAGAATTTGTTATTATATTTGAAGGAAAAAAATGTGTTAGTAGAACGTTATAGTCATTTGAATTTTTTTTAAACCTGAAATATAATTCACAAACAAAATCAAATGACTATAACTTTCTACTAATACATTTTTTCTCTTAAAATTTAAAAATTTTCGACAAAATGATCTAAAATTTGTTTAGAAAAAATTATAAATAAATTACGAAAAAGTTGAATTTTGATTCTGGGGGTTAATTTCGGAAAGTAAATTTGGCAATGGAAATTTCAAGGGCGTGGTGTCAAATGAAAGTATATTGAAGCACGAATTCAATGATATGTGATGTGTTTTTTATTGTATTTTTTTAAACATTTTTTGGGAAAAACGCTTCAAAATTGCTGTCCCCCACCCTTATCACCAAAAGGATCGCTCAGAAATCCTGAAAAAAATCAGTATTGAAAAATTCTAGCGCTGACAGTTATAAACAAGTTAATTGTTTATTTCCTAATAACTGCGGAACCATTGGTTTTAAAGAAAAAGTTGTTCGACAAAAAAATAGTTCTCACGATGTAGAGAACAACTTTTGTTCTTACACGTTTTTCCAAATTTTTAATTTGGCCCACTCAGCTCTGTGCATACGTAATGTGATACGGCAGTATCAGTAGCTACTGCACTACTACGTTTAATTATTTTATTGATTATTTTTTCGAAACAAATTTTATATCATTTCGTCGAGAATTTGTTATTATATTTGAAGGAAAAAAATGTGTTAGTAGAACGTTATAGTCATTTGAATTTTTTTTAAACCTGAAATATAATTCACAAACAAAATCAAATGACTATAACTTTCTACTAATACATTTTTTCTCTTAAAATTTAAAAATTTTCGACAAAATGATCTAAAATTTGTTTAGAAAAAATTATAAATAAATTACCTAAACGTGTTAATTCTTTTCCCAGGCAAAAATTCAACTTTTTTTCGCAAAATACAAAATGTTTCTTTTCTTTACCAAAACATTACCAGTGGGCTCACTAATAAAACCCCTAAATTTGGTAAGGCCCCGTAAGTAGGAACAGAGATATACAACTTTGAAATTTTACCTACCGCCACTGGTGTGGTGGCTCAATTATAGACGTGAAGTATAAAAAGTTGAATTTTGATTCTGGAGGTTAATTCCAATGTGTAAATTGGGAAACGGAAAAAAAATTTCACGGACATCGTGTAGGATGTCAAAAGAAAGCTTATTGAAGCAAGAATTAAACGATATATTATATGATGTATTTTTTTATTCGTTTTTTTTAGGGAAAAACGCTTAAAAATTTCTATCCCATCCTAATCACCAAAAGGATCGCTCAGGATAATCTGACAAAAATCATGAACATTGAGAATTAGGTGTAGATTGCGGGAAAATTATGAAAAAGTTGAATTTTGATTCTGGGGGTTAATTTCGGAAAGTAAATTTGGCAATGGAAATTTCAAGGGCGTGGTGTCAAATGAAAGTATATTGAAGCACGAATTCAATGATATGTGATGTGTTTTTTATTGTATTTTTTTAAACATTTTTTGGGAAAAACGCTTCAAAATTGCTGTCCCCCACCCTTATCACCAAAAGGATCGCTCAGAAATCCTGAAAAAAATCAGTATTGAAAAATTCTAGCGCTGACAGTTATAAACAAGTTAATTGTTTATTTCCTAATAACTGCGGAACCATTGGTTTTAAAGAAAAAGTTGTTCGACAAAAAAATAGTTCTCACGATGTAGAGAACAACTTTTGTTCTTACACGTTTTTCCAAATTTTTAATTTGGCCCACTCAGCTCTGTGCATACGTAATGTGATACGGCAGTATCAGTAGCTACTGCACTACTACGTTTAATTATTTTATTGATTATTTTTTCGAAACAAATTTTATATCATTTCGTCGAGAATTTGTTATTATATTTGAAGGAAAAAAATGTGTTAGTAGAACGTTATAGTCATTTGAATTTTTTTTAAACCTGAAATATAATTCACAAACAAAATCAAATGACTATAACTTTCTACTAATACATTTTTTCTCTTAAAATTTAAAAATTTTCGACAAAATGATCTAAAATTTGTTTAGAAAAAATTATAAATAAATTACCTAAACGTGTTAATTCTTTTCCCAGGCAAAAATTCAACTTTTTTTCGCAAAATACAAAATGTTTCTTTTCTTTACCAAAACGTTACCAGTGGGCTCACTAATAAAACCCCTAAATTTGGTAAGGCCCCGTAAGTAGGAACAGAGATATACAACTTTGAAATTTTACCTACCGCCACTGGTGTGGTGGCTCAATTATAGACGTGAAGTATAAAAAGTTGAATTTTGATTCTGGAGGTTAATTCCAATGTGTAAATTGGGAAACGGAAAAAAAATTTCACGGACATCGTGTAGGATGTCAAAAGAAAGCTTATTGAAGCAAGAATTAAACGATATATTATATGATGTATTTTTTTATTCGTTTTTTTTTAGGGAAAAACGCTTAAAAATTTCTATCCCATCCTAATCACCAAAAGGATCGCTCAGGATAATCTGACAAAAATCATGAACATTGAGAATTAGGTGTAGATTGCGGGAAAATTATGAAAAAGTTGAATTTTGATTCTGGGGGTTAATTTCGGAAAGTAAATTTGGCAATGGAAATTTCAAGGGCGTGGTGTCAAATGAAAGTATATTGAAGCACGAATTCAATGATATGTGATGTGTTTTTTATTGTATTTTTTTAAACATTTTTTGGGAAAAACGCTTCAAAATTGCTGTCCCCCACCCTTATCACCAAAAGGATCGCTCAGAAATCCTGAAAAAAATCAGTATTGAAAAATTCTAGCGCTGACAGTTATAAACAAGTTAATTGTTTATTTCCTAATAACTGCGGAACCATTGGTTTTAAAGAAAAAGTTGTTCGACAAAAAAATAGTTCTCACGATGTAGAGAACAACTTTTGTTCTTACACGTTTTTCCAAATTTTTAATTTGGCCCACTCAGCTCTGTGCATACGTAATGTGATACGGCAGTATCAGTAGCTACTGCACTACTACGTTTAATTATTTTATTGATTATTTTTTCGAAACAAATTTTATATCATTTCGTCGAGAATTTGTTATTATATTTGAAGGAAAAAAATGTGTTAGTAGAACGTTATAGTCATTTGAATTTTTTTTAAACCTGAAATATAATTCACAAACAAAATCAAATGACTATAACTTTCTACTAATACATTTTTTCTCTTAAAATTTAAAAATTTTCGACAAAATGATCTAAAATTTGTTTAGAAAAAATTATAAATAAATTACCTAAACGTGTTAATTCTTTTCCCAGGCAAAAATTCAACTTTTTTTCGCAAAATACAAAATGTTTCTTTTCTTTACCAAAACATTACCAGTGGGCTCACTAATAAAACCCCTAAATTTGGTAAGGCCCCGTAAGTAGGAACAGAGATATACAACTTTGAAATTTTACCTACCGCCACTGGTGTGGTGGCTCAATTATAGACGTGAAGTATAAAAAGTTGAATTTTGATTCTGGAGGTTAATTCCAATGTGTAAATTGGGAAACGGAAAAAAAATTTCACGGTCATCGTGTAGGATGTCAAAAGAAAGCTTATTGAAGCAAGAATTAAACGATATATTATATGATGTATTTTTTTATTCGTTTTTTTTTAGGGAAAAACGCTTAAAAATTTCTATCCCATCCTAATCACCAAAAGGATCGCTCAGGATAATCTGACAAAAATCATGAACATTGAGAATTAGGTGTAGATTGCGGGAAAATTATGAAAAAGTTGAATTTTGATTCTGGGGGTTAATTTCGGAAAGTAAATTTGGCAATGGAAATTTCAAGGGCGTGGTGTCAAATGAAAGTATATTGAAGCACGAATTCAATGATATGTGATGTGTTTTTTATTGTATTTTTTTAAACATTTTTTGGGAAAAACGCTTCAAAATTGCTGTCCCCCACCCTTATCACCAAAAGGATCGCTCAGAAATCCTGAAAAAAATCAGTATTGAAAAATTCTAGCGCTGACAGTTATAAACAAGTTAATTGTTTATTTCCTAATAACTGCGGAACCATTGGTTTTAAAGAAAAAGTTGTTCGACAAAAAAATAGTTCTCACGATGTAGAGAACAACTTTTGTTCTTACACGTTTTTCCAAATTTTTAATTTGGCCCACTCAGCTCTGTGCATACGTAATGTGATACGGCAGTATCAGTAGTGCAGTAGTGCAATCGGCGGCAGGTAGCGCGCCAGATGGACGGAGATCGGGAGGACGAGGTTTGCTCAGGTTAAGTGGGAGGTTGATGGGACGGAACACTAATTGTGCAAGTATAGCTTGCCCTTGACCGTTTTTTTTTTTAAACTTAAGATAAACCCAAGAAATTTAGATTTCTTAAATTCCACAATGGATTAGAGTTTTAGCCAATTAGCTTTCTTGATAAGTTACTACCTGTTGTGCAATAGTCGGAGATAGATTCATAGGGCCACATTTTTTGAAGGTCCTCTAAATGGGAAAAGGTAAAATGGTTTTTAAGGTACGGCTTATAATTCTAAACAATGTCGAAATAAACCTGCAGAGGTCTAGTTTCAAGATTGTGCCCCGCCACACTTTTTCACGACAAATCCAAGACACTCTAAATGTCATATTTAGAGATAGAGGGATTGGTCGTGGTGGTCCTGTAAACTGGCCTGCGAGGGCTCCTGATCTGACCCCCTTATTTTTTTTTCTATTTAGGATTTATAGAAAGCAAGTTTCAACTACAGCCCCAACCACACCATAAAACATAAAACCCGGATTCAAGAAAACATGTAACACGAAATTTTAAATCGTGTGCGTTTTCTGACACAAAGGTATTTTAAAATGTTTGAAAGTAGACGGACGCTATTTTGAAAACCTTTTAAAGCACACCCGTCATTAAACTTAGGCGGCTCTCACACCAAAGCAAGAAGCAACCAGCAATAGGCAACCACCAACGCGCAATATGTATGGCATAATAAGAAAGCACGGCATTTAATGTAACCTTTCACACTATGGCAACAGCGATATCGCCTTCGAAAAGAGTGCTAACTTCAGGCAATATGTTGCATCGTGATATCGTAAAGTAAATTGTGTTGCGAGTTGTTAGTTCTCTATGGCTGGTTGCCTGTTGCTGCAGTGTGAGTGTCACCTAATGTAACCTCTCACATTATGGCAACAACGATATCGCCTTCAATAGTATTGCAAATTTCGGGCAATATATGCTGCCCATTAGTATCGTAAAGTGAATTGTGTTGTAGTTGTTTTGATTTAACAACATGTCGCCGTATCTTCGGAGTCGTCGGATGACATGATAGCTAGAAATTGCAGCAAATACTGTTGCTTGAGTGTGGGACGCGGTCAAAATAATATTGTGTGTTGCTTATTGACAGTTGATAGTTGCTTATTGCTCCTTATTTCAGTATTAGAGCCGCCTTAAGGTGGTATAATAGTTTGCGCTCTTCTATTTTATTTGTAAATTCGCAAGTATGCAACCAGTTTTTGAGAATAAAATTTTCAAAAAAATATGCCTTTGCATTTGACATTTCAAAATTACCGCCCGCTCTTCAAAATGTGGGGATGCTCAATATACAACGTTTTTAAAATATTTCCCCGCCTCATTATTACCTGCAAAATTTTTATTAAAACATTCCGAACCGTTTTTCAGATATCGCATTGTAACACTTTAAAATCCTCACCCTGTATACAGAAAAACACACAAAACGTCAGTTAAGAAAATGTATACAAAAGAAAGCTTTTCTTTTTTCGATATATAAATTGTAAACTTGAATTATTATAACGACAAAAAATTCTTTAAATCTTGTCAATAAAATAATATTTATTTTTTCACTCAGACCGGTTCCATGTTGTGTATAAAGTAAAAACAACATAAAAAGTTAACCAAGTCATACTAAAAATCAATAGGTTTTCATTTCACGCCAGATTTGAGGTTACTTCATTAAAGAATAATTAATGAACGTTAATTAAACGAGCAGCGGCTGTCAAAAGTAGTTTAGCCAATCGGAAAACGCTTTCGATTAGCTTATCTAAGCGGTTTAAGAGCTGGTTGTCTCCAGTAACCTTTTTAGTAAAGGTCAACTTACAAGAATTGTTAATGACATTAAGAAAAAAAAACAGAAAATTTGTAGCATACCTTAAATCGATTTTTTACTTTTCTAACACTGTCTAGTATGAAGATTAAAGAAACAAATTTTAGACCATATTCTGGGAAGCAGTTTTATTGGATGTAATTATTGTTCTTTGGATTGTTACCAACAAATTTCCCAGTTTTTCTCCTCAAACGAGGCCAGCAAAGCCCCCTCCACAGGTAGAGGGGAGGTAAAGGTACCCCTAACAAGTTTTTGGCTACTATCTCAGATTTATTGTACTTTATGTCAAAGTTAGTTATATCAAAATTAACATGTTAAAATCATTATTAACAAACTTGAATAATACAAGAGGTAATCTTTCTCCTGTCACAATTTACACTGTTGACAGCGACTGGTTTTAGAGTTTATCAGCGGATAAAATTTAACAGTTGTATATCTATCCACTTGGTATTTTAATAATTGTTTCTGAAACTGGCATCGGACGCAATACTGACAACACAAACAACAAAGTGAATCAATTTTTAAAAATATTGTGGGTTTTGTAAAAAAAATTGCTGCAGCGTTTTGGTAAAAGCTCAAATGGCGAAATCGATAAAGCTATTGAAAAATCTATCTACCAGAACACCTTCAAAAGGAAAATTTTCATATTGAAACAGATTACAATGTCTGCAAGGAGAAAAATTACGAAATTTTGCCCTTAACATATTTTTACACTTCTTGATATAAACGTTAAAATTTAATCTTGAGATTATCCTACCAAATAGCACTCGTCCTAATTTTTTGGAATAAACTTGAGAAACTCACCGCTTAGCAACAACATTCGTGCTGGTGGCAAAAATCCACGTCTTCGAATCGAATTTTTATTACCACCAGCACACATGCTATTACTTAGAAATTCGTTTATTCCAGTTTATTCCAAAAATTAGAAGTACTCGTAATATTTCTTACGAACATTTTTATCCCGAATGGTATTTGACATCACCATTTTATGAAAAAATCTTTCAGCTGACAGATTGAAGTGATAATAGCCTGTTTGCTGCGAGAATACTTTATGAATGGTTTATGGTGATTGAGCGTCATTAACGGCTTTCGCAATGCCCGCAGCGCCCCCGCTTAGTGCTCCCAGGGCACTAAGTCCTGCAAATATGGGAATAAGTGGTAGAAACCCACCCTGTTTCGGGGATGGTATTATTCGTGGTACGTTGATCCTCTTACGTCCTCCCACCTTCTTGACCGTTACTCGTGCAACTCTAAGTATTTTACTGAGACATATGTATACCGGTTTATGACGATTTTGTAGACGTCATATTGATCCCCACCTAAGTTTTGATTACACCGGATTATGTCGCGGAAAGCCACCGATGATGGCAATTGTGATTTAAGATTAAGTAAAGAAATATAGCATTCCGTATATCTTTCACTACGAGTATTTTACTTTGTCTAACTATTTTTTTCTCTGTGATGATTCTGCTTCCTTTTTTGGTGGAAATGATTTGCAGGACAGTTTATTTCAATAGGCCAAAACACAAGTTTATTTAAATGGATACATTGATGATTAAACGTATTTGCCTTTATAAGATATCCCACGAATTATAAGACTCGAAGTTTATTTACTGGGAATATATTTTTTTATAAAAAAAACTGTTCGAAAGTTAGTTGTGCTGGAAAGTTTTCATCAACCTGAATCCGTTTTCATTTATTGTATAAAATATATATGCTCAAAATAACCACAAACATCACAAACAGAATTACGGCAAATATAGGATAACCAAAGGGTAATCTGCTTCAAAACAGATTATAATGGTTTATGTTAAATGTCACAAACAGTGAACAGTGACGTCATTGGTTGCGTCATTATTATTTCCCCTCTGATACTTTTTTTCTCGGGGCAATTAGTATGTGGTTAAACCAACATAAACTATATACAGTTTATGTCGCGGTAAAAAGCCCAATGATGGTTGATTTGTTGATATACATAGCAATAGGACTTTTTATAGTTTACAGGTAAGTACCCAACAATATTTTTCAAGGTAAAATATTTTGTCGCAGAATAACCATGTAGGTTGCAGAATTCGTAATATGATTGGTTCAGGTAGAGGCTAAAAAACTGCAAGGTAAATGTTTTTTCACTTATTAAAACCGGTCGTTGTTCTGTGTAAAATACATGAGTGAAATAGTCTGTCAAAGAGGTTTGATAGATGGTAGAAATGACCACCTATAGCTGAACAAAGTTAAGTAACCTTTGTTCTCATTTTTACCTTAATCTACTTTATACTTACAAATTTGATTTAAAAATTATTATTTGTGGTATCTAGTGACAATAAGTGCAAGTGGCTAGTCGTCAGATCTGTATTTCTTGGAAAAAATGACCACCTATAGTTGAACAATGTTGGGTAACCTTTGTTCTGATATTTTTACCTTAACCTACTTTTCCAATTTCGCTTAGAAATTTGATTTAAAATAGGATTATTTATTATATCAAGTGATAATAACTGCAAGTTGTTAGTCGCGCACCAAGGGTTCCGATAACTGTCCACTCAAATTAAGAACATGGCGTCCTCTTCAGACGATTTTCTAACCACTATAACGGGAAGCGGTTTCGTTTCGTCTTTATTATCATGTTATTTGGCATCTTTGTCAATTTTATCGTCAAGTGAGCACTTCTTCCCCGTTAAAAATCAGCTGACTTCCTTAATTTGAGTCGCCAGTACTTATGACGCAAATATACACAGTCATTTTTGATGTAAAATTGAAGAAAATATTGCGAGAACTTATTTTTGGTCCCTTTAATCCTTTGAGAGGGAGAAACGCCGTTCTTGCTCGAAGGGGAAAGATGAACTTTTCAGTAAAATTCTAAGAACCTACTCCATGAAATTAATATTTCTTTTCGAAATTGTTTTCATCACAAAATAATAGGTAGTTGGCTATAAATACATGTTCTGTTTTATAAGAAAGTAATCTGGCAGATTTTCCACTTCCATCAGTTTTTACATATTTAATTTTTTTCTTCCTAAAGTCTTTAAAGCGGTTCTAACTGTTTTACGAGTGTCTAGTCCAAATTGCCATTCATCATTGTCAATCTTCTAGTGACCTAACGATCCAGTAAAAATGTCAGAAACAAAGGTAAATTAAAGGGATACAATTTTGAATTATTTTAACCAAAATGGGGGTCCATTAAAGGTATTTTAATTTATCTAGTCCATTCTAAAATTTTAGTATAATAAAATGTTAGCTATTTGAAATTTCCACTTAACGAAATGGTAGAATTATTTTTGAAATACCCTATTCACTGTTTGATAAGATAAAACTCTAATACAACGGCTACTTTTGGTTACATGACACGCATGGTAATGCATTATGTAGGAAATTTATTCACTGCTACAACTTTTTGGCTTAAATCGAGGACAGTAGAGTGACGACCTCATCCAATTTTTTTATATTAAACACTTTAAATAAATGAAATTTAACTAATCTGGGTCACGGAATAAGGACTGGAAGTATTGTTATTGCAGTTCTGCCCCATAACAATAGCAATAGAATGTAACTGTATGGCAAGTAAAGTTTGCAACATTAAAAGCACTTATGGGGTGCTAACAATAAAGATAAAGTAAGGTAAATGTGATTCTTATCCTTAAAAGATTAGGTTTTTTCTTTGTAAAGCTTTTACTTTAAACACGTTTTAGTTTTATATTTAAATATTCAGTTAGACACTTATTTCTGTAATAATGACACCGTGCTACACTGGGTAATATTAGCTAAGCTAACTGACAAGTAACAATCATTGTTTCTGATGATGCTAACATAAATGGTAAAATGTACGTGAAATGTTAAAAAAGTTCATTTTGATGTGAGAAAGAACAGTGGTTAGACGCATTATTTAATAAAATGGTTAATATCCTAATTACTAAAACGCATATTTGCCATATAAGACCGATATAATTTGACAATTAAGATTTTAAACAGATCATGTAAGAGAAAGATAACTTTACAAGTTTTGTACTCTTAGTTGATTTCTGAGTCATCTTAAAAATTTATAAGGATAATAGTATATTACATAACAAGTGACATTTTTTACACGAGTGGAAATGTTGCCGCACGAGGCGATAGCCGAGTTATCTAAGTGCGGTAATCCCACGAGTGTGCGAAAATTACTTTCACACGAGTAATGTACAAGATTTTGCATACGACCACAAAAATAATTACCAGGAAGCCCCAATTTTCGTCTTTATTTAATATCCTCACTTTCAACTCTAATATTTTCAACACTTGTGCTGAAAAATTATTTCAACACTAGTGTTGAAAATAAAAACAAATGAAATTTGCACCATCTGTTCAAATCTCACGTTGACAAGTACTTTTCAACACGCGTATGATATAAAGCACTTTCTAGTCAAGTTAACCGTGCTTTTTTTCTTACTTTTATAGGTGGTCGTAGAAAAATATAATATGCATCTCCTACAATAATAGGACTAAATTAATTTCAGCAACAAATTCCAATGTAAATATTATTTAAACACCAAGAAAAATATTGGAATTATCACAGCCTCCTTTAACAAGGGAGTCATGAAGTAGATGATCTGGCAACAAAGCTCGGGAGGCTGGAAACAATAAACCAGTGATAGCGTGTTGTGTACGTACGTGTAAAAATACCTACATTTTTCCTAGTCTGACAGCCGCGGACGGCGGTTTTTAACATTAAATATTGTTTTCTATAATCGGTAACAATATTGTTGAACAATTACAAATCAATATAATTATTTTAAAAGCATTACTATACTATGTAAAGGGTGTTTGTTAATGTGCCTTTCTAGAAGTTTCGCTTAGATTTTAATTTTAGACTGCTTTAAAGCGCTTAATGTTAAATACTGTTAATTTATGCCTGCACAGTATGTATTGTGCCTTGTACGGCCACGGATTGTTATTTTATTTTGTCTTGTCTACAGTGGGGTACCTACACTGTTTTTTAACATGCCGCGAAAATGTTGTATACCTGTCTGTAGAATAAATTATTATAGCGTTATTAAAACAGATGATTAACAAACAACATTTAGTTAGAGAGAATTTCTTAGTGATTCGTTCTTCAGTTGTGTGTTGTAAACATTTTGATGTAGGTAACACTATATCAAATGAAACATACAAAAGCAAAAATGGCAATACTCACGAGTTTTCTTTCTCATGTCCTAAATTAAGGAATGGCGTAATACCGCGCCTATTTACCAATAAACCAAAATATTTGTTTACAACAAAGAATATTTTAAGAATTAAATTATTTATTTCTTAGGTTGAATATATTTAATTACATATGTATGTTTACAATTTTACTAGATTTTACGGTTCAAAACATCTGGAATCTTTTGAATATTGTGTAGGTTTTATAAATTTGCGAATTGATTGATTTTGAAAAAGGGTCCGAAATACGTGTAGTTTTGTTTTATATAATTTGTATTCACTGTTTGCCCCTATGTGGTATTCCATATTATATAACACATATCATTAAAAAAATAAAATCCGCCTCGTGCGATGTTGCCATTTGTGCTTCAAGGCTTAAGAGTTGAAAACTGCTATGGAATAACTCATAAGTTTTTAATGACAGGATACCAACTAAACCTAACGGGTTAATTAGGAAATCGTAATTTAAACAAGTACTAAATCTTAATAAATTAAACTTGAATCCTCGTGTTGTGTGTGTATTTAAAGCCGAGAATATTCTATTTTAACGGTATTGTGGTAACACTGGTGTTATCAAAAATACGAATAACAGGAAATGGAACAGTAAACATAGTAGAGAAGCCGGTGATAAAGTAAAACTAAAACAAAGTGCAACGACCAAAAATAACAAGTTTATTATTGCAAACAACCTACAATTTTTGGGACACTATAAAATGATACTTTCTTTGGATACTCAATTTAAGCAAACCACAACATTTTCATTTAATGAGCCAATAAAAGCAAAGAAAAAACAAACCAGAGCCCACTAGAACATCCTTCAAATTAACTTACAAGGACCCGATAGTCTAGTTATGACGTTGCTGCGAGTCCTTAATTATTTATATCGCAAATTCGATACTAAAATTCTCTTTATGTTATAACTTTTTTTTGCAAACAATCTACGATTTTTAGGACACTTTATATTAAATAGTACTCTCTGTGGAGACTCAATTTAAGTAAACCAAATCACTTTCATTTAATGAGCCAATAATGACAGAGACAGAACAAATCTGAGCCCACTAGAACACTTTTTATGACTGACAGAGACCCGATAGTCTTATTATGAAATTGCTGCTTAATTTACATCGCGTATTCTATATTAAAAAAGCATGATACATATTATAAACTTTTTTCAGAAAATATGGCTGCATGTGTGTACAGTAGGGTGGAGCGACGGTATATGACAAAAATTTTATTTTTTGAAAACGATGTTGCCTGACCTTAGGAAAGTTGTGGTTGGAAACTAGTTTTTTGGAATTTTGATTTTTCGTTTACAAGTGTGCTCTCCACCGCCACAATATAAGGAAAATTTTTAAATTTTTTTTTCTAAATGTAAAAAAAATTTCAATAGAAGCCCCTGTATATTATATTTTTTTCTGATAAAACTTCAAATTCAAAACAAAAAAGCTTATAATGAATTTTCTTTTAAAGTCTTTATAAATATTTAAAATATTCTAATAACACTAAAAACGAACATAATTAATTGTTTAAGTTTGGGCTTCATAACCTCATTAGTTTTCATCCCAGAAGACAATTTATTATCAAATTTTTTGTTTTGGACTTAAAGTTTTAACAGGAAAAAATATAATATACAGGGCTTATCATTTTAAAAAAATATATTCCTTCAAAACTAGAAAACACGGTGTTCACATATTTTTGCGTTCTTTTATTTTAATAAGCCTTAAAAATACTACTAGTTTTCTAATAAACAATCTTGTATCTTCAGTAATAACAAAGTGACCAATGATGTACACTTAATTTGGATCAGCCCGTACAGTATTTATCGAGCAATAAAAAACAAGCAAAAAATTTTTAGTCTTAAAATTTTCACCGGTTTTTCATTTACTAAAAGCCTAAGCTTCTGTTGACAAAGTTTAGCTGGCCATAAAACTAAGGACTACTTGATCTATAATGCGTTCGTGGTCATAAAATATACATAAACCTATAGCTCAGAGACATTGATAATATTTTATGAGGCTTACGATTCGGGCAGATAAAACAACTTGTAAATTTAAATATCCTTGTTTGGATTACTTCTAAATCTTTTTCGGAAATATAGAAGATAACGTAAACTATAAAATTATTTTCTATCGCTGTTTTAGGCGACACCCTCATACATATTAAATAAAGCTATACAGTGCAAGTACGTGTAAGACGTATTGGCATCGATAGGAGGGATCTGAGAAATTTTTTATAATATTTGAAATTTATTAATAATTATGCTTTGTTTGTGGAACATTTGCCTTGGTATATTAAATATTAACAAATTTACAACAGTAGTTTGCTTAATTTTTAGTACCTATCTAATTTAGACCACCAGAGATACATTGTGTTACATGAGTGACATAGTTCGCAAAAATGAGTTATGTCAGTCATCAGCATAATAGGTTCTACAGGGTTTAAAGTGTTACAAGGCGATATTTTGAAAATGGTTTATGGTTTTTAAATGGTTTAAAATATTTTCATGATATTTTGGTCAGTTAATAGGGAGATGGGGGACATAATTAAACATAATTTTAATAATATCCCTCTCCCTCTATTTTGAGAGATGGGGGTAACTTTTGTTTATAAAATTCGAATCTACGTAAAAAACTACGCATGTGTACCATTTTTGTTTTGATTTGCTCTTTCGATTTTGGAATTATGGTTAACTGAATTTGGATTAAATTTAAAAAATAAATAAATGTTACCAATACATGAAGTTCATTTATTTTAGAATTATTACTGGTCTTCATGGAAATGCGTTATTTTTACTTAAGTCAGTTGAGAATTTTGACATTTTAATGATTATTTCTCAGTTTATTGCTAGGTTCCCGGATTTGACCCCCCTTGACTTTTTCTTGTGGGGTTTTATAATGGCGACTGCACCTACAACTTTAGATGATAATATGAAAGACCGAATCCGCTTTGCCTGCTTATAAGTGACACCTGAAATGTTACAGCGAATACGAAATTAATTTACGAAAAAGTGAGAAAGTGTTTTGAAGCTGAAGGAGGACATTCACAACAAACGAACAACTTCTCAAGAATGACAGAAAATAAATGAGTTAAAATTAAACGTTAAACATTTTTTTTATTTTCTGACCTAACAAACTGACCTAATAAACAAAAGTACATTATCCCATTCAAAATTCCAAAGTTTCCTCCAACCCTCAAAATAGAGAGAGGGGGTAAATGTCAAAAATATGTTTTAACATGTCCCCCATCTCCCTATTAATTCACCATTATTTCATCAAAATATTTTAAACCGTTTTAGAGATATAGCTTTGTAACGCTTTAAAAAATACCCTGTATACTCGGAATTGAAAATTGTAAGTCAGGATCTTTAGGTTCCTATAGCTAAGAAAAGGAAACAAACCACTTACCCGAATCCGTTCTCTACTACGATCAAGCGGGGTACTATAAATTGTCCATACTTCAGCATGCTCTACATTTTCCAGATTCGACTATACAGGGTAATTCAAAAAACGTGCACTAACGCTCTACAGAAGATTCACCACTCAAAAATAACAGAAGACGTTTCTGTAAACATGTGTCTGGAATAGCCTTGATATTATGATACAGGTTCATCTGATTTTAAAAAAATGTGTAACTTAGTGTGTATTATGTGATGAATAAAAAGTAGTTTTTTCACCTAGATAAATTGAATTTATTTCCATCAAGGGAGTGCATGTGGGTAAAACGATTATTATTATTGTAGAAAAATATTGTACGTCACTGCTTCATCATTAGTGGCACAAACTTATTAAAATTAATTCTCCTTACTAAATAAAAACTCTCTCCTAATATGTTTCGATAACCAAATACATTTTCGAGAAACCGACAAAATATGCAGGGTGTCCAAAAAGTCTTGATATGTGCAAATATATTTGCTATTAGTAAAGATACACACCAAATTTTAGGTGTGTCTTATTAAATGCGGCTTAATAAATCTACGTTTTATGCAATTTAAATTTTGCAACCCCCTTGAGGGATGACGCTAAGGAGTTGAGGTCAAAAATTCTAAACGCAACTTTATGCCATGTGGTACCTCATTTTAAAGGTCTTAAAAAACTTTTAAAAGAGAAACATTTTACCGCAAGCCCGAGGTCCTCTCTTAATTCGTTTTTTAATAACAAGCCTTTGAAAATTAAAAATCGTGAAATAAATACCTTTATTTCTCTTATTGCTTTAAAAGTTGTTCAAAATGACTACCATGAACTTCTTGGCAGTAATAAAGTCGATTTTGGAACTCACCTCTTACATTTTCGAGAATGGCAGATGTTATTTGTTGGCAGAGTTCCAAAACTGACTTTATTGCTGCCAAGAAGTTCATGGTGGTTATTTTGAACAACTTATAAAGTAATAAGACAGATAAAGGTATTTAAATTTTAATTTTTTTCACGATTTCTAATTTTAAAAAGATTGCCATTTAAAATCAAACTAAGGTATGGACTTCGGGTTGTTTCTTTTTTTGTTTAAAATGAGATACCATATGGCATAGGGTTGCATTTAAGATTTTAGACCTCAACTCTGTAGGGTCACCCCTCAAGGAGGTTAAAATATAAAATTACATAAAACAGTAGATTTATTAACCAACAAGATACACCTAAGATTTGTCGTCATCTTTACTAATAGCAAAAATATTTGCCTATTCTAAAACTTTTCGGCCACCCTGTATAATTCATGCACATTTTTGGCATACACCTGATATTACTTTTTCTGGGATGTTTTTTTTTTAAATTTTGACACCCTGTATCTCAATAACGAAACGATTCCGTACCTATGTATATAGAATTTTTTTTTGTTGATATTTTTTGATGGCGAATCTCCAGCTCATCTTTGGTGAATATTTCTTAAAATACCCTGTAGCCGAATTATCTTATTATCGAATAATAAGTGCATAAAAGCATACATTTTAAAGCAATTTAAAACTTGATAAAAATTAATAGCCAGATTCACTGTAACTAAATCTAGTCTAGTTTGATAACTAAATATTTAAACTAACTAGTCAATGTAAAAATAGGACAACTATTGACAATAGATTTAATAGGTCTAAGTCTTAAAATAAAGGGTTCGAAGGCAATAAGTCGAAAAAATGTAATGTTAGGTCAGAAAACCATGTAAATCCAAACTAGAGTAACATTTAAAAATTCGTTGTCAAAGATCAAAAATTTCGTAATGTAATCGCCATGAATAGTTTGATGATTCTTTAACTCTAATTAATAGAATAAAAAAGTCATAAGAATGTTCTAAATATAAGACTTCTATTTTCTAAAATTAGCGCCGCAGACTACTCTTAATTTAATACCACCGAAATTTGAATTGCATTTGCTGCCAGACATAGGAGTGCCACAGATCCTCGAGAAATGGGTGCTTACTTGCAATAACTTCTGACGCAGCATGTAGGTCATAAATAAGGCAGATCTGGTTTAGAGGCTTAAGCAGTATAAATTAATTAGACATGTTAGGATTTTGGACTGCAATTTACATGTTAAGATATGCAAGATTAGATAATCCTCCAGGTGATAGCCAATTTGCATAGCAATAATTTAAAATTGGATTTATTTTTATCTAAGAGAACGCACATTATCTTTTTCATCCCGTGAAGACTCTAACATTGAAGTGGTGGTATATTTTCGTCTTCCCAAAATAACAATTTTTAAGGTAACCTTTATTTTATGAGTTCAAAATCGATTCAACTACGAAAGTATGTTACCCAAATGTTGCACTGTTACTTAATCTGTAGGTAATAGTTATTGTTACTTAATGTTATATTGTCTCGCATGGGGAAGTACACTTAATAGGTCTAATTTTATAAATTATAATGCAATATTTCTCTGAAAAGTAATAAAGGTGGTAGAGGATTTCTTCCTCGACCGAGGTGGTACCACCCCGCATATCCTCTTAAAGGGCTGGTGAAGTCCCTACGGATGTTTCCAGCTCTGGATGTGTGAGTCAGATTTCCCCAGTACACCCACGGTACATAGTACTTAGACTTCGGTCTTCGTGGGCTGTCAGAACATAAAAAAAGAATGTAGAACAAATATTTTCCAGGTTATCGACACGATAAAATAAAAATATTGGGTTGCTGTATGCGATAGAGAATATTTGGAAGAATTATATATATACATATATATATATATATATATATATATATATATATATATATATATATATATATATACAGTATGTCCACGGATAGAGGTCACAAGAGGACAAATGGACCAAAAATTTCATTGTTCGAAAAAAAATCATTTTTGGTAAGCTTCTGCTTCTTAATAAAATAGGGTCTACGAAGAAAATGTTTGACTTTTTTATACAGGGTGCTCAAAAAATACAAAAATAATAAATTATGTAAAGAGTAAACTACCTTTATTTTTCATTTTAGTGCAAAATGATAAAGACAAAAAATATTTCAAATTCCAGTCAAAATTTAAATTCAAAATATCAGCTGAATATTTTACTTTTTATTTTTGTGATATAATTTTATGAAATATTGCTGTACCTACGTTTTCTAGGTAATTTTTGCCTTGTCCACCTCATCTCACTATCTTTTACGACAAATGTCAGAAAATTTAAAATTTTGTTGCAAATTAAATTTTGTTGCAAAAATTTTAAATTTTGCAAATATTTTAAATTTTGTTGCAAACATCCGAAATTTTCTGACATTTGTCGTAAAAGATAGTGAGATGAGGTGGACAAGGCAAAAATTACCTAGAAAACGTAGGTACAGCAATATTTGATAAAATTATAACACAAAAATAAAAAGTAAAATAATCAGCTGATATTTTGAATTTAAATTTTGACTGGAATTTGAAATATTTTTTGTCTTTATCATTTTGCTCTAAAATGAAAAATAAAGGTAGTTTACTCTTCACATAATTTATTATTTTTGTATTTTTGAGCACCCTGTATAAAAAAGCCAAACATTTTCTTCGTAGACCGTATTTTTTTAAGAAGCAGAAGCTTACCAAAAATGATTTTTTTTCGAACAATGAAATTTTTTGTCCATTTGTCCTCTTGTGACCTCTATCCGTGGACATACTGTATATATATATATATATATATATATATATATATATATATGTATATATATATATATATATATATATATATATATATATATATATATATATATATATTTATATATATATATATATATATATATATATATATATATATATATATATATATATATATATATATATATATATATATATATATATATAGGGTGTCTAAAATAGGAAAATAGGTGATACCACTATTGCTATCTCCGAAATGGTAAAAGATACGAGGTCGGTTAAATTAGAGAAAATGTGCAATTTCTAGTCCCTATTCATATTCCGTTTACGGAGTTGCAAAATTCTCTATAGTTTCTTATCTACAGGGGAGTTTTTAAAAATAGTCAAAAATTTAATTCCAAAATATCTCGAAAACTATTATAGTTAGAAAAAAGTTGTTTTTACAAAAATCACACGATTTTTTACCTTCCCTAAAGTAACGTTACTGTTTTGTTTATACCATTTATTTTTACTGAGTTACTGATACTAACTTGTTTTTTTCAAATACGGACCTGGATTTTTTACTGCATTTTTTGAAAGAATACTTCATACCCTTTACAGCTATGTATCACTTGATTATGGTTTTCGACGTTTTGATCAGGAATAACATCATCAGGATTTTCTATCGATACGGACCTGGAATTTTCCATGTTAAGGCACAATTTCACAACCTATCGCTGTGGTTTAAATTATTCAACTGATTAATTTTAAACTATGTTCATGATTACTAACCAGAACCCTTTGGTCATTAAAGTTTGTCAAATTGCACTTAAGCCAATGAGTTATGGAAAGCAAAAGTTTAACAGACTCAGATCAGATATAATTAGCGGCCTTTATTAACAGCACCTAACTAGTGGTTAAGTTTGCTACATATTGTAAAAGGTAACCTTGATGATACGTCTTCATTATTTACGTTTTTAATATTTTCGTATTCAAAAATCACCTTTCAGTTCAAAAGATAATAATAAATAATCCTATTTTACCTAATGGTTTCATTTCTGCTGTAACTCATTCGGCTGGTACAGTTGAATTACTATTTACTGACTTTGAAAACAAACCATTATCTCAAATTAAGGACCTTTAACTATATTCTAGCATAAAACCATTGTCATATTTACTGGGTTCGGATTATAAGGAATTCGAATCTAAAATCCGTTTTCTGCTTTATTTTTTGACGTTGCGTTGAATTATAACATATGGACGGGCGGACGAACAGGTTGATGGAAGCGATAGGACTGACCACACGAAGCCAATCACGCCTCTAAGAATAAATTATTAGGATTTGTTATAATTAAAATTAAGCTTATGCTTTTTTCAGGCGTTGGACCAATTTTACAAACTTGAGGGTCCTGGTTAGTAATCATGATTATAATTAAAATTTACCAGTTAAAACAATTTAATCCATAGTTACTGATTCTGACCTAATTGTCTCCATAATAGGCCGTGAAATGACGCATTAATGTAAAAATGCCAGGTCCGTACTGGTAGAATATCCTGATGATGATACTATTCTTCATCAAAATGTCGAAAAACACAATAAAGTGATACACAGTTGTAAAGGGTATGAAGTATTCTTTCAAAAAATGCAGCAAAATATCCAGGTCCGTATTTGAAAAAAACAAGTTAGTATCAGTAACTCTGTAAAAACAAATGGTATAAACAAAACAATAACGTTCCTTTAGGGAAGATACAAAATGGTGTGATTTTTGTAAAAACAACTTTTTTCTAACTATAATAGTTTTCGAGATATTTAAGAATTAAATTTTTGACTATTTTTAAAAAATCCCCTGTAGATAAGAAACTATAGAGAATTTGGCAACTCCGTGAACGGAATATGAATAGAGACTATAAATGGCACATTTTCTCTAATTTAACCGACCTCGTATCTTTTACCATTTCGGAGATAGCAATAGTGGTATCACCTATTTTAGACACCCTGTATATATAAGAATATAAGAATATGTAAAATCAGATTCACATTACGCAAATCACCTTTTAGAGACCAACCATAATTTTAATATCAATTTCCAAATTTTGCACACCGACAACAAAGGAACAAGGTTAAATCTATTGGAATCCCTAGAAATAAATAAACTCAAAAATACGCACATCTTGTTGAACTCGCAATTAGACCTTCATAATTCCACATTGTTAAACTTGTTTTTATAACACCTTTTGAACTTCCGCACCCACCCTTATTTTAGGTAACTATCTGTTATCCCGTCAGTTCTAGATTAAGATTCACTCATTCTTGAGAAAGCTACCGTGTAACGAAACATGTCGGATTTTTATTAGAAAAAGTTCAAGTGTTTAAATAAAGTGGAATTTTACACAATTTAGTGTTTTCTTTTTGACAAGTTTGTTAAGATGGAGTTCCACCAAGTAAAGGCAGAATCAATCCAATTTGGAAGAATTTTTAACAAGTGTCTTTTAAAGGTAATTACGGTAATTTTGTAATCGTTATTTATATTACTATTGGAATAGAAGCTTCATTGCAACAACTAGATAGGAGACCGCGTCGTAGTTACCACAAGAGTGAAATATGTTCCACCCCCGGTGTGATGTTCGATTTTCGATAGGAAAAGTCTAGCAAAATTCAATTTTTTATTAAAACTTCAAATGTTACATTTTAATAATGATTATGATATTTGGTAAAATTTATTCAAATATTTTGACTAGTTTTCTTTGCTTATAATTTTAAAAAATTAAACTATATAATCAATTCATGATATCAGTAATTATAAATATAATGGGTTGATTATTATTATACTAGTGGTGTAATAGAGCTGATTACATGATCAAAATAGCTGCCGTAATATCAAGGAGGTCATAAAAAAGTATGTCTGTTACAAATAATACGAGAAATTAGTTAATTCGCGAATTAACCGGCTAAAATGCGAATTAACCATTACAGTCGGTTAATACGAAAAGAAATAACATTATTTTAAGAGTTTTCGTAAACTATCCGGATAATGCGCGAATTATACAATATTATCTGATCTGTTCTTTACATTAACATATTATTTCATGAGAAAGTTTCGATTCTATCTTGGAGAGCTCAACAATATAAAAGCCATATAATAACAATTATTGTTGGTATGTAATGGATCAATTATTGATCGTTGGCAAAAGCGAAATAGGGACCAATACCATTTTTTTGATCTGATCTTAGATCTATATAAACCTCTAATTTGATCAAACCCATTTACACCTCCCTTTCCTTTATTGTAAAATATTTATGATCGGGACGGTTGATCAACTAACACTGCAGATTTCTCCTTTTTGAACCAGCGTTTGCAGGTTCCTTTAGATTTATAAACATAATTTTGCAAGTTTGATATAACTGTTACCTGACTGTTGTCATGCCACCGAGTCAACGTTATATTAGAAGTTGTATCGTGAATAGTGTAATGACTGCCTCGTTTTTTCGTTTTTAAATCTCTATGAGGAGCTCTTCCTATTCTATTGGATCTTATTGTACCAACACAAAATACCCTATGTCCTTAGAGGCTTTCTAGTAAAGAGATGGAGGTAAAAAAAGTAACGAGAAAAACAACACTTCTATTTTGGAGAAAATGTAAACACATTTTCTCACTTACGCTGGAACCCAATGTTTTTCTTTCAATTTTATCTCCAGCGTCAAATTTTATGAGGTAGGTACTCATCAGAAGTGCATAAACTACAGAATATAAAGTAAAACCGAACTGGTTTCCCTTTAATAAATTGTTATAATGTTGTGTCTTCCATAATATTGTTCCATTGCTTTATCAACTGAAAATTGCCTTCCAAGGAGGCAAATACATTCATCCGATATTTTATTGATCTGTTCTAATAAAGGCCTAATATTGAAAAGCTTGTCGATGCCGTCTATATTTGAATTATAATTTAGGTGAAAGAATCTGTGTATGCTTTCAAATTTGTTTCTTGACAGGGTATTAATAATAACACAACACCACGAAAAAAAAAGCATGTCCACTGCACTAGATCCCCATGTCTATATGTTTTCGAGGTCGCTGAATCCGAATCCGACATCTGTTTCACCCCATCAGGTCATTGGACACCGTAAACCACCCCCTTAATTTCTAGGGTTGCTCAGCATCTGACTCGGGTGTCCTCTGCTCTTTGTCTTTATTTATTCCAAAGTGAGAGGTGGGGAGGGTAGAGGGTTAACATCCGATCCGGAACGTCCCCCTGAGGGGGTGAAACCAGTTTTTTTTTGATTTCGAAGGATTTTTGTCAGAATCACGACGGACGAGAGGTTTTTATATACATATACATATGTACAAATATTAATAATTTATATATACATTATATATACACATATATACAGGGTGTTGGAAAAAGGCCGGTACTGCCAAAAATTTCCCAGGGGGGATGTGTATTTAATGACGTCTCACTCGTATAACATAGGAAATTTTCCGGGGAATCGAATAACGTTGTCAGATTCGGTCCCGATAAGGGCCTGGGCCCTGTGAGGCCTAAGTTTGAGTTTTCATATGGAGACCTCCGTTTTTTGCAGATTCAGATTCAGCCGAAAATTCTGCGTTCAGATACGTGGATCTCAAATTTTTATGGGCCATATCGGGCCCAATACTGTATATATACATATGTACAGGGTGTTGGAAAAGGGCGGTGAGACATCCTTAAATAAACTTCTCCTCTAGGAAATTTTTAGGGGTACCGCCCTTTTCCAACACCCTGTATATATGTATATATATACAGTATTGGGCCCGATATGGCCCATAAAAATTTGAGATCCACGTATCTGAACGCAAAATTTTCGGCTGAATCTGAATCTGCAAAAAACGGGGGTCTCCATATGAAAACTCAAACTTAGGCCTCACAGGGCCCAGGCCCTTATCGGGACCGAATCTGACAACGTTATTCGATTCCCCGGAAAAGTTCCTATGCTATACGAGTGAGACGTCCTTAAATAAACATCCCCCTGGGAAATTTTTGGAAGTACCGGCCTTTTTCCAACACCCTGTATATATGTGTATATATAATGTTATATAAATTCATATTTGTACATGTATATGTATATAAAAACCTCTCCTCCGTCGCGTCATGATTCTGACAAAAATCCTTCGAAAACAGAAAAAAACTGGTTTCACCACCTGAAAGGGTGGTTTCACCCCCTCAGGGGGGCGTTCCGGATCGGATGTTAATCCTCTACCCTCCCCACCTCTCACTTTGGAATAAATAAAGACGAAGAGCACCCGAGTCAAATGCTGAGCAACCCTAGAAATTAAGGGGGTGGTTTACGGTGTCCAGTGACCTGATGGGGTGAAACGGATGTCGGATTCGGATTCAGCGACCTCGAAAACATATAGACATGGGGCTCTAGTCCAGTGGACATGACTTTGTTTTTTTTTTGTGGGGTAGTGTAATTAAGGTTTTGTTGTTGTCGGCCAAGTTTCCCAATAATTGCGCCTTGAAGGCACCATAGTATATTCAGACAATATTGATTGACGTCAAATTTTAATTTAGAATTTTTTCTACTAAATCGATTTTTTGCTATCTTACTAAAATATCTATTTCGTCCCAATTCATTGTTTTATTTTCCTTTTTATTTTTTCTTTTAGTTCTTTTTGTTGTGTACTAATGTTTGGTTGTTGCTCTCATCCCAACTTTCGTCCCCGCAGCCACCAGTTTTTTGAATGGATTTATTATGAAAATCAATGAGCCAGAAGTCCTTTTACAAGGTCTCGAATACTTTGTGCAATCTCTTCGTCGCTAGCAGAATCATCTTGGTCACTGCCACTTCCGTCATTTGGCGGAACGAGAGTAACTTCCAGCTTTTCTGCTTCTAATAATTGACTATAACAATCGTCACTGGAGTCTACGCTCTCTAAATAATTGAGCTGCTCCTCCGCGGCCTCCTACCTTAAGCGTCTATGTTTGAAAAATATACGCTGGGATTTAGCGTATGGTATATCATGCGCAACATATATAGCCAAGTAAATATATATTAAACTATTCTTTAAATATGAAGCATTTTAAGCTAGCTAACTAATAACAAATTAATTATTTCTAATTAATATGTACTTCTACTACTGCATATAAGAACTTTTGCCATTTATTTAGGTACCTAAATGTATTTTTCCCCAAAACATTGAAATCCTATTTAAATTAATTGTTTTATGAAACTAGCCATATTACATTGTAATAATGCAAACTTTACACAACGAAAATAAATTATTCGTAATGTATTACGAAAATGTTTATTATACCTGCTGGATTAATTTATCTGAGGTACGGACGCTGAGTTGCAATTACTGCTGCTACATGAGCTATAAATAAAGATAGATTTGCGCTGGTTTCACGGAATATGTAATAGTTTTAGTTGTTGCATAGCAGAGATCCTAAGACCGTCCCCTTCAGATCGCCTAATACAGTCTGAGGGGATAATTGATGCATGCTATCCCATTCTACTTTATAGAAGCACTATTTTTAGATTGCCCTCGGTCATGGTTTCGTTAAAAAATAGTATGACAAATGACATGATATTGTTTAACTGTTGACGCAATCGTGACCAGAAACCATCGGAAAACGATGATGTTTTTCTAGCATAGAAAGCACAGACCCAACTTTTACTTGCTCGACTTGCTTGGCAAATTGATTTATTTTTTTCCTTAAGAGAGTTACGACTGATCAGAATCAGCAGAGTGAATATGTAATTATACAGTGAGGACATAAAGTCAGGAAACCTGAAAATATATCTAAAACGGGAAATATGAAATTATCAAAAACACGTCGATTTTGATATTTAGTTTAACACAATTTGATGATATAAATTTTTTTTAATTTCTAATCTATCAATAAACTTTTGTTGTACATTACTGATGAATAAAGGTGATCTTTGCCCAATTTCATCACTATACGATTTTTAAAGCCGCTATTGTAGGATAATATCCTCCACAGGAAATAATCCAGGGAGTCAAATCCGGTGACCACGCATGCCATTTAATGGGGCCACCAGCTAATATACATCTGTTAGTAAACATCTCATTGAGATATTGCCTAACAGATTCTGAACAGTGCGATGGTGCTTCATCTTGTTGAAACCGAACTGTTAAGTGGGTGTGTCGGACTCATTATCGAGATACAGCTGAGATAAGACTGAAATTAATTCCGTTTGTAAAAAGTCTAAATCCACTTCGCCGGTCGGATTTACGTCAAAAAAATAGGGACCTATAATCCTGTCTTGAAATATTCCAGCCCAAACGGTGACTTTTTCAGAATGTTGCGTATAAGTTACTTGAGCCCAATGGGGATTCTCTGTAGACCAATACCTACAATTTTGCCGGTTACCGGTTGAAGTACCATTCAGAAAAAAGTTAGGTTCATCCGAAAACAAAGCATTTGCACAAAAAATGGATCCATGTTGCACCATTCTTGCATAATTTCACAAAACTGGAGTCGGCCGCCATAGTCGTCTTCGTTTAATGCATGTATTAATCTTATTTTGTATGGATGATTCTTTTCTCTGTGCAGAATATTTTTCACCAATAAATGCCACTAGACTAGATAAATGTGGATTTTCTTCATAATTCAGCAAATATCTAATTTAACATTACCGCATAGTTTTGGCCTACCTCTCCTGGGCAGATCCTCAACACAGCCATGTTCATAAATTGTCTAACAATTTTGCTGACCGTAGATTTTGTAATTACTTGTCACTCTGGATGTGTGTTATTAAAAAGTTCGCAAACTTCGTCAAGACGCCTTTGGCGATTTCCCCAGTTAAACATCACAAGGATTTCAATTCTTCCTCTCTCCCTCTCGAAGCATTTTTAATAGGATGAAAGTGACTATCTGATTTAAGTATGTTTGAAAACTGACACAACTGCCATAGATGGTATGCTAGTTTCCACAGTAGTACAAAACAGAAACCATAAATGTTGTTTCAAACTACCACACGCTGACAAAATATCGGCATTTTTTCAAGTTACAAATTTAAGCGCTGCGATCTTCAAAAGGGTGGACAGAATATTACCAAATTTGGTGAACGTACTTAAGCTAAATTGCCTTTCAAATAAGGTATCACACAACCTAAGTTGCTATTTAAAAATATTAACGATGAGGTCATAACTTCGACATATCAAAATTTAGATAATTTAATATTACCAAATTGTGTAAAATCAAAAATCAAAATTGTGTTTTTGTATATTTTCTTACTATTTCCCATTTCCAATATATTTCCAGGTTTCCAGACTTTATGCCCTCACTGTATTTTAAATATCGCCTTCGGATGAAACGAGAACCTTTCTCTGGTACACCCTAAACGTTGTATGGCAGCCCTCAACAGGCATCGGTCTGAGTTCATGCGTTTTAAATTGTTATCTAGATAATGAAGAACCAACAAGTAATAAAAAATTTCATGATTTTTTGTAAATGCTCAGATTTTTTGCAAAAAAAATTGTAATCACTTGGGAAACCAAAACTTTATTTAGAAAATTGTTTTTAATTAAATCCCACTGAGTTCGACTCATATTTGAACAGCTTGCAGTGCCTTGGTTTTAAAAGCGTCAAAATTTAGTAAAATTATACTTTCCTATGCTGTTTTATTACGCTTGGGTATACAAGTATTTGTATCCCAGTTGTATATGAAAAATATAAATTTAACACATCTAAATAAATTTTTGTGTGTAAATATTCTACGTCGGAATAACACATGCTACCTTTTATCCCGAGAAGTCATATAGGGCCTTAGGGATAATATATCTGATGTAATATGCCAGTAATATATCAAGAAATAATTCCAACAACTAAAAGAAAACATTTTTATTCAAAATAGCTATTTATTTAAGGGGGCAATGCAAAAATATTACTACTGATCTACCAAATAAAAAATTATTGCGTTACAGCGACAATGTTTTCTGGAGAAGGCTATTACTAAAGAAGTCTCATCAAAGTTTTCACTAGTCCAGCATAAGAGCCTGAAAATAAATTACGGAATAAATAAAGCGAACAAAGAAAGTGTCGCAGAAATAAAAAGTTTCTTTGAAGGAAGTCACTTTATTGCCTTTACAAGGAAATGTTTCCTGAAATGAACAGTTGAAGAAAAAGTTCGAACTGAGACGAGTAAGATAGTTTATTTTACCTAGTTAATTTTTTTAAGGACACTGGAAATGTCGAGTAATTTAAATAAAATTTAAATAAATTGTTGGGGAAAACCTTTCAGTAATTACTAATTACTTACTGTAGAACCAAATTTACTTAAACCAATAAAACTTTGGCATGTATCACGTTAGCTGGACTCGCACTTTACAATAACACTTTCTTAGCACAAAAATGCTTTTTCAGTTAGTAATTGAAAAATATTAATTGCAATACTTAATTATTATGACTGCATCCTCCATATAGTCGGAACCACTCTGCGCGGCAAGTAAGGATTAGATAGATTGTTCAGTGTGAAGTGAAATAAATAATTTGACCAATTTAAGGTTTCAGGACAATATAACCAAGAATATCAAATTCACAGATCTTAAAATGTATTTCAACACTTTTTAATACAAAAATAATATTAATTTTAACCCCAGATGGTGCAACTTTGCCCCAATTACCTGTTTTCTCATCCTCCGCTACCTGCAATTTTCGATTAATGAGGCGTTGAGTTTGTAATACCGTGCAATTAGATTGAATACAGCTTTAATTACTTGGGTTGAATTAAATGCTGAAAGTTTTAATATTTATGCAGCACCTGAGACGCAAGTAAAGGATATCCGAAATGTCTTAGTATGGGCAAATACCTTTGATAGTACAGCAGACGTGGCCTATCCATAAGGTCATTTGGTCAATGACCCACCTAAAATTTTTAATGATCTGCCAAATAATTTATTTTTTAATTTTTTAAAACCAAAAAAGAATCTATTGTTTCAAAAAAGTGCAAGTTCCATGCGAAAACTCCTCAAGAAAGAATGAAGCCAAGCCATCGTCGAAAGATTATCCAAGCTGGCCCCGGGCGGGGTCGTATTTTAAATTGACTTCATAGGTTTATATGGACGATATAAATTCATTAAAACTGAGAGAGAAACAGACATACGCGCTTTAGAAAGTTAAAAAGAGACAATTGGTCGACGGCCCACCAATAATATCGGTCACTCCGATGATGGAAATACACTCAAACTGCCCCGTAAAATATACTCTTTCAAAACATTTGGTTCGGAAAAAGAAAAACTAATTAGGTAGCTAATATGCGCATTGTATTTGCATTGTATTAATGTATTATTAATTAGCCGTTAAATATAAAAAATTATAAATACGATCTCTATCAGGCCAGCGCTAGGCATCAAATATAACGGCATCGGACCGGTTTTCTTACATTACCCGTGTAGTCCAGAAGTAGAATCTCAGCGAGTTGACCCGAAGGTCGAGGGTTCGAGTCTTTGTTGGGGTAACCGTTTTTTTAAATTTTGATTATTTAAAAAATTTTACCGGCTCTAAAGCTAATGCTAAGCTTAATGGTCAGCCTGATTGCGATCGACTTTTGGTACTTTGTTCACAACCTTCTGAACTTTAAAGTAAGCGCTACTGCTTATTAATTTTTTAAAAAATTATTATTACGGCACCTTATACTGTGAAATTGCACCGACTTTAAAGTTCAGAACTTCGATATACGAGTTACCTAACTTTTACAAAAATTAAGTTTACCATTAATCACAGTTATAAATACATGAAAACATTATCTCATACGTTTTAGTGCTTTTTCTTCTTCAAAGTCGGATCATTTTTTTTTTTAATAATTTTTAGTTCATCGGTTCTCCCTCCCCTTCATATTTCCGCTCCCGCTTTAAATTTGTAATGTCCATGTAATATTGAATTTTTGAGAACGCAGTAACCTCGAAAATGAAACTTTATATTTTTATAGAATTTTCCACCCGCTCCTTTCGCCCCCCTCCCCGCCGTAATTTTTTTACAGCCATTAAATGAACTTACTTTTCTTCAATAACCCTGAAAACGACTCATTAGTTAACATTTTTGGAGAAATTGACAGTCGCTCCTTTTATCCCCCCCCCCCGCCGTCATTTTTCGTAACACCTATTACACAAAATTAAATTTTTTCATCTCAATAACCCCGAAAACGATATATTAGTAAACATTTTTGAAGAAATTCTCAGCCGCTTCTTTTATTATCTATTACTTAAAATGCGTAACAGCCAAGTCACATGAAGTCAGTTTTTGCCTACAATACAGAATGGTTAGGCTTTAAAGAAACTTTTAAAATAAAAAGTTACAGACCCAGTAAGGGGACCGATGTTGATCTGGGCTTTACGTCAACTTTCATTACTTTTTACGGCCGAACAATCACGAGAACTTTTCTCGATTTTACAGTAACGTTTTTGTTAGGATTTTACTTCTTCTTGTACGGTGTGACAGGTCATTTTTTGTCACAGACTCAGTATTTGTTTTAATAATTAGTTTATTCACGAATGCCTGTTTTTATTTAATTATTTATCTTGATTGAGAAGTTCTATTTTCGTTCTTCCACTATGTGGCCCTTTCCCTTGCTTTCCAGGCCACCCCCTGGGAGTGTTGTTTGTCTTTTATCTCGTCCAACTCAGCTTGGCATCAGCAGGCTTGGCCTTCGTTCGAAGCTTGTAGTTGTTTTAACATCTCTCTCTTTTGTTGGGCCCTGGATGTTGCTTTTTTGCCTTGCTTAAAGCTCCCCCTGAGTACAGACAGACCCTCTTAGTTTATTTATGTTTACATGCTAAGAATAAATAATTATAAGGGGATACCTACATATTTTCAGACGTTTTCCAGCTGTTGGCATTTTCTCTCATCATTGGATGGGATTTAATCCTAGTATCTTCCCACATGCACTGCCCTGGTTTGCGCCGTTCTCTTTAACATTCGGCCTTCGTGTTCACAAATCTCGTTAGAATTTAATCTTCTTGGTATTTCTATTTTCGAATGTTAAAAGTTTTGGAGGTTGAACGTTTTCGCCTGGCGGAGCTGTAAGCGGGGCAATATCAAGTTTAAGAACAACAATATCTAAGTTCGGGCCGCGAGGTCGATTCATGCAGCGTGTTCGGGAGCCGTCGATTTAGGAACGCGGCTGCTGCAGTGGCATTTTCGAGTGTGGGGAGGTTGGAATTTTGTAGCACTACGTCATCGTTTTCCTTTCTATAGTTTCGACATTCGGGGTTTCAGCTGTTAGTATTTGGATGCATCGTACTGAAATAGTGCGTCTCGATCAGTACCGGCGTAGGTACCTATAACGGTCTGTATTTCCGTGACTTTATTGTTTCACGCCAGGGGCCTCTGTACAATTGTAGTGTCTTTGTTTGGTGGCGTGGCGACGATTGGAGTTCTAAGTTTCGATGTTTTTTGCGTTTGTTTCTCAGTATGGGGTCCAAGACTTGTGCGATTATGCAATCGGGGTCATTTGAGGGAGCAGCTTCTAGTCCATGCTTAGAATTGGTAGAAATTTAGTAATTCTTGTCGATGTGCCGTGGCGCCATCTTGAGACTCTATTAATTACTGTCATGGGTTTCCACTCAAGGTCACCGCATTTTCTTCCCTGGGTCATTGGATGTTCCGTGCAGCCTTTTGTGCTTGCGCAGATATCAACCCTTTTGGTTCAGTGGCAAAGAACGGAGAACGTCTGGTATTTTCCATCTTGATTTGCGACGAGATTGTCTGCGGTCTTGGGGGTCGACCATTTTGGGGGCCCAAGTGTGTGGATTAAAATTTCTGAGACCGCTGTTAAATCCTTTTTGCTGGATTGGTGCCTGCTAGAGCAGAGTTTTGATGACAATTTCGATCGATATAATCAGGTGGGCTAGTTTTTATAAAGATGTTGGTTTTTTGCTAGTCTGCCACGTGCATGGTAAAATTTTTCAAGTACTAAGGATTTCTTTCTTTATTTCTATCGAGCCACGAACATCGGCAACAGTTTGGAGGTCCAAACCCTGTGGTAACCTTTGCTGTGTGGTGCCCTTTTGCTGCCTGTAGAATTTGGAACTTCAAGCCCTCTTTATCCTTGAAGAGGTAGGTCCTTGAAGTCTTTTTTTTAGTCCCGCGATTTTTTTGTTAATACTTATTAATCGCCAATTTAAGCCCATAAAATTATAATTAAAATTTTAACGAACCGTAATTATCGTTCTGCTTTACGGTACTATGTTCCAAGTAAGACTCTAGTTTTCTCGGGTAGTTCATAGTGCTACATCATGTTTTGAGTTATAGTAGTCAAACTTTTCAATTCTCTTATTATTAATTATACCTTACCTAATTTGCATTCTTTTGAAAGCTTGAGTAATCCTTACAATCTATAAGTTATGTCTATAATCACTTACTTAATATACAGTAGTTTTATCCGGATTTTTTTTATCGGCTTGATGCTATAGAATCATTTGCAGGGTCTTGCTATCTGTAATCTTAATTTAAAACCGTAATTTATATGGGTATAAAGAGATTTGTGGTACTGGTTACTTTGACATTGACAAGCCACTCATATACTTCCGTTGAAGATTAAAGCGTTATAGCCAGTGTTTTTAAATTTATTAATTTGTGATTATTATTTTAGTCGCCATCTTATCAGGAAGGCTTCTTTTAATGTACTTAAATAAATTAAATTAAATAATATTAATATAAGTGCCACAGATCTTTATTCTTTTTTTGAAGTTAAAAGGTGTATGAGCTGGAAGTTTCGGGCTTTATGCTTATGAAGTTGGAAAGTTTAGATTTATTTTTGCGTTTATTGGTAATGAGTGGTTAAGTAATATTTTGTGCTTTCAGAGGTTCATTAACCTATTATTTTATTTTAAATTTGTCATTTGGCGAATATTTTGGTGTGCTTAGAAACTTATTATGCTCGTACACATTTTACAACCTTTTTATTATATCGAATTGTTTGCTTCTGGGAACGTAAGGTAGTTATGTAGATGCTTTGTATATATCTATGCTTATACTTTTGGTATATCGTATTATTCGCTTTTGGAATTTAACGTAGTCAAGTAGATGCCTTGCTTTAACGGTATATTTTGCGTTTAATTTAATATTTGTGCTTTTATAAATGTACATAAGCGGTGTGTATTTTGATTGTTTATATTTAAACGGTTTCTCCCTATACAGGGTGCTTTCTCTCAATTTAAATGACTAAAATTTTTCTGAAGTCAATTATTATTCTTATGTTATCTTACATTGATTCGCTTTACACGAGTAGTGCTAACGTTTAAATCTTAAGTCAAGCTAAATGGGGCTCTACTTTTTTTAGTTATTTTTACAGGCTACGCTTAAGCCTTATTCTTTGTTTATACTTGTAATCTTCGTGAACTCATAATTTAGTTATCAATTATTTTGCTTTTGCTGTACCTTTATTATCTTTATTGTTAATGTAAGGTAGCATAATACAGCGTTAAATTGGTCAGTTAATGGACCTTTAGTTTTTGTGAATATTAACGATTATCGTTAAAGTAAATGAACTTTAAAATTTAGTTATTGATGCCCTTTAATAATAATTTATTTTGTTTATTAACGTAACTTTTTAATCATATCTTGAGCTCGTTTCTATTTTGCAAATGATTGCTTTCTCTTTTATTAGTAGGTTTTTTATATTAACGTAGCTTCTTATTATTAAATATTTTTCTACTTACCGAAATTTTGCGATTCAGTAGCCAATGGCTTTCTCTTTTAATCTTAAAGTAATTAATTGATTAATAGAAAAAAAAATTAATTAAACATTTCGGCGCTTTAGTTCGAGTCAATTGTTTCTCTCCGAATAGTAATCTTTTCTGTTAGCGTAACTTCTGATTCTTTTTTATTATTAACGTAGCTTCAAATATGTATATATTTTTTTTTATATTAATTAGATTTAAATTACTGTAATTACTGGGAATTGTTTTATTCCTAGGGTCTTCCGTGGGGGCTACGAAGTACCCCTAGTCCTATTGTCTTCCGCAGGGGCTAAGAAACACCCCTATTACTTTGCCTTCGATAGGGGCTACGAAGCATCCCATTTCTGTGCTTCTGAGGACCGACTTCCTCAGGGAGTTTTTACGTTTAGTTTATTTCCTTTGCGAGGGCAAAATCGCCCAACCATATGTGTTTTTTTGTAAACAACACTTGTGATAACTTCCTTTTTTTTTTGTACAAATAAATGTATATAGGGTAAACTTATTACGTTGTTTTTATCCAGCTCATTGCGCCCTATGTTTAATTTCCACTTACGAATAACAGGTGTGTTGTGTGTTGAAGCAAGTTCCTAAACAATCTAGGTGACTTCCAGTTTATGCCGGTGTAACAAACTGGTGGCGTCCAATCGAACCAATCCGGCTAACTGAGCTGAGGGCAAATTTGCACGCGATCTAGCACAACTTGCTTCCCTCAGAACACCCTGTTGTTTCTGTTTTTCTTTAGAGTATCCTTCGGAGTTATTTTCAAGTCTTTTTAAGTTGTAAGCGGTAAGTACTTGGTCAAGGGGACTCATCATAGTGTCCTTGACGTTTTCTAACTAAACACTTTTTCTTGAACAAAGTGCGTCGCAACGGTAGTAATTTCCTTTTGAAGGTGTAGTTTATTGCATGGGCAGTTTGTAGGTACATTTCCGTTATGTGTATTTACAAAACTATAACTATGAGCGTATTTTTTATTAGTAAAATGTAGAGTAAGGGCATAAAGTCTGGAAACCTGAAAATATATCGAAAACGGGAAATATTAATGAAATAAGCAATGAACGTCGATTTTGACATTTTAATTTTACACAACTTGATGACATGATGAGTTTTGACATCTGTCAAAGTTATGACGTCATCGCCAATATTTTTAAAAGGAAACTTAGGTTATGTGGCACATTCTTTAAAAGATAATTTTAGCCTAAGAACATTAACCAAATTTCGTAATATTCAATAAAAAGTTATCACAAGATAATTACTGCCGCAAAATAAAACAAACCATAAAGCCCACATAAAGAATTTTTACGCAACAAATGCTGAAATTTTTGACAGTTAACTTCCTGTCAATATAAGTCAGTTTTGGGGGTTTCGTAAAAAAAAATATTTTTTTTGCTCACCCAACCTGAGCAAAAAGGTGGTCAGGTTTGCTCAGTTTTGATTGATATAGATATATATGTTAAATCACTTTTTCACAAAACTTATTTTAAAAAAAACTTTATTTCTTCGTTACATCAAACAATTTATTATTTTTTATTTTACTTTAAATATCGAATTTCAAATGGACATAGTAACGGTCTAAAATGAGTATGAACTAATGATAAAAGCAAACATGGGTTTAAATACACAATTTAGTGCTGATTCAGTACCTTCGACTCGTGAACATTGCGAAACGAGGATACCGATTACAATGCATTCTTAGAGGTGTTGCAATATGACCGCTATAACTCGTGAGACTGAAGGTCAACCACGGCACGTGGTGAAGAGCGCATATAACAACTCCCCCTTTAAAAAAAAAGATGGTGCTTTGCAGCAGCTTTTCAATGTTCATTAATTTGGAGTTCAACTTCTTCTTCCAGAGCTTCACTAGAAGAGCGGGCACTTGGTCTTCTCTTTGGAAGTAGGTTGCGTAGCTTCTGATGGACTGGTTCTCTGGATTTGGGCATTGGAGGTGGTTGTGGATGGTCGTCGTTCGTGATGGCCATTCCAATTCTGCGGGGTCTTCTGCGCCTACATTTGTAGAGGACGTAGAGGGTAGCCAGGACGGCAATTAATGTGATGGTGAGTATTGTGAACCAATGGAGGTGCTTGGTCACGAAGGGTTCGTTAATCAGTCTGTCCAATTCGTCGGAGTACTGATTAAGCTTATGCTGGGCAATGTTCAAGTCTTCTATATCAATTTTATTAAGCTTCAGGGGCTTTAGCTCAGGAATGTGTGGTTTTTCAGGTAGGTGGCTACAGCAATCGTAAGGTATGATTACCGGGTGATTTTGATAAGTAACATTTTTGTACTTGTCAACGGGGTATTTGGCATGTACCCTTGTGTTTCCAATAAAGGCGGTACAACCTGGTTGCAGCTTCAGTAAGGAGTTGGTGTTTAGTAACTTGGTGACAATGTTCTTACTTTCACATTTTATTGTCACAGGCAAAGGGTCAGAAACGGTGATTAACCAGTAGTTTTGGCTTAGTTCCTGAACATTGTACTCTTTGGCAAAAAGGAGTGAAGTCTGGCAGGTTTTTGGCAGTTTACTGAGGTGTTTGAGTAGTTGTCCTTCACACATAGCATCGCTATCAATGGGATACGGAAGCACGTCGGAGCAGATCTTGGTGTTGGTTCCTAGTTGCATACAGTTATCCAGATTTTGAAAAGATATGTAGAGCAATGAATCATCGTCACGCGCAATATATTTTTGAGTTGTAGGTAGAATGTGATGAAGACCTGTTCGATTATCTAAGATTGGGATTGGATACAGATGGTACAAGGTATAGGTTTCATGATCAGTTAGAGGAATTTTTAAAACAAAAATTATTTTTGAGTCTGATTGGTATGCTTCTAATTGTATAATTTCTAGGTATTCCGCAATATTAGATCCATACGTGGGTAGTGGTAAATTATTTTTTACTAAGGAACGAGAAATTTCCTGCAAAGAGGCTACAAGACCTCTAGGGGTGATAATTGAACTATGTAGAATTTTTAAACGGGCAAAAGTTATTGCATCTAGTATATCGTTAAGAGAGTCTTCCAAGAATACATAACTTTCCATTAATGATTCACACAGGTTTACTATTTGTAATTGACCTTCATAAAAGACCATAACATCAGAAATGTTGAAAATAGCTTCGCGAATTTTTACTATGTCATTATTAAAGGTTTCTTCGTCTATTTGAAGTTTCTGAAGGGTTGAATTAAAGTTTCTAATAACAGACGTCGTTACCGAAATTTGATTTTTTAATAGATTTTCGATTTGTCGTTCGTCGTGAGTCACTTTTTCTATGCACTCGTTGAAATATTCGCCATCTGATGCGTCTAAGTTACCGGTTATTGATTTCCAAACAGTACCTATGCCATTAAATACGCCGCGTTTCGTTCGAAAATTGTAATGTTTCGTATCCGTCAAAACCTCTTTGTATTTTAGGTTTACTGAGTCAGCAATTTGCTTCAAGAGGCTGATATGAGTTTGAATTTCGGCTTTAAAGGCTAACATTTTGGGGGCCTGAAAGACGTTTATCAGGTTAGAAAGAATTTTGTCGTTATTGGAAATGGCTTCTTGGATGGGCTGGAGTTCTTTGTAGACAAGCAGTGTCCATTTATCATTTGATATTTTAATGGTGCTTTCTTCATGGAAAAAGAGTCCTATGGTGTTATTTATCGACGTTACGGTGTACTGAGATGTAGTGGCTGATAGTAGCCCGAAGAGTCTGAAAAGAAGGAGACTATTCGTAGTATGGCTTTAATCTATCAAAGTTAATTTTGGATTTTTGCTGAGTCTGGGGATTTTGCACGGTAGCTGATGAAAACTTCTAAGATTTCGAAAGGACCGTTAAATTTATTTTGTGCCTTATCTTTTATCTGGGATTCCTTAATGTATACCTTGTCTCCGGGTTTATAATCGGGAATTTTGTCTGAGACAGATCGGTCGAATCTAAGTTTTGCTTTTTCTTTTTGCTGTTCCGTTTTCATTCGCGCGACTTTATAGTAGTACTCCATCCGGTTACTTAAATCTCTAATGTACTTTGAGATAAGTTCTTTTTGGTTATACAGGGTTTCTGGAGGTCTACTGGACGTGTGTCCAAAAATTAGGTCGTACGGTGAAAAACCATGAGTTTTATTTTTGGTGTTGTTGTAACAAATAACTGCGTAAGGGAGAATATTGAATGGATGTTCGTCGGGGTTTTCTGCCGTATGGGCTCTAAGCATCTCGGTAAGAGTTGCGTGAAATCTTTCTACAGAACCGTTTGATTGTGGGTGGTTAACACTGGAAAAGGTTAACTTTATGTCATAAAGTTCACAGAGATCTTTCATTAGGGAATTGTCAAATTCACGGCCATGATCGCAATGGATTCTTGGTGGCGTACCGTAATGCTGGAAAAATACCAATAAAGTATTGACTACGGTTGAGGCCTTTTTGTCTCCTAATGGATAAGCTTGAGTGAATTTAGTTAATTCATCCCTGGTCGTAAGCGCATAATTTCGCGTTGGATATTCAAATATGTCGATATTAATTCTTTCGAAGGGTGTTTTTGGTGTTTCCGTTATTACGAGAGGGGTGGTTAGGTTTTTTCGACAAATTTTGACTTTTTGACAAATTTCACATGCTTTTATAAATTTCTCTACGTCTTTAGTAAGACCGGGCTAATTGTATTTTTCTTTTACGCGTTTAATAGTTTCATTTATTCCGCGATGTAAATTATTTTTTCCCGTGTGGTATTGGTCTAAGATTATGGGTATTTGATCGTGGTCAGGGGTTGCAACAATGTTTTGACATATTTTAAGTTTTATTTCTTTTTCGTCAAAGATAAATGAAAAAATTTCTAAGATAGGTAAATTTAGGTTGTTTTCTACACAGTAGGTTTTTGCGATATCAAATTCGTTTTGGCATTTGTATAAAATGTAAAATAAATGAGATACCACGTTGTTGGGGTCAAACCGTAAGGGGATGATAAGGTATTTCCTATCTTTGACCGTTTTGCTTGACAGAATGTTTATTTGGTTGGGGAGAAACTCGGGATGTTCTTCGAAAATATCGTCAATAATTTTGTAATGGAGATCTTCCATTTTATTTTGCCAAAAGAAGGTAACTACGTTTTTGTGGGACTTGTCCAGAAGTTGAGAGTTAGTAATCTCAAATTTTGAGTAATCGATAATTGATTTTGTTTTATAGAGATGGACAAAAGTATTGTATTCTTCTTTGATTTTATCGAGGTCTGTTTCGTTTTCGCTGTCGTCGTCTTCGTTGTCGGAATTTCTTTGTAAACCGCTAGTGGAGGGCCTATTTTTATCGTCTTCATTAGAGACATGAACTTTAGACTGAAATTTTGCACACTGTTGGAAGCAGTTTATCTTTATTCGCGAGAGTGCGTCAGCGTTTTTATTTATTTTCCCGGGTTTGTACTCTATCTTATAGTCGTACTCTTCCAGTTTTAGACGCCATCTTGCTAGACGACTTCCTGGATCTTTAATGGAAAATAACCATGTTAACGGGCGATGGTCCGTAATAAGAGTGAATTTTCTGCCGAAAAGATAGGGACGGAAGTGTTTTACGGCCCAAACAATGGCAAGTAATTCGCGTTCTATGGTCGAATATTTTGTTTCCGCGTTACACAGGGTTCGGGAAGCGTATGCAATGGGAAGATCTTTTCCAACTGGGCCTTGTGAAAGTACGGCACCAATAGCAAATGCGCTTGCGTCTGTGGTTAACAGGAAGGGTTCCTCGAAATTTGGATAGACTAGAATGGGGTTAGAAACAAGGGCTTGCTTTAACTCATTGAAAGATGATTTACAATCTGAGTCGAAAGTGAAAGGGGTGTCTTTTTTCAATAACTTCGTCAGAGGTTTTGAAATCTTGGCAAAATTTGGGATAAATCGGCGGTAGTAGCCTGCTAGTCCTAGGAAAGACTGGATATTTTTGGAGTTTTTTGGTTCAGGAAAGTTGAGAATGCAATCAACTTTGGCGGGATTTGGCTTAACGCCGTCTTGAGTGATGAGATGTCCAAGATAGGCGACTTCTTTTCTCAGAAACTCACATTTGTCAGGTTGAATTTTGAGATTTGCTTTCCGAAGGCGTTTAAATACCTCAGTAAGACGAGAAATGTGTTCATGGATAGTTGGAGAATAAATTATTATGTCGTCCATGTATACTAGGCAACGCTCATTTTGAATTCCTAGAAGGATATTGTCCATGACACGCTGGAATGTGGACGTTCTTTAAGCTGAAAGGCATTCGGACGAATTCATAATGGCCATTTTCAACAGAGAAGGCTGTTTTGGCAATATCTCTGGGTTCAATCTCTATCTGGTGGAATCCAGAGGCGAGATCTAGGGTTGTGAAGTATTGGCACTTTCCTAGCTGATCCAGAAGGTCAGAAATGTTAGGCAAGGGGTATTTATCATCTACAGTCAGCTCGTTTAGCTTACGGTAGTCGATTACAACGCGCCATTTCTGCTTTCCAGAAGCATCCAGTTTTTTGGGAACCACCCAAACTGGCGATGACCACGGTGAGACGGAGGGTTGGATGATACCTTCGTGTAACATTTTATTTATTTGAGTTTTCACTTCCTCTTTATGAATTTGAGGATACCTATAGGATTTGGTAAAGACAGGACGAGCGCCATTCGTTTCTATCGAATGTTTTATTTCGTTGGTAAACGTCAGAGCGTCTCCCTCGAGATAAAAAATGTCCGCAAAATCTGAACACAAATTGGTAATTAGTTCTTTTTCCTCCTCGTTGAGGTGTTCGGTTCTTAGTTGATTTTTAATAAAGGATATTCTGTCATGTTGACATTCATTTTTTTCCTTGTTCACGGTGTTAAGATTATAGAATGGTTCGGCAGTGTCATCTACCGGTTCTAGCGTTAACTCCGAAAAGTCAATTTCTTTTGGTATCGCGTTGGCATTAATAACAGATGTGTAAAATTCGCCATGTGCGTTTATTTTGACTAGAGCATTCGGGAGTCTAACTTTTTCTTTTTCTTGCGCGATAAGTAAAGCGTCGGTATTGGAAAGGTCGCATTTTAATTTAAAAATTCTTTCCGTACGAGCTTCTATTGAAATTTTATTGCACGACACATGTTCTGTAAATTTATTTTTATTTCGAATATCGTCAACTTTAAATAAAGGGATAGTTTTAAAATTTGTAATAAGTTGCTTAGATTTAATATCGATTACGCATTCATAACATTCTAAAAAATCTAGGCCTAAAATTCCGTCAAAGTCTATATCCAAGTTATAAATATAAACCTTATGTGGATTGCCTTCGTCAAAAGGGATGAGGGCTGATTCCTTAATAGCAAGTTTTTGATCGGTTATACCTTGAATCGTGACGTTTTCTGGAGACCTTTGGCGATAATTTTTGACAGTCTTTTCTTTAAAAATGGAGATTCCAGCACCGGAATCTATTAGAAGTTTAAATTTTTTTGTAGCGTCGTTTATGTAGTACAGATTTTTTGAATTTACAGTTAAAAGAGGATTTAGAGAAATTTTTGATCTGGGAAATTCAGACCGGGATCCATGTTGTCCAAATTCATGGTCTGGATTTGGTTCTGGATTTCTATCATGGGGTCGATTTCTTGATAATTCTCTCCAGGTGGGTGTTGTTGGACAGGGGGCGTAAGAAAATCCTGATAATTTTCTTGGTTAAAGGGTTCCATGGGATATTCGTCACTAGCATAAGAGGGTTGGTAATTATTGGGGTCTTGATATTCTTGGGAATCGTTGCCGTAATAGTAGTTGTCGGGGTAATATGAAAATTCGTCTTGTGGGTAGTCATTGGAATTTACGTGGTAAGTTCGTTGTGGATTAGGCCGGAAGTTAGGATTCCTATTTGGAAAAGGGGGTCGATTTTGGGGTAAGTTGTTTGAATATTGTTGTGGCTTGGGTTGATGTTGATTTTGCGCACTAACTTGATGGGAAAAATTTGAGGTTGGGTTTTGATTCACTGGCCTCTGAAAATTAGAATTTTGAGGCGGAGTGTAGCGTTGTGCTGGTTGACTACGGCACTGATGGGCTGTGTGTCCAATGCGGCCACAATTAAAGCATTTTAGAGGCTGAGGTGGTGGTCTTCTCGGGATTAAATTTTGTCTTGGAGGGTTAGGTCTGTCGGTTTTACTCGATTCGAGGTAAGACAGTTGGAGTTCTCTCCTGATTCGCGCTTGTGCTTCTAACAGGTTAGAAGGGTTACCGGCACGGATAAGTTGCCCTAACTTAGGTTCTAGCCCTACTAATATTGCATTAAGAGCCATAGTGTCTATTAAAGACGATTGCGCTTTCTTTTGATCTGGATTTAAAATAGATTTTTGTATAAATGCGTGCATTTTTGCGTTTAAAACCTGTAAGCGATTATAAAACGTAAGCGGTGACTCGTTAGAAAGTTGTTTCAGCCTTTGTAAATCTTGAATAAGGGATGAAAGATCCCTAGAATCCCCAAAGTGAAGATTTAAAAGTTGTTTTATTTCTAAATATGAGTTAGGATTTCTAGAGCTTATAAGCTGTGCAGCTCTACCCCTTAATTTATTTTTTATGTGAATCACTAACAAAGTTTTCTGGTCCGTAGTTGCCATGTTGTAGGCATGATCGCATGCGTTCAAAAATGTACCCAAAAAGATCTGGTCACCCTCGAATTCGGGAACGATAGAAAATATTTCAGAAAGTTTGTAAGGCTCGATTTCCGCTTGGCTAGTGTTAGCCGCAGGAGTTGTTTGAGAATCTGCTGGAGGAGCCATTTTTTATTTTATTTTCAAAAATGTAGTAAGTTGCGTAAAAATAAAATATTTTTCGAAAATATACGGTAAAAATACGGGAAATATTGTAAAACAGGGAAACTTAGAAAATCGAACAGTTTCTTAACACAAAAAGAAAATCAGCAGTTTAAACAAAAACGAGATGATTCATTTACTTACAATACTAGCAGCAGCATCGAAGCGTCGTGTTCTTGACCTTGACTACCAGGGGCTTCACCAGGTGTTCCTTCCGTAGTTTGCCAAGTGAGAGCGTCTCAATGTTTGCAGGTTCTTTCTGTTGAGGGATTGGAATCCGCCGCTACCAGTTAGAAAGCCTCGTGTTCTAGCAGCGTTGACAGATCCTACAGCGACTGCGCCAAATTGTTAAATCACTTTTTCACAAAACTTATTTTAAAAAAAACTTTACTTCTTCGTTACATCAAACAATTTATTACTTTTTATTTTACTTTAAATATCGAATTTCAAATGGACATAGTAACGGTCTAAAATGAGTATGAACTAATGATAAAAGCAAACATGGGTTTAAATACACAATTTAGTGCTGATTCAGTACCTTCGACTCGTGAACATTGCGAAACGAGGATACCGATTACAATGCATTCTTAGAGGTGTTGCAATATGACCGCTATAACTCGTGAGACTGAAGGTCAACCACGGCACGTGGTGAAGAGCGCATATAACATATATATATATGTATCTATATCAATCAAAACTGAGCAAACCTGACCACCTTTTTGCTCACCCAACAAATTTAAAGAAATTCATTGAAAAAGCTGACCTAAAAGTCTAATAAAAAATTTTACGAGACCCCCAAAAACTGACTTCGGATTCGTGTTTTACGACCCAAAATTAGGGTCTGTGCAAAATTTCATGAAAAAATTCGCTGTTTCCACTAATCTAAATAATTACCGAAATCATAAAATTGTTATTTCAAAGTACCATACACTAACAACAAATTAGCATCACTTTTTCAAGTTGCAGATTTAAGTGCTGCCATCTTTAAAAGGATGGACAAAATATTACCAAATTTGGTGACCATACTTAGGCTAAAATTACCTTTTAAATAATAATTATCAAACAATCTAAGTTGCTATTTAAAAATATTGACATTGACGTCATAACTTAGATAGATGTCAAAATTTAGACAATTTAATAATACCAAATTGTGTAGCACTAAAAATCAAAATCTACGTGTTCTTGTATATGTCCTATTTCCAGGTTTCCAGACTCTACATCCTCACTGTATTTATTTACACATTGAGATCGAGAAATAGGATTTAAAATGAGAACTGATGAAATCACAATACAGAAAATATTATGAGCTACCTAATCGTGTATCGTGTCACCATCACTTTTGGGGTTGAATAAAAGAAAGTCTTGAGTTTCTCTATTGAACCCCACCTTTGAGCCGAATTACCGTACTCTAAGGCCTCAGCGAAATTTTTCGGTGATCATTGAGTGAGTCAGTAGTGTCGAAGAAGCTAATTGGAGCTGACTGACTTAACAAATCAAAAGATGTAAACCTTATGAATTTGGGTTATGTAGTCTTCTCCAATGCAAAAAGATGGGGGTGTAATCAAATCAAATTATGCTTTATTGTGCAAAGAACAGAATTCTCATTTAATAAGCTCTCCTATAGTAGATAAAATAACATATATATAAATTTCAAAACAAACAAAAGTGTATAAGGACATTCACATGTAAATTTAAAAACATTAGAATAATAATATAATAAAATATTCAACATAAACAAATATACAAATAAAATGATTCTAAAGATACTAGGTCAAATTAAGATTCTAAAACCTAAAACCTAAATAAAAATAAAATTTAAAATTATCGCTCTAACATTTTAATGTTAAAAATTAAAATCGCGGACAAAACAATTGAAAACATAATTAAACTTAAAGTATCTACAGCAGAAACCATAATATTATTCAGAATATATCAATATAAAATTCGTCCAGACTGTAATATCCTTTTGATCTTAAGAATTTTTTAACAGATCTACCAAACATTTTCAAATCACTGATAGCCTTAAGTTGGAGCGGTAAGTGGCTACACATTTTAATGCTCTCATATAGTAACGACTTTTTTGCGGTTGTACTTTTTGGTATCAGTAATGGTAAATAATTCATTCCATTACGAGTATAAAAGGTGTTAGACCGCATTGAATACCGCGTCTTTTACGCACCAATAAAAAGACTGGGTAGCGTCAGAAAGCCTTGCCGTATAATTTAGGGTCTACAGTGGTTCCTAGCCTTTGCCTTACACAAGTACATCAGTGTCCTTTTTTGTATCACAAAAACTGAAGGTACTATATCTCTATCACGCTTACATGCTACAATCTTAAAATTCACATTACACAACACGTTGATATTCTTTTCTTTTCAATGTTCACCAACTTTCCTCCCTTAGAAAAAAAGACATAAGTTTCCGTCAGCCGAATCGAACAAAGGACCTCATTTTTATTCCAAAAGTGTTGTGCACCCTAAAGATAAGTGAAGCAATAATCCTGAAATAATTTTTTTAAGTATTGGTAATTTAAGTAAGGGTAAAATTTATCTTTTACTTTGTACGAATAAGGCTAGATGGATGGATAAAAATTGATAAAAAAAAAAGTTAAATTAAATATTTAGGATTGTAAAATGATTGACGGCAGCATTTTTCCTGTTTTGCTTTGTTTTAGAAGTTTTATTTAATTCTTTTATTACGAGTTGGAATTCTATATTTTCTAGAAAATTGTTAGAAACTTTAAACTAAAAATATAACAATAAAGTACCAGATGAATTTTAATGACTAATCAAATCTCGTCAAAAGTTCCCTCGACTTTTTCAGCCAGATTCTCCAACGCTAGTCCGGTCTAATTTGACAACCAAAAGTTTTCAAATGACAAGTGTAAGAATAAGACAACTAAGTTTTATACTATAAACTCATTTCTGAGCTTTTTCGCAAATTTATCAAGAAAAGGACAATTTTCGGACGCACTTTCAATAATAATAGAGCTAAATTCATTACAGCAACTCGTTCCAAGATGAAAATCATTTGGAAACTAAGTAAATCGCTGAAATATCACAATAATTCATGTTTGTAATGACGACTAATTAACAATGACAGGACAAAAACCTGTCAAAACGTAACTGATCAACTATAAGATCTTAATTTAAGCCAGTACTAAATCTTAAACCTTCTTAGTGAATCTGAACGTATATTTTTTAACTGAACACTTAAAGATTTTGTTTCAGAAATAACGGAAACTACAGTTTAGGCAGTCAGTTTCCGATTCGGATGTGGTTAAATTAACCAAGTAACTTCCAAATTTTAAGAGAAAAAGAAAAAAAAAGAACTGTGACATTTTGGCATTTACATGTTATGTAAAGAAAAACTTTCTTACTCCAGGAAATCAAAATTTATCAGATATAACATAGTCTATTATACGAATACATCTTTCTTAGCTACAATAAAAGTGATGAACTTTAACCACTACCCAGTGCCCAAGGCACATGAAGTAACCTAAATCGTCGTCATTCTAAATTGCCAACCTTAAAAACGCAATTGCGAACTAAACTGACAAATAAACTTTACCTGCAATTTTCTACAAATTTTACCGTATTCGAAAAATAAACGCATTCAGATTTCCTGAAATGCCATCGAACAAAGCATCTCATTGGTATTCGGAATGTGGAGGGTGGCTATATTGCGTTGTGGTTAAATAATATTTTATGGACGTGACGTCTAGTGGGAGAATTATATTCTAAAGTTTTATGCTCCGTTAACGCAGAGAGTTAAAAAGAATTTTATATCACAGAGTGAGCTATAACATAAAATTATTAAACTAGTGATTGTGTTTAAAGAACAGTATGTCACTGATTAAGTGGTAAAATGTAAATATGATCTAAATTGGGCAGTAATGTTATAAAAGAAAATGGTATATCATGAAATGAGCGGTGGTGACTTCAAGAAGAATGGTATATCACTAAATGGGCGGTAATGTTTCAAAATATAATGGTATCATTGAATGGGCGGTAATGTCTTTAAAATTAATACACAGAGTGTTGCAAAACCCTACCGACAAAATTTTACTGATATTTAATTGGCAAAAATAGCAACAAAATTGCTATTAACATAGGTCTGGAAATGCTTCATGTTTGAGATTAAGGAGATAAGGTTACAATCTTATTTTGGATTGCCTTATTTACTGAACACGTTTTAAAGATAATTTATTTAAATTCTGTACGTGCAATACTTTTTAGAGTTCTTATAGAATATTACCGTTCGAAATAATCTACTAAGGGGAATTTTTTTAGGGATCAAGATGCTTTGGACACCCTCCCAACCTAAATTCTTTTTTAGACAATACTGACTGTCGTTTTGCAAAAGAACAACATTTCGGTTATATCCTTTGACGTTTCGGTATCTTTGATTTTTTATTTACTTTTCTGCTTAGATTATATTTGGCAAAATATGGCCTAAAGCCAGGTTAACTTCTGAATATTATCCATTGACTTTAAAAACGTACTAAATGTAATGTAAAAATGATATGAAATAAGGTGTAATGCCATAAAAGAACATGGTATACCATGAAATGGGTGGTAGTGGCTTCAAGCAGCATATATTATATGTATGTATTATATGTATTATATTCAAGCAGATATATCAATCAATGGACGGTAATGTTTCAAAATATAATGGTACCCATCATTGAAAGGGCGGTAATGTCTTTAAAAATAGCACAGTTATTGTGTATGGTAGTAATTTCTAGAAGAATGATATGCCATTAAATGGACGGTAATGTTTCAAAATATAATGGTATCATTGAATGGGCTGTAATGTCTTGAAAAATAACACAGCTTGCTCAGATAAAATATATGACATGACATAATATGACCCAAAGCCAGGCTAACGTCTGAATATGGTCCAATGACTTTTTAGTCTATTGAAGCAAGTTTATCCATCACTAGAGATTATTTCGTTATAAGGCTATTACAAAGGTAGTCCAAAAATTGTATGTATGAAATTGGAATGAGCTCAGTTTGAAAATGTGTGGAATAAATAAAAAAAACGGAACAAAATTAAAATTTTGACACCCTGTATCTAGAAAACAAAGCGTTTCGGGAAATATATTAATAGGAGTGTTCACTTTGATTTTGACCAGAAAAGTATCCTAAAAATTTCGTTTCTACTGTTTTGTAACACTCTGCAAGAATAAGACAACTAAATTGGGGTATATCCAATTTTTTAATTTTTAATTTTAATTCATATTTTTGCAGATTTGATAATTTATAGCTACTCTTAATAGTTCAGTAAATTTATTTATTTCTCTAATTTCAAATATCTATTTCCTGAAAACGGCTACTTTGTTAAGACGATTATAACCTATAAACACTTTCTATTGTACGAATTTGCTATTTTGAGCAGGGTGTGTTTTTTAAAGTGTTACTAGGCGATATCTCGAAAGCGGTTTAAAATATTTTCATGAAATTTTGTTGAGCTAATAGGGAGATGGGATTACATATTTAAACATATTTCTGACATTTACCCCTTCCCACTATTTTGAGAGGTGGGGATAATTCTACGTACATTTACATTTTTTTTATTTTCTCTTTCGGTTACCGAATTATGGTTAACTAAATTTTGATTAAATTTAAAAAAGGTCACTTATATCAGAATTATTATTCGTTTCCATAGAAATCATATAATAGCGACATTTTTATTTAAGTCCGTTGAGAATTTTGATGTTTCAAAGATTATTTATCAACTGGCCTACTATGTTCCCTGATTTGACCTCCCTTGACTTTTTCTTGCGGGATTTTATAAAGTACAAAGTGATGGTGATTGCACCTACAACTTTATGTTACAGCGGGTACAAAATTCATTTTTAAAAAAAGTGAGAAAGTGTTTGGAGGTTGAAGGGGGATATCTCGAACAACTTCTCAACCATGACAGATGATGAATAAGTTGAAATTAAATGTTTTTTTTATTCTAAAACCTAATAAATCATAATTTCGTAACTGAAGAGCAAATCAAACATATTTTGTACACGTATGTAGTTTTTATGTAGATTCGAATTTTATAAACAAAAGTACATCATCCCATTTAAACCCAAACCCACCCTAAGCAAACCCAACCAAATTCACCCCCACCCCCCAAAGTAGGGGGTTAAATGTCACAAATATGATTAAATATGCACCCACCAAAATTTCATGAAAATATTTTGAACCGATTTCGAGATATCCCCTTGTAACACTTTAAAAAACTCACCCTGTATAATTTGAAAAACACGCCGAGATAAATTGAAAACATAAATTCGTTTTTTAAAATTCGGCGTAAGTTATAGTTGATTTGAAAAAAATGCGCACGTGCGGGTCGCTTAATTTCTTAATTCGTAATTCTTACCGCGTTGAAAGTTACGAGTTAAGATTAAGCAAACTGTCAAAGCGTTGCCGTTTAAGGAAAAACTTTTCCGGTCTAATTTGAGAATGAAAAGTTTTAAACTGACAAGTGTAAGAATAAGACAACTAAGTTTTATACTATATTTGTTTCTGAGGTTTATCGAAAATTTATAAAGAAAATGACTATTTTAGTACGTACTTTCGGCAATAATAGATCCAAATTCATTCTAGATTTTAATGACGACCTATTAACAATGACAGTATAAAAATTTGTCAAACCATAACTGAATAACTGGAAGATCTTAGTTTAAGCCAGGACTAAATCTTAAACCTTCTGTGTGAATCTGAACGTGTCTTTAAGTTTTTACAAGAAATGGGGCTCTGTCCTTATTTTTATTAAAAATAACAGTGTTTCGTGCAGGTAAAAATTTAAAAAAAAATTCATAGAACCTTCTCTTCATTAAAAATCTGTGCAAGTTATGTTCATTTACTAGTCATAAAGACAAACATTTGAAAGGTAAAATAAAAATGTATACACAAAAGTTGAAAAGGTGCTTTAATTGCTTTTCTACCGAATAAATGATACAAGGAAGCGCCACGTTACTCGAGCTAGTGGCTAATTTTAACTAACAGGTGCTCCAACGAAGTTTCTATTTATTTTTAATTTACAAGCGTCGACATTCATTTTACAAAAGGTAATTTAGTTCTGGTTTTTATTATTTGTCTTTCAATTTAAAACGAAAGCGCCGTCAGTATATTACTAGAATTTTTAAATTAAATAAAAATAAGTAAGAAATATTGGATACAACTGAACACTTTAAACGGTTTTCTTTCCAACATTATTTTATTACATTAGTATAGTCATGAAAGAACAGAAAATAAACCTCCATGTAATGTAATAATAATTGCTGGTGACTACGTTACACCAACCTTTATTTATTAATGTTCCGTACTAAAATTATTAGCAAAACGGAACACTTATCATTTCGGTGTCCGTCCGTCCGTCTGCCACAGGCGATTTTCTCTGAAACTATCTGATGTAAAAATTTAAAATTTTGCAGCGAGATAGAGTGTGGTTTCAAAGTTATAGACGTGAAGTATAAAAAGTTGAATTTTGAATCTGGGGGTTAATGTCAGGAGATAAATTGGCAAATGGAAAATAATTTCAAGGACATTGTGTTGGGAGTGTTGAGAGTGCGTATAGTTGAAAGCATGGAGAAGTATTTTTGGGCTCAAAAGAAAAGTGTTTGTGCCAGCTGAGATTATATTCTTTATTATTATTATTATTATTATTATTATTATGTAGGGCTTGCTCATTCATGTGGATCAGTAAGTGTTTCCGAATTGTTTTGCGTGACAGGAAGTAAGACAGAGTTTTGGAGGCGCTGAATTGAACAAGATTCTTGGCACCCCAGTCTAAGATCAATTGAAAATCTTGCGAAAAGGATAGGTCATAGATCTGCGTCTAATATTCAGCTCTTGATTCGACTTGTCGGTAAAAATTAATATTGGGGTAAAGAGCACTATTGCCAGCGTAACTGTGGACGGGATTGGCAGTTGAAGAGAGCAGGTCATTAATGTGGAGAAGAAATAGGATTAGTTCCAGGACTAAACCTTGGGGTAAGTCGACATTGATAGGATGGAAGTTAGATGAGTATTGAGTAACCATTTACCACGACAGATCTGCGCCGATTAGAGAGAAAGCCACCGATCCAGGTACGTACTTTGAAAAGAAGACCGTAAGAAGGTAGTTTATTGAGGAGTACCGCATGCCATACTTAATCAAAGGACTTGGAAATATCACAAGCAACAATCTGGGATTCGCCATCAAATTCGAGAGATTTGTTCCATATTACAACTCCGTCGTTAAAGCTGCTTCTTTGACACCGATAATTTTTTTTATCGATACGGTCGCCATACAGTAGTATAACAATCGCGATACAGATGCGATACTGTAGCGATTCACTATTATACTTCTATAGAACAGTTTATGAGGCAAAAAGCATCCTTAAATGGGTACATAAAGGTGATTCAGCAGCGCGACAAGTATCGCGACTGTATCAAATGGGTTCCACGTAAGACTATGTTTATGTCTATAAATTAAATATGCAAATTCGCTCCAATTTAACGGTGACATCAATTCTTACCATCTTGCCGGAATTTTTACATTGTATTTTGGAATCCCGTTTCTAATAGAATATGTTTTTTTAACAATTTACGAAGTAATAAACCTGCTCTTTTTTACCCTTAAAGGAAAAATTTACATAAATGAAGTCCAGCGAAGGCACATCAGGTTGAAGTTTTAACATCTTCCTCACCGCAGCCAATGAGGCTTATTGTGATCATTGGCATTCGCCACAATCAAAAATTACTTAACCTTTATCAGAGAGGCTTAGTGGCCCCGGCTCACCCCTCTCCGGCTTCGGCATTGACGAGTCAGCGTGAATAAAATTGTTAATTTCAAAGTTAATTCCAACATACTAAGCCTTGTCTCTGAAAAGTGAAATCCCAGGAATATCATGATCGTTCCAAAAAAAGCAGCTCATGTCAAATTAATTGACAATCTTATATGAATATGTTTCTGGTATGATGCTAGAGAATGACTGAGGAAATTGTAGGAAATTTAAGACATCTATGGCGTCTTACATTTGCACAAATTTAAAGCTGCTTTTATGCGGTGATATAGCATTCCTCAATATTGTATTTTGTTTTTAAATCAGTAACGTAACTCAAGAAATGTGAAAATATCGTTTATCCGTATAATTATAATTCTTTGGAGTAATTAACCCTCAACGTTTTCAACAAATCTGTATCTAAATAAACTACGTCTTTTAGCTACGTTGTTTATGTCGCGTCGTCTATTTTTTATAATACGGAGCCCATTGCGAAGGGGTCGTCCATGGAGGCCATATTAATGCACTGAATAAACTAGAAGAAACACAAAGCCATCTGTTTTATTTATGGCCGCATGATTTATCTGTAGAGTTCTGACGGTATAGCTAAATCGTACAGTAATAATTAAAGTTGTGTGGCCCGTTTTATTCAACCATCTTCGCTGCAAATGTAATAACTTGAGCTCGAAATTTAAAAATTTTCCCTGAAACATAAATTCGACAGACATGGGCGTGCATCTTCGACAAAATATATTAAAGCGACAATAATTAATAAAAATATTTGTCTTGTGTAATAACTTAAGGCCTGAAAACTGCAATCTTCCATTAGATAGTCGTAACGTAACGTAAATACCTGTATCCCTATCTAGGTAGTCGTAACAGCCGTAGTGAGGATAACATTATAAAAATCTTTGAACTTGGTCGTTATGAATTATCTTCTTTAATTGCATGCAAACTACCTACCATGCCTTAAAAGAAGGAAAGTTTTTTTTCTGTGTGTAATACGCAGTTAGTACAGACAAGCTATAGGCGCTAGTCAATCGACAGTCTCGTTAGTGAGGTTAAAAAAGTTTTTCTTAAGTCACCCGCCAGAATTGCAACGTTGACAGAAATGTGCCCTTATATAGCATTACTACCCCAACCTGTGATAACGCGATGGGAAACATGCCTGACCGCAGTTACATAGTACAGAACTCATTTTGACTAAGTGACAAGTGTTACTACCAGCTTAAAGAAGGATGCGCAGAGTGTAAAAAAAGTAAAGAAGTTATAAATGTACCAAACCTCAAAAATGATTTAGACTTTATTTGTAACAATTTCGAATATTTTTCAGATATCGTTAATCACTTAAAAACACAAAATATACCCCTTTTAACATATTCTCACTTTCTTGAAGCGACCCTAGATAAGCGTAAAGACGTTTTTAATGAAAGTAGTGTAAAACTAAGATTGAATATATCGCGAATATTAGAAAGAAATCCCGGAAAACACTAAAAGATAGTACTGATGTAATGACATTTTCGTTACGCTCCAGTGACAAGCTGTAACGTAGAAAAAATCATTTCGAGACTTATAATAAACTATAAAATAACCTCTTTCAGTTAAATAAACATTGTGGAAAGGTTGATTAGTTCACGTAATGCAAATAAATTGTAATATAGATTAAATAAATGTTTTCTATTTCACAGTAAATACCATATCCAAATTTACAACTGGTGAATTAACAAATTGTCCAAACTTGTTTTTGGCCTACGTGACATAGAGAAAACAGCATGCTCCGCTGGGTGTGGAGAAATGCAGTTAGTTAACCGCGGACTGGCCGAAGTCGCGTGTCAGGTTTGTCGTCATAGACGTTCACTTATCATAATTGGATCATTGGGAGGAGAGGTGCTGATCGACCACACAGACTGCCTCATTTTCCTTTCACCGGGGCAGGTTTTTTTTCACCAACGTTCTTATTATATGTTAACTTTTGCTATGCTAAAGATATGTATTAATATTAATAAACTTGGGTCCACGCTTATGCTATTTCAAGGCAGACAAGCCAGCCGCAAAAAATGCCCGTGCGCAAAAATTCTAGCCTTAGTAATAACCTAAACCTGATTCATGATAAGCATGATAATAGTTGCCATGGTAACCGTCATCAAGACCATCGACTTTGCGGCAAGTAATTATAAAAGTAGCAACAAATTTCAACAAACTAACTTAACATGGGCATAACATTATTATTAAAAAAAAATAATCGTTCTTGAATAATAAAGTAATAATTTTTCATTGCGGATTAAATAATAAATTATTTAAGTCATAACCACTTGTTTACATATTCCTAAAATAAGAGTTGTTTAAGTTTTACTTAACGTAGATTAAACACCTGTTATAATTGCTCGGTCTCGGAATAATTACTATGTACGCGTTCAAAGAAGCAGCGTAGTGTTATAAACGGGCTTTCTTTGTGGAATTTTTCCGTTTTCGTGACACTGTAATTGTTCATCCAAACAAAAGGCAAACAAGTGTATAAATGCGATAAAATAACATTCGAAATTGTGGAGGCACGACCATTTTAAATACCGGAAAAGGAAGGTAAAGGAATATTTTGATTTATTCTTATCTCGTTTGATTGACAATGCCGTTTTTATATTTAATGGGTTGAGATAGCGATAAGGTAATATAAATAAATTATACCATAAATATTTTTATTGTTAATACTCGACATTAACATCCGATTATACACCTAATTGAAATTATAACCGAAAACTCCGATGCCAAGATATTCAGCAAGGGAAAAGGGAGAATTTTAGGTAGTAAGTTCACAATGTATTACATAAAGTTAACTTCACTGAATTGAAATACTGCATCGTGACGAACGAAACCATATTAATTTTAATCCGTCATTCGAGGTGTTGAAACACTGCTTGCTGCACAATAAGCGTAAAACTTTTTTTTCATAGATAAAATATATTAAATACAGGATGAGTCAGGAGAAACGCACCAAATGTTAGGAGTATATTTTACACATAAATATAAGTCTACAAAACCCAAAAGTTGCTATCCGATTTTCATTTGTTTTCAAATTACAGCGTTTTCAAAAAACACCTTATGTAATTGTTTTTAACGGCATGATTATTACCTATACACCGACAAAAAAAACAAAAAATGAAAAAAAATCATCTGTATCATATTTTTAAAACGTTCTCATTTAAGAAAAAATATATAAAAATCTGATTACAACTTTTGGATTTTTTGAACTTATATTTGCGTGTAGAGTACACTCTTAGAATTTGGTGCATTTCTCTTGACTTACCCTGTTCATTCTTTTCTAAACGTTCCAGCGACGACAGCTCTTCATTCATTTCAGTAGCGTTCATTAGCTAGCGCGCGTCTGTAAATAAGCAACGTTCGTGTGACAACTATTAGTAACTTGCATTAAAAATTACCTACGTTACGTAAAATCAACGATCATATTATGTATATCCCTGCGCTTGGAGTTATGAGACGTTACGCTTGCGCGCCTTTATGTAGCTGTCGTTTAGGGGGCACTGGCAATAAAACAGGGCAGTGCGAGATATTTGAGGATTAATGCTACTGGGCTACGACTGTAGCCTCTGTGACAAATATTGTAACCATTTTTTATTGACGTATCATTAGTAAGGCTGCCCGCCGTGACTGATGCTTCAGTGGCATTAAATCGCGGGGAACTCGGTCGCAGCAGCAATTCAGTCTAGCTTTGCCGTCGTATGTGCTTGTTGATTCTATTTTTCTCTTGCGTCGATGCGAATTTGGTAGTTCGTAATATGCCGAAAGTGTGCAGTAACACGCGACTGTTTGCGCACAGTGTTAGAAAGTTTATATAGGAATTTCCTGATTTAATATGTGTGGTTTGTTAGCGAAGCTTATTGGCTTTTAAGAAATCTTTATGTATAAGGCACGTAAACAGTGCAACATATTAATTTAAAGAAAAGGGGTTAAGGCCCTTATACATTATTATTTTTCGATTTACTTAGTATGTTTAATGTACCGTTGTTTCTCTTAAAGAAAGAACCATTTTTTCAGTTTTGGAAAAAATATAATCTTAAATGGAAATTGCCTGGTCGAAGTACGTTTCAAAGACGTTCTAAAGTTAAAATAAATATCTACTAAATAATAAAATAAATAGAACTAGTTTTGTAAATCATGAGTGAAAAAATTGACATTTATTTTATCCGTATCACTAGCAAATTTGTGTTTTTATTCTAGGTACTTAAGTATTAATATGTCAAATGAGATAATAAAAGCTTACAGGCATAAAACCAACCGTCTTACCTTGCAAAATCCAAAGAAAAACTCATATCTCTCTGTACATCTTCCCAACAACTAGAAACAAATTTATTGGTTGCAATGCTTTGCACCACGGCAGGCTGCGATCGCTCGATCACTGACTTAAAAGTGGTCGTAAGAAGCCTTACTGCTCCTTTAACTAAATGTCTATCGATTTTAATCGGTAAAGGCTTAAGACTAAGTAATCCCACGGGTAACTCACTTTTTCTTTCACTTTTAGTACCTAAACTAGCAGGAGAGTGCGCGTATAACTGCGGCTTGCGATCTTTTATTTTAGAACTTGCTACGCTTGGATTATTACGATTTAACAAAAGGAAATGATCATTTCTTAATAAATAATTTACGTGCATGTCATTAATATCACCGTGTAAAAAAGCACTTCGTTTCTCGCGATTCCCGAGCGAAAGTTCATCATCCAGAATATCTGGATCTCGACTGCGTTTCGAGCGATCGATCAAGTCCTCTTCAGAGGAATTGCTAATGTTAATGGAGCCTGCGGTGTCGATCCATATCCAGACAAAGTGGCCGTCCATCATATTGAGACGTTTTGCGTCATCCAAGATTCGAATGGCGCTTTTGCTGTCGGTGCACAAGACAACGACGCCTCGGGTCGATCTAGATATATCCGCCAGTTTTCTGGAAAAGAAAATTGAAAGGAATTATTCACGAATCATTAAGTTTGCCTTATTAGCATAAGGCTAATGTTAAGGAGAATTGGGTATCGCTATTTTAGAATACGAATTATTTAATTTTTTTCGAGAAGAGTCCCCTGATTAAAATTTGGCTTTCGGTTAGTATGATTTGTGATAGGTTTCAGAATAACTTGGTTTTTGGCGCTGGCGATAAAATACGTTATACTTAGTATGTAATGGAAACCTCTTAATAAACAAATTTTGAAAAACCACTACTGGTAGTTTACTATGAGTCTAATAATGGCGTAAAAATGGGAGTTCATTTTAGGGGTAAGCCATTCACAAGAATAAACTATTTATTGTTAAAAGTCAAAACAAGTTTCTTGCTGCAGAGCGTAAGATGTACAAATTTTTCTAAATTTTGTTCCTATGCATGAATTGAACTACGCAAATTCCTTGTTGAGCTTGTTCTAAAAAATATACTTCTATTTAAATTTTTTATAAAATCAACCAATAAAGTAGGAGATTTAGTATCCAATTGTCAATTAACCACTATATATTCGTTTGAACTCAGTCAAGCGAAAGTTCCAACTCAATTCTGTTTAATTACAGCATATTGTGAAACTTTTCTCCCTTTGTTTAACGGTTTTAAAATCAACATATGGCAAAATTATTTTAATTGGACTAAAGTAAATAGTTTAAAAATTTTATTGTAAAAATTCAATTTCATAAATGGCTGAACGTAAAATGTTATCGTTGTGTGTTTAAAGCTGAAACAATTTATCAATAATAACACACTGGCAAGGTCAATCACATAAAAAAAGGAAATGCCTAAATTGGAAACATTTTATTGATAGTAAATAGCTTGTATCACTGGTGCGATTTTCAACCATACACAAAACATACCCGCTGTCATACACCTTAAACCCCTAGACCTCTAGAGACCACAGAAAGATAAAGGAAATCATCTTAGCAAAGGCACTCGTCAGAATCGGAGTAGTCTTATTACACAGATTCGGTATAACCAATACAGTCTCCAAAATTGAACAAGTCCAGTTTTTAAAGGATATATTGCTTGCATTCCACAAGTTCATCTTTGGATGCGCTTTGCTGTGTCATGGCTCATCGACAATGCTAGGATCCGCAAAAGGAAAGCTAACGCACTATTCCTGTAATAGTGACGACTGTCTTTGCAAGTGATTTCCTCTGCCATTCTGTGGCCAAATGGGTCTAAAGTAGATAGCAGCAAGGATGCATGGTATATGGTTGAAAATTATACCAGAGATGCAATTTATTGTCTCACTGTCACATTCCGTTGGTACGGTATTAAGTACTTCTTTCATTTACTTTCCTTCCGTAAATCATACCCTTGCTGATGAGCCGTGATACAGTAAAATGCGTTCAAGGATAGGCCCGTGGAAGGAAAGCTATATATTACCCTCCAAAAATTACACTTATTCAATTTTGAAAATTTTATTAAAATTCTATTATTCTTTATATTTATTTCTTCTGCGTTTTGGGCTTTTAGATAATTTATACTGAAGTATTGGCTATTTGCATTTTCTACAGCATTACTTCCTCCCTTTTGGGCCAGAGTATCTTATAAATTATTTTCCTCTCTTCAAGGGCGGATTTCGAAATTTTAAAGTTGTATATCTCTGTTGCTACTTACGAGACCCATGCCAAATTCAGGGGTTTTAATAGCGAGCCTACTAAGAACGTTTTGTTAAAGAAAACAAATTTACTTTGCGAAAAAAAGTAGAAATTTTACTGGAGAATTTTTAAATTTTAGGAGAAGAAAATGTGTTAGAAGAAAGTTATAGCCATTTGAATTTTTTAAAATTATATTTTGGGTTTCCTTCTTTTGCAAGGTTTGTTTAGGTTTGTTGCGTGAAAAATAAACTTTTTTCAAAACATTTTTGATGGTATCAGATTTATGAAAATACTTTGTCAATATTGCATATTACCGAAACTATTTATCGTCGATTTAATTTAACAATTAAGCTGTAAGATTTAGCCAACTAAGGCTTGTACTATGAATTAGCTCCTGTAATTTTTGCAAAACTTTTTAATAGAAAAGGCAATTGACCATTTTTCACAATAACAGACATAATTTTGTGCAAGAAGTTTCAAGGGCAAAATGAATTTTAATGCAATGAAATCGCAAAAAGCACAGATTAATTTATAAGTTTTGATGACGGTTTATCAATAATGATAGGACAAAGACAAAACCTAACTGATCAACCAGAAGACCTAAATCTAAACCATTACTGCGTTAGACTGAATGCACACGGCATGGGCGGCCGGTACATAGGAGCTCTGGGGCGCAAGCCTCCCACGATAATACTCCAAAATAATAATAAACTCTAATAAACAATATCTATTTATTTTAAACATCTATACCGATTTTTCAATAAAATATTCTAAATATTTGTACCGATTTTATATCTATTTCAAAAGGAATAAAGAGGTTTTGCGCCTATCCGCTAGTTGGGGTTTCTTTCGATCCTACCATTGCGAAGGGGTTAGAAGCAAAAGGGTTCAAGTACAAAAAATTCAAGAATATGGAGAAAAGAGCGTCTAAACTAGTTTCCTTGTGAAACATGGGTGACAATGACCACATAACGGATTAGGTCGAAAATTTGTATCAACTAAGTAACCAATATTTGTGTCGAAGTTAAAAAATACCCTATAAATTATTCTTATTAACAATGGGGCTCTGGGGCGCAAGCCCCCCACGACAATATTCCAAAATAATAATAAACTGTAATAAACAATACTATCACTAAAATTAATTTTCGGTATAATAACAGAAATAGAGCGCCGGCGACATTACAATTACGAGCACTAATAATTTTAGAAGATGTTGCTGCATCGTTAGTCGCGCAAAAGCGACACGCGGCGTCTAGAAGTACTATTTTTATAAAATTTCGTAATAATGTATATCTTTTATACCCTAAAATGAAAATAGAACATGACTTATCGTTATGCTTCTATAGAATAGCACGCGTCTGCGTATTATTTCTTAGGTATTCGCAAAATATGTAAATTGTCGTTTTTAAAATTTGTAGTTCGCACATCAAAAAGATGGAGTGTGCCCTATAGATTTTCCAGATTCGACAATTTGTTTACATTTGTAAACAATATTTCTGACGAATGATTGACTGCAACTTAGTGATTTACTTATTGTTTATTAAAAAGCACTTACAGATCCAATATAATAAAAAAATGTACTTGAACCCTTTGGCCTCCAAATAACATATATTTTTAGGCTCGCCATAGATATAGCTAAAATGTCGAAAATCACTTGGATCGTTTTGCCACCAACAACCTAAGAGTTTTATAAACCAGAATATGTACTTAACTCATTTTGTGAAAAAATGTCACTTGAACCCTTTTGCTTCTAGCCCCTTCATTGAGCCACAGTAGCGTGCAAAACATTTTAAAAAGTGATTTTTCGATGCTTCCGTTGGCTGAAAAAATTCAGATCAAATCCTGTTGAAGACCTACCCCTGATTTGAACTGTTGGGGAAACCAAACCGTTCTTTTAATATCTATATTTCTATTTTTATTTCCAAATAAATATTAAAAACCAAGCAGGTATAAAATCCCTTTCAAATAATAAAACTCAAACTCGTATCTCTTCTTTATTTAACTTGCATTAAAATACGCAGTTATCGGTTAAACATAAAGCCCATTTTGGATAAAATATCTGAAGAAAACCTTTCCTTTAATTTAGTTTTTCTAAAAGGGCACCTTTGTCGGCGAAACTTCAATGGCCTAGTTTCCTTAGCAAATTTCTTATCTTTCAGTTTTATTGGTTTAGCGTTCTAAAATAAATGCATAAAAAGTCAGAAAACATGTCTACAGATATCAACCCCCTTACGTCTTCCAGTCGTTCCAGCGTATCAATACTCGGTCTCTTCCTATTTTCTAATGGCCAGAGTAGTATTTGCGTCATCGCTGTTCTTACTGTAATTGGTCAAACCCTTTCAAGCGGTTCCCCGAAGGGATAATACACTTCATTTCAACTTAGTTCCCGTCGGGGAAAGAAAGTCGGTGAAGTGTATGGCCAGACACGTTCACACAAAGTCGGTGTGAAGTAGTAAGTGCGGGAAAAAGTCCTCTCTCATTCTCGTGGGTCGTCACTACCCATTTCTCCAGTCAAAGCTGTCTCAGGTCATAAAACCCAATTAAAACGATCTTCTCCTGGCCTCCAGTGCCGGAAAAACGTGACATTTTCACATCATCTACAAACCATATTTCGGCCAAAGAGCCTAAACAAGGACCTACTCATCCTTAACTCAGCTTCGTCATAATAATCGTTATAGCTCTTCGTTGTACTAATACTACCTCGTTATAACTTCTGACGAAGTTTCATACAAGAAGTCAAATCTTCCAACTGTCAGAATCAAGAGTTGTGTTATATAAATATGTAAATAACGGTAAATATATATAGGGTTTAGTGAAGTTGATGTCTTTTATTGTCTAGAAGTCGCAGCTGCCAGAGATTGCGCAAAGATGAAAACGAACCAGCAACCTACGGAAATAGTTTACAGTGAGGTGGAGGTAAGGTTTTGGTAAGAGCCCCTTATCCATCCATGAACCTTTCTCGATCGAATAAACAGCAAATCGTTATTCTACAAGACATTTCTCCAAAGAGGTGTATAAAAAAAACAGTGGATATGCGGTTGTGAAACTTTGAATGCACTGTTCTGCTTGTCATGCTTATTGTTTTATGCAAAAGATATGGATAAAACATGGACAAAGGTAAGATACACAGATTTGAAACATCTATACTCGATTTGAAATTGGTTGATAGTAATAAATCATTAAAATCCGTCAAACACGTACACAGAGTGGTCCACCTAAATTGCCAAGTTTTAAATAGTATATACATTGAAAGTCTAGACCCTTTTGCATTTATTAAACTTTCCATTCCTATAGATCTGATAAGGGCGTCGAATACAAAGCTTAACCCGAGGCTCGAACAATAAGCGGTAGTATTCTACCTGTGATGTTTTGCACTCATGCACGTGCTTTCGGGTGGGTTTAAGTTTATATTAAACACAATAATTATATAATTTAGTGAACATTCGGATGTGTGGCATAATTTGTTACCCTTGTATTTGAATAAATATAATACTAATAACAATAAAGCAACTAATAAACAAGTAAATTTGGAAAAATGTTTCTATTTGAAATTCTATAAAATTTATAGTAAGTCATTACAGTTCTTCGCTTTACATTAATCATCATCAGAAAATGAAATATCTGAGGGACTGTCTTCTTCCCCTAAATTGATAATAAGTGGTTCGACCGTTTTCTCCAGTAAACTATCCAATTGCCACATTTTTTCCTCCTCCTTTAGTACATGCTCTATACATCTTTGCCACTTCCCCGCGTTGACTTCTTGAAGCGCTTCTTCAAAGAGTTTTTGAACATCACTCATTTTATAAGTGGTATTTTTTCTAGCCACATAACCTTTCACATGAGCCCATACCAGTTCGATCGGATTTAATTCGCAATGGTAGGGGGGGAGCCGAAGCACTATTATATTTTGTTTTTTGGCCATTTCGTCAACAACATATTTTTGAAACCGATGTTTATGGGTGTTTACAATTGATAGCAACTCCTTTTTAACCATATTGTCCTCAAATTGTATTTGTTTCTCCACAAGCCACTCGATAATTTTTGCTTTTCGCCAAGCAGTTGTAGGCATCTTCTCCAATCTTCTGGAGTGATACGGAGCGTTATCTAACACAATGACGGAGCCAGGTGGAATCAGCTCTATCATTTGTTCGAAATACTCCTCAAAAACATCAGCATTCATATCCTCGTGGTAATCGCCTGTACGAACTGATTGGAATGATAATAGTCCACCTTCTAAAAATCCATTGGAGCTACCGATGTGAGTTATAATTAATCGTTTTCCTTTTCCAGAGGGCGGATTTATTCCTGTTGATAGACCGTCTAAAAATGCTTGCCGGTGAGAAGTCACATTTTTGTCTGTCCATATTTTTCCAACTGTGTAGCCTTCGTTCAGCCATGTTTCGTCCAAATAGAAAATTGTTTTGTTTTCATTGCGAAATTTTCTTATTTTTCTCAAATAATTACGTCTCCAACATACTATTTCATCTTTTTCGAGCAAATGAGACTTCCGACTATGTTTTTCCCATCTAAAATTCATTTCTCTTAGAACTTTCCATAGTTTATCTCTCTTGATTGCAGGAAAGTCTTCTTTTACTGCCCCTAAAACTCTATCCAAAGTAGGGATCTCCTTATTGAAATAGAATGAATGCACCTTTCGTCTTATGATGGCCTTTTCGTCCTCATCGATCGGTATTGTTCGCCTTCCTGGAGATGGTTTTGGTGGCGTCACGGTTCCTGTCTTTTCTTCCCGCATCAGCCTGTAGATGGTTGCTTTTCCAATACCTGTCATCTTTGAACAAAGTTCCACTGCAGAATCGATACTTATTGCACTTTTTTGATATCTAAGTGCATTAAATACATTAAGCACAATAATCTTTTCACTAATGCTTAGCGCTGATTTCGCAGCTCGCTTAACTGGAATAAATCCTGAAAGACTCTCCATTTTCAAAAATTACCCAAATGTGTGTCCTAGAATACTCGCATTAGGTTTGTTCGCTCTTAAAATGACTCACAGTTTTATACCAATAAGTAGAGGTACCTAATTTTTCGTAACTACCTGAAAAGTAACATTGTGTATTAATTGTTCCCGGAATTCTCGGCATAATTATTTTTACCTGTTATGACAATAATGATTACTAAATTATTCGGATAAGTAAATAGGGTTCAAACCGGCACGTCAGGTAGGTGCGCCTATGGAATCGGCTGCTAAAAATGATTTATTACTATCAACCAATTTCAAATCGAGTATACATCAAAAGATTCAGAAACACGAAGTTTCGGCACGGCACATGCATTGAATTCCGCGTGTACAGTCAAAATATCAACAAACAAATCAAACAAGTGGGTAGAAATAGATATGTTCCTGTAAACGCATGTGTGGTAATTAAAAACTAACACCAATGAACCTTTTTTTATTTTATATTTATTTTTGGCAAAATATCGAATGCGATTTTTTTTAAAAAATATCTGTAGCCACCCTTATGCTCTAGGTCACGAATCGCCATTGGCACACGGATAGTTCTGCATTGATATACAATCGCAGAATAATCGCGATACGAACACGAATAAGACGCGAAACTGTATCGATGCAAAAAGTATCCGTGTGCATTTAGCCTTATAAATTAATAAGGAATCCCAGGACATATGGTTTACTTGTATTCTTACAAATACTCCAAAGAAGAAATAAAATCAGGGTGTCCGGGAATGACCATGACAAATGTTAAGGTATGATTCTATATAAAAAAATTTAAAAAAGTTCATATTAACACCGTTTCGCAAATGATTCCGTAGGAAGCTACAGCCCTTAAAAATAGTGTCATAAAAATGATTTTTATTAGGATCTACTTATAATACAGACATTAATTTTTAGGTATAAGTTAGTGTTATTGGAGATCACTTTTTGAAAATACCAGGTTACTCATATTGGGAATAAAAGGGTGGATATAAAAAGTCGTATTTTTGTTCGCCGAATGTATTTTCGATATTTTTTAAATAAATTATGGTTCCTTGGATATTTCCTCTTAAAAAAAGGTAGGTACTCTAAATTAAGGTCGTAAAGTCGGCCGTTTTCGAGATAAGCGGACTTAAAAGAACGACTGTATAAGTTTCCATATCAATCACATATGGGGACACTAAAACCCGCACGCGATTTTTGAATCAAGGCACCCAGAAAAATTTAGAAAAAAAATCATTTTGTTACACCATTTTTGTGTAGTAGCTCCCTATAGAAGCATTTGCGGACCTATGTTATTAATAACCTTTTTTATGTACAATCATCCCTTAAAATTTTTCATCGTCATTTCCGGACACCCTGTATAAAGGGATATACAACGTGCAATCGACGACTGAACGGCTACAATTAGCAAGACTCAGTCATTTTAAATTGTTTACTCACGATAAATTCGGAAACGCTATAAATTTGAAATAGTCAGACATTACTTTCTGTTAAAGCATCTCTATGTCTTTTCCAACTAGGTTTTAGGGTTAATCTATGCCCCACACAAAGGCAAATCTATTTAGAGTGAGACAAATTACTTCTATCATTTTCTTCGGCATCGTGATTCTATCTTAGTTAAGCCAGATGGAAGTCACAGATAAAATTTTCGTCTCGCTAATTAAATCGCTTGAAAACTTTAATTATTATTAATGGGGTTTAACTTTTGAGCTTGTTTCTGTGAGAAAGGGGTATTACAGATTCTTAATTATTAAAACGGGTGGATGAAGTGCTAATCGATATTAAATTTTTAGTGGGAAATTTTTTTAAATTTAAGTTCGGCACACCCATTTACACAAAAGTTATTTAGTTATATTGGTACAACGAGGTATATGTACTTCAGTCCCAATCTCTTCTTGTCTTTACCAGGGTTGGGCCTTTAAACCCAGTCACAATCCAGGAACCAACAGATAAAGCACCTAGGTTAGAGATCCTTGAAAAATAGAGGTCTAAAATTCAGGGTAAAGAAAACTGGATACATGAAGTTTAACGGGGACGACGTTATTGTCGCAGACGCAAGGATGCAGGCAGAAGAGCTAAATAAGATAAATAAATATAAGCCAGCGGGATGAAAAATTGCAAATCTCCGGGGCACCGTGTGACTGTATAGGATCAGTGTGAGCTAGCTACACAACAGTGTTTAAACCTGAAATGGTGCTGAAGCGGAAACATGACCATTAATAAAGAAAATGAAAGACCTGTGTTTGGAGTAATGCGGGAAAACAAGGCCAATAATGATAAAATATGGGAACCAAAGCTGAACCAACCTGAGAAGGCACTAGAGCAGTATTGCATTTAATGAGAAAGATATAGTAAATGGAGCAGAAACATGGTCATTATCAAAGTGAATAAAAAGCGTGCGATTTTGGGGGGACAAAACACAAAAGGACAAAAAAGTTAGAAACCTAAGCTGCGGAAACATCTGGGAAGACCCAGGAAAGAAAACTATAGTAGTACATGGATCTAATGACTAAAGCTGGGTACTGTGAATTAGTTACCAGAGGCATCGATGCCGAAAATGAGTACGTACGTATACGGTATTTGACAAAAATAATTTCATTCATGGGCGTGGCCGCGATTGTGTGAAATACCAAAAACCGGTCAGAGGGTTCCGTACCACATGCAATATTGTGAATTTCTCACAGAAAGCAAAACTCTCAATAACTATGGTAAGGCTAACCCGTGAATAAATAGCAAGAGGCGGCGATGACGGAAATAAGTAAGTGCGTATGGGTTATTAAACTGATACACTGATAATGCTGGCACGGTTGGTCTGTTACCAGAGGCGTCGATGCCGAAAACAGGTACGTACGTATACGGTATTTGACAAAAATAATTTAATTCATGGGCATTGTTGTGATTGTGTGAAATGAAAAAGGTCAAGTGCGAGTTCAGCTCGCGCATGGAGGTTTCCGCATCACCGTACGATAGTGTTTATATGTGTTTTAATAAAATTGTTAATGTTTCATCCAATATTTGTGTTGTGCAGTGTTAAAATGTCACATAGTTAAGAATGTTGGAGAAAGTAAGACATCACAAAAATCGTAGAAATTTATATTTAATATGTAGTTGTAGTTTTACTTTTGGAGATATTTTTTTTAAATTTTCTGACAGCCCACGAAGACCGAAGTCTAAGTACTATGTATCGTGGGTGTACTGGGGAAATCCGACTCATACATCCAGAGCTGGAAACATTCGTCCATAGTAACAAGCCGATTTAAAAAGTTTTAGAAATCTTGTTCAAAACGACGGCAGATTTCCTTTAACGTTGTCAATAGAACGCCCTTCTGATCAGCATTCATTTGACCGAAAGCTTTCTCATACCCAAGTCGTCATGAACGATGCGAAACACATGTTCATGTGCACTGCTTCTCCTGTACGTTTGAGCCCAATTCGTCTATCTTCTAAAATCATATCATGGACAGAATTAGTGTTCTCCGGAGTGGTCACAGAAATTGATATTCCATCTTTGACATCTGATCTTCCTCTTTTAAATTCCGTAATCCAGTTTTTAATAGTGGCGTATAAAGGACACTGATCACCTAAGGTTTCTATCAAATCGGCAAAAATATCTTTCTCCGATAAAAATTCTAACATCTTTTCAGACATACCATTTAATTCACAATTTTGTCACCATTCGACTTACGGAAGTCAACCTTTAACAATTTATTTATAAAATAACATAGTTGTAAGCATATCAGTCATATTCAACTTTGTTTACTACAAAATTTTCTGGCGAACTAGATATCAATACACCCTCATATATACAGTAAATATCAACGTCGCAGTATCCCCAATACTACCATAGTATAAACAATAAAAACTTAAAACAATATTGATCCCTGTGTTCTCATTATTTTTTAAAGCAAACCCCTGCTGATAGGTTAAGAGATATAGCCAAAACCATCTCGTTTGCCGAAATAAAAATTCTGCTGAGCCAGCATGGAGAAAAGGCTTCTTTTTTTTTAATTTAAGGACCAGTTTTATCTACTCTAACAACAAATCTATTTGTGGCTCAAATAAAGAAATATTTTACTTATTTTATGCTGCTTGTATACAGTGTGATTCATTAAGTGTGCAACAAATGGGAATTTTTTTTATTAGTTCCACAACCGAAATATAAATACCGCCAAAAGTTGGTGCATGTCCGATAACCATTGTCCGATAACAATATCAGGTGCACTTAGAATGACCAAGTCAAACAGCATTCAGCGCTGGCCAAAAAATATAGAAATCATAGCCTTCAATTAAAAAAAATTCGTTTTTTCAAAATTTTAATTTTCTTTCTTTCCACGTGGCATCGACTTTTGTGGTCATTACTTTTTTACTATGCGCATTATTATTAGAAAAGTATTTGCCTTATTTTTAAGAATATTTGCGAAATTGGAAACTTGTGTGTATTGTCCTTGCAACAGACATGAAGTTTTTGGTTACTTAAAAAAATATAAATCCAAGTAAATTTTACAAACTTGCCATTTGCAATTTGATGAATGTTGTACAGATGTAATTTGATTATGGTTAATTTAAAAATGTATCATAGATGAATATAAAAAAATCATTATACGGTGGTAACTGATACTTTTCAATAAAAAGTTTTTTTTTAATAGGAGGCTGAAAATGGAACTTCGTATTTGGACATATCTTTTAATTCTAAACAACTTTTCTTTATAACGTTTTCTGTATTTCTTGAAATAAGGGTACTGTACTCTTGAACGATTTTTATATTTTTTGGCCCGCCCTGTATGCTGTTCGACTTGAAGCTATTCTAAGTGCACCTGATATGCACGAACTTTTGGCGGTATTTATATTTCGGTTATGCAACTAATAAAAAAATTTCCAATTTTTTGCACACTTAATGGACCACACTGTATATATATATATATATATATATATATATATATATATATATATATATATATATATATATATATATATATATATATCTATATATATATATATATATATATATATATATATATATATATATATATATATATATATATATATATATAACGAATACAATTTCATAAATTCACAACGCATACGAGTAGCTACTCGTATAATAGTTTGCTGAAAGTTGAAAATACAACCGGAAAAAATTTCACTTAAGGTTTTCTGAAACTAGGTCAACAGAAGGATTAGCTAGTATATCAACATAATGTTAAAATAAAATAATAATTTATAGTTAGGTTTCGACCTTTAAAAATTGTTTTCAAACGATACTATTTATAAATTGGAAATTCGCATGAATAAAATTCTGGAAAATACAATATGAAATATAAAATACTTCGGACGTATGTGGATTTCTAATAAAATAAAAAAATTTCTAGATATCTGAAAAATGCTATGAATTTTAGAACAAGAAAGTGTGTAATGTTTCATATATCCTTAGGGCAAAAATACAGGAAAACTTTTTAAATATTAATAGTTCAGCGATTAATTTCAACCTTATTTTCCAATTTTATATGATCAATTTTATAAATTATTTTGCTGATGTGTATCCAATGTATATTTGCTTTAACATCGTTTAAAGGTTAATGTTAAATGACCCTTTAAACTTCTTATATATTTTAGACAAAATTCTGCTTTAAATTAAAAAATCTTAAAAAACCATCATAAAAATACTTTCCTTTTAAGCTCTGATTTTTTATTGCAAAATGTAAAAGTGTCTGGATAAGAGGATATAAATTAAACATAAAACATAAAAGATTCAGAGATAAAGCTCTTAAGTAAAATAAACGAATGCCAATAAACTATCCCGCGGTCTTTACAAAATCACACAAGATTAAAGGAGCAGAAGAAGAGTTGTTGAACTGCTTTGCTAGCGCATTCAATAAGTTTATAATCTTTTTCAAAGTAATACCTATAAGACTGCGTTTTATTTTGTATTACTTTTACACATCCAATGGTGTTTATTTCATTGAAATGCGATAATAATTTGCGGTGAAGCAAGTGTTTAAAGTATTTTACTCCCCCGCGCCGTCAGTGAGGGAATAGACGCGAACATTGTCTTAATGGGACGAACTATGACGCGTGTCATCGTCGCGTGTGTTCGTCACGTATCATCGTCGCGAACTTGTATGCGTTCCGCTCAGCGCTCATTTTAATAAAAACAGTCACTATGAACGTTGCAGCAGCAGCGTACATAGTTATTGATCATATAGTTCGTAGTAAAGGAAAGACTAAAGAAAAACAATGACTGACCGCTGCAATGGTCAGATTCATGCAATATGCAAACTGAATGAGCTGATGACACGCGATCCCGCCCAGGCTTGCCGAACCAAGCCGCGTGGCATCCTTTTGATGTGACGCCAAAAAACGGACAAGACATGGAACGAACTCATGATACGCGGTACACGCGGCAAAGTCACGCGTTCCGGTTACGGAGTACCGTCCAGACTAAACGCGAGGAGGTTCGCGACGGTGTCACGGCACGGGATTTTGTCAAAAGTCTAGACGTCGCGCTGATCATCCCTACAATAATATAGTGCGCCATGCTTTGTTCTTGTACCGTTGGTCAAAAGGAAATAAAATCGCCTAGCAATGGCGTTACTACCTTATACAGGGTTGCAATCAGAGAAATCGCTACTTAAAGTTTGCATTTAAGTAAACATATTTCGATGTTTATTAATAATTATTTAAAAAAATGTTTTACAGCCCCCCCCCCCCCCCCCGGCGGGGCCCATGAAATTTTAAAGTTGTATATCTCTGTTGCTACTTATGGGACCCATGCCAAGTTCAGGTTTTTTAATAGTGAGCCTACTAGGAATGTTTTAGTAAAGAAAAAACATATTTTGTAATTTGCGAAACCTAGAAAAAAATTAGCACGCTTAGGTATTTTATTTATTATTTTTTCTAAACAAATTTTATCATTCTGTCGACAACTCTTAAATTATTATTAGACAGTTATAGTTATTTGAATTTTTTTTTAAACAAAAATTCCTAAGCGTGTTAATTTTTTCGCAAGTGGGTCAATTCAAAAATTCAACTTTTTTCGTAAATTACAAAATATTTTTTTTCTTTACCAAAACATTCCTAGTAGGCTCACTATTGAAAAACCTGAACTTGGCATGTGTCCCATAAGTAGCAACAGAGATATACAACTTTAAAATTGTATGGGCCGCGCCTGCATGCCCCCCCCCCCACCTCACTGATCTCTCGATCTAAATATATTATTTCTAGATCTCGTTTTGCTAATTTCGACATAAAACACCAAAAGAGCCAATATCATTAAAAAAATACGCACATGGGACAAAAATATTTTATTGCTACTTTCTCTAAAAATAATTGTCATTCTGCAACAATAAATAACGGAAACATTATAACTATTTATTTATTGAAAGAGTCTATTTTTAGATGTTTTATCCCTAAAAATAATTTTTTTAGAAAAACTTAATTTTAAACTTTCAGGTTCGTCGACAAGTAAATAAGTTTTTGTTTCCTTTATTTACCTCTGCTTTGTCTTATAAAGTTCGACTGTGAACAATTCCAAAGGCATATTTTACAAAAAAAAAACTCCTCCTAAGCTAAATGTTAAATTTCACAAACGAACTTTTTCAGGGATTTAAAAAAAACTTAACTTGAATAAGTATAAAAGTATAAAAATAAAACTGATTTATAAAACTCGCTAAAGTAATTCGGTTATATTTTTAAACGTTTGTTATTTTTATTAGCTTTAAAAAAGTTATAAGACTACGTTTTAATTTTAGTAGTCTGAAATTATGCAAAATATACCGTATGGGTCCCACTAAGAGAACTTTATGTCCATCTAACCGAGTACTACATATTCAAAATTAATGTGGTTCAATTTTTATGTTAAAAAGTACTATGACTACTCTAATGAAATTTGACTGCTTTTTCGAGGTTTATTTTATTTTTGTTTAATTTTGATCAAAACAATTTTTGACTTTCCGCCATTTTATTTTAGTTCTTTTTAGTGTTCCGTGAAACGGAACTCGTATGGAATCAGTTAGGTGTTCGTCCGTTCGTCCGTCCGTCAGTCCGTCAGTCCGTCTGTCACAGGCGATTTGCTCTGAAACTATTTGACGTAAAAATTTGAAATTTAGCACAGAGATAGATTGTGGTGGCCCAACAATAGGCGTAAAGTATAAAAAGGTAAATTTTAATTCTGGGGGTTACGCCATACAAGGTGCTTTTCAAGGGCATCGTGTAGGGTGTCAAATGAAAGCCTATTCAAGCACGAATTCAACGATATATATGATGCATTTTTTATGCATTTTTGGGGAAAAACGCTTAACAATTGCTGTCCCCCAACCTTATCACCAGAAGGATCGCTCAAAAAAATCTAAAAAAATTATAAATATTGAAAATTAGGTGGAGATTGAATAAAAATTATTAGGATTGAAAAATTCTAACGTAATCAATTGTTATAAGCAATTTAATTGTTTATTTCTTTATAGCTGCTGAACCACTGGTTTTAGAGAAATAGTTTTTTAACAAAAAAATGTTTCCCGCGATGTAAGGAACAACTTTTGCTTTTACACTTTTTTCAAAACTTTTAATTTGGCCCACCCAGCTCCGCGCATACGCGATTTGATACGGCGTTGGTGCCGTCGGCGGCGGGTACCGCGGCAGATGGGCAGATATCGGGCGGCCGAGGTTTGCTAAGGTTAAGTGGGAGGCTGATGGCACGGAACAATAATTGTGCACGTATAGAAGGCATCTGAAGAGAAGGGAAAGGGATTTGATGGATTAGAGGTTGGGACGGGAAGGGAAAACATCTGCAGGAAATGTGGTCAATAATCTGGAGACCCTACGTATGAATGAGCGAGAGAAAAAGTCTGTTCTTCTTGTGGCTAGACAGTAAAGGGATGCAGACATAACGCGCCTCTTGTTGTTCTGTTAACTAAATGTGTAAAATTTTAGAATAATATTCTACTTAACCAACTTTTCCCAATGATGTATCTAAACCTTTTGTTACATTTAAAATAATAAAATGGCGTCCAACCGCCATCTTGATTTTTGTAACGATACTTAATATTTGCACAAAAAGATATCATTTATCGTAACGTGTTGAAAAATTAAAGATTCATACTGTATAAATTAATGATAATGGCGGTCCTATATTATATGTGGTAAAAATAAAAAGAAATAAGAAATAACATCGCTGGTAACATAAACTTTACATTTCAAAAATTGTGTTTCATATTTAGACAAGTAAAATTTCATCTCAATAATATAGGTTTTTTGATAACGTAGTTATATTTCGTATAATACCTTTTATGTATTCCTCTTCCTCCAGGTTATAAAAAAAATTTGATAACATGCTTTACTGCTTATTTCTTTAGCGTACATTCTATATGTTAAAAGCTTTAAAAGGAAAACAAGAAGATATGTATAACGATGTTGTGTTTTTCGACAAAATTTACCTGATGCCATGGACTAGTTAAAGAGTTTATGGTAAAAATGTCAACTGAACTTATACACAATTTTTTTTAGTCGTAAAGACAATAGCTTACTTTTTGCCTCCAGATGATTTAAGTTTTATTAAATTCTTTTGTATTGCATGGTATTAAATACTTACGTAATATTTTACAGCTCCTCACTTTTAAAACAAAACAAAATATTTTAAAACAACTAGCAAATTGAGTTTGCCGGGAAAAAACTATACATAAATATTGAAGATAAAGCTTCCTTAAAAAGAAATCAGCTTCTGCAAATTTTTATAATTCATCAAATTCGGCGGTTTCAAATTACCCATTTTAAACATATTTGCTTACACCACTGTTTAAGTGGAAATTTAGCCTATAGTTAATGGACATTTGATTGTGTACCGTCTCTGTTCAATTACCTCCAATTTACATTAATCTAGAGCTGTTAGTAATACTTAATGGTTAATTTACTAACCAAATATTTTCTACAATGTGCGTTTAGTTGAGAGAACATATTTAATTAAAGCGTCTCGTCGTGTCGGCGTCGGCTCAAACAACGTTGTAACTAACATTTTTTCAACTTGTCAGGAAACGCAAAGAATTATAACCTATATTATTTGCCACTCAGAATGGAAGAACGTTGGACAATCGACACAGGTACAACATTTTTTATGCTCTCTGCAATCATTTTACAAGATTTGTCCGTGGTATAGCCTACAGAGCATTTTAAACATGACAATTTTGTAGTAACGTTGTAACTATCGAATGGCTCCCCGCTGGATAGAATTAAAGATGTTAAGTGTCGAAGGTGATGCCGCTCCCCAGATGTGGACGTAGTACTCTAGGTTGGGTCTTATTTGAGAAACATAAAGAGTATATAAGTTGGAAGGGGGAAGTATTTTTTGGCTTGAATGAGAAATCCGAGCCTTTAAGCTGCCGATGTGCCTAGTAAAGTAATGTGTTTGTGCCAGCTGAGATCATGTTCGAAAGCGATTCTAACAATATCGAACGTTTCATTGTTCTGTAGGGCTTGGCCATTCATGTGGATAGGGTAAGCGTTGCCAGATTTTTTGCATGACAGGGGTCAAGAGTTTTGGAGGCGTTGAACTGAACAAGGTGCACCCCAGTCTAAGATTAATTGAAGATCTTGGGAAAGAGATAGGTGCATAGATATGCGTCTATTATCCAGCTCCTGATTCGAGACCTGTCTGGAAATTTGAACATTGGAGTGAAGAGTACTATCGCCAACATAACTGTGGATGGGATTGGTAGTTGAAGAGAGCTCATTAATGTGAAGAAGAAATAGGGTTAGTGTCAGGACTGAACCTTGGGGGACGCCAGCATTGATAGGATGGAAGTTGGATAAGTGACCGTCTACCGCGACAGATATGAGCCGATTAGGGAGGAAGGTACCGATTGATGTACACAGTTTGGTAGGAAGACCGTTAGAAGGTACTTTGTTGAGGAGTGCGGCATGTTATACTTGGTCAAAGGCCTTGGAAATATTAAGAGCACCAATCTGAGATTTGCCATGAAATTCGAAAGACTTATTCCAGTTATGTGCGACAAAGCTAAGGAGATCAGCTGTGGATCTTTGGTGACGAAATCCGTACTGTCTGTCGAGGATGATTTTGTATTTTTCCAGATATTTCAGAATTTGCAAGTTGATCGCTTTTTCCATAAATTTGCTGACAAACAGAGAAGAGAGATAGGTCTATAATTAGATGGAAGGGACTTGGTACTTTTCTTCGGGACAGGCTGCACACTGGCAGTATTCTAGCTGTTTGGGAAGATTGACCCTAGTAATAAGAGATCTTCAAAAGGCAAGTTAAGATGGGTGCAAGTTCTGGGTCGCATTTTTTTTTCCCAATTGCTGGTGTGCCATCCAGACGGGAGGATTTTTTGGTGTCAAGGATAAAATAATTTTTCGAACTTGTTTGACCTTAAGTATTATGTCGGGCATTTTGTGGGGTACAGACGTAGCGGTTGGAAGAGCGAAATTGGCGGGAGGGATTAGGGTGGAATTGGCAGCGAATTGTTTGTCAAATAGTTCAGCTTTCCCTTTAGAGGTGGAGACAATTTCGCTGTCAGAGGTCAGGGGAGGAAACGTGCTTCTACAAAAGTTTTGCCTGGTGTTTTTAGCAAAAGACCAGAATGATTTACTGCCCTTGGGACAGGGAACCACTTTAACTTTTAAACGCATTTTTGGACCCTAATATAGTTTCGTTGTAGATTTTTAGGTGTATGATTTTGAAGCTACCTTCTGAAATTCAGAAATAAGATGGTCAATTTTTGCAGAGAGAAAGTCAAATAACTCATCATATGAGTTGTCTGATGGGGAGCGGTAGATGCAACAGATAAATTTAGTAGAGGATTTAAAGGTAAGTTTTAGCCAAAGAATATCGGGCCTGCCTGATTCCAACTTCGGGAGTCTGTACCCCACCATGGAGACGAAAAAGTGGGAGAAGTTAATAGCTTTGACACCTAAGATGATTGGTTGAGGATTTGGGACTGATTTGGGTTTCGGTTAGAAAAAGAATGTGGGGTTTGCATGATTGGAGGTGATGGTGGACAGAGTCCTTTTGAAATTTTTCGATAGTGGGCCCCTTGAGTACCCCTCGCTAGTAGATTCGAATAGAGGGGTAGTTTACCTCTGGAATTTTTTTACACCTGGGAGCGGCATCATCATTTTCAAATTTGTTTTTTTTTTCTGAAGAAGTGAATAGTTGGAAGACAGTAGGATTAGAAGTGACAGAAAAAGAAGAGAAAAGAGAAAGAATACCAGATCTGAAGAGAAAAGGAAAAGAAAGAACCGACTCACGCACCCAGGGCTGGGAACATCCGCTAATATTTCACCAGCTTTTTAAGTAAGTGCATGGGGTGGTACCTGCTTGGTCGAGGAAAAGCTCCTCTACCACCTACCTGCGCAAATAATTAGCATAAGCCCGTTTCTTTTCTCTCAAATCACTAAAATAAAATATGCGTTATTTATGAAAATATCAAGCACTAAGCCAAAACGTTACAGGGTTACCAAAAGGTGTTCCCCTAATTTATGGGCAGCGTAATATTGCGAAAAACGATTTTTTTCGGTGCCTGAAGTTTTTACCAAATGAATTACTGATATTTAAAATTAATTAGCCTTTCATGGGATGGATTCAGATGGACTCGGATCGACACGACAGAGCATTTTATGGCATTTGCTAATGCCGACATTAAAATGGGGTTTAAAATTAAACAATAACTGGTTTTGGTTTATCAGAGTTATACGAAACATATTAAGGTAGATCTAAAGGTCTAGTTAATGAAATTTAAAGCGAGGTATATTATTGCAAAATGATGGATTGAAATTCTTCATAATCTCAACAGACATAATGGAATATCCATTATTCGAAGTAGTTCGCGGTACTTAGTCAATCAACATTTTAAACTGAATAGATTTGAATCAACGACGATTGTTTATACAAAAATGTATGTATGAATAAGACTTTGTTTCACATATTTTTAAGTGGGTTAAGCTCTGGGGATTGTGCTGGCCAATGCCAAACTCGAACATTATTTTCTTAAAGAGTGCTTCGAATTCTCATTCTGGAGAATTACAAATCCTAAACTTAATTATCCAATTACAAGAGTCGATTTGTTGAACATGCGACATATTTTGCATGTGATTCTTTGTATTCAAGATATAATAGGAATATGAATGTTTAAATACCATCGTAATAAATTTATAGGTCTACCTTAATCCTCTGCAAAAGCCATATTAGAATTTAGTACCTGCAAATTTCACAACAACCATTACTGAAATTAATGGGCCTGATGATTTTGATTTCCCGAACTAAAATTTAACGGTCTGATGTTTGTATTGAAATGCAAATTATTCCTCATGAACTACCACTAACATTGCATGGTTAATCGGAGTGTAGACATACCATAGACAAAATATATTTAGACCATCACAACGTATTCGCGACACCAGCTGAATCCGTCCAATGTATGGGCGAAAAAGTGCGTTTGTACGCATATGGCGCCAGTCAGGTTTTTAAACGACGCGACGGTTCTCTCGAGGCATGCACACTCGTGACGTCTCGCAAAAGTGGTTGTTGAACTCGATGACGCAACTCGGCGATCAGAACCGGGCCGAAAAAATCTCAGTCATTTTTATGTTATGGTATTTTTATTGGGGTGGCGAATATAGCGAACCTCTGAAGCTTGTTATTTCGATACAAAAACAGTCTTTACAAAGTGTTAAAGACATTTCATATTTTTCGCCAATTATGTATCCAACTTTTAAATATAAGGAATTATTTCGTAGTCTATTTCTTACAATTAGTGCATAAATACAAATAGTTTAATTCCAAATTTAAATTATATCAATATGTGAAAGAATAGTAGGTAAAAAATATAATTTATCTTAAATGCACTCCGGTGTTGAAGTGAATACACACACGGAGAAGTAGAAATATTTGTCAGTGACGTATATTGAGTGTGGTCAAGGTGACAGAAAGGCTACCTTCTGAAATTCAGAAATAAGATGGTCAATTTTTGCAGAGAGAAAGTCAAATAACTCATCATATGAGTTGTCTGATGGGGAGCGGTAGATGCAACAGATAAATTTAGTAGAGGATTTAAAGGTAAGTTTTAGCCAAAGAATATCGGGCCTGCCTGATTCCAACTTCGGGAGTCTGTACCCCACCATGGAGACGAAAAAGTGGGAGAAGTTAATAGCTTTGACACCTAAGATGATTGGTTGAGGATTTGGGACTGATTTGGGTTTCGGTTAGAAAAAGAATGTGGGGTTTGCATGATTGGAGGTGATGGTGGACAGAGTCCTTTTGAAATTTTTCGATAGTGGGCCCCTTGAGTACCCCTCGCTAGTAGATTCGAATAGAGGGGTAGTTTACCTCTGGAATTTTTTTACACCTGGGAGCGGCATCATCATTTTCAAATTTGTTTTTTTTTTCTGAAGAAGTGAATAGTTGGAAGACAGTAGGATTAGAAGTGACAGAAAAAGAAGAGAAAAGAGAAAGAATACCAGATCTGAAGAGAAAAGGAAAAGAAAGAACCGACTCACGCACCCAGGGCTGGGAACATCCGCTAATATTTCACCATACTGAAATTAATGGGCCTGATGATTTTGATTTCCCGAACTAAAATTTAACGGTCTGATGTTTGTATTGAAATGCAAATTATTCCTCATGAACTACCACTAACATTGCATGGTTAATCGGAGTGTAGACATACCATAGACAAAATATATTTAGACCATCACAACGTATTCGCGACACCAGCTGAATCCGTCCAATGTATGGGCGAAAAAGTGCGTTTGTACGCATATGGCGCCAGTCAGGTTTTTAAACGACGCGACGGTTCTCTCGAGGCATGCACACTCGTGACGTCTCGCAAAAGTGGTTGTTGAACTCGATGACGCAACTCGGCGATCAGAACCGGGCCGAAAAAATCTCAGTCATTTTTATGTTATGGTATTTTTATTGGGGTGGCGAATATAGCGAACCTCTGAAGCTTGTTATTTCGATACAAAAACAGTCTTTACAAAGTGTTAAAGACATTTCATATTTTTCGCCAATTATGTATCCAACTTTTAAATATAAGGAATTATTTCGTAGTCTATTTCTTACAATTAGTGCATAAATACAAATAGTTTAATTCCAAATTTAAATTATATCAATATGTGAAAGAATAGTAGGTAAAAAATATAATTTATCTTAAATGCACTCCGGTGTTGAAGTGAATACACACACGGAGAAGTAGAAATATTTGTCAGTGACGTATATTGAGTGTGGTCAAGGTGACAGAAAGGCACTGATGGGGTGAGTGTGTATTAGGGGTATTGTATAAGGGGTAAGATGGTGTAAGAAGGTCATATATAGTGTCAAAGCCTCCTTACCCTATATTGCATAAGGGTGAGTGAGTGTCCAAAAGGCATATTTGCGCTTTCGCCAAAGGGGCACTAAAAATACTAGTGGATTAGGGTAGAGGGGAGTATTTTAAAAGGGATGGCGAAAGAAAAAAGCGCTTTCGCCAAAGGATCGCTAAGATATCAGTGGATTAGGTTGACATGGGGCCGTAAGTAAGTAGCGCTTTCACCAAAGTATCAAGTGCACACACTGTAAATAGGTGTAAAAATATTTACATCTTACCATAGAACTTCGTTTGTTCAATAATTATACAGGATTGGATGCCAATCCAATAAAATATACACATAGTTTTGGTAATTTTTTTATTTACTATTTTACTTCTTAAAACAGTAGCATATTTTATTTCTATTGTTTAGAAAACTATGTTTATATTTTATTTCAACTTTCAATTTTGTAAATGTAACGTTTAAAAAATTAAAACGGGGACATTAAAGAGATGCACTGTATATGTATAAACTGAGCTATTTTCGAGGAATTATCGACAGTTTTGTATAGCAAGAAAACTCAGATTTAAGCCAACAAACTATACAATTTTTGTTAAAATCTCACTAATGGTTACATTTTTATCATTAATAAAAAGAATAATTACAAGTAATATATTTAGCATTTATTACTCGATAAAAGATTCATGTCATGTGGCAATCGTTCGACAAGGCGCAAGCCCGCAGAAGGCCGTCTGTGTTTACGGATTCAGCTTGGTAAATTTGCCACATTCGCAAATGACATTATTTCTCTATTATATATTTTCTCTATGAGACATACCCATTCCTAATCTGCGGCCTAAATAATAAATTTATTGAAATATTAAGGCCATGTTACTATACTTGCTGCTACTGCATACAGAAAACATTGCTCAACTTCTTTAAGATATAACTATTGCTTTATTCATGTATTCATTATCGTTTTCTCCCTTATTCACTTGTATATACCCTACAACCTGATCAACTGAACTCATCCTTAAACGAAAACGAATATATGGAGGCAGCAAAACTGCTTTAGCGGTCTTAAAGGAGTTAAACACACTTCAAGTAAGGAAGAAAGTTGAAAAAAAAAATCTACTTTTTAATAAAGGTCTTTGTAGGTGCATAATTTTTTGGTGAAGGTTTTAGTGATACAATATTATGATATCTCAATTTTAAACCTAAAACAAATTATTACCAATAGGAAATTCAATATTATTTAAAAACTGTACCTACTGACTATATATTTTTTTAGCTTTAATAGTCGTGTGACATAGTGTAGAAATGATCACAGAGACAATGAAATACTTGAATTAAATCTTCTATTATTCTTGTATATATGGATCAAGAAATGCTAAGCGTGAATTATTAGGAAAATGTATTTTGGAGTAAGTTTAGCCCACGTAGATTTTAGGCCTAAATACTCACGTACCGTGGGCATCTGAAGAGAAGGGAAATACAATTTATTGACACGGAATTTAAAGGGTTGGAGATTGGGAGGGGAAGGGAAATATCTGCAGGCAAGTTGCTCCATAATCTGGAGACCCTAGGTATGAGTGGGCGAGAGAAGTGGGATGTTATAGGCTTTTGTAGCTGGACAGTAGAGAGATGCATACGTAACTCGGCTCTGGCTATTTTGTTAGGAACACTCAAATGGGGAATTATATCGGCTAGTCTTCAGAGCAAAATCCGTGGAATTACGGGAAAAAAGAGATGAATTCCCAACAACGCCGCGATGAACGAGACAACAGTGGCGATCGGTAGAATGAGGCAGGTGAGGCCCGGCCTCACTACAATTAATTTAAAATGTAAAAATGAAAATTTTCGTAAGATCTCCTCACTAAAATTAATTTAAAATGTAAAAATTAAAATTTTCGTAAGATTGATTAACATGTTTTGTTTTGCTCTTCTTCATCACATTACTTCAAATCTAAAATTTATTATATAAATTTGGCAATTATAAAGGTCGAAAGGTTTAGCAAACGTCTATAAAGCCACTTTTATTTACAAGGGAAGCGCTAATATTTGCGACAATATATTCAACTAAAAAAGAACCACATGCGATATTCGCAGTACGCGCTGTATGTTAACAAGTTCTTCTATGAGAGAAAGGCTTATGCAGCAGAGGCCCGGTGACCGCTAGACTCTCGAAGCAGCTCGTCTCTGGACGTATGTGAATGGTTCTGTCTTTATTTAGTATGTTTATAGTACTCACTTCCACGCGTACACGTATTCGTTGCTTCCACTCGCGAATTTATAGTGAAGAGAGGCCTGTAAAGCGCTTGGCCTCCTGATTTACTAGATATTTTATTTGAGAACGGAGCTACGTATTTTATGATGTTTTATTGCTGCGGCAAACGTCATTTTCTATGCGTTCTCAACGTGAAAAAAATGAAACTGTTACTAATGGGAGACCTACTTCACAAGTACTATTATACAAGTATACGGGCAAGAACCGAAAATAAGGACCTAATTAACAATGATGTTACATTGACTTACCAGGCGTTATTTTATGAAGTGCTTGATAACAACCAAATTACAGATCGATATAACGGTATTAATAAGTTATTATTTTTGAACCTAATTTAACCAAACGCTTTTTGCCGATTTTGACGTATCATTTCTAAATCAGTTATTTAACAATTTAGTTCAAAGTTATAAAAATCTTTTCCAAAAAGACCGATGCAAAACCGAGCTTACAATTTTTTTTGCTGACAAAACAGTTCCGTTCCTTATCTTTGCCAGAGACTATAGAGACAAAATGTTCAAAAATGGTCTAAACGAGGTTTTATCAGAAATGTACAAACCCAACCTGGAGCATCGGTTTCAGTTGAAAGAAATTTTTTAGCTTTAAAACTCATAAAACTTATTCGAGAAATTCGACTGCACAAGAAATGTTAAATGGTTTGGCTGTAGTGTCTATAGAAAAGGCTTAATAATTAAAATGTATTCTTCTGACTCATTTTATAACTTAGTAATAGGATCGTTTGCGATTAAGTGCAACAGAAAGATAGACTTAATCTATAAAACATAATTTTGCATTTTTCTTAGTTTGTTTTTAAGTTTGCCATTTGATTTCCGTTTTATGATATTTTACGTTTTGATGTGTGTTTTAAATAAAACTATATGCTTCATATTATAACTTTTGGCCTCACCTCTTTTACTGACCACGGATCGCCACTGCGAGACAAGGCAGTTTCCTTGTGAGGATTGGATCATTGATCAGTCGAATGGCTCTCTTTCCGATAGAATCAAAATGTTAAGTGTCGAAGGTGATGCCGATCCCAGTTGTGGAAACAGTACTCTAGTTTAGGTCGTGGATTTAATTTGAATTAGAATCATTATTTTAAATGTATTTTTTGTATTTCTTTCTCTTATATGATTCGTTTCGATGTCAACAAACACGTCACAATTTTTACGTTTCCTCAGGGTTGAAATACAGTTAGCGGAATTTTCCTATCTATACATTCGCCTTTGAAAAATACACACCTCAAAACACATTTCTGAGGTTTTGTTGCTACAATGGTAAAGAGAAATTCGTTATATAATACAGCTTGTTAAGTTGATTGTAACTTTATTTAAGGTAAGGACGACAAATAAGGCCCACCTAACAAATACTGAGGTATATTTAAGGTATATCAATAAAAAAAACATATATATTTGGTGGACAGGATAGAGTGATTGGTTATTAATAAAATACCACATTTTTAAAACAGAGATAATTTATTTAAAACGAAAGGTTGACTTTTCAAAAATTATTGTCAAATGGGCCTTATTTCTACCCCAATCAAAAATAAGGCCCATTTCTGTTACTGTTGAAAAAATTAGTAAATAAAACCTAATTAGGTTTTTTTAATGGCTATATTTAACAATAATACTGATAAAAAACACAAGTATGAAAAATTTATTTAATCCAGATACTTGACGCATACGTAATCTTCATCATCTGATTCCGTAAACCCAATACATTCCTCATGAGCCCATTCATCTCACGTGGAGCATTTTCGCATGTCAATAATATAGAACGTTTGACAAAATGGACAAAACCATTTTTCTTGGCTGTGTTGGGATTTGTCTTGCCTTTTAAATGAAACAGCTCCTTTTACATCGACTAAATTACGCTGTTGTGTCCCATATGTTGAAGGTCGGGGATTCACATTTTCATTCTCCGAAAAAATTGCTTTGGTTACAATTTGGGCTTTATAATTTATTGACTTCTTCCTAATGGCTTCAGGATTTTTTACCGTTTTTCCGGAGTGTCCATAAGGTCATGAAATGAAGTGTGACCTTCATATCTATTCATACCCTTATTTCTTCGCGCTAATTCAGCTAAAGGAATGTCATCGTCGCTAGGTAAGTCTTGAGCTTCTGGGTTTTTAAGAAAAGTAGGAATGCTTGGCGCAAAAGCAGCTTCTGAAATCTTTGATGGATTAAATGGATAAATTCCAGTGGCTTTAAACCCGTTAACTATATTTTCTTGTGTCATGCATTTATTCCAGACCTTGGTAAAAATAATATTGAACCTGGCTTTTGTAACTTCCCTATTGGAATGCATATCCCAATATATTAGCACCTCTTGGCCCCAGTGGGCTTCAAAGGACCTGTAAACCGCTTTGTCTAAGGGTTGAAGTACATGAGTTGTATTGCTTGGTAAGCAAAGCAACTTCCTAATGGCTTCAGGATTTTTAACCGTTTTTTCCGGAGTGTCCATAAGGTCATGAAATGAAGTGTGACCTTCATATCTATTCATACCCTTATTTCTTCGCGCTAATTCAGCTAAAGGAATGTCATCGTCGCTAGGTAAGTCTTGAGCTTCTGGGTTTTTAAGAAAAGTAGGAGTGCTTGGCGCAAAAGCAGCTTCTGAAATCTCTGATGGATTAATTAAATGGATAAATTCCAGTGGCTTTAAACCCGTTAACTATATTTTCTTGTGTCATGCATTTATTCCAGACCTTGGTAAAAATAATATTGAACCTGGCTTTTGTAACTTCCCTATTGGAATGCATATCCCAATATATTAGCACCTCTTGGCCCCAGTGGGCTTCAAAGGACCTGTAAACCGCTTTGTCTAAGGGTTGAAGTACATGAGTTGTATTGCTTGGTAAGCAAAGCAACTTCCTAATGGCTTCAGGATTTTTAACCGTTTTTTCCGGAGTGTCCATAAGGTCATGAAATGAAGTGTGACCTTCATATCTATTCATACCCTTATTTCTTCGCGCTAATTCAGCTAAAGGAATGTCATCGTCGCTAGGTAAGTCTTGAGCTTCTGGGTTTTTAAGAAAAGTAGGAGTGCTTGGCGCAAAAGCAGCTTCTGAAATCTCTGATGGATTAAATGGATAAATTCCAGTGGCTTTAAACCCGTTAACTATATTTTCTTGTGTCATGCATTTATTCCAGACCTTGGTAAAAATAATATTGAACCTGGCTTTTGTAACTTCCCTATTGGAATGCATATCCCAATATATTAGCACCTCTTGGCCCCAGTGGGCTTCAAAGGACCTGTAAACCGCTTTGTCTAAGGGTTGAAGTACATGAGTTGTATTGCTTGGTAAGCAAAGCAACTTCCTAATGGCTTCAGGATTTTTAACCGTTTTTTCCGGAGTGTCCATAAGGTCATGAAATGAAGTGTGACCTTCATATCTATTCATACCCTTATTTCTTCGCGCTAATTCAGCTAAAGGAATGTCATCGTCGCTAGGTAAGTCGTGAGCTTCTGGGTTTTTAAAAAAAGTAGGAATGATTGGCGCAAAAGCAGCTTCTGAAATCTCTGATCGATTAAACGGATAAATTCCAGTGGCTTTAAACCCGTTAACTATATTTTCTTGTGTCATGCATTTATTCCAGACCTTGGTAAAAATAATATTGAACCTGGCTTTTGTAACTTCCCTATTGGAATTCATATCCCAATATATTAGCACCTCTTGGCCCCAGTGGGCTTCAAAGGAGCTGTAAACCGCTTTGTCTAAGGGTTGAAGTTCATGAGTTGTATTGCTTGGTAAGCAAAGCAACTTGATTTCATATTTTTCAGCAGCATCTACGATTGAATAGTCAAGATGACAACGTGCACCATCAAAAATAATCAAAATGGGTCCGGCAAGTTTATATTTTGCTAAATGCTCGATAAAATTCACGAATAATTCGATTATCATACTGCCTTTTGGGGCCATTTTAACCAGTGTTCCATTTGGCAGGTTGTCAAGAAATTCCGCCTTTAGTCGCTTTCCTTTAAATAATATCATATGTGGTATGACTGAACCTAATGCAGAAACACACCCAACAACTGTTATATTTTGGGCATGTTCTAGTGCCATCAAGTGTAATCTTTTGACACCTTTTAGGGCTAAAACTGTCTGCTGATGATGCAGAGTAAGCCTGCAGCCCTTTTCATTCATGTTAAAGATACGCTCTGGTTTATTTTTTAAGCCCATATGATTTAACACTTTTTCAAGTGTTGTAAAATAGTCGTTAACAATAAACTTATTAAGTTTCTGCGCTCTTGCTGGATTCATATGCTGTGCTTTGCGAAGGATCATCTCAGGATGTCTTCTCGTAAAGAGTCGAAACCAACCCTTTCCAGCTAGTTCATTTGCCATGTTAAAATTATGACGAATGCCGTTAGCCTCACAAAACCTGAGTACTTGATGACGAGCTATTCTTGCCGTGACTGGATATCCCACCTCCGCTAAACGTATAATTCGTGAAATCAAGTCATTTTCTTGTCTTTGAGTTAAAAAAGAGCCTCGTCCCAATTTTCGGTCATTTCAACCAGATTTTATATGATTTCTTAATGTTCTCCGTGGTATGTTAAAATGTTGGGATGCTATTCGCTGCGACATTCCCCGCTGAACAGCATGCAGTGCATTTTCCATGGCCTCCTGTGTCCATTTAGCTCTTATATTTTGACAAAGCTTTCCCATATTTAGTCTGTAAAAGAAATATACACCTATTTACAATATTTTGTGCAAGCGTAGAAATAAGGACCACCATCAATTTTTGCGGGCCTTATTTTTAACCCAGTCATTTTTTAGGTTACGTTCAAGACCGAGCAATAAACTAGAAAAATTACGAAAACGGGAAATAAATTTGTTGCTATACTTTTGTACTTACCAGTAAAAAATTTGGAAACGCATAAATTTAAACAAACTTTCAAAATACTCAGCAAAATTAATAACGATTTACTTATAAAAACGTTGCGTAGCGATTAGGGCTGGGCGATTATTGAAAAAGATAATCGATTTTCGATTATTTGAAATAATCGATTATTTCCGATTAATCGATTAATCGAAATTAATCGATTAATCGAAATTAATCGAAAAATCGATTAATCGAAAAATCGATTAATCGATGAATCGAAAAATCGATTAATCGATTAATCGAGAAAATCGATTAATCGAGAAAATCGATTAATCGAGAAAATCGATTAATCGGACTAAATCGATTATTGAACTAGTCGAAATTATGTCATTACTAATGACATAATGAAAGCGACTCCAGCGCTTAACACTTGAAATGTAATTGAAATATGTTCCATATTTTATTTTCGGTTAAGTAGTTCTTAGGTCCCATAATGACCAATGAATTCACAAACACACCGACGAAAAAAAAATATTTCTATGCTCTAGAGATCAAAGAGAAGTAATTTATTAAGACAATAATTTCTAATTCTGAAAGTAAAAATTATATGTACATCCAGCTGCCTTTGGCAAAGATATAATAAGAGATTAGTCCAACCACTAATAAATCATTAATCCAAGCTTAAGAGCCAAAGACGGTGGAATAAAAGGTCATAAAAATATATTACAGTGTACGAAATAATGTTTCGCTCTGGATTATTGCCAGTTAAATTTATGATAGCTCGGTTTTAGAAGGTCTTTAGCAGCCTCGTAAGATTTTTTGTTTAAGGGCATAGATATTACCTAAAATATAAAAAACATGGATGTTAAATATTTAAAACCCTATAAGAAATGTTATTTAAAAGGGATTTCTTATAAAACATTGGCTTGTTCAGAAGATACAAATATTTTTTATATACTTGCTACTACTTCGGACAATAAGAGTACGTCGAATCAAGACATCTGATCGAGAGAGAAGCCTAAGCAGATGTTATATGTTCAATGTAAGGCTTATTTCAATCTTACATTGGCTCAAGTTATATCTACATGAAAAAAACACACGCCTGCGGAATTCTAAGTCTAACTGTAACCTTCCGCCGGCGGACATATAGCGACTACGTTTATTTTAACCTTCTTTTTTTTAAACTTAAAACGTAATTTAAAAAAAAATTAAATGACTATAACTTTCTACTAACACAATTTTTTCTCTTAAAATTTAAAAATTGTCGACAAAATGAAGTAAAATGTGTTTAGAAAAATTAATGAATAAAATACCTAAACGTGTTCATTTTTTTCTCAGGGGGGGCCAAGCAAAAATTTAACTTTTTTTCTTTACCAAAACATTCCTAGTAGGCTCACCTGAATTTGGTATGGGTCCCGTATGTAGCAACAGAGATATACAACTTTAAAATTCCTATGGGCGCTCATGGTGGGCAGCCTTACTAATAATACCATGAAATGTATGTGCTTTTACATTAATCAATATTTGGAGTTTTCTAATTAAATGCTTTATTTTTTACGTAATTAATTACCCCTTATTACACGCTAAGTTAATTTTAGAGCAGTCAGAACAGTATTAGATTACCCATCAATTTGTAATGTTACTATATTTTTTCCGCAGTCAACTTGATTTTGGAGCTGGCAAAAAAATATAAAATGTAATTTATTTCGCACAGACCAAATATTTATTTAGTTGCAACTTATTTTTTTTACTGCTTAAAAGATTTGGAAGCTGCTTGTTCAAATCTAAAACGCATACCAATTTTTGTTTTATTACCTGATCAAGCTTCACCGCCCAATCCATCATTTCGCCGGCCAATCGTATATTACGATGTGTCAAAATTGTAAAATTTCGCTGCCCGTTTATATCACACCCAATTAGAAGTAGAAGTTACCCCCGTCGAGTTCTCCGCATGCGCAGTAGAGTCGGCCCTGACCCTGAAAGAGATCATGTAGATCATGTCCCGTTGGATTTACCTCGATTGTGAACATCAGCTGTGTGAGATTTGCAGGTGATATTTCAAGGTTATTGGTCGGAGTGGTAGTTTACCTTGAGTTTTAACCATATGCTGTTTGAGAGCAGCTTTTATATTGTTTGTTGATGGCCAGGTATACAACGCCAAGGCCATGTATGCTTGGTGGATTTTTAAGGTCAAACAATATAGAGTTACTAGGAAAGTGTCAACTGACAAGTTGCAAATTATTTATTCCTTTTTTGTTTTTGTTGCAATTGTATCGAGTCCCATTTTTTAATATTCCAATGCTAAAAGATTGAAATGTGTCACCTATTGCCAAAAAAATGTTTCCATAAACAGTTCTCTTACCTAAATAAACTTTGTGCCCTCAAGGGACTCGGTAATGCCACTAAAGTAGGATGTAAAGGAGCCGCTTGTAGAACCTGCCACAACTCGATACTCCGCAAAGATGTAGCTGATGCGGAATCAGCCAGTATAGTAAATGTATGCCAGTGAGCTTGCAGAAGTAATCCTCGTAGTGCTTGAACTAGTTCTCTTCCCGTTGGGGCCAGGGGAATCTCCAAAGGGCTGCTCTCCTGTAAAAATATGAATTATAAATAATATATTTGCAAGGAACTAGGTACTATTCACACAAAACTTAGAAGCCGTTTAGTAAAATGCCGGAAAAAATATATCAGAAAATAAAATCAAAATTCTGACCAGTAATGCGTCTCTTACAATGCGTTGTTACGCATTATAAATTTAGAAATTCCGTTTCTTTCCAGTCTACGACGTTGGGGCGCTTTTATATGGAAAACAAGTGAATATATTGGTTTCTGATACAAAAAATTCTTTATTGCTTTTTCAAAAAACGCCCACTGAATGAATAAAATATAAATCTTTGTCTTTTGGATAATCAAAACAAGTTTCTCTTTAGTCCCCACAGTCGCTAACTTTTTCTTTGTTTTTATTTATTATGGCCGATAAATTTTCTATTGCGGTATATTCTATCTTTTGAAATGAGTAGAAACAGCTTCTATTGAGATGGTGTTTTACGAATCCCATGCGATTTTTCAAAACTGTGCAGTTTTGGAACATAGCACCGAAGATCGGTTGCAATTCCTGCTAGATATCGAAAATGCATTTTGGCTATTGTTTCTTGAATCAAACGGGTATTAAAGATTCAACGGTACCATTGAGGGAGTTACCTTATGAGATTCGGTGATCTGATAAACGAATAGGCGAAAGAAACACTGCCCGGGGTTGTCCATTATTTTAATGAGATAAAAATATACACATACTTAATAAGGAGTGGAAAGCAATACACTAATATTTAGTACTAGTAGGTTAAAAATGTAAATTGGAATCAACTATTTATTTAATCAATTTTAAATAGAAAAATGTTATCAAAAATTTCATCATTTATTCGATAACCAGTGTTTGTTTTTAAATGAATCTAGCGTGATCCTGGATTTAATAAGAATTATGTTAATTCGGTGTAGTAGTGAATCAGCCGAGAAGTTAGAATATCAATGAAAGAAGAAAAATAAGCAATATAGCTCGATATCGTCTGTTTTCATAATTTAAATAGTTTTAGGGTTTTAAGAATTTTATCAGCCCCTTAAGGGGATGTATGGGGTGGTACTACCCCGGCCGAGGAAGACTTCCTCTACCCCCTTCCAACAATTAACAATCACAAAATATCCATGGTCGAGGCGGGATTCGAACCCGCGACCTCCCGGTTGCAAAACTGGCGCCGTACCAACTTGGCCACCGGAGATCCCGAGAATGAGGTAAATTTCAATAAAATTTGGAACATGCAGACATAGTTCACTCATTTTTCTGTTTGTTTAGGCGTGCTTCACTGATAGTAGCAGTAGTTGACAAATCCAAGACATAACGCCCTATGTGTCACAGCATACACATTGCATATACCTTGCAAAGAGTGGCAAATAAACTAAAACGTACATTTTTATTGCTCAGAAATACATAGCTTGTTCAAAAAGAATCTTCTGGAAATTTCCTGTTCGCATTAGACGTCATACATCAGAAGCTGTCAGCTCGAATTATTATTTAAAAATGTTTACATCTTGTTATACACATAAATATGCGGGAAACGACATTTAAATATATTTGCGTAAAATATTCCGTAAAAGCTCTAGTATGTATGTATGAATATGTACATTGCATATAATAAGAAATAAGCATGTATTTTTTTTATTGCATAAAACATTAAGAACGTCATTATATACCCAAAATATTATTTTGGGAAAAATTAGAAGCATAATTTAACTAAAAAAAATGTTCTACTGCTCGGTATAAATTATTACAATTTAAAAAGCAGCCAGTTACCGTCTGTGTCAAGTGACGTCAGGAGATAAGCAAAAATAAGTGTAAATTTACATGTTAACGCAAAGCTTAAACTAGGGTTGCTACACAAAAATCCATATGAGTCGACAACTTTTGTGACAGCCCGAATACAAGTAACCATTTTCTCGTATCTATATCAATTGATTCACCAAACTGATTGGTATAATTTTTAATACTGTATGCTTAAGAGTGGAAAAATGTCTACCTACTAGACCTAAGGTTGAACAGCTTCGTTATGCAACACAAAAAACATCCACATTTTCTAGCGTCACATACTCTATCCGATTTATGTTTTCCTTTTCGCAACGCATCGACCAACCAGACGGCGAATTTAACTTCGGAAACAAAGGTATGCGTTTAGACGAGTAGAATGTGGAGACATTGGCTTAACTAAGGGGGCCTGGGGGCCGGGCCCCCTAAACTTGTCGCTGCCCCCAGCCTCGGTTCTTTACGCAAAGAGAGATTGTTTGCATATCGAAATCACAAACATTTACAATAAAATGATATCAAACTCTTTCAAATTTCATTAAACACACTTAGGGGATTTGTTGCTGGCGGTGGTTAAATTTGCTTATGTATTTTTCTAATTATTATAAATTAATTAAAGTTAAAATTATTAGAAATGGTACCTATAAGTTGTACTTTGTATATTTTTTAATAATAAACGAAAAAGCTAATTTTATCATTTTTTGATGACTACCAGTAGCTACACTACCAGCGCTCTAACATACAAAGCACCGCGTCGGCCCAGTAGCGCAGCCAGGACTTTGTACTAGGCGGAAGGGGGGGGGGGGGGTTCAAGAGTAAATAAAAGTAAATTATAAAAGTATCATATTATCGCATTGAACGTTATAAAATATTTACAGTGTTACAGTTGCAGAAGGTAATCATGTCAATTTTATTTTCTTCTTTGGTAATCTCTATAATATAAAAGAAGAAACTAACAGACTGACTGATTGACTGATATATCAACGTACAGCCCACACCGCTGGGTCTAGAAACTTGCAATTCTGCACAAAGATTTCTAATATAACTTAGGCTTCTACTAAGGAGGTTTTTTTTAAATTCATCCCCAAAGGAGGTGAAACAGGGGATCATACTTTGTTTGGAGAAAAAATATTTGATGGTTCTATTAAGTCAAAACTTCGTAGAAGTACTCTGAAAAATAAATGTTTAAACACGTGTTTTACATTTTTTGATAACTCAAACGCTATGGTTAGTAAAATGGGGGTTCGAAGTTTATAATGGAGTAAAATTGTTACACGGTTCTATTACCTTGAGACTACGCAAAAGTATACCACCCATACCACTTTAGCGTTTAGGAAAGCGTCCCCCTCCCGCCGCGTCACTGCGTCAGTCGAGAGGTAATAGGTATAGAAAAACAAAATACGATTGTGATTGGTAGTGTTATATAAATGTGATCCCGACTGCCACCCCTTCCCCCCCCCCCGAAACATGCCCTAGTTACGCCAATGTTTGAGGAGTCGCCTTATTTGCCCAGGCAATAATTGCTGTCTGTGTTATGGTTGTTTGTATATAATTGTTTTTATTAAAAAATAAAATCTATTGAAATCTCGACCTTATAAATATTGTATTATGCCAACGTGCACAAATACCACTGCAGGTGCCCCAAAAACCTCATTTATTACATGCCCAACCAGAACAACCGATGTTAGAAGCAAGTACATACCTAGTGCAAAGATAATCAAAAATTGTTATCATTAAAGGCCAGTATAGTCAAATTTAAGTAAGAATATTTGGCTGTACGTTTATTTTTATCTTACGATGAATAAAAAATATTTGTAGAAAAATTTTAAAAACATATAAGCGGCCATTCATCAGGCAAGCATCAACTTCCAGCACATTATCCGATTGTCCTTGCACAGATTTTGTTCCGGTCATTGCTAAATATTTCTTTTATTAAGTGGTAATATTTATTGTCAATGAAATCTCCTAACCCCTGCGAAATAATCAAGAAAATACATTAACATTGGAATTCACCCTGTACTAACCATTAAAACACTTCTATTTACGTAACAAGTGACATCACAACCAATGGTATCACGTTTTGCATGTTTTGAATTTTGTATAAAAATCTGTAGTAAAAAATATTTTTTTGTTAATAAAGACCAAAATAAATGGATAAAAGCAACCGCCATAAATATTTAATTTATGTAGAGAATACAAAAAAAAAATTTCAGGTTTATTTGGATTATATGTATATTCCCTATTTACGCAAAATAGTTGTTTTATACGTATTTTATCCATAATAAGACAGACGCATTAAGTTCGTAATATTTATTTTATTTATGTCCCATTAATCAACCTGGATAACGGATTGGTAAAGAGCAGAAATTTCTTGGTCACTAAAGAGAACTAGAATTGATGGAACGCGCGTCAAAGTTAGGTCACTTGATTGATTAGGATTAGGAATTATTGGGCAAGCACTTTAATAATATTGTCACTCTATATTGACGTATTTGAGTTATAGATCAGGTTATAACGTCGGTGGTGTTGAGGTGTATAAACAGTAAATTTTTCTTAACGCGGGCCATAGGATTTTACATGGTAAAACTTTGAACCCATGTTATCCCCATTTATATTACACGTGTAAAGTTAAAACTTGAAACAGATCAAATCTAAAGTCAGTTTTCACCCCATTTGCTAAATAAATTTATAAGCCTACCAAAGATGAGAAACTGAAAAGTTTTGACATTTTTTGGATTTTTATAAATCATCGGATAGAAACACCACTTTACATTTTGTCGTTGATGGGTTAGCGTGTCTGCAATTTCTAGTTGCAAACTCTCACTATTATCTCGACCCAAATAATCCCTTTTCCCTATGCAACACATATTAGTAAGTAGGGAACGGATAAATTATACGAGCTCGTCGCAGGGTCATGGGCGGCGTGAAAAGATTTTTGAGTAATAAATGTAAGATGAAATCAAATCTAGACTTTATTACAATTTATTGATATTACATGATATAATCAACATTTTTTCAAAGTTTGCTTCAGTAAAACACTTTCGATTATATGTAAGTAAGAATATCTCTAAGTCTAGAAAAGCTTCCTTCGACATCACAGCTTGTAACAGGAGCGAAACGGAAATGATTATACAAGGTCAGCATTTTTAGGTTTCAATGATTCAAAAATATTTGTTATTTCTGAAAATCCTGGATTTCTTTCTAAGATTTGTGGTATATGCACTTTTAATTTTTCACCAATTTCGGTAGGACATGCTTTGAGCTTGTCTATAGTTGCCTGAAATAAATTAAAAGAAGTCAAGAGAGTAAGGTTTTGTGTCTCCAACTGTTCAATAACACCTGGAAGATATCCAATAACTGGATATGTCACGTATCAGTTCACATATTCTATGCAAGGCATGAGCTAGACATGTAAAGTGAATCAAATTGGCAAAATGTTGTTTTAACTGTGTTACTGCTTTTAGCATATATGCCGCACTATCCGAAAGCAGCAAAAGAACGTTTTCAGTAATATTTGTATCTGGAAAGAGCGACATGATCCTTTCGACTGCAGCTTGAGTTATTGTCTCACTATTGATTTTAGCCTGAAATCTACTGTTGACTACAATGAGCTTTCCCCTTCTATAGGATTTGAAGGTCCAGCTATAATATTAGCAACGTATCGGTCCTTGATGTCGGTGGTTTCATCGATGCTAAACCACAACTTTTTTCCTTCAATATTGTGATGTATTTTATCAATAGTTTTTGAGTTTACCATATCCACATAAATTTTACGAAGAGTAGATTCGTCTGGTACTCTGTAGTGGCAGTGTTTTTGCAAAAATTTCTTCATAGATGGATTATTTATTTTATGGAGAGGAATTTCAGCTGCAACAAAGGCTTCACACAAATTCATGCTAAACTCTACGTGTATTACATCAGGTTCTCAAGATACGGATGACCCCGGATGAGATGGCATCTTCTCTAAATGCTTTGGACCTTTGGCATTTTCGTCCAATTATATTTAAGCATTTTCATCAAATGGTTAAATTTTTCGGCTCTAACAATTCTACACTTTAAGGAATGATATACATTTATTGATTTCCAATAAATTTCTATAGAGTACATAGGTTTAGACCTTCGTATACTTTCCAAAGAAAAAAAGTATTTTGGTGATTGAAAAAATGGTAATATAGTTTTCAAAGAAGTAGGAATACTTTTGAACTCCAGTAATAAGTCTATATTCAAATATATTATTTTTGATTATTTCAATAATGTTTTGTTGGGCAATATTAACTGTAATATAACTACTATGCCAGTAGTCAAAAATAACACTGTTGTTGAAAATAACATAGTAGTTTTTTCTTTGTAGAACATCCCACTTCGCTCGCTCAGTCATATCTGGGGTCTCCAGATTATGGAGTTTGCTTGGATGTTTTTCCCTTTCTCTCCGAACCTCTAGTCGTTTAAATCTCGTGTCAATAGATTACATTCCTTCCCTTCAAATGCCCATGTGGTACTTTAGTACTTAGGCTTGACGTCTACGTGAGCTGTCTCAGATAAAAAAATGTTTTCTTAGTATCTTATTACCGCACTAGTTTCGTAATATAGATTATTACTGATTAATATAGATTAATTATTAACGAAGTAATTAGATGATTACTTAACTAAAACAGGTGGGATAAGTGGCTCTTATCTAATGATTGTAAATAAAAACTTTTTATAATAAGGTAAAAATGACACACATGCTTTCTCTCAATTATTTAAAAGCAAAATAAATTTTTATAACTCATACATTACCCATAAACTTTACAACTTTTTTAAAGTTACATAATGTACAATATTCTTTATAGGCGTAAGATAAAACGCAGAGCATTTTATTGGTTGCATTGCTATTAAATATACCATTTTATTGAGGACTTTTATTATTCAGGCAAGAAACATTATTGAAAACTTACTATTTTTAATATACGACTAGAAATTATTAGACTTCTTTTTAAATAAAAAAATATATCCTTGATAAAGCAAATACTTCTTAGCTTGTAAAACAGGCTACACAGCCATGCAAGTGGTAAGGCTTACCTGACGAGAGGTCTTATTTACTTACTTACTACAGGCGTCTTGAAATTCGAAGGCAACTGATGTGTATAACTAGCTTTCACACTTCCTCCTACACCTTTCCTGTTCAAGTAAGTCTTAATATTTGCATGGCTGTATGTGTGATGTTTAATGGTTATTATAAAAGAAAATTCACCGAAATTTACACTTACGTATCGACAGCAATTTAAAACTTATTTATGATTTAAAAAAGTAATAAAAACAACATTAATGGAAATCCGTAGGAAGTTTTAATACCATGCTTTTCCCCAAAACCCTAGTTATCAGTTTCTTCTTTACAGTTGGTGACACGCATCAGGGACTGCCAAATTTTACATGTGAAGGAGAAGCCTGAATGGTTGTTAGCTAAAAGTGCCTTTTAAAACTTGAAAAGGAGGCGCTATTTTGTAAATAAATCTGTTTAGGAAGATAGACGGACAGCAATAAATGTCAAGGGAAACTTATGTGAAATGTTTTAACGCTGTTGGTGTTTAAAAATAGTCGTTTTATTATCTTACAAAAATTTATGTATTGGTCGACGATGGATTTACCTACTTAGTCTTTTACACGATTCAGTAGAAAGTTTAAATTATAGTTTCTAGCTGATCAGTTGGATTTTGACAAATAATAAGTAGTCATCAAAATCTTATAAGTTGTTCTAGTAAGTATCGTTGCGTTTTGCTTGGTTTCCAAATGGTTTTTATCTAGAAACTTGGGCTAATATGAATTAGGTCCTGTTATTCTGCGAATTACATAGGAAATTACATTAATTGTCCTTTTCTTCATAAATTGCCAAAAAGACTAAAAAATAAATTTATAATACAAAACTTAGCTGTCCTATTCTTACACTAGCCGTTGATTGTAATGTCGTTGTACTGAATCCTGCGCTATAATTTGTTCTTTGTTATTTCTTTCAGATAAAGTTTAGTTCATATATCAAAGATGCACACCACCCTGTTTTATTCGCCAATGAATAAATAATCAGCATCATTCCAATTTGAATGATATAGTGTAATTCTTAGTTGTCTATTTCAACCGTTTATTGTCAAAATAGACCAGTTTGCTTAGATGCTTGCTAAAGTGCCTCATATTTCGTGACGTCACAAAGAGGCTAACACCGATGTAGCTAAATATTCTGTTTATTCTGTTTAATGAATAATATGCTTGCTGAAGAGTTCCTTATTCGGCGGTTTATTGTTCTCACGTTGGAGAAAAAACGATTCTCCTCAATAAACTTTGCTATAAATTGCAACGGATTTAGGCTTGGGCCGCAAGACCCGGGCCTAGGGCGCCAAAATTTGAGGGGCGCCAAAATTTTAAAGGCGACTAAAAATCGATGTAGAAGTAAAATACTGATATCGATAATTAAACCAAATCTCGATCCTAGGTATTTTTAATACAAATTATTTATTACCATCAGCTACGTTTCAAGTGAAAGTACAACCATCATATTAAATAAATCATATAATAAAAAATTGTGTCAAAAACAATTTGGATCAGGACTTGGATAAAGTAAACTCTATATACCGTCACTAGGGCGCAATCTGACTTAAATCCACTCCTAGCTATATAACTGGAAGTTAAATGTTTTAGTTTTGAATGGAAGACTGGCATACTATTACCGATATATAAGAAAGGAGACTCAAAGAATGCGGAAATTACAGAGGTATTACACCATTATGCACAGTACTTAAAATCTACGAAAGTATTTTAGAATAAAGAATAAGGAAAATGGTAGAAACACAGCTGAGAGATGCTCAAAGTAGTGTTTGACCGGGGCACAGCGTACAAGATCATACATTCACCATACATCAAGCAACTGAAAAGAAATTAATAAAGGACAAAAACATATACGTTTGTTTCTTAGATATGAAAAAAGAAACGTTTAATACAATAAGTAGACAAAAGATTTCATGAGCCTAGAAAATAAAAAAGTAGATGCTCAATTAACACAGTAAAAGGTATATACAAAAAAATAAGGTAATAACTTGTCACAGATTATTAAAATAATTTAAAACAACTGAATGAGTAAGGCAGGGTAGTATCTTGAACCCACAACTGTTCATAGGTGCAATGGATGAAGCCAGCAGAAAGTGGAAAAAGTAATAATAGGATTTAAAAATCAAAAACGGGTATGTCTGAACGCATGTGCCTTTCCAGATGGTATTGCAGTATTTGCTAGCATAGAAAAACTCTAGAGACAACTATAAAAATATGGAAAGACACCTTAGTTAAGCAAAAGTTGCAATTAAATATAGAAAATACTAAATGCATAGTTATAAGCAACCAAGAGGTGACAGTAGATATAGAAGTAAATGGAGAGAAAACAGAGAAAGTATAGAGATTTAAATATCTGTGAACAATAATAAATAATTAGGAAAATATAGAAAAGGAATTGACTGAAAGAATAAGGGCAGCAAGCAAAATATATTACGCAGTTCACAAGAAATTTCCCGAGTATAAAGAAATTTCCAGGAAAACCAAGACAATGATATATGCTTACCAGTACCTACATGGAAGCAGAAATTGGAATTTAACACAGAGGCAGCAAAAAAGAATACAAGCGACTGAAATGAAGTACCACAGAAAAGAAGCAGAGGCAAGAAGAACAGATAAGAGACAAACAAAGATAAACGATAGGAGTTTTGTGTAAAATTGGCAAAACAAAAAAGTACAGGAAACATTTCAACTGGTTTGGACATTTAGTACGGATGGGGAAAGAATGACAACTAAAAAACATTTGAGATGCGAAACCCGTGGGAAAAAATAAAATACCCAAGACCCAGACGGAAATGGAATAGCACAGTAGAAGATATTTTAAGAGGTAAGAGTGAAAACATGATGCAACTCAGCGATAGAAATGGGATAGGAAGAAAAAGAAACAGTTCGTAAAATAATAAAAGACAATAAATTGTATTAAAAATCAAATATAATATATATATATATATATATATATATATATATATATATATATATATATATATATATATATATATATATATATATATATATAGTACGGTATTAATGAGATGAGCATTATTTATACTAGCTTAAACTTAGCCAAACTTAAACTTAAGCGATTCCATAATTTTTAAAATAACCTAGAGACGAACGAAAATTTTTTAAAAAAATGCACATTTTTTATTTCTCAAACGAATTTATAAGAAAGAAGATATAAAATAGTTATTGTAACTGAGGTGGTCCACCTCACACATTGGATTACTTAAGTTTAGATAAAAAGCTACCTTAGAAAATCAAACAATAAAAGAAAAAGTGTTGCTATTGTACAAAAGGCATATTTAAAGTTTACTATAAATTTCCAGATTATTATCTTTCTCTAATATGAAAAATATATGTGGCTTTCCGTTTCCAACTTCCGCATATTTTTCTATTCAGTAAACATTTGCCTTTCCATCAAATACATAGAAAAAAAAAGAAGAAAAAATTTCCTCACATTAATTTAACTTGACGTCTCTTAATCTATCAGGCTAAACGCGAGGTTGGAATGCTTACAAGCGTCTTTCAAATAAAAAGATCAGAATATAGAAAAGCTCTCTATAAGCATAATGTTGTCTAATAAATTGAGATTTTGACGCAAACAAATCTTTTCCCTATTTTAAAGTGGCGTTGATAAAACGCTTTCGTAAATTAGTAACAAACAAAACTTGTTTTGGCAATCCATTTCGAATTATAATGGCAAAGATGTAGCAAGGACTAAATATTCTTTCACACACTTCTAAAGTGACTTTTCAGTATAAAAATTTAAGCCCAAGATTTACTGTTGCTAGCACCGTTCTAATTTGATATTAATAATAGTAATTTTAAACTGACAAGTGTAAGGACAAGAGGATGAAATTATGTACCGTGAATTTATTTCCGAGTCCTTTTGCAAAATAAAGATAATGACGAGTATCTAGTTTGAACAGTAATAGAACTAAATTAATTTAAGTAACAAGCTCTAGGATAAGAATCATTTGCAAACCACGGAAATCGCAGAAATAAGACTGAAATTTTTTAATGCGACTTATTATTCTGCTCTTAAAGATCATTCTTGTTGTTAAAAATAGCTCTGATTAATAAATCAAAGAAGTGACACTTTTAAATTATACTGTAGTGGATTTTCATAACGTTGCGTTGGGCCCAGACTAAAACTATCAAGCGATAATTTTAGCACCTGAGCTTTCCAACATTTGTTATATATCTAACATCCACCTGAGTCCCAGTAGCCTTAATTTTTAAACAAAATCTTGTACCTTAGCAAAGCTTGCATACAATTTTGATAAAGATCCAACGTTCTTGTTTCAAAAATACACTTTAAAATGCAAAAGTAATTTAACGAGTTGGAACGGTGAAATAAAAGATTTATGTACGGACCACCTGGCTTACAGGAAAGAAACAATTGCTTGTTGTGCATATAAAAGTTTTGGCAGCATTCACAGATACTCTTTTTGAAATATTGAAAACATTTAATCAGCTGCTTCTGTCAGTGAAATTTCAATTAAAGGGAAATTTTGTAAAATGGACCTAAATGGTAATTCATGTATTAGAAACTAGTAAAAGACAAAATCGTGTTATTTAACAATCGAATTATTACGTTGGGAATTATTTTAAAATGGAATCATAATTTAAATTATATTACCAATACCACCCTGTCACATAGTTTTTCTTCGTATAACCCAGGAAGGCAGCAAGCATAAGTGATAGTTCATATTAGGCGATATATTCAAATACGATAACCGATGTTTCATCACCCATTGTTGATTTCGGTATGTTATTTATAGCTTTCATTTCTGCTGCTGCTAGATTCTTAGGGTTTTAAGTTTTTACTTTTCATCAAGGTTAATATTTTTTACTAAGTTTACTTATATTCTTAATCGAAACACTAAAATCTCATAGTTTTTATCTTTTTTAGATGTGAATTTATATGGGTATAATAATAAAATTCTAACAACAAAACAAACCCGTTTTTCATACAATGGGACATTAAAAGTGGAAATAACGAATTATAAGAATTATAAGATTTAACTTCTTATTCACTATAAAAGGTAGATCAATTTCGATCCGAAGTTTCGTTTTCGAGTTATTAGGTACCAAAGAGGGGTATTGCAAATGGCATTTTTCGACCAAAAAAAATTACTTGTCATTTTCCGATTTCAACAGAAATCGCGGAAATTTCGACTTTGACGTTTTCTGAAACGATACATCCTGTATAGCTGAATTTTTTACCGAAGCTGGTTGCACTATTCTTCTATTAACCCGGAAAATTCGATTGCTTCCCCTCTGATTGTTGACACTCAAAATATTTTTTGGGTATTTTGATGATAATCCGAATTATTATATTCATAATTGGATGGTGAGGATGTAAAAAATCGTATTATTGGTTATTTCAGTTTATCTTATAAACTTGAATACAGACAACGTAAATTCTAGCTACGTTTTTATAATATAATTAGATCTAGACTTAATTGTGTTTTCTTACTGTATGTCAATTAATATAATGGAACTACATAAAAAGCTGCATTCAAAATATGAAATGTTTTTTTTTGTCCAAGACAGCCCACGTAGGCTTCAACCCCAAGTACTAACGTACAGTGGTCCTCTGAAGGGAAGGGACATGTATTCTATTGTCACGAAAATGATTGGAGGGTGGGAGGTGCATTAAAAACATCTGCAGGCAGTCCGATCCATAACGTGAAGACCCTAGGTATAAATGAGAGAGAGGAGTGGGATGTTCTAGACTTTTGCAGCTAGACAGTAAAGAGGTGCACACTTAACGCGCCTAGAAGAACTTTTTAAAGTTGTTTAACCTTAAATAGTATGCCGGATATTTTGTGGGATACAGACGAAGCGGTTGGAAGTGCGAAATGGCAGGAGGATTGAGGGTGAATTGACAGCGAATTGTTTAGCAAATAGTTCAGCTCTTTTCCTTTTACATATGGAGATAATTTCGTTGTCAGAGGTCACTGGTCAGGGGAGGAAATGTGCTTCTACAGCAGTTTTGACTAAAGGTTTGCTGTTGTTGGAGCAGTAAAGCACTTTATCTTTTATGGGGTTGTTAAAAGCATTTCTGAAATTTAAGATACTTTGATTGCATTTATTTCTTGCCTCAGTGAAAATTTGACTCTCTTCGAGTGTAAAATTTTGAAGAAATCTTTTTGAGCTTGGACTCTTTTGACCCTGGCTTTCCGGCATGACTTCAACAAACTCGGGATGTGTGGAAAAAGAGACGGTAATGAATGAGTCCTTGGTCTGAATGACCAAGGCGAGCGCATACAGATGTTAAGTATGGCTCAGGATGGGTGGTAAGGAATAGATTAGTGGATTTGGATTATGGGTAGGAACGCAGGGAAAATATGTTGGCTCCTTAATTAAATTGGTAAGCGAGTTGCTGATTGCGAAGTTTTCTGCTGCTCTGCCTTCTGGGTCGGTTTTTGTGGATCGTAGCCTATCCTTGCTGTGGACGTTAATATCGCCTAGGACGATAACTTCAGAGGAGGGAAATGTAGAGATAAGATGGTAAATTTTTCCGAGAGAAAGTCAAGGAACTCATTGTAGGAGTTGTCTGATGGGAAGCTGCAGATGCAACGGATAAATTTAGTGGAAGTTTTAAGGGTAAGTTCAGGCCAGAGAATATCGAGTTTGGCTGCGTCCAGGTTCGGGAGTCTGGTGCAAGATAGACTGCTGCATACGTAGGCGCATACTTCACGATGAAGACGGAAAGATAAGAGAAGTTCATAACCTGGAAACAGGAGATGATTAATTGAGGATTTGGGACTAATTAAGGTTTCGGTCAGAAAAAGAATGTGGAGTTTGCATGATCGGAGGTAGTAATGAACCAAGTATAATTTAAAGTAAAGCCCGCAGATGTTGGCAAAGGTTATAATACTTTTGAAATTCTTCGATGGTGGGCCCCCTGAGCACCCCTCGCCCAGAGATCCGAATGGAGTGGTAGTTTACCTTCGGAATTCTGTACCCCTGGAAGCGCCATCATCATTTTCAAATTTGTTTTTTGTTTCGAAAGGGGATAGTTAGAGGAGAACAGGATTAGAAGTGACAGAGAAAGAAGAGAAAGAATGACAGTGGGAAGAGAAAAGCGAAAGAGAAACCTCATGACGCACCCATGGCTGGAGACATCCGCTAAGATTTCACCAGCACTAAAAATAGAGTCCTTAAATTTCCTTGGTGCTAATTTTAATTAAATCCTAATGATGCTAACGTGGTTAGCGAAACACGCGTTGAGTGTAAACTTAAGATTTGCTCTTTGCTAAAACTAAATATATAAATAGTTTACAAAATAACTAGACGTGACATCATTACATACAAACATTCGTTCATTTGATCTAGGCCAAGTAATTCAACTTTTATTTTATAATGAAAGCTATATTATTCCACGTGCTACTTCTTGAATTGTTCAGACTTCCATATTTGAGGAATGTGGCGACGTAAGTGCTTTAGTATTAATATATGTTTTTTACTAAGCTTTCGCTTTACGGTAGCCCAAAGATACTTAATAGGATTCATGGCTGGGGACTGGGAAGGCCAATCCAACGTTTGAATATCATTATCGCGTTTCCAAGTTGTTCATAAGGCACTCCGGTGTTTTGGGTAACAACTCTTTGTGCTGTCATATTGTTACAAAAATAGATTTAGTTCAGTAAATTCAAATAAGTAAATTAATTTATAAAATCAAACAAATACAAACAATTTAGGAAAAAATCTCCCGACGGTTTACATGATATTGCAATTAGTCTAAAAAAAATAATTATAATATTAATAATCTTATTGTGTCAAAGTTCACAAAAACACAAAACACAATAATTAATTTTAATAAATCATAAAAGTTAAGTCCTATGATGGTTAAAAGCATTACAGTAAATTGGACGTAGATACCGTCTCGTGCCGAAAATATACCGAAATTGCGTCAAAGTAAAGCCAAGTCCTCGCTGGCTGTCTAGGATAACGGGATACAAGAGATGATTAAATTACTTGTCCTAATTGAAGTGGGAGATAAAAAAGATGTCATAAAAGGAGTTTTCGAGTGATATTTTTGGCCCCTTTGTAATTGAATTATTGGAGTAAATTTAAAATGGTGTAGTAATCGTATAATTCCGTATCCGAAAATTTTAATAACTAATATGATTTAAATATTTTATATAAACGTGTTGAAACATTAATGAATATGGCAAATGGATAAAGACAATTTTCAACTAGTTTGATATTTGCATACTTTATTTAGCTTCTGACAAACGTAAACATGATACATTTATTCTTACTAATATGTTCTGTCATTATCAGTTAAATTAAATATCTAATTTACAGTCTAAGCGTTTCTTGATAGATTTTATTAGGAAACTGGCATTTAATGCGCGGTTTACACATGTAATGATTTATTGGCGCCAGTGACATCTGGCGCGCCAGCAAACTTAGAATGTATATGTAAACACATACTGGCGGTCAAGCTTCATCCATGCTTGCACGGATTAAAAAAGCTGGTAAGCCTTCCAACTTTTATGCGCCAGTTAATGTAAAATAAAAATTTGCAAATGTAAACACCTTAAAACTAAAACTGGCGTACCAAAAATCTCTATTTGTGAACATCTAGTGTAAACCTTCACTGGCGTGCAAATAAAACTGGCGCGGCCTCTGGCGCCACTGCAAGTGTAGACCAACCATAAATGTACGAATTTCTGTCCACGGGTGACATATGTACGCCATTGTGATTTCCACATTGGGTAAGGTAAGGTCGCCGGTTTTGTTTTTTATTTATAATATTGACGATTTTGGGTTTTAATGGTAAAACAAAATACCAGAATAATCGCTATTTCTAACTTTCCTACAAATAAATATCAAATTTAACAGTTTTGTAGCTCAGCTTTTACAAACTTAACTTTAACAGAAACAGAGATGACGCAACTTGAACGCGATGGAGTGGGAATACAACATAACCTCAGACATTTTGTTTTCTGTTATTGTCAAACTATAGATTTTTGTGTAAGTTGTATTTCAACTTTATGTTTATGTCCTTAGTATTCTTACTATACACAATACCATCATTTTTTGAATATGCTAAATATCACATAATCTTTTCCAAACTGCTTGTAAAGTTAAAGGATTTTCTAAACTTCGGCTTTCATAATTTAATGAGTAAGTCATATTTAGCCTTGTTTTGTTAGATAGATACAAAAGACCTCCTATGGCTTCTCTATATGGAAAATGTCCTTCAGTTTTCTTCTATATATTTTTTATTATAACTTATTTTTGGAGTTTTTGTATATTTGAATTCCCCATACCAATTTTTTTCAAAACTGTTTTGACATAAGATTTTACGTTTAATAGAACCTTTCTAAATTTCCATAAACTTTTTATTATGACGTTAGACATTTTTTATAACTGACTGCTGCAGAAAATCATCTATTTATATTAACTAGAGGTAATCACATTTAACATAATTAGTGAATATCGTTTGTAACAGTTTGTAATCAAACAGAGCATCCAGAAGAAGTTTATGAGAAAGAGTATCGAAAGCCTTTGCTATGTCCATAAACACTGATATGCATTTTTTATTACTATTAAATTGACTAATAATTTCCTTTATTAAAGCAAAAGCAGCATCTTCTGGACTTTTTTATCTCTATTTTTAAAGCCAAACTGATATTCATAAAACAAATTATAATTTTCCAGAAAATGCGTCAGTCTGTTGTTCGTGCAATTCTCCCAAATTTTGGCAATATTACTTATCAAAGAAATCGGTCTGTGGTTAGTAGGTTCACTTGGATCATCTTTTTTAAATATCGATTCTCGATCTTATAAGATTCTTTCCACTCACTAGGTATTTCGCCGTCAGAAAGGGTCAGATTAAATATGTGTTTTAGCGGAAGTAAAATTCATTTTTGGAAATTTTTTAACGTTTCAGTGGGGATTTGATCTTCACCGGGCGCACAATTGTTTTTTAAAAAGAAAATAGTTTTAGTAAGTTCCGCATCAGTAACCGGTATAAGAAAAAAAGTATTTTGTGCAGTTTTCTTTATTATATTTTCAGGTTTAGCAGTAGCAGGGACAGTAATAGCCATAGTTTTACCAACATCAGCGAAAAAGTCATTAAATATTTCGGCCTTTTCCATATCATTAGTTATTTCTATATTATCGGAATTTTTTATAATGTCGATAATCTTCTTCGTAGTTACTTGATTAGTCCCTTCGTTTATTTGATGCCAAATTTTTTCCTGGTCATTTTTGCACTCTAGAATTTTATTTGAGTAGTAGTCATTTTTTGTTTTACGTATAAGTTTATGTAATTTGTTACGATGTTGTTAAAGATGCTAGAATGAGTCAAAAATCAGTTGTGACCATATTGCACTTGTACAATTTTTATCCATACCACATTACACTCCACCGAGAGCTATATGGGCAAGACTTGAAAAATCGCATTACACTTTGCAATTGAGCCTTAAGACAAATGCAAGGAAATAACAGGTTCCTAATGAATGTTATTTTTTCTGACGAAACTACTTTCCAAAGTAGGATTTTAAGTTATCCCTTATCAATAGAATTTTTGTTTGTTTGGTTGTTTTCTATAGGTAAATAGACACAATCTACACTACTGGGCGTAAGAAAATCCTCACTGGATAAGAACTCTGCCAAATAAACTTCCCTGGTCAATTAATGTCTGGTGTGGTAAAAGCGGGGATAGAGTTATTGGTCCGCATTTCTCTGAAGGCCATTTAAATGGAGAAATGTATACTGATTTTTTAAGAAACCAATTACCTCAATTATTAAATCAAAACATAAATCCTGACACATGGTTTCAACAGGACGGAGCTACGCTCCATTATGCAATACAGCCCCGTAATCATTTGAATAAAATATTTGAAAATGGGTAAATTGGACGAGCTGGTCCGGTTAAATGGCCTGCTAGGTCCCCAGATTTGACCCCCATGACTTTTTCCTGTGGGATTTTATAAACGACAAAGTGATGGCGACTGCACCTACAAATGTATATAATATGAAAGACCGAATCTGCTTTGCCTACTTGTTAGTGACACCTAAAATGTAACAGCGGATAAGAAATTCATTTAGAAAAATAGTAAGAAAGTGTTTGGAAGTTGAACGGGGACATTTCGAATAACTTCCAAGAATGACAGACGATATATAAGTCGAAATTATATGGAACATTTTTTTTATTTTATAACCTAATAAATCAAAATTCCGTAACCGAAAATGCAAATAAAAAAAAATGTTGTACACATATGTATGCAGTTTTTTATACAAATTCGAATTTTATAAACCAAAGTACCAACGTCATTCCATTTAAAATTTGTAAGTTACTTGCACCTCTTAAAATACAGAGAGGGGGCGGGGCGAATGTCAAAAATATGTCTAAATATAAACTCACCAAAATTTCATGAAAATATTTTAAATCGTTCTCGAGATATCGCATCGTAACACTTTAAAAAACTATTTCTGCGATTTGCTTGGTTACCAAATAATTTTTGGTACCAATGTTAATTATTGTGGAAAATACATTCATAAGTTATTTCTTTATACATTTCAGAAAACAACTCACAGTTCAAAATTTGATGATCAAATAAGAGAGGTTTAATCAATAGTGAATATAACCGTTAATATTTAAAATCAAAGAAAACCTTAAAACTTCTAACTTTATTTCAATTTTTGTTATATATAAAAAAGAAAACAAAAATAAGTTGTTAGATGGCTTTTAAATAGTTTTTTTTTTCATTTTACAAGCCTCCATATTTATATTGTTTAATTCACGTCAGCAGTATCAATTTCACCAACAATTTATTTTTTTAAGGAACGCAGAACTTTTATAGCCCGTTCTCTTCCTCATCCTGGCTTTTTATTCATTTTCCTTTTTATTATGCTTCAAATTCTAAAGGAAGCATCCAATTTTATCACTCAACTGACGGGGGATGTAATAAAATTTTAACGGGTTTAATGGTAGTATTTGGTAGCACCATTTATGTCGTTACGATAAGTAAGGAATGTAGTTGAAATTAAAACTTAATGCTGTTTGGGACATATGCCGGCTTTTGCTGTAATCGATAAAAAGTTTTGAAATAATCTAAACCTTTTTAATTTTAAACAGGGGCCGTTTGTGGGCAGAACGATAAAAATACAATATTCAGTTGGTGAACTTAATAAAATATAAACCAATATACGTTCCTTCAAAACCTCATGGGTATAAATGGTTGAGTCCTTGATGCTTATTATTGGAAACCAAAAAAAAATCAAAAATCTTTCCTTCATTAATTTGTTTATCTATGTGAATACTTCCTCAAATTCGCGATTATGAGCTTTAGATGGATTTCATTTTTAATGAGTTTTCTTCTTAAAAACACAACACAACATACAACACAAACACTTCTTTTCGGGTAGCCGTAAACCTTCGTGACATACCATTTTTTGAGTCGGATATCTTGATAATGACTATATTCGCAATCTCTTGAACATTTTCTCTCATTATATTATACAGCTCTTGGGAACGACATGCCCCCGAAATCCCCATAATCGCAACAACTTTTATCAAAACGAAATCAATGGCGTCGGCCTTCGACAAAAATTCGTTAATTTGTTCCCGTGTGAAGACCCTTGCTTTTTAGGCTAATGCCCATCGTTTTTCCTCTTTAAAAAAGCTTTAAGTTTTGGAAATTTGGAAATATCCACATTTTCTTCAGCAAATGACTTCAACATCGAGTACCTACTCGCACCATAAACGAGCAGGAGGTTTTAGTACCTTTGACTTTTCCAGGAAATACGCTAACAAAACTGTTTTGAAAACTTCTGCAACTGTTTATCTCTGGCACCACTCCTTAAAGCACTTGTAAGCAGCTTGATATCGCCCTTTTGATTAGAATCTACTGGTCAGGCTTCATTTCCAGAATCTTACAAAGTAGCCCTAGTTATATGCCAATTTAATCATCTTCCATTGTAAAACTTTCGCTAAAATTAAAATCAGTTTAAAAACATTCTAATCTATTGCGTTCTTAACCTTTAACAAAAAAACTGGGCGGTTAGCATTTGTCATTAACGGTACGTAACGCTAGCAAACGAATTGCACGACATGCTCAGGATTGTTGGCAGTAAAAAGACACGTGATCTATTAAATTAGTTTTAAAATAATTTGTGGTGATGTTACCTTTAAGAGCCAGAAGAGAAATATAACTCCTCTAATTAAGAAAGCCTATGAGTTATATTTTGTATGTAAAGTTGGTGACCAAGATAAAAAATGGACGCCCTATATTTTCTGCAGTACTTGTGCCAACCGTCTTCGAGATTAACTTAATGGAAGAAGTTGTTCAGTGTCCTGTGCTGTACCTATGGTTTGGAGGGAACCAACAGACTATACATCTGATTGCTTTTTTGTCTCGCACCTTCAGCTCGTAAAGGTATTACGATGAAGAAGTAGGCTACTTTCACCTACACTAATTTACTGTTGCTATTCGTCCTGTATCCCATAGTGATACGTGGCCTGTTCCATTTCCCCCAAAAGAATATTGTCTCGACTCGGAAGAAGAATTAGATGTCTGGAAGTCCGAATATTTATTAAAAATGTCGATTATAAATACTTCTTTAAATTGTCAAATGGAGTAGTATATGATAAATTGCATTAAAAATTTAATATGCTCCTATTTCTTATTTTAGAGCTAAGAATTTTTTTTTAAAGATATTTTGGTTCTATTTCAGTCTAATGCAATGCAAAAATCCTATTTTTGCACAGGGCCTTTACAAAAACATTGAATTTGCTGGTCAGTGTAATCTATAACTTGAAAAAGAGAACAGCAAAAGCTTTTTAAACGTGAACTTATTTTTAGTAGGAAAAAAACCTCATAAAAGCCGAATACGCCCCTATTTATCTAGTAATAAAACTGTTTTTTTTTTAATAAAAGTCCAACTGACATTTTAACTTTGAGTTTATTGGGTTGTTGCGAGAAATAGAACGTTTACTATACTTGCCTAGTTTAGGCCCTAATAAACTCGACGAAGGTTCATTTACTACCATAATTCAGGGCTTTAGCCCAAGCTATAGGGATTAATTGGGCCAAATTTAGGTGTTTATTAAACAAGTAGGGCAATTCCGTTGGTATACAAGGGGTTTTAAAATCTCTGCCGTAATAATCATTCTAAATATTGCCTCTTGTCTATAAATTTTTATTTTACTCGTAGTAACTTATATTTTACATCGTATAGTATGAGGATGAAGTACTGGAGTTCTATTGTGAGTACCTATTCCTTCACAGACTCCTCTAAAATCTATTATATTTTCATGAATGGATTGATATCCTTCATTCGTGGCTGATTCACTCAATATCTTTCTGGCTGGGAAAAGACTTTTGAGTAACCGTGGTGGAGCGAGTTTGTTAAACGAGCTGACACAGAGAGTAGTACATAGAATAAGGACAGCAGTACTTTCACCTATGTAAAAAGAGTTAGAAAACTTGGTACCAAACTGGTGTTGTATCTAGTAGAGTTACTTTTCGAGTAAAAATATCATAAGCTCTTAAATAAACTCCGGACTTAATACAAGAGAGCTCCTTTATCCATTGTGTGTAACTAACTTATTAAACAAGTTAGTAGGTGTGAATTTTCTGAAATATTCATATTAAAACGTTATAATAAAAATATAAATTATATTTTTGGTTTTGGTGTAAAGATCTCAGATAAAGATACGATTTTTGTCTTTATTATTTTAGATATTAAATTTAAAATTGCTTTTATTTCTTTTTGTTTTAATACAAAATTGTATTTTTGTTTTGGATAAGCTAACCACTACCAACTTTTTAAATTTATAATGTATTTACGACGTTTGTATATAATAATAACTCCCACTTGGTGGTTTCAGTGGACTTCCTTTTATTTATTTCCATTTACTGTTTATAAAGAAAGAAAAATTATTTTAATATATGTTTACTGTTTGGAAATAATGTATTGTACAAAAGGGATTTGGCAGTACATATTTATAAATAAAGAAATAAATAAATATAATAAAAAATAATTAAAAAGATACGAACCCTACGCTGTTCCTCAAATCTAATATAAACAGAATATTATTATTGCCTCTTTAACTATTTATGTGACCATATTAATTAGATTGAAAGTTTTATTTAGGAAGAAAATACTCTCCGGTGCACAAAAAACACAGCATCCTAAAATTTTGTCTAGGTTTAAGGTTTGATAACTTTTTTATTTTAGTCCGATTTCAATACTTTTTTAGCAGATTTAAATGCAATTATTGGATTTATTATGTTTATTTACATTTTCAATGAAACCATTAATTATCATGTTATAAATCGGAATGTTGTTTTAGTCATCTAACTTTAAAATACCTGGCGTAATAGTTAAGCAGCATAATATCACTTGGGATAAAGTTTCGTCTATCATCTAAAATTTGTTTTTTGGTTTATGTCAATCTCTGAATCTAACTATCCACCAAAGTTCGTCCTGTTGTTCTGATACAAATGAAACTTTTAACGTTTCACAATTAAAATACTCTCAGGCTATAAAACAAAGATAAATGGAAGTTTTCTATACCCTGGTTGACAATGTTTTTTTAGTAAAATATTAACACTCAGATTCAGTAAGAAGGTTTAAGATTTAGTACTGTTTTAAATTAAGATCATATACATAGTTGATCAGCTATGTTTTGACGGGTTTTGGTCTTGTCATTGATAATAAGTCGTCATTAAAAACGTATGAATTATTCTGATATTTCAGCAATTTGCTGGGTTTCCAAATGATTTTCATCTTGGAGCGAGTTGGTGTAATGAATTTAATTTTATTATTGTCGAAAGTACGTACTAAAATTGCCCTTTTCTTTATAAATTTGCGAAAAAGCCCCGAAATAAATTCATGGTATAAAACTTAGTTGTTTTATTCTTACACTTGTCAGTTTAAAACTTTTGGTTGTCAAATTAGACCGGACTAGCGTTGGAGAATCTGGCTGCAAAAGTCTCATTCGTATTACAACGTGATTAAATTGTTAAGAAGAAATTGATATATTTTGCACCTGGGTGTTGAAACGCAGAAATGCAGATATTGACATGATTCCAAAAATAAAGTTTAGAAAATACATGAGACCTTATTCCAAGTGACATTTTAAAATATGCGCGCTGCACAACTATTCCACAGGATGGTTTAAATTTAGACGAGAAAAACAGTATTCGGATTATTCTTGTACAAAATGTGAAATAAAGGTTTTATGGAAAATTTCAAAAAGCATAATAAGGTTAATATTTGCATTTATAATTTGCTAAAAAATTATTCAAATCAAACCAGAAATTAAAATATTATCAAACCTAAAACCTAAATTTTAGGGTGTCCGATTTTTGTGCACCTGAGTGTATTTTTCATACAAGATTTTTTATCATTAAATTAATAATAATAATAACACATGGAGGAAAAACCCTCTAATATTTAAAAACATGAATTTCCTTTTACATCATCAAGAAGAATATGAATATTATCGTTTTTTATTGTTTACAATGGGTTAAAAACCGCCATGTAAATTTTTTTAATTTTTGGCAAAAAATGTTCCTGGGGGTTCCTCTATCATATCCAGAAAAACTGGCCGGTGGTTTTTAAGCTCGTTTAAAGTTGGTTACGAGCAGCCCTGGGACAGGACAATTTTTCTCGCTGTCTGTTATCAAAATCATTTATGTATAATATGTTCACGGACGAACATCCAAATTTTTGTAAAATCATGTGTTATATTGAAGCAATTTTAAAAAACTAGAACAAAAAAAAAGTAACTTAGGAATTTTTACAAAAGAAATAACCTTTTAAGAAAGTTCTTTAAAAATGCCGCTTTTGTAAGTAAACAGACATTCATAGAATGAACACATCTTTCGACTAAGTGAAATAAGCAGGGTCGTATTAAGGGAAACACGCGAATTCAATTCAATACAATAAAATAACTTAAAACCGTAATTTTAAAATCCTTTTGTATTGACTTTTGGTTAAACACTTACAAGAAATATAGGACAAAAGGGAAGATGATTACAGTGGTAATATTTTTCCGCACAGAAATTTCTACTGTGCCTAGTCATGATTTTATCGATCGACAACGTGGACATATTGCTATACAGGGTGACGCGGATCTAAATGTACATGCGATACCATAAGATAGAGACCACCTTGGGGGTTCTAAATCACCCGCATTTAGTAGTCCAATCTCTAACCTTTACCGAGATACAGGGTGTTTCATAAGTTTTGCCTAAAATTTATTTTTGTAATATTTCTGTAAGCACTTGAAATAAAAAATTCATAATGGGTAAGAATATTTTGTACAATTTGTGGGTTTAAAATGCCATATGCAAAAGTTCTAAAATCCAGGTCCGTACTTAAAATTTTTTTAAATATCGGATTTTTGAAACTTGTAATTTCTACTCCAAACAAGCATAAACATATGATTCTATTGACATGGCTTTCAAAGTTGCCGCACTTACCACGAAGTCATAAAAAATAGGCGTTTTTAAGAAATCAATGAGAAAGTACATTTCAAATAAACAAAATCTCCTAAAAAATAGTTGGTAGCCTGATAAAAGTGCCCATATTGACTAGAAATATTATGCACTACTTGTCGGATTAAAATGGCATACGAAAGTGATAGAATCCAGGTCCTCACTTAAATAATAGGCCCATTTGTAATTTGCGAAATTTGACACCCTGTACATCAAATTTTGAAAAAAAAAGCATTCGGAACGAAGTTGCCACACTTATTACTTTATCGTAGAAAATAGGACTTTTGCAAATCTACATTTAGGCAAATTGTTTTATTAACAGTATTAATGGTTAAAAACAATAAGGATTGAATTCGAAAAATTGGGAATAAATATTAATACCTAGAACAACTTAAAATAAACCTAAATCAACAACAATTAATTAAAATAACACAAAGATAATCATACATAGTACAAGGCATACTGTTCCTCAAAAACACATAATTTAACAATAAAATAAATTATTTTAGAAGATTTTCAAAATGACCGCCATTGACTTCTTCACACTTCTAGGTATTAATATTTATTCCCAATTTTTTGAATTCAATCGTTATAGTTTTTAACCATTAATACTGTTAATTAAACAATTTACCTAAATGTAGATTTGCAAAAGTCCTATTTTCTATGATAAAGTAATAAGTGTGGCAACTTTGAATATCATGTCAATAATTTCAGTTTTTATGCTCGTTCCAAATTCATTTTTTTTTTCAAAATTTGATGTACAGGGTGCCAAATTTCGAAAATTACAAATGGGCCTATTATTTAAGTGAGGACCTGGATTCTATCACTTTCGTATGTCATTTTAATCCGACAACTAGTGCATAATATTTCTAGTCAATATGGACACTTTTATCAGGCTACCAACTACTTTTTAGCAGATTTTGTTTATTTGAAATGTACTTTCTCATTGATTTCTTAAAAACGCCTATTTTTTATGACTTCGTGGTAAGTGCGGCAACTTTGAAAACCATGTCAATAGAATCATATGTTTATGCTTGTTTGGAGTAGAAATTACAAGTTTCAAAAATCCGATATACAGGGTGTTGAATTTAAAAAAAATAAAAACTAATTTTATTTTAAGTACGGACCTGGATTTTAGAACTTTTGCATATGGCATTTTAAACCCACAAATTGTACAAAATATTCTTACCCATTATGAATTTTTTATTTCAAGTGTTTACAGAAATATTACAAAAATAAATTTTAGGCAAAACTTATAAAACACCCTGTATCTCGGTAAAGGTTAGAGATCGGACTACTAAATGTGGGCGATTTAGAACCCCCAAGGTGGTCTCTATCTTATGGTATCGTATGTACATTTAGATCCGCGTCACCCTGTATATTTGATATATTTTACATAATCTGATAATTTTATTACAAATTAAATGAAAGTGTAGTGAAAATATCATTAATTAAAACTTTGCAGCTTACTTGACCCTCTGAAAATAAAAATTATAGATGTAAATGCGGTCTGGAAGAGACTGGAAGAATGCCGACTCCAAAAAAAATTATTACCCGTCGGCCTGGTTGTAAAATGTGACGCAGCGTTTCAAGTTGTAAATAAAATAAAATGGGAATAGGCATAAAACGCGGTGTGACAACGAAACGCTCATAAAAATATGTTCGCATTACTGTAAGAAGCATGAAAACTTTTTTGTTGGTTTTGTGTGTCACGTGGAAACTTTATAATAACTAGAAAATATTTTAATTTAAAATGGTAAATATAAAACTAAACTTCATCAAAGTTAACAGAACCTTTAAAGATTTAGGGTAAAGTGCCCCTTATATTGGTTGTAAGGAAGGGTATATATTGTGTATGTAGTAGTCTGGACAACTGTTAAGATAGCTTAGCAACACAGAGTCAGAAAATGTGACTTTTCAGACGAGGTACACATACGCGCTTTTATGAGTATCGTACTAAAAAGTTAAAAATAGTTATTTTCCTTTTATAGCTGTACAAGTTAAGAGAAAACCGGGGTAAGTAAAACAACTAACAAACTGTGTCTCCTTTTACTCCGCCCACATGCATACCCCGGTTTTGCATTTAAATTGGTAATTAAATTTAAAAGCGTGGGGCGCACTTATATGGCGGTCTAGGCATAATGAACAAAACGTAATGTAGGTAGGTCACTACATTACATTTTGTTTATTCGCAGTTACCTAGTTAGGTTCATGTATGGTAGTTAAACATAGATAATACAAACAATGTAAGCGACATAAATAAATAATATTATGCCGATGGTAAGCACATAAGTGCGCTCCACACTTTTAAATTCAATAAAATTATCTATTAAAAGATCAAATGTTTTGTAGCTAAACAAGTTAACAGAAATCCGGGGTATGCATGTGTGCGGGAGTAAAGGGAGACGCAATAATTTTTAACTTTTTAGTGCGCTACTTATAAAAGCGTCTTGTTTTTAGTTTTTTAAGCTATAATTCATTAAGTAATGTTATTGTACTTTTTGGCATGAACAATAAATTAGGTACTGCAGTAAAAGCTCAAGATATGAAGGGAGTGCTTTGTCAAGCAACTCGCAGTAATATTAACAGAATACCTAATTTATTCTCTCAACTAATATACCTAATGATATAATTTAATAGGCAAGCCCGTACAAAAACAAACATCAAAAATAATTTAGACAAAGATAAGCCCGACTTGACGTAAATTCTGCCTACTTTTGTCGAGTTACGGTTTTTTTGACTGGCGGAAGTTGTGAGATAAAAGCAATGCTTAAATAATACGGCCTAATGGAAGTAGATACAACGGGAGATAACTATGAAGGATTTTGTAGTACAACTTAATTTCGCTTCCTGCTTTGATTTACCGGATTAAATACAGCGGTGGATTAGAAGGAATGCAGGGGGCAGACCTTTCCTCCTGAAACCTCGGATATAAAGAAATTTAATACTAAATAAAAAAAATTATACTGTAACATTTCAAAATATTTACTTTAATTGTTATTATTTTTATTTCGTTCTCGTCGAAAAATAACCTAAACAGCCTTAGACCGGTGAATAAAAATGAACATTTATCTATATACACAGATTATTTCTCGGATTCCGGATTGAAAGTAAGACGGTACAAAAATGTATTGAGGTATGTCAGTGAAGTTTAATTATGTGGTATCTTTCTTCTTCAAGTGCCCTGCCCTCCCAGGACATTGGCGATCATTTGCACAATCTTCACCTTGTTCGCAGCTGTCATAGTGCTACCCCATACCACTGGCGGATATTTTTTTCGACGTCCCGGACCTCCTTCTATTTTTCCTAAATAATTACATGGAACAACTCATATTTCCGATTTCTTATTACACGAGCGAAGTACTCCAACTTTCTTATTTTTATGATGGCAAGCACCTCTCTTTCTTTACTTAACGTTGTGAAACTGCTTCATTGGGCACTTTGTCCAGCCATGATATTCTGAGCATTCTGCGATAAATCCACATTTCAAATGCCTTAATTATTTTGCACATTGTTTCAGTTAGGGTCCTCCAAGCGTTCATCCCATAGAACAGAATGCTGAAAATATAACAACGTAATAAGCATACTCCTAAAGCTCTATTGGGTAACACTTTTTGTATTTTCTTGAATGATGTTCTTGCTTGCTCTATTCTGCTTCTGATTTCCTGAGATACGGCCCATTTTTCTGTAGCCCAGAAGCCCAGATATTTATACGCTTGTACTCGAGAGAGTACACACAGTGGAGACACTGTTTCTCCATTTATTCTGATATCTGTTTTGATTACTGCTGACGACTATCCATTTTGTTTTTTTTTTTCAATTTAGGCGTAGCCCCAGTAGTCCGTGATCTGTCACTGCTGACAAGAGTGTTAGTAAATCGTCTTTCTCTGTTTGCCAGCGGCGTATCTTACGTTGTTGATACCTACTCCGTCGGCGATTGTCTCCTCTGCTCTGTCTTCTACAGCTTCTCTGAACATCTTCTCTGCATAAGAATTGAACAGAAGGGGAGAGAGCACATAACCTTGCCGAACTCCTCTCATAAAAGGTACCTCTTCAGATGTCTGGCCGTTAACTCTAATACAGTGGCGATCGGTAGCATGAGGCAGGTGAGGCCCGGCCTCACTACAATTAATTTAAAATGTAAAAATGAAAATTTTCGTAAGATCTCCTCAGATTGATTAACATGTTTTGTTTTGCTCTTCTTCATCACATTACTTCAAATCTAAAATTTATTATATAAATTTGGCAATTATAAAGGTGGAAAGGTTTAGCAAACGTCTATAAAGCCACTTTTATTTACAAGGGAAGCGCTAATATTTGCGACAATATATTCGACTAAAAAAGAACCACAAGTTCTTCTATGAGAGAACGGCCTATGCAGCAGAGGCCCGGTGACCGCTAGATTCTCGACGCAGCTCGTCTCTGGACGTGTGTGAATGGTTCTGTCTTTATTTAGTATGTTTATATTACTCACTTCCACGCAATTGGTATTCGTTGCTTCCACGTGCGAATTTATAGTGAAGAGAGGCCTGTAAAGCGCTTGGCCTCCTGATTTTTAGATATTTTATTTGAGAACGGAGCTACGTTATTTTATGATATTTTATTGCTGCGGCAAACGTCATTTTCTATGCGTTCTCAACGCGAAAAAAATGAAACTGTTAGTAATGGGAGACCTACTTCAGAAGGACTATTATACAAGTATACGGGCAAGAACCGAAAATAAGGACCTAATTAACAATGCTGTTACATTGACTTACCAGGCGTTATTTTATGAAGTGCTTGATAATAATCAAATTACAGATCGATTTAACGGTATTAATAAGTTATTATTTTTGAACCTAATTTAACCAGACGCTTTTTGCCGATTTTGACGTATCATTTTTAAATCAGTTATTTAACAATTTAGTTCAAAGTTATAAAAATCTTTTCCAAAAAGACCGATGCAAAACCAAGCTTACAATTTTTTTTTGCTGATAAACAGTTCCGTTCCTTACCTTTGCCAGAGATTATAGAGACAAAATGTACAAAAATGGTCTAAACGACGTTTTATCAGAAATGTACAAATTGTTGTTTAATAGCCAACACTACCTGGAGCATCGGTTTCAGTTGAAAGAAATTTTTTAGCTTTAAAACTCATAAAACTTATTCGAGAAATTCGATTGCACAAGAAAGGTTAAATGGTTTGGCTGTAGTGTCTATAGAAAAGGCTTAATAATTAAAATGTATTCTTCTGACTCATTTTATAACTTAGTAATAGGATCGTTTGCGATTAAGTGCAACAGAAAGATAGACTTAATCTATAAAACATAATTTTGCATTTTTCTTAGTTTGTTTTTGTTTGCCATTTGATTTCCGTTTTATGTTATTTTACGTTTTGATGTATGTTTTAAATAAAACTATATGCTTCATATTATAACTTTTTTGGCCTCACCTCTTTTACTGACCACGGATCGCCACTGCTCTAATACTAGCTGTCTGATTCCAGTGCACATTGGCTATCACCCTAGATTATCTGGTAAAAATATAAAAAAAAAGTCCTTGGGATAAATTGTCACAGATTGAATAATTTTTATTATTTACGTCAGATAAGGCCAAAGGAACCTATGACATATTGTTTTTGGGTTCTTTATAAATTATCTAGTTTAGAAATCACGCATTCGACAAAGACGCTTTCTGTAGTCCGTAATATTCTTTTGAAAGGGAGCTAAAGTTAGTGAATATTAGTACACGACTACATTACTCCAAACCTAAATCTCGCAGTGGATCTTGTAGACACGTTGTCGCCCATTTAAGATCGAAGCTCTGGAAGTGGTCATCTATAACGATTTCTCTTGTCTCGTCTCCTTCTCAACACCGTCGCGGCGTCGGTAACGAAGATTTGAACTTAGTAATTAATGTCCATCTGCCATTAAATAAAACCCTGGACTTTGTAACACAAATAGATATATATTAACTGAATAAATAAAAATTAACTGTACAAAGAAATATATGATAAATGATAAAAGATTAAAATAATAAAAATAAAAACAGAAGGTAACAAAGAAACAGTTAACGAATGTTAAATAATGAAATGAACAATGCAGGACAAGCGTTTACCGTAAGATTCGAATTACCAAAGATATCAAAATAAAAATCATTGTTCTGTGATATATAGAAATTCCCCATATGAATAACTTTAACACATTTACCCTTAAAATAGATAACCCAGTGAAGTTATACAAAACCCCTTATTACAAATTCGCTAAGTTCTTTTCCCGCGCGAAATACGCGACGCGACTTTTAAGAGAAGTTACCGACTTCCCCTTTCTATTACACCCTACATCTCTTAGAACGACCCGGTACCAACTCACTTCCCTGTATTTCAATTTCTATACCTAGCTTTAGGGTGGGTACTCTAGCCACTCTACTGTTACAGGACCGAAGTAACGTCGAATTTTATACAGAATAAGATTGAATTAAATGTTTCTTTGTTTAATGGACGGTTTAACCATTGTATACAGGTTAAAATACTATACTAATCTATGCTAAGGCTCTTGAATACGTGATCGAAAAAAAACCTCTGTTGTTACTTTCTAAAGGTAAAAAAATCACATCCAATAAGCCTATACAGAAGGAGCTCGAAATTGATAAATCTAGCAATTACTCATATCCGTATTAACATTCCATCTTTTCAAAAAAAAGGAGAATATTCGTTAACTCGAGATAATTAATAAATAGACAAAACGTTTATAGATACGCCCCTGTACTCTAATGGTATATTCTTTTACATAAACGAGAAACAGGATTTTATCTCCGTTTCGATATAACCGTAAGTGACCCCTGTTTATAATGGGAAATATAGTAAATATAGATTCTAATTTCCAACACTGGGTATTAAGCCCCTTTTGTAATTTTATGGTATCTTTAAAGACCACCCACATTTACAAGTTCTCAAAAGTTATTTAATATTTTAATCTAAATGAATTCGTTTTGTCACAAAATTGGGTAAAATAAGTAAGTAAGTACGAATCGATTTCGTGTATTTTTTCCCGCAAACATGCAAATAAAACGGTAACGCAACGCGCTCGGAATTGTCCAGATTTACTGATGTAACCAAATCCTAATTTAATAAGTTACAATATACACTAAGCCCTTCGTGGTAACGCTTTTTTCTTAACAAAGCTTTATCTCTCATTTTTGCAATATGGTTTACATTTCGACGGATATGCAGCCCTTAGTATAATAAATACATGTTTAGAACTTCTTGTTCCTTCATCCCCTTTCATCCTTGTTTCACATGCACAGTTGGGGAGTTTATTTATATTTTGTGTTTTTTTATCTATCCTACACCTTTTTCCTTTTAAAAATTTACAGTGGACGTGACTAAAATTTTAAACATTTTTTACGTTGATGTTTTTTGTTAATACAATGTACAGTTGCGGACAAAAAATCCCTGACATTTAGGTTAACATTTTCTGTCACATTTACAAAATTTCGTCAATCTGGGTTTTTTACCTTTATGGTCACTTAGCTAATTAAACTGATAAAAGATGATTTTTAGGAAAATGGTCGATTTCGTCTAGCCTGTTGTGCTAAAAGATCCACTGCAAAAAGCAAATAAATCCATGCAGTTATAATTATTCTCATCGACTAAAACATAATTATTTAGTATATTTTATTTAAAAATTTAGTTTGTTTCAAAATTAATTATAAACTGAAAAAAAAATATAAAAATATGAGCAAATTAATATTTTATTGCAGCTCCACTTTTTAAATAATTAATTCCAAACGTTTGGGCATAATCCCCACCATTGTTTGAGTATGATGCGGATTATAATTGTTCCATATTTCTTCTATTTTTTTTCCACGAGTCATTACTATTTTCGGGATGTAAATCATTTGTTTTATTAATTTTTTTGATAATGTAGCCCCAAGCATTGTCCATCGGATTTACATCAGGCCACGGTGTGCTTGAAGCAGCGATAGGTATAGACGAAATGGTACCAAATCCGTTTTAATTGAAATAATAAATTTTTTATACAGCAAAATTTGATAAAACTATGTATAATGCTTTTTTTAAGTTGTATGAAAATATTTTTCATTCTAAAAAGTTGTAATAATTTATTAGTAAAATTCGAAGTATAAAAAACATTGGAACCTAACTTAAATTTCGTGAAGGAAATTTGTAATGATTGGCAATGCGCTAGGATTCGCATTTGATTTTAATTATTGAATCCTAGATCTTCCAGTTTAACATAGAAAACAGTGGCACGTGTCGCCACTCCATTAGCTCTTGTTCCAGCAGGTAAAACTATATATGCGGTAAGTGAAACACAACGCAAAAAACCAAAGCACGGCGATTAATTGTTTATAATTTAGGACACAGTTTCCTTCTCCTGAGGATACGCGTGCAAGTGGTCGGTACTTTTAACTGTGTCGCAGCTACATTTTTATTGTCACAAATTAATATTTAATGAAAGTTCGATAAGCAATTTCATAGTTTATTGTTATATACGCGCATAATTAGCAAGCTCATAATATAAACGTCTTATCGTATAAATACATCAATTCGCGATCGACGAACAAGCAGCGTTTTCTTTCGTTCTAGATTTCATGAGTACTCACGGGCATAATTAGCAAGTTCACAATATAAACGTCTTACGAATATAGTTCATACAAAATAAAAACCGATGCACGTCACCGATGACGCTATTAAATGAGCGCAGTCATACCACCGCATAATTATTATAAAACGAAAACTGTAATGGAGTGTTTTATTGAATTTTAAATTTCGCGTCTGATATTAATTGTTAGGCAGTTGGCAGCATATGCGAGGTTGCCGAGTTGTTCCGTTTAATTTCTTGACATTTCTAGTTTGTTGACAGCTGTGGTTGACAGTTTATCGGAGCTTCACATTGGTTTTATTTGTTTTGTGTCTTTTTGGAGCTTTAAACTTTTATCTTGCGTTTAAAAACTGTTCTTTTAGAACAATCATAGTGTTATAGTTGTCAGAGTCCTGTTTGCGAAATTCCGAAGCAGTTAAACAGCCGTTGCCAACAGCTAGTAGCATCTGTGATACGCTATTTTGAATAAGAACGAGACAAATGGCACATTGCTACCCTTAACTGTTAGAGAGGTAATTTTAATATTATACCTATATAATGATAAAAAATTTAGGAAAAATTACCGTCAAATATATTGTTTTAGCGTGTAGCAGCAGCCCTAAACTTGAATGTTTCTACTGATCTCATATCAAAGAAAAAGAAGAAGCTGTGTACAAATTTGTTTTCTTAGATGAAACCGGGATTTTTCACAATGGTATCATAGATCATTCATGGCAAGATATTAATAAGAAAGTGTAAAAACTACTAAAGTTGATGGTAAAAGGTTAGTTACGCAAATGCATTTCAATATTTTCAATATTTCAATATCTTTATTTATGTCAATACACAAAAATAGTGTTCACACAAGTCATAGATGAAAATGTAGTATAGTAGTAGTGAAAATGTAGTCTAGTATGAAAATGTTTTTAATCACAATTATTTCAGATACATCGTACTTTATGCTGGCAATGAAGATGGATTTATCGAGGGTGTAGAGCTTATATTTTCCTCAAAAACCCAACTTGCGGATTACCATGGTGAAATGAACCAACAAAATTTCATGAAATGGTTTGAAAATCAATTATTAAAGAAATTGACTGAACCGTCTTTAATTATATTGCCAATGCCCCTTATCATAGTATGTTATTAACGAAAATACCAAACGGCTCATGGACCAAAGCTGCCATTCAAGACTGGTGAACAAATAATAACATAGAATTTGCAGCCCCGATGCTTAAAAGCGAGCTTTTAAGAACTGTAGCACAGTAAGTATCACATATAACATATTTGCTAACTACATATTTTTTTAGAAATAAACCAGCACGAAGATATTTAGTAAATAACTTAGCAGAACAATATGGACACTGAGTTTTACGTCTCCACCCATACCATTGCATTTTTAGGTTGAAACATTTACTTTAGGAAAGTACCTTATGTAGCGGCTCTTGTTACGGCCATAGAACTAAGAAAGTTTTAGCCCTAATACAATGCATGTACATAGTTAGATTTAGGGGGCTCGAAGACATGACATTACAAAAACATGACTTTCCTTGATAAAAGTAAATTCCAACAACTGACAAAGACTAAGAAAGCAAAATTTGCCCACCATGCCAAATCTCAGTTTTGGGTAGTCACGACTACCCAAATTTAAAAAAATTGCTGGACATACCCGTGCCAGCTTTCTCACTTCATAGAAGGTCTCCGGGACACTCCGGGCTTTGTCCCATCCTGGAGACACCTTCTGGAAAACCATTCTTTTTTGAATTTTAAATATTATCGTCACCTCTTCCTTGGTGGATCGCTAGCAATTTCTGGCTAGCGGGGTAACAAGGTAGTGGGTCCACCCATGACAAAGACAGACGCGCTGTCTGTCTTTTGTCCAATCGGCACCTAGCGTACCAGGCATCCCTGACGAGACAATTGTGCGACAGTACAAAGAACTGCACTACAATATTTGCACATGTGTTAGGAAGGTGGTAGAGGATTTCTTCGTCGATCGAGGTGGTACCACCCCACACATCCTCTTAAAGGGCTGGTGAAGTTCGTACGGATGTTTCCACCTCTGGATGTGTGAGTGGGATTTCCCCAGTACACCCACGGTACATAGTACTTAGACTTCGGTCTTGTCAGAACATAAAAAAACTGAATGGTGCTTGTGAAAAAGTTTTTTATTCTTTAATATATTTTAAAAAATTAATAAAATTGAGTGTATTTTTTTCCTACCATTTTTTTCTCCCATTAAAAGATATCTTTACTTAAGCTGGCCATAGACACAGAGAGGTGTATGAGTGCATCAAAGCGCTTGCATCAACGCCCGTGTATGGTATGAATGTGGCACGCACGATAAAAAAAGTTTGTCATTTCATACTTACACACGGGCATTGATGAACGTGCGTTGATGCACGCCTACATGTCCTTGCGTCTGTGACCAGTTTTACATATCATTTTTCGTACTCTTTTTTGTGCTTGCATATTTATACACTAATCAATGTCTTTTACAACGATATAAACTTTTTAAATTATTCTACATCTTTTTAATGTTAAAAGATGTCATTTAACAAAAAATAAATGAGTAAATAATTCAAAAAAAATCCATCCATGTGCTAGGCAAATTATTTCTCAATATTCGATAAATTTATAACAATCTGGCAACAGTGTCCTCTAAAACTTAAACACCTGTTTGATGACGTGCATCGGTTTTTAATTTGTACGAACTTATACAGCAATTCACGGGAGACGAACAAGGAGCGTTTTAATTACAATTAACCGCCGCGTTTTGATTTTTGCGTTTTATTTTACTTGCCGCATATATAGTTTTATCTGCCGGAACGAAAGCTCATGTCAGTAGATACGTGCAACTGATTTCTATGTTAAACTGAAAGATCTATGATTCAATTGAAATCAAATGCGAAACACTACCTTGATTAACGCGTTGCCAACCATAACACGCTTGCTTCAGGGAATTCAAGTTAAATTCGAATGTCTTTTATTCTTTGAATTATAATAATAAATTATCATAATTGTTTAGAATGAAAATCATTTTCATACAAATGAAAAAGAGAGCATTATACATAGTTTTATCACGTTTTTCTGTGTAAAAATTTGATTTTGGGATATTTCGACTATATGAACGAGTAGGATTTCAATTGAAACGGATTTTGAAACTACTTATACATTAGGCCTGGCAACCCGTCTTTGGTTTCATTTCGTCCATACCTATCGCTGCTGCAAGCACTCTCTGAGGACTTCTTAAGGGCTAAGGTAGTAAATAAAAAATTTACAAAATTATTTTTGCCGTGTGGCAGAGCAGTTTATAAATCAAATTTCTTTGAGGAAACACATTGTTCACAGAAGACTGCATAACGTTTTCTTATATATCTATATACTTCCGCTTTAAATCTTCCATTAATGCGATGACACAATCTAGGCCTTCTTGAGCTCAAGTATTCCCATACATCAACTAAAAATCTACCACTTGTTTAAACCCTTTGTGTATATTTTTCTTCAAATCTGTTATTTGAAGTTCAGTAAACTGTTACCCGCCCACTGTAATAGGGTTGGAAGGTCTTTTTTTCCGTGAAAATAACATTTTCCCAATACCCCAACCATTTCTGTAAATATTGCAAAGCAAATCCCACCTTCTGCTCTTTGTTGTCAGTATTCAGAAATAGTTTCTTAACAATTTCTTAAGTTAGATTTTTCTTTTACGTAGCCTCCTGCTACCCTAACAGAGCCAGAAAAGTTTGTCTCTGCGCCTCCACGGCTGTTTGGAATGGATGATTCTCCAAAAAAGTTACCAAGTTATTATCTTGTTGTTTATTTGATATCCATGTGCTTCCACTTCCAGGCATTCTATTTCGACAGCCGATATTTTCCCATTTCTGCTTCAATTCTTGAACGGTACTTTGTGGTATACCGATGTTTTCGGATATTCTCCTTACTATGCGACCCTCTTCAAATAGGATCATCAATCTTGTTTTTGTTGTTGGTTTAATCAGTCCATTTTATCAAAAATTAAAGTAACAAATGTTTTTAAAATCTATTGACCTTTATTATCATTCCATAATAACTTTTAAGGAAAATTCATGTGATCTAAGATATAGAAAAGTGAATTACATTAGAAAAAATAATGTGTCCAGGAGTTTTCGTCCGCAACCGTACAAGTAGCCTCACTTTTTGTCTGAATTAGATTATAGATTTTTTTTACACAATATCTTATAAAAGTGAAGAAAATAAAATTATAATTCGTATATTTTATAGTCAAAGTTAATACAAATGAGGACAGGTATGTTAGTAACATAACAAAGAAAGCAGTCATGGCATTGAAATGTAAATCGCCTTATCGTAATAGAATCTCAAACGATATCAAGGAGATAGGCTTCTTTTAAATTATGGAAGAAAAATAGCTTACAAATCTGCAGAAGTCAAAAAATCTAAAACCATTGTAAAAGTAAAAAGGATGCTTTCTTAATCTGAAAGGTAATATATTTAAAGAATCTTTACGTTTCATTTTATATTAATTTATAACAGTTTATAGCACTACCTACCTATAATAATGTAATTTCACTCTTTTGTTCAAAAAATTAACTTACAGTTAATTTCGTAAATATGTAGGACATTTTTCTGTTGTGTAAGTTGTTTTTTAAAAAAGATATTGTAAAAAGTAAGACAGTTTTGATTAGTGTCAGAGTCATAGGTCAACATTGTTTGGGGAAAAGCATACATATAAATAAAAACACAGATTTAAAGATAAATCAAAGGTGGGAGCAAGAAGAAACTTTTGAAAAAAAAGGTGGAAACTGGAAGGCCAAAAATACCAAATGACGAAGAAGATGCGGCTTTAGTAATATTAACATTACAAGAACCTAATGTTTAGAATCGTCTAGAAAAACCAAATGCTCAGAATAGCATCATTTAACCCTAACAGAGCGTTATAAAATAGCTTGTATCTATTTAAAACTTCAACTATAATAATTACAGCATTTAACACTTTATCAATCACATTAAATTATAAATATTATCTTCATTACCGAGAACAAATCGGCAACCTACATATTTGCCTTTATTATTTGATATTATGACAAAACATGACGTTACTAATTAATATTTAATAAAAAATTAAACTTTCAAGAATTATTTTCCTCCTGCCTTAAGTTTTTCCAGTACAAGCCATATTCCGCTTATCAAATTTCATGGAGCCGATATATAAAACCTAAGCCCCTTGCAGAAAATAGGGTCTCATTGACGAAGCTCGTCGAGAGATTCTGAAATAATGTGCCAGAGGAAATGGGGCAAGAAAATGGGTTCGGACACTGGTTTGCTTTTGGCGAGGATAAAAATCTTTGAGGTTTATTTTTATCCAGGAAACCGTAGTAAATCAGGAGCTTACATACAAGAATTCTTTGAAAAAGATCAAAATAATATGTTCGTTATTCATGGAATAATTTTAATGAAATATAATTGATACTTTGATTTTCTAAGTAATATCATCAGATCATGAAAATCATAATTTAGATTAAAATTCTAACCTCAGATTTGAGGTAATTCAGATAAAAAGAATTTAATCTTGTAAACAGTTTAAAATCTAATGAATAGGGTTAGCTGCATTTGATTGGACTAACGCATAAAGTATATACATAAATAAGGTTTTTGCACTCCGTAGCTAAAAAAGGCTATTTTAGTACTTTTAGGGACTAAAGTGTCACTTTTAATCCCTGAGTGATTAAAAATGCTTCAAATCCCTTTAAAAGGTATTGGTAATCCATGTAGTAACGATAAATTTTTTATATTGAACATTGACAACTAACCTATTTAAAACATCAAAAATTATCTAGATCAAAGGAAATGGTAGCTATACCTAGATCCTTTACTTTAAGAAATTATCTGGTGCTTCTTTTACTTGTTCTGAAGTCAAAATTTTAGATTTCTTAGGTTTGTACCTCTCATCCTTTTCTTTTCAAAAATGATATTAGTTTGTAAAATTTATTAACGTCTATAATATAGACTTTGTATGTATAATATAATGGTTTTTAACCTGGAGCATCGCTTTGATCACTGAATACTGGGACCATAAGGACGAGCTTCGCAGTATCCTCGATGTTTGAAGAAAATATGCTAGGAGTACATTTTCTGTATATGCAGTTATTTTCTTGGAATGGCACCATCTTTGTATTGTTTTTCATATAGTTTTCTTGATTTGGGATACAGTAAGCTAGACGTAGCCTCTGCAGCATCTCTCTTAATTTCATTAATAAAAAAATCGCTAATGGTTTCGAACTTTCCGGTAAAAACTCAATAATTATTGTTTGACAGATTTAAACAAAATCTTAGTTTCCATAGTAGAAAGTCCATTATGGTTTTATAATAAAGGATTTTTACGGGTATACGTGTGTCTTATTATTGTACAAAATGATTTTAAAAATAATACTACAAATATTTGTTAATGTTGTGTGCAAAACATAGCGTAGCTCCACGGGACTAGAGGTATTTTATTTTCTCGTGCAATTGATGCCCTTGCCAGCTGCTCGGGCATCAAATTTTGCCCTCAGGATTAAAATACCTACTTTAGTCCCTTGATATAATATATTATTAGTCCCGAGAATAAACTAGTAACCTTCATATTTGTCTTTGTTATTATAACGAACCACTGCATTACTAATTAATGTTTAATAAATAAAGCTTTCAGAAATTACTTCCCTCCTGCCTTAAGTTTTTCCAGTACAAGCCATGTTCCGCTTATCAAATTTCATGAAGCCGATATTTAATACCTTAGCCCCTTGCATAAAATAGGGTCTCATTGACGAAGATTGCCGAGGGATTCTAAAATAATATGCCAGAGGAAATGGGGCAAGAAAATTGGTTCGGACACTGGTTTGTTTTGGCGAGGATAGAAATCTTTGAGGTTTATTTTTATCCAGGAAACCGTAGTAAATCAAGAGCTTACATACAAGAATTCTTTGAAAAAGATAAAAATAAAGTGCTTATCGAAATAGTTCCAGCAATGTTTATAGGAAGCATGGAATAATTTTAATGAAATATAACTAAAAATTTCATTCATGTGTCAAAATAGACATTCTAACAATAAAATGACAAGTTTTAATTGTTAATTTAAACCAATCAGAATAAGTTTAAGCAATAATTATGCACCAGTGCGATTATTTGATAATCGCACAAGTGCATGATTATTATCAGCCTTGTTCTTGAACGAGTTTAGCTGTAACATTCTGCATAGTTTTAATCACATTTTCTTTGTACAGCGACCCATCTTTTTTCATATGTTATTCCCCCTATCTTGTAAAATTAAAGAGAGTTTCCCTATTGGTGAACTCTTGTCCAAACTGTACTGTTTTTCATCAAGAAAGCCTTGAAATTGTCTCCAAACTGAAGCTTTGGATCTTTTGGGTGTTTTTTGGGGTAAGAATTTTTTTGTTTTAATTTCTTTTAGCGTTGCTGCTCCAAATCCCGACATTTTTCACAAAATTTCAAAAAATACGCAGGCGTTTGAAATTGCTAATATTTGGGTTGCTGTATTTATTTTTCATGGAACCGACTATAACAATCAAAAATTTGTTTTCTCGTGACATGACCACGAAGCTCTGGTTACTGGATTTTGCCACTTCTTTGACATTTATTGTGACAATGAAGTTTTATGCCTACGGGGATATATTAAAAATGTAAAAGTTTAATGCATGAAATTCTCTCATAAAATAAAATTCTTGCAATAAAAATATACCTATCTATTTTGACAAATTTGCACATCAGTATGCATTTTCACTCGTGCTCTTTTTCAACTTAAAGTGAACTCGGGCAAATTTCCCCAAAATTATCGATACTTTTCGTTGCACATTTTATATTACCTACTATTGATTCTTTGATTTAGGTGATGATATTATCCGATCATGAAAATCATAATTTAGACTACTCCAATTTGGAGTAATTCAGATAGAAAGAATTTAACCTAGAAAGCTGTTTAAAATGTATTAAACAAGGTTAGCTTCACTTGATTGGACTAGTGCACAAAGTAAATAAATAAAGTTTATTTATCATTCAAGGCATTTTGTTTGCTTGGTGGTATGGAAAATGACCTTATTTAATTTTTTGGATTCTGCTAATGAACTTAACGACTAACAGATGTAAATATAAAGAAGCGCTTAGGTGTTAAAAAGCTTAAAACTTACTTTCACTTAACACAAAAAAAATCTTATTAAGAAACATAAATTTAATAAAATAAATATAAATACTAAATACTGTAAGAATCGTAAGCAACGCGATTTGCTCCTGACAGCAGCAGAAATATAAATTATCTTTCACCTAAAACAATGAGTGACCATTATGACTCATTATGTGAAAAGGGTGTCCAGAAGAAATTGTAAGTAGTATGTGCAATGTATTTTAAATTTACGTCATCCACCCAGGCCTTTAGTTAATAAATCTAATAGTCTAAGGTTTTAGTTACAAGAACTGTTTATAATATAACATGACAACTTCCCTTATTTATTATGAAAACAAATTAGAGATTTTTTTGGGCATTATTGATCATCAAACATTATCGGCCAGATTCTCCGTCGCTAGACCGGTCTAATTTGACAACCAAAAGTTTTATACTAACAAAATATGTACGAATAAGACAGCTAAGTTTTACACTATCGTTTAGGTTTACTAAAAAGGTTTAAGATTTAGGACTGTTTTAAATTAAGATCTACTAGTTTATTTGTCAGGTTTTGACAGATTTTTGTCTTATCATTGTTAATAAGTCGTCATTAGAAACGTATGATCTTTCAGCGATGTGCTTGGTTTCCAAATTACTTTCATCGTGGAACGTGTTACTAAAATGAATTTTGTTCTATTATTGTGGAAAGTACGTACTAAAATTGACCTTTTCTTTATAAATTTGCGAAAAACCTCAGAAACAAATTCATATTATAAGCTTAGTTGTCTTATTCTTACACTTGTCCGTTTAAAACTTTTGGTTGTCAAATTAGACAGATCTATCGTTGGAGAATCTGGCCGTGAGAATTTGGTTCTCTTGCAAATTCATAAAGGAAAGGGCAGTTGTAATACGTACTTTTTACAATATTGGAACTAACTGTGTTCCAACAACTGAGCAACACGTTCTAATATAAAAATCCTTTGGAAACCAAGAAAATCGCTTAATATTAATAGAATAATTCAAAAGTTTTTACTGGAATTATTAACAATGACATGGCCAAAGCCGAATAAATCCTAACTGATTAACTAGAACATTTTAATATAAATCAGAACTAAATATTTAACCTTCTTATTGAATCTGAACGTATATCTTTAAAACAACGCGAATTTATTATTTAAAAATAATTTCGTCATGTTAATTTATTTCCTTGAGGTTGTAGGTAACTCAGTGACGTAATTTTAAATTAAGTTATGACAGCAGCTTCGTGTTACATACATGCACTCTTGCTGCAACTACATTTTACTGAAATTAATTTTACCTGAAGGTAGGATTGCGACGTTTCTCAAGTAAGTGCTTTACAGGAACTATTCACGAACTTCAAATAGAGTTTCTTATTTTCAATTTAATAAATTAGTAGGTTTATGAGGAGTAGTAACGAAAATAACTTACTGCGAAGAGAGAGAGAGAGAGAGAGAGAGAGAGAGCAAGGTTTGTGGAAAATAAAAAGTATTTTGATTTTAGTAATATTAAAAATGTGTTGGTATAGAAAAATTCAAAATATACCGTTGATTTTTTGACTGCAATAAATCCTTAATGATGTCTTAGGCTATAAAAGCTCATAAATGTCCATCCCTTTCAGACAGGGCTGGCCCTTAATATTTTACCTGCGACATGAATTATACCAATTGTTAAGATTATTATTTTCCAATTCATTTTAGGAAAAAATGGTTAAAATTAAATTTTTACGGGTAATTAAATTAATTACCTGTAACTTAAGCACTTAATATTAATAATATATAATGATATTTTATTAAGGCACCTTCAGTCACCTTTTTAGCTTTCCTGTGTGAGGTGCGAGTTGTGTGCGCTAATTTTGTCTTTTTATTTTTAACATGAATAAATAATTTTGAAATAAGAGAATATGTATGCATATAAAAACAAAATCCACCCCTGCGCCCATTCATTGCAGTTTAAAGATGTTGGGATCAACACAATGGGGTTCAATCAGGTAGTTGATTTATGGCAGTAAAAGCCAACGGTATATTTTGAACATTACTTTACTTTCTAGAAAGTGACTCCGCTGTCGGCGCCGGCAGCCATCATGGATGCCGGTGCCGGCAGCCCTACGGTAGACTCACTGGCTGCCGGTACCGGCAACCGAGCTGGTTGCCGGCAACATTAGAAAATTAAAATAAGATCATAATCAAAATATCTTAATTCAATCAAAAAATAATAATTTATTGTAGTACAAACTTTAACGAAACGTAAATTTTCCTACAAAAATATAGCAGTTATTATTATTCTGCAAATAATCTAATAATTATCTTCATCCTCGTTCGCCAACAAGGAAGTAGCATTATTATGTAAGTCGCAAACCTTAGATCTACCAAGCAATAGGTACCATCGGAGATTTTAAAGAATGGTACCATCAACAAAAATAATCCCTGGAAAACATTCCATGTACTTTTTCATTCTGTCTCTTATCTTGGAAAAATAAATATCGCCCATTAGAGCCCATTTTGATTAACTAAAAAACCTCAATATCACTACTTACAGTGCAGTGGTGTGGATTTCTTAAAATATGCATTTCTCAAAATTCTTTGCCTCCGCCTTGCTACGGTTTCCGAGATTAGATTAGTTAGCCTTCAGGGCTTCTTGAGTAAGTTTGACATTTTCTAGCAAAGTTAGTCTCTGTTTTGTTAGAGAATTGAAATAAGCTTTGGATGAAGTATGATCGTGATTTTGTTCAAGCTCCAGGATGCATTGAAATTGTTTACACTCACTTACTTTCAAGAAAATGCTAGCCTGGCAGCCTTACTTATAGGTAGAACACTTCCCTGTTGACTTTTAACTTTTTGTCTTGAATGGTCTTCCACCATTAACACAGGCTAACCTCAGATAATAGTATTTCAGAGCAGGATTAATATCCACCACAGTATTAGGATTTCGTTGTCTTTTTCAATTGTTCTGCTATCACGCAGCCAAAACTCATTGTTTGTGGCTTTGTTGCAGTCCACCAAAACGCAATTAAAATTTTCATAAGAAGAATATTGATCACCTACTTTCATGTTTTATAGCTTTTACGCAAAATTAAAACAACACAATGTTTACATATCATTTAAAAGATGTAACTATTATTTTCTAGGTTTGAACTGCCAACAGACCGTTTTGGCCGTATCTGGACTACGGCGCCGGCACCCGAGAAATTTTGTACTCGGATGCCGGCACCGGTATCCATTCATCGACAGTTTAGGAACTTCCTAATTTTTAACTAAAACACTATATAAAAGGAACTAGGCTTGTCGAAAAGCATACGAACAAGTAGTAGCTAAACAGAAACACCCATTCAACTAACAAATTAAATTTAAAACTTATCAAAGGTAAGCTTTTAGAAGGAGAAGAGAAACTGAATCAAATGTATTTCAAAAAATGTCAAAAGTCTAACGGCCCGATTCTCCCACGTTAGTCCGGTATAATTTGAGAACCAAAAGTTTTAAACTGACAAGTGTAAGAATAACACAACTAACTTTTATACTATAAATTTATTTCTGACATTTTTCGCAAATTTATAAAGAAAAGTGCAATTTTAGTACGTACTTCCAACAGTACTAGAACTGGATTCATTCTAGCAACCCGTTCCAAGATGAAAATCATTTAGATATTTCTAATGACGACTTATTAACAATCACAGTAAAAAACCTGTCAAACATAACTGATCAACTAGAAGACCTTAATTTAAACCAGTACTAAATCTTAAACCTTGTTAGTGAATTTGAGTGCAAATGTCTAATTCGAAAAAATAAAATTTGTGTATCAAAGGGGGACACCTGAAAGAAAATCTGGTAGAGCTATAAAGAAAATTATAAAAATTTGTGTACACCCATCCACTTACTAATAAAAGAGAGAAGAGATGCTTCTTAAATTTTTTTGTTCGTCCTCCTTATAAAGTAGGCTGGGGTTTAGAAATTTCTTCAGTCTCAAAACTGTATAACCCTTACCTTGACTAAAAATCAAGATAACTTACAATATCATCAAAAATGGGACGCACGCTACACAAACAAAGTAAATCCGTTCTTGCTTCCCGACGCTCTACCTTTACAGTTACCAAAACAATAAAATATATATGCAAAATCTGCCTTTTTATTAAAGCTGCCCCTAATTTGTATGGTAATTTGAAACTGATTCTTTTCGTGATAAAGGGATGTTTTTAGGTCAAGTATTTTAGATCCCCAGACTATATTGTACAGCAAGCTTAAAAAAAACAACACACATCTTACTTTCTAATTTTAAAAGCACATCTTTAGGGGTTTAGAGGTTTTTAGACTTTTTATTTATTTTATATCAAAACTTTTGGATATATCAACTTTAAAAATTACCAAAAATGTTAACATTATACTTTTAATAAGCATCAAAATAATTATCCTACAACCAGTTGCAGCAATTCATAAGGGTTGATTATAAAGAAATAACAAAACATCACTTTATTTACACACGTAAATAATTATTTATTTTTTGAACGTGCTTTGGATAAAAATTAAATTATTTAGCTTCTTTAATAAATAAAATAATTTTACGCTTAGGTTTCTAAGTGAATATAAAAGGAAATTGGATGGTTTTTGATAACGCCAGATTGCTGAATTTGTATTAACACTATATAATTTACTGGTATTATTCTAAATCGTGCCAGTTAGTTGCAGAATTAACGTGAGCAGCCAAGAACAAAAAATTAGACTTTTTTTATTTTGGAGAGTCCACGTAGACCTCCAGCGTAAATACGAACGCACAGTGGGCATCTGAAAGAAAGGAGAGGACAATTTATTGCCACAGGATTAAAAAGATTGGAGATTGGGAGGGGAAGGGAAAACATCTGCAGGCAGTTTATTCCACAACCTGGAATCCCTAGGTATGAATAAGCGAGAGAAGTAGGTTGTTCCAGATTTTCGTAGATGGGCAGTAAAGAGATGCTTACGAAACGCGCCTCTTGTTGTTTGGGAACAACAACAAAAAAAACTTTAATTGACGTTAGGAATATTCCTAAAAAACTGAGGGTTTTAAATTTTAACATTCAATCCTTATCTAATAAAACTAATTTAATAGAACTATTTAATAGCAAATATGATGCTGACATCCTATGTTTTACGGAGCATTGGTTGGGTTCCTCTGGGGCTGGATGCGTGCGTATTGACAACTTCTCAATTACATCACAATTTTGCCGCAATAATTTTGCGCATGGTGGAAGCACGATACTTGTCAAGTCCAATTTAGCGTATTTGGTCAAACCTTTAAAAGAAATAAACTGTTTGTCACTGGAAATGCACATTGAACGTTCAGCAATAGTGTACAACACGGTATATTCTGTTGTATGCATCTATAGGCCACCCAACGGCGACATTAATTTATTTTTCACGCAGCTGGCACGCATATTAACTAAAGCTCTAAAATACTCAAATTTTGTACTTTTGTGTGGTGATCTAAATATTGAAGCGAATGACAACTCAAGCAATAATAAAATTTTAAAGGATATCTTCATGTCGTTTAACCTCACGTCTATGATTTCAGGGCCAACCCGTGTGGCTTCTGGTCCAAATCGTGTGAAATATTCCACTATAGACTATTTGGTAACCAATGTTCCTGACGATATACTTGTGAGCAATTTCGACCCCGGTCTATCGGACCACTATTGTCAGTTGGCAGATTGGACAGTGGAGCGTCCCTTGAATAACCAAAAGCCAGCTAGGAAATATCCAAAGTTTAAAAATGTTGACGAGCATACTGTCAATGAGTTTTTATTTTACTTTTTTAGGGAATTACCTATGTTTGCATATGACAATGCTAACAGTGCATTCGAGGAGTTTTTGCAACACTTCTCATGGTGCTACAACTTGGTTTTTACTAATCCCTTAAACTCTTCAGTCAAGAACAGGAGTACCAAAAGGGTAATATTCTCCCATGAACTGAGGGCTGAATTAAACACTCTTAAGAACCTAAACTGGCTAAGGAAAAGGGGGAACAGCGAAACATTAAATAGGAATTACAAAGATTTAAAGAAAGACGTAAACAAAAGAATTAAACTGGAAAACAGGAACATTACAAAAATAAAATTAACAATTCCAATAATCCACAGAAGACCATATGGGAACTGGCTAATGAAATTAGAGGTAAGAATAATAAAGCTAGAAAAATTTCGGAAATCAAATATGAAGATAAACTGATCTCAAACCCGATGGAAATCAGCAACAATTTTGGCAAGTACCTATCAACTATAGCTTCGGAGAAAGTAACTGAGCATTTCAAGGGTTCTTTATCCGACAGTTGCACTCTTAATTCATTGATTGATCAATCTATGTACTTCTCTAGAATATCCGAAAAAGATATTGTCAATGTTATAGAGGGATTAAAAAGTACCAAAGCGACTGGGGTGGATGACATACCCATTGCATTACTGAAACAGATCCCATGGCAAATGGCTCCATTCTTTACTAAATTGGTCAATCTGTCAGTTACTAGCGGGGTTTTTCCTGATTGTTTAAAAACCGCTATTGTTGTTCCAATTCCAAAAACTGGTAACCACCAACACATGGAAAACTACAGACCTATTGCTTTAATAAGCTGCTTCTCCAAGATGGTGGAAAAGGTTGTTTCTAGCCAGATCTACAGTTTTGTAGCACAAGCAAAATCATTAACTGCAAGCCAGCACGGTTTTAGGGCGGGCTGCTCCACCGAGACAGCAGTTACCGAAATGACCCAATATATTCTTGACAAAATGGATGAAAACGCCTTAGTTTTCGGGCTGTCATTTGGCCTTACAAGAGCTTTCGACACTCTAAGTGTTGACTTTGTTTAGAAAAAAATAGAGGCGCTCGGTATTCGTGGGCATCTCAACGACTGGGTCACATCTTTTCTGCGTGATCGTAAAATGTTGGTCAGGGTCGACGATGTCGTTTCTGACAGTTTTAAGTTAAGCATGGGCGCGCCCCAGGGCAGCGTGATTGGTCCCTTGATATTTCTTTTATTTATAAACGATGTTACGGAGTATATTAACTATGTGAAGATTTTTCTGTACGCGGACGATATTTTTCTTATTGTTAGCGACATTAACACTATTGAGGTACAGCGAAAATTAGAAACTGTCCTAGAAAGCTTTCAACATTTGTGCTTTCACAACAGACTGGTTATTAATCATGGGAAGACCGTTTTGATAGAGTTTTTTAACAAGCATAGAAATCCTAGCAATGTGAATCTTTACATTGATTCTGCTAGGATAAAGATTTCACAGTCTGTAAAGTATCTGGGTATTGTCTTAGACTGTCACATGTCCTGGTGCGACACTATTGACTGTGTTTGCAAGAAATTGAGTGGGGTTTTTTACGTGCTGAATTCTCTTAAAGACTGTCTTGGCGTGAAGACTATTCTCAACATATATTATTCCCTAGTATACTCTGTTATCTCATCTAATATTGTTGTCTGGGGTCATTCAATAGATTCAAACAGGGTTTTTGGTTGCCAAAAACGGATAGTAAGATTAATATTTGACTTACCTTATAATCAGTCTTGCAGGAATACTTTCAGGGACAACAAAATACTTACTGTTCCATCTATATTTTTATTAAAATCTTTAATTTATACATTCAAAAACATAGGGAATCTTGCTTCTAGCGGAGATCATCACTATCACAACACTAGAGGCAGACAAGACATTTATTTAAAAAAACACCATCATGCTTTCTATGAAAAGTCACCTTTATATTTTGGTAGCAGGTTGTTCAATGCGCTGCCTCGGGCTTTGAGGGAGGCCACAAGTGTAAACCAATTTAAAAATAACATTAAAAATATATTAACACAAAACTGTTTTTACTCTGTGGCAGAGTTTGAAACTTATCTGGCTGACAATGCTAGGTGATCTTCTACATCCCTTTCTTTTCGCTATATGCCGTATTAACGGTTGCCTTGAACAGAATAGTATATAGTGTAGTATATAGTGTGGTCCAAATATTTTACCTTTTTAAAATGTTCTGTTTTGTCTTATCTTATTTTATTTTATTTCATTTACTGTGTGTGATAGTATAAGCATGAATATTTTAAAATATTCTTTGTAAACTTTTGACGTGTTCAATCTATTTATTGTAAATAGCCTATGGACAAATAAATAAAACTAAACTAAACTAAACTAAACAGTCAAGGGGTGAATAAAAGCAGCTAGTTTTTTTGAACAGAATCCGTGGGAATATAGGTAGAAAAGTAACAGATCTCAACAGTGGAAGATTTAACGGTAAGTTTTAGTCAGAGGACATCTGGCTTTCGTGATTCAAGGTGCAGAAGTCTGGTGCAAGAAAGAGTGTTGCGAACGCAGGCGCATACCACACCATGACGACGAAAATATGAGAAAAGTTCATACCGTGGAGACAAAAGATTTTTTAGCTGATGATTTGGGACTGATTTAAGTTTCGGTCAGAAAAAGAATGTGGGGCTTATATGATTAGAGGTAGTGGTGAACGGAGTCCAGATTGGAATTAAGTCCCGCGGATTCTGGCGAAGGTTATTATACTTTTAGAATTCTTCGATAGTGGGCCCCTGGGTATCCCAGCTCAGAGATCCGAATGAAGGGGAAGTGTATTTCCGGATTTTTTTTAACCCAGGAAGACCGTTAATCATTTTCTACTTTTTTTTTGAAGGAGGTACAGAACTTAGGCGCATACTACATCATGGAGACAAAAAGATGGGACAAGTTTGTAGCCTCGAAACAAAAGATGTTTAGTTGAGGATTTGGGACTGTATTGATCCTACGGTTACATAGAGACCGACTCAACCGACCGAGAATTACCTTCTAATTCTAACCCCTTGCATTCTTTAGTTCCAAATTCAACTTGACATCTGTGATAGTGAAAGATATAATATGTTTAAAATTCATTATTTTATTTTTTTTTGTATCCTGTCTTCTGCTTTCTCTATTCCGTTGAAATCCATGTACTTCATTTTTCCAGATTCTTACTTCTCTATATTCCTCCTCCGTCCCTCCACTTTTTGACGTCTTCTCCACACGTCAACAATATCACTTTATTTATCTAGAAAAACAACGTACGAAAGCTTTAATCTACTTACTAATTTACAATGGGTATACAAATACGGTAAATGGTAAAATAATTTTATATTAAGGTAAAAAGTGTGTAAAAATAAAACTAGAGAAGTTGTTCATTTTTAACGAAAAACACTCCATAAGAGGAATTAAGCTTTACGAAAATCCCACGAACAAGTAACTAATTAGAAACACCCATTCCACTAACAAATTAAATTTAAATTTACTCTTACCAGAGGCTCTACAACTGACCGATTCTTAGACACCGAAATCTTGTAATCCTTGCAGATTAATTTTGGTCCACAAATCGCAAATTAATCCAAATAAGGGTACTTTGGAATTAATACTGAGATTTCGTTTCTCGAAATATATTGCACAAGACTATTAAGAGAGGCGATTTAGAATCTCTGCTTGGGTATATTCCCGCCTATTCGCAATCGCACGATATTGTAGTTCAACCACTTTCTACAAACTCTAATTAGGTCTTACGAAATGGTCTGCACTATTAGGTCTGAAATATTAATAACTTACCAGTTTTAAAAACGTATTAGTTTACCCTTTTAAACAATACTGGGAAGTTAAGAAAGTATTGATTGAATTAAAATTATTTTCTAAAGCTGTAGTGTTTTATCAATTACGATTACGAAAACTAAAATACAAATATACAATATGACTGAAATTTAACTGTTTAATACCGTTAAACTTGAATTTTTTTATTAAAGCTGGTTAAAAATCTTTCATCGATTTATTAAACATATTTGGTATCGTATATACGTCATTGAAAACAAAAGGAAAAACAGTAGAAAATGAAAACAGCAAGGAAAATATTTTACAGGCTTATACATTCTTTCGTCAGAAAAGGCATTGTAATCGTAAAAAAAATCACGTTTCGAGATTTTTTAGATATTTATGCTTTGGGATCCCTGGATTATAAGGAAAGTGTTTTGCTATTACCATAGGTATGATTGTGTTCTGCATATCAATTTTTCCCTGTAGGTCTGCTTGTAGCAGAATTCACCTACCTAGATACCAGAAATAACATTTGTCTTCGTTTTAATACTTAGTCCTCTTGTCGTCGTCTAACAACAAAAATCCTCGGAAGACAGTCGTAATATTATTGAGAAAAACGTGATGCCTATAGTAAGTTTTTTCGTTATATTTAGTACACCCCCAATAACAAAATATACCATATTTAGTAAGACGCTAATTTATTTGTACATTAACCTTGATGTCGGTAACACCCTTCCCACCTCACCGTATTCAACCAACAATAGACATGTCCTGGTTGGACACATGAAAATAGTGGCAACCCTAGTGGAAGTCATAATAAGTTTGGTTGACGCTTTCCGTTAACATGACGCCCAGTCGGTTCCAAGGCCGCCGCACAATGGAAAAAAATATAATTTTTCTCGACAAAATTCCCAAGCAAACCCAACCAATGGTAAAAAATCGAAAATGCACTTGATTCCCAGCATCTAGTAACCTAAGGATTTAATAAGTAAAATAAGCGAATCGCTCTGATTCGCCATTTTTATTTTGTTTTAGTCTTTAAATAATGCACTATTGTTATTAAATTTAAGTATTTTTATTATTTAATTTATAACAACAGGAAAGTTCGACTAAGTAGTAGTAGTCGACGAAGTAGCTTTTCTGCACTGCTATAATAAAGGTCTGTTGTGCATATATTTCGAGTATTACTGTGCTCTCAAAATATGGGGACTACACAAAGAGGTATATAGGTATCACATATTTATACTGTAGTTTCATTATTTTAAATACAGTTTAAAAACACCTGTGCATCAACCATGTATGTTTCTCATTACCGATAAGATTAAGCAGACTTATATATCCACAATCATGTTGGCGATTTTTTTCGTAATCGATGCTTTTATGTATATACTTGCATTATTTGGTGACTACAACTGCCACTAGTCGCGAGCAAAAGATATATACAGGGTGTCCGAAAAGTCTTACTATGGGCAAATATTTTTGCTATTAGTAAAGATAAGGACTAATTTTAAGTCTATCTTATTGGTTAATAAACCTACTTATTTATTTAATTTAGTTTCTGCAACCCCGTTGAGGGATGATGCTAGGAAGTTGAGGTCAAAAATTTTAAATGCGAGCCTACCCTACCCTACGCCGTGTGGTACGTCATTTTAAAGGTTTTCAAAAAATAAACATTTTACCGCAATCCGAGGTCCGTATCTTAAATCGTTTTTAAATGGCAAGCCTATGAAAAATAAAAATCGTGAAGCAAGCAAACCCAACCAAAAAATTAAAAATGTAAGTACCTTTATTTCTCTTATGTTCAAAATGACCACCATGAACTTCTTGGCAGTAATAAACTCGATTTTGGAACTCTGACAAGAAGTACCACCTGCCATTCTCGAAAATGTGAGAAGTGAGTATATGGTTCCTTTTTGCAATTTATATGGTAACTTAGTTGTTAATTTCTTAATATCTTTGTTCTTATTATTTAAAAATGTAACATTTTTTTGGTACCACGCCATTTATTTAAAAAATCATTTAAAAGTTATTTTGCAAAATTTGAAAAAAAAAGTAATAAGTAATAACAAAAAGTTATGCATCAATATTTTACCATTTCTTTTCAACCGAGCGATAGCTTTTTGATAAAGAATATGTTAAAAAAAGATTATCTAAATTTAAGTACGTATATATGGGATCTTAATTTTAACTATTTTGACCCCACAAAATTTAAAAACATGTTGTACGAATATTATATAAAATGTCATACTTACAGTCATGTAGTGTAGGTTGAAAAGTTTGGTGACTGTTTATGCTTTGTACATTTACGAAACCATTTTATTTTTTTATAAGAATCCTAAAGATCCTTACCTATCATATTTATAGCACATGAACAAAAGACATTAATTTATCCGATACATAGGTTAACATTGCCCAAAAAGAATCCATACTATGTATATGTCTGTTAGAAAGTATAATAAGTTGAATGTAGGTATTAGGGATGCCTTAAATAAGCGGATATATAAAAAAGAACAACAGTTTTCTTATAGAGTTGGAACCTTACACTATTTATTTAGAAACTTAAGAAATTGTAAATCACATCTTAATTTTTTTGGTTTTTGATGACATTTCCTTTTACGTTGTAAGTGCATTTTGTACCTACTAATATAATTTTGAAATTAAGATAAAACAAATAACATATTGCTGTAACTCTGTATCTGAAAGTTTCAGAAAAAATAATAAACACCTTAAAGCGCAGATTTTCGGGTATACTCGTGATTTTTCAAATAAAGCAGCAAGCAGAAAATCGACCTATGTTTAATTTTACGAAAATTTGTTCACACTTTCTTTTTTCAGCTTGAAAAAGGCAGTTTTAATCTAGCATCCAAAGTCAATCGATTGAAATTAAATTCTGTCCATCCTTCGATACCTTTGCATTTTAAAATTTATAACTTCATTTTACGATGGAATTTCCGTACAAAAACTTTTCAGACTTTAAAATATATTAAGAATCATGAACGAAGAACCACAGTGAAAGCTTTTAAAATGGAAGTGGTGAAAAAACAAGCTAACAATTAACTCGTTGAAAAATATTTACTTTCCTTCACATAAACGTCCTGACCTTGCTTTAACCAATGAGTTTATCTTCGCCTAATGTGCCTTTCAGTTTGAACAATTCCCCTTTTGACACGTTACAAATTAAGCTTAATAAAATTGTTTTCGTTGTATAATTGCTGAAAGGGCGTTATTTAAATTGGAAATTTGGCGTAAATATTTATGGTGAGCCGAATTGAAACGTTAAAATATTTCTATCTTTTATTAAGACCTTGGTTATGTTCTTCAGTTGGTGGAAGTACATTACTAAGAAAACTTAATTATTCTTATTATTTTAATATTTAATAATTATTTAAAAAATAACCCTAAACAGAATTATGTACTAAAGAAGTATTATTTTTAGAGACCCAAAAACTTGCGACATCGCACTGTAAATCTCACAAAACAAGAGTGGGAATGTGTGGACTATATAGAGATTTTTCGTCTTTTACTGCTTTTTTACTACCACGATAAGCGAATTGCTCACTTAGCAATCCTAAGCGACTAATGTATCACAGTTATATTTCCGACTAAAGACTTGGTCAAGCCTTTCGATACTTTAAGAATCCAACAAATTAGTGGAATTCGAAGTTTATGAGTGTCACAAATATAATTAATTATTAAAGGAGAAAACCACACGTGAGTTTATCGACAGTGACTAGAAAGCAAGATTTCTTGAAAAATATTTCTCTTATTGGTGCACGCATAAACTATATTAGCAAACACTGCCATAGTGGTTAACCGAATGTCGAACTGATTAACGGTAAGTCATATCTGAATAAATTGTAATGTAAATAATTAGTTGTGAATCATAATTCTTAAAATTGTGGCGCCGTGAAAGATGTACACAACAAGGGAATTAAAACTCAGCTAAAAATGCTTAAAGCATACAATGGACATAAACTATGTTACCGAAAAATCTCCGGACCTGACAGCACTGGAACTAACTGGTGATTGGTCAAATGTACCTCCGGCTTTGTAACAAGGCAGAAGAGGGGAAGTTTTTAACTACACTGTCATGTTGGAGTCATATATAGGAAACAATCAAGGTCAGAAATTTTATAAAGTCGTATTTTTTATCATTTTTGTCTTTGTACCATTTCTTTATGGATAGATTGTGAAAAACTATCAAGCAACCTGGATTATATATTTCTGTTGTTGTTCTATTGTTTCAGTTGTTTTCGTTCTAAAGAATAAACAAATTTTCCAATCGTATGTCACTTAAATTACCGTTTATAAAGTCTAATTAGCGTTTTAATTGCATCAATTCCAAAGCGGTGTTGAATTTCCCCGAAAATATGTTGCGTTACATTTTCGGTTAAATTTGCGTCATCCCCAGATCACCTCTTTAGTGTCCAATAATTGAATTTCCATGCAAAATCTTATTTAAAGTATACAATTTATGACAGAAACACTAATTCAGAACATTAACATGCAACATAGTTAAACCGTAAAGCTCGAAACAAATTAAAATATAGTATATTTTGGTTATTACTGCTATCTCTCTTATAATTTATACTTTGATAATATTTACATTTTTAAGAAAACTGACTCTTCCTTTCTCGGATCAGATAAGAATACGTTACTTAAACTAATGACAAACAATTAAATTGATATATAGCGTGAGTCAGGAGGAACGCACCAAATTCTAGGTATGTATTCTACTTGTAAATAAGTCAGAAAAACCAAAATGTTGTAATCCGATTTTTATTGGTTTACGATTTACAACTTTTTGAAAAATACCTTTTGATTTTTTTCTAATATTTTTTTAATAAAATATGTTAAAAGATACCTACGCAGACCCTTAGAAATTTTCTGGCTAGCCTACAAGCAGAACCAATTGGTCTTCTAAATTCCTCTTGTTTTTCGTTTATGTAAGCGTAAGCATTTGCAATACGATAAATTGCATCTTGATTGTCTCCTTTTCCAGCCTAACTAACCAAAATCTAGTGGTGTGAGGTCTGGAGACCTTGACGGCCAACCCCTGCCACCAATAAAAAAAAATAAAAAATCAGAACAAAGAATCTTTAACATAGTTTTAAAACGTCATAATTTGAAAACAAATAAAAATTGGATTACAACTTTTAAGTTTTTTTAAGTTAGATTTACTTGTAGATACACTCCTAGAATTTGGTGCGTCCCTCACGACTCATCCTGTATTTAAGACTACTTTAGACACTTGCTATTGTATTTCTTTCTGCTTTTAATAATGGAGTTGATGTTAAGTATTTTACTGTCAAAAAGCAAATATCAAGAAAGATTTAGATCAAGGAAAAATGACAAAATATCAAAAGACGAAGACTAGTAAGAATCCAAATACTGTTCGCAACCTTATGAAACCGTTAAACTATGTGCTCTGAAAGAAAGAATTTCATTACCGTTAGAGATGAAAAATAATATTGTTCCTAACCATTAAATTAAAGGATTCATTATTCTTGCTCTTTTACTGGAGCATAATATTTTCTTAAAGGTATATACAAAAGAAATCAATAAATCACCCTTTATTCGATTAAAAAGGTTTCTCAATTTCTTTGAAAGAGCCACTTATAATACAAAGTAGCTTATAGTTATTAAAAAGAGAATAGAACCTAAACACGCAACCTCCATATCTATTGAAAAGCATAATATAGATCTAAGTGTTTTTTCATAAGAATATTTTCCTTTTACTTAAACTTGATATAACAGATTTTTATACTCCTTTTTAGACTTGACCAAAAAGTACTGGTGATGGATCCTTTTAAGAATTTTATTCAAAATGAAAATACGCCGTTTTTCAGCTATTAGAAGTCAACATTTTTGTTAGCGATAAGATATTTATATTTTTAAAATGCCACTTTTAACAGTTGGACAAATTTAAGTTGACTTTTCATTGCGTCTCGTTTTATTATGGACTAGTTCTATAGTAGAAAAACAAACTAACTGCATTTGCCAAAGGACATTAGGTAAAATCCCTTTAATTGAGATTTAAAAATGTGATGTAAAATAGTTACTTAGAAGTTTGCAAACATGAAATCGGCCCGCATTAATTCTTACCCTCTAAGGAATCCCATTAAGAAAGCATCATCTCCGAGCATCGTAAATCACAGAAGCATTACCCAGAAATCTCGTTACATGCTACACTTAGTCTTACTAGAATTAAGGCATCTTTAAATTTTACTATTATTTTTTTTTTCATTTTAAGTTATGTCGATCATAATTTTTGCAGTTTTATCCAGTTGAAAAATGATCTTTCCAGTAAGCTACGCGTTAAGAAAATGTTTCATTAGGGCCACATTTTTCAAGAAATATGTTAAACTTATTAACGACAAGTCATAACTGAACAAGTTGTCAAGGAAATAATTAGCTGTATATCATAGTTCGTAAAATTGTGGTCTTCTCGAAAAAAGTGTAATCAAGACTGAGCTAAGAGTGCTATTGGTGAAATAACGGCCCATGTTACATTTCCTCTCATGAATTCATTAAAATCAATAGATCTTGGAATTTAGCTTCTTTTAAAAATTACTAAACTGTAACATAGACCGTTATTCGGCCGAACGGCTTCAATTGTTCTGTATAATCGTTTCCAATTGCGGTCTTGGACTGTTTAAAACCCAAATAATAGTGATTCCATCAAGTAAGTCACTCTCCTGCAATACGTGCTGTCTTACTTTGAACAAAATACCGTTAAATTCCACTTTTATATTTTTTATATCTTAAAAGTTATACCCTAGCTTTCGTAGTTGTATCTAGTCGGAAAATAATTTTCTCAGGAAGCTCCGTGTAAAATAAATGTTTCACTAGAGCCACATAATTCAGCAAAAATTTCCTCAAGGATAATAAGAGAATAAAAATGTTCTGTTAGTCCCGTAGAAAAAAATTTAATATTTTGATATTTCGTGACAGAGTTTATACTTAGTAGTTAGAAAAAGGTTAATAAAAAGTGTATATTCACATTTTATGCCACGAATAATATTTTTTGTATAACTTGAATAATTTTTTTATTTGCTGCCACTAGATTCGCAATCTTAACTTGGAAATTGTGTTTTAAATTATTTAAGACAATTGCAAATGAATAAGTCCCACAATAAAGTAATAATGATGTTTAATGCTTGAGCCAAATAAATTCTCGAGATAGTAAAAAAGATATAAAAATTTTGTAGAGATATTTCCTGTTTCCATAAAAAAACTCAAATGACTCGACTTATTTTCTTTTACGAGTTTTTCCCGTTTTCTAAAAGGATTAAACTAATACATTAAGCTGCTAATGAGCTTAAGCTCTTAATTTTTATTTTAAGCCTAGCAAGCAGCTTAATGAATATTAAAGAGAACTGATTAACCCGAAAATAATTAATCCTAATAAATGTGAACTAATGGTATATATACAGTGCTTCCATAGTATATATTACATCTCTATACTAACTTTAAAATGACGAGTAGTAAATATTTTACAACTGCGATTTTTTTAGCAAAAAAAGGAATAAATATTAAAAGCCTGACGAACTCAGCAGTGAGAAAAATAGTAAAGAATAATGCGTGCACTGTGAACTATAGTCGTCCAACCAGACTGTCGGAACCGGGAACCATTTTCGAGTATAAAAAACCATACAAACTTTTTACTAGCCTAAGATATATTTATTAAATAAAACGTGTACTAGCTCTTAAACTTAAAAAATTATCTTATAGTTACAAAATCTCTTAACATCAATTATACATACCAATGTGTAAATAAAAATGTAACTTTTCAAAATGCGCCACAACATGTAACTACAGTCATAACTTATGCGGGTAATAAACTGCACAATATTACACCGAAACAGTGCCTTTTTTTAAATGACAATGATGGTTACATAAAACTAAAATTTAAGTAGAACACCAACACGGAGTTTATGTGTTTCGGACAATAAAACCCCTTTTGCAGTGCAGTGATATGAATGGCCATAAAGTAAATGAAATGTACGGTTCAAATATCACCTAATTTTGCATTAAATGTTAATAGTTATGAAACCAGTAAGAAGCAGTCTCATTTAAACCCAGCCGCATACAAAAAATTATGTTTATGATACAAGCTAAGCGAGATACACATAGTCGCACTCCTAAAAGCATTTTATGCAATATTTCACTAATTATAGAAAAAAGGTGTTAACGATGCTGCTCTCTTCATTTCTTGTCTTTCTGAATTTTTACATCTAATTTATATTACGGAAGTAGTCAGAAGACAATGAAGGGGAGGGGAGGGGGCGATCACAAATATCCAAGAAAGGGAAGTAAAACAAAAATTGTTTATTGCTTATATAAAAGAAACAATAAGTTATGTAATTCCAATGATGTAGTGCGCGATACGAGAGAATAAAATACTAATGATTATATTCAGCAAATGAAGAAGGTAGCCTAAATGTAATGAAGGAAATAACGTTGGGAATAACGAAGGAAGGAAATAACGAAGACGAAAAACAAAAACAGGTTTAAAGCATTCAATGGCAAAGGCATTACATAATAGAGTAGTTTAAGCAATTAGACTAAAAAAAATTTGCTGCTTAAGCATTATACCTATTTAAAAAGACAACCAAAGCAAATTACAAGCAATACAAGCAAAAAAGGATTTTCAGAGAATATGTATGGAGTGGATTACCTGGATGTGAACCCTGGAATATAGGTAAGAATGAAAGAAGGAAAATAGAAGCTTTTCTAAATATGGTGTTATAGAAGACCGATGAAGGCAAGTTAGGTAGACAGAGCCGCCACTCAAGATGTGCTAAATCATATTCTGAAAACAAAATTATGTGAAACACTCTAAAGGCGACTAAAAACATATAATAGACCTATTGAATGTTGCACGATACATGTTTTTAAAACGTTGCCCAGTAAAATGTCCTCTTTTACAAAGGAATTGACAGGATGGGAGAACATTTTTTAAAACACTGTTATTTTACACAACTGGTTAACGAAATGAAGCAATGATAAATACTGCAAAAGCCTTGTGGGACAGTACAGTGACAAGTGGTTGCTCATACAACAAAAGAACACAGGATTTAATAAATAGAAATAGTAAATTATAATTGGGAAACCGTTGCTAAGAAGAAAACATTGACCGTATGATATAAAACTGGGCTGTGAACAATTGAAGCTCGTGTAAAATTTCTGAGAATTATGCCGAATATATTTGTCAGGCCAGCGCAAAATAAAAAGAAATGCCGAATATGTTAAAAAGTTTTATCTGTTGCAGCGTGCAAACTTTGACAGACCAGGGGGGCAATCAAGTTATTTCAGAAGGCTTATGATATTATTGGTGCATCATTTAAGTTAGTCAAATAAGTGTTGATACATTTCAGTTTTAGATTAACGTATTATAATTTATATTTTCACCCTATACATTACATTTTTTTGATTTAGGGAAGTATTATGTTAGCGAATCTTATTGTACACGTCTGATTTCACAATAATTTATTTTCTCTGATGTATACGTTTCATGATTTATTTGTTTTAGTTCTCGATGCTAATTTGTTCTTTGCCTTGCTCTTGGATGGAGCAATTTGTCAGAAAGGGTTTAATCTAACGAGAATATTCCACATCTCACTGTTAAATGAAATCGCGGAACCTTTAACAAACAAAGCAGTCATGAGTAAATTATGTTGTGAAAAGTAGAATAAACGGGGATAAAATTACTTTTGTGGGCATCAACTCGTTATACGATGTCATAGAAATTTAACTACTTCGTCCATACAGGCAAGTTATTTGCAGAGTAATTTAATTTTAATGTTGGAAAGTAGTCTCCGGCTTTTGGCACCTAAAACTCAAACAAAGTTTTTCTGTGACCATTGCAAGCCTTTGTCGCAAATTATAGGGTAAAAAGTTTTATCTTTATGACCTGTTATTCTTGAGGATGCGTCATGAAAACTCGAAAAAGACTTTTTTTTATTAAATATTTTACCCCACACAGCTTCTGAACAAATTGGTAACTTTGCTGGAGGCTCAAACCACTTAGAATATCTAACCCAGCCGGACACAGATGTTCTAGAACTTAAATATTTGACCTTATTTAAATGTTTTTTTGCACGCTCAGCTAATTTGATATATTTACTGAATTAGCTATGACATTTGTAAGTGACGTTTTCAAATTAGTGATTGGTTACAAATTAGTGATTGGTAAGTGATTACTTACCGATCACGGGGGCGATAAGTAATTGGAAATAAATGTAGACATTTATAAATTATTTTTTACTAAAAATAATATTAAAATTACAATGAGAACAGTTATTATATCAACAGCGTTTTTACAATCTTTTACAATACAATATTGTTACTTTGAGCATAGAATATTCAGTCCATAAACTTCCTGGGTATTTTAGGGTTTCATCTCTTCTGATAAAATAGGCTAACATTTCCTTTTCTATGATATTTTCAAAAAAAAAATTGTTGCACCACGCTGTGCATTGCTAGACGTTTCTTTCGTATCTGCCCCTCGACTTCTCGGAAATAATCGCGGAGCATTCTACATTCCAAGCATTTTCCAAATCAGAATCGTCACTTTCTTGATTTACATCTTATAAATTTTTTTAATTAAACTAAAAAACAAAAAAACTTCTAATGACACTCGGGTTTATAGACAGGAATATCACTTTGGCGTCCTGGCTTTCGCATGCTCATTGACGCGCACATAACCGCCAAGTTGAAATCAAAGCCGATAACTGATTTGGAAATAGACTTCAGCCCTATTTCCAAATAACCAGACCAGTATATCAGAGAAAGTGGTGATGATACTGCTAAATAAATAGAATTAAAATATTAAACACATATTTATACTACCTTTACCGGTTTTCTTGCATCAGTAACGAGGTCCAGAGGTAGAGTATCCGCTTATGGACCAAGAGGTGGTGGGTTTAAAGCCGTGCTCAGGCGGACTTTTTTAAATCTTTGTCATTTAAAAAATTAGATTCGCTTTAAAAGGTGTATTGGGAACGGGTTAGCACTTCAGTTCTATATTTTTTTTATTTTACTGTGGAACTTTATGAATGGAAACGCTATAACTTTTGTCATGCGCGGAACTAGCGGCACAACTCGGTCTCCTGAAAGAAACGACTAAGTGACAACCTCACATTCACAATCGGGCAACAAAATGAGCATGCGGAAGCCAGAAAGCCACAGTGATATTCGTGTCTATAGACGTGAGTGCAGTACTCATTCAACAATAAACTCTGTGTCATAGCACCTTAACCCAGCAACTATTTCATATGCTACTTAAATAACTATTTAATAATTATATATTTTTTAAAATATTTTTAATAATTAATTTACTAAATATTTAAGAGTACAAGAAACGTCATAAGCACTGCGGTAAGTCAGAATCTTACTGGTTTCGGAGGTTTAGGAGAACTCGACTTCGTCTCGATCTCCAAATACGTTCTTAACCAGTAAAGAACAGTTACTGACCTCAATACTTAGTATACTATTGTTACAACAACGATAATAGAAAAAACGTTGTGTGTAACAAATTTGTGCATGGCACTTGGAACGTGTATAACTCGACTTTGCCTTATTCGATAAATTTGACGCCGTGTACCACAAAAACTTGCGAAGTGTACTAGAAATAAAACAGTATTCTATAAGGTAAATTTAAGATACCGTTTAGATATTGGAATCTCTGTTTCTTTTTTGACTTAATTTTTCCGAAATCGATACGGAGAAGACGTATCTGAATAATCATCTCCATAATGCACCATCCTAAGTCTCTCCTGTTAAAAATATGGTCAATAAATCATTCTTGACTCCACCCAACCATTTCCTCTTTGGTTTTCCTCCATCTCTTCTTCCATACACTGTCATGGTAAGTATACTTTGCCAGTAAAACCATTATTTCTTTTTATCAAATACATGTACCACTGAAGCCTTCTTTTCTGTATCTGCAACCTTTGTTACTCTCTTTATTTTATAATTCCCAACCTTGCCACTCTTGTTATCCCACACATTCATCTTAACATCTATATTTTTGTCATATCTAACTTCTTTTTACGTAGTTTCTTTATTGGTCCTGTTCTCATTCGATGCATAATTTCAGGTCTGGTTATAATATATTTTATTGGAATTTATTAATGGATGATAAAATAAATAGATTTTGTCAATTTCTTGATTTTTATTGTCTTTTTAGCTACGACTTTCTTATCGACAACCTATTAACCTTATTTATAATCACAAAAAATTTAAGGCTGGTTTATTAAGCTTCTCATTTTATTTCACTGCCTAAGTAAACTCTTTAAATGGATTTCTGTCTAGAGAAGCAGGAGTAAAAAATATATTGTCCTAGTTCTTTTATACCTATGTATGTTCTGAAATAAAAGGCATGTTTATATTGCCTAAACTTTAATTTAAGAGCTCTAGGGACCTGACATGTTTGCTGGAAACAAACACTGAATGTATGTTGTTAAACAGTTTTTTTGATTTTGTTGTTTTTGTTTTATTCCATTGGTTGTATTGCCAGACAATTCCTAAATACAGCAAGTAAAATACTAACAAGGTAAAGGTCAAACTTAATCAGTTTTCTGTTCTTTTTTATATGTAACTGAAATTAAGTTCATTAAATGTTTTCGAATAATAAAATATTGTTTTAATATAAGCTGAAGTGATACTTTTTATAAAAAAGCTGCGCAAAAAAAAGTGATTTTTCCACCGTAAAAATATATTTGTACGTGCAACATAAATTGTCTTTGTATAAAATAATACAAAAATATTCTTTCACATGGTAACAAAGTAAAAAACAACACTACAACTTAAAGTTACGGATTTTGTTAAGATTATAATATATATTTCTTAAAGGAGTTTTAAAAATTGTGAAATAATAAATAACTTTAATACAAAAAAAAAATGTAATATTAATTATACATTATACATAAAAGGTGTATTTTGAAAACATATTGTAATGTAATTATCGTAAGATCAAAAAAAAACGCCCTCAAAGTATGCCGTGGATTCAATCACGCATGTCTTGAGTTATTACTCTTGAAAGGTAACATTGGTAAAATATATAGGTGAATGAAAAATTAATCTGTCAAGTTCTGAAGTTTTTACTTTTATGAAAATTACATTATTGTCATTGTCAGTGCATAATAGAGAATTAGAAAAAAAAACATAGACAACAGAGAACCTAAAAATTATCATCCAGATTCACTAAGAAAGTTTAAGATTTAGTACAGGTTTAAATTAAGATCTTCTAGTTGATCAGTTATGTTTTGACAAGTTTTTGTCCTGTCGTTATTAATAAGACGTCATTGAAAATTTATGAATTATTCGGATATTTCAGCGATTTGCTTGGTTTTCAAATGATTTTCATCTTGGAACGGGTTGCTAGAGTGAATTTAGTTCTATTATTGTCGAAAGTGCGTACTAAAATTGCCCTTTTCTTTATAAATTTGCGAAAAAGCTCCGAAATAAATTTATAGTATAAAATTTAGTTGTCTTATTCTTACTGTTGTCAGTTTAAAACTTTTGGTTGTCAAATTAGACCGGACTAGCGTTGGAGAATCTGGCTGTATAATTCTAAACTAAATAAGAGACGTGTCCACCTTCTACTTCCAAACATGTTCTCATTCTTCTTTTTACAGCTTCAAAAACATGGGTGAGCACTTGGGGGAGTTGTTAATCTCCTGAATTTTATTTGTAATTCTAGCCCGTAGGTCTTACATTTTCACAATTTTCAGCATTTTTGAAAACCGAGTTTTTAATGTGTGGCTATAAAAAAAGTCGCACGGCGTGAGATCGCAGGACCGTGGTGGCCACCTAACTGGCATATTACGACTAATTATTCGGTCTTCGAAAAATTCTTACAAAAAATATAAATTCTCAATGCTAGAAATAGTCGTGTGGCATGTCTTCATCGTCTAATGCTTTTACAAAATTTTCTAAAATTTCATTACGGTATCACCCGAAGTGAAAGTCCCTTCAAAAAAAATCGGTCCAATTAACCTCCTTCTCGAGATGACGCCAACTTTCTGTGAATGCAAAGGGTTCTCTATAAATGTGGATTTTCAGAACTCCACATTCTCATTTGTTGCGAATTTACATAACCAGAGAGGTAAATCCATGCCTCGTCAGTAAAAAAAGTTTTTTCAGATAAGTTTTCATTATTATGCAAGTTACCCATAAACCACTCTAAAGATTGCATTCGCTGCGGCTCGTCGTGGGGTTCTTGTACTGAGCTTAGACGATAAGCGTGCATATGCAGGTCACTTCAGGATTGTATTGCAGGTTCCATAGGATTTTACTTACTGGCATAAACGCCGAATAGGGGTTTGTGGGTGTTCGTTAACAATTTGCCTCAATTCTTCTACTTTTTGTGCAGTGTCAACTTGGGGTCTCCCACTGTCTATCTTTCTATTCACACTTTCTGTTTCTCTAAACAAAGCCACAGGTCTAGTCTTAGTGTCTTGAGGAAGTAGCTGCCGCTGATTTGGCGCAAAAATTTAAAATATATCGCGTGTTTGAATTGTTTCCTATGTATTTACTTTTAAATAAAAACCAAACATTTTATAAATTGGCGGATGCGCCAGAAAAGTAATGCAACAATTATTATTATTGTTAGTTGTTTTGGGTTGCCTATCAAATAACTTATTTAGGCAAGGGTCACCGACATGCTTATAATGTCAATGGCAAGAGTTGTGTTCATTAATAAATAAATAACTTTTTAATTTTTCAGTGTTGATAGTAAAAAAATACCTTGTATTCTGTTTAGCATTGTGTTGTAATTTGTTAGTGGACCATTCTGTTACACTAATTGCTATACCTATTATTTTGTTAGTATTTGTTTGTTTAGATTTTACTTTAAAAGCAACAAAAATATTAGTTTTGGATTTTAATTACGCGGATAGTAATAAAAAGCGTGGAATATTTGTGTTTAACTTTTGTTAATTTTAATTATCAGTTGAGCGCTCTTTTTTCATTAATGCCTGTACTGTGTTGTTCCTGCTAAATATTTTAACCCAAAATATTTTCAAAACAAGTGTATTTTAAAGAGATTTTACTACAAAGGTAACAATAATAAATAAATAATAATAATATACAGGGTGTCTAAAATAGGTGATACCACTATTGCTATCTCCGAAATGATAAAAGATACGAGGTCGGTTAAATTAGAGAAAATGTGCCATTTCTAGTCCTTATTCTTATTCCGTTTACGGAGTTGCCAAATTCTCTATAGTTTCTTATCTACAGGGGAATTTTTAAAAATAGTCAAAAATATAATTCTTAAATATCTCGAAAACTATTATAGTTAGAAAAAAGTTGTTTTTACAAAAATCACACGGTTTTTTACCTTCTCTAAAGTAACGTTATTGTTTTGTTTATACCACTTGTTTTTACTGAGTTACTGATACTAACTTGTTTTTTTCAAATACGGATCTGGACTTTTTGCTGCACTTTTTGAAAGAATACTTCATACCCTTTACAACTGTGTATCACTTGATTATGTTTTTCGACGTTTTGGTGAAGAATAGTATCATCATCAGGATATTCTACCAGTACGGACCTGGCATTTTTGAAGTTAATGCGCCATTTCACGACCTATTATGGCGACAATTAGGTCAGAATCAGTAACTATGGATTAAATTATTTTAACTGGTAAATTTTAATTATAATTATGATTTCTAACCAGGCCCCTCAAGTTTGTAAAATTGGTCCAACGCCTGGAAAAAGCATAAGCTTAGTTTTAATTATAACAAATCCTAATAATTAATTCTTAGATGCGTGATTGGCTTCGTGTGGTCAGTCCAATTGGGCCCACCAACCTGTTCATCCGCCCGTGCATATGTAATAATTCAACGCAACGTCAAAAGATAAAGCAGAAAACGGATTTTAGATTCGAATTCCTTATAATCCGAACCCAGTAAATATGACAATGGTTTTATGCTAGAATATAGTTAAAGGTCTTTAATTTGAGATAATATGGTTTGTTTTCAAAGCCAGTAAATAGTAATTCAACTGTATCAGCAGAATGAGTTGCAGCAGAAATGAAACCATTAGGTAAAATAGGATTATTTATTATGATCTTTTGAACTGAAAGGTAATTTTTGGATATGAAAATATTAAAAACTTAAATAATGAAGACGTATCATCAAGGGTGCCTTTTACAATATATAGTAAACTTAACCTCTAGTTAGGCGCTGTTAATACAGGCCGCTAATTATATCTGATCTGAGTCTGCTAAACTTTTGCTTTCAATAACTCATTGGCTTAAGTGCAATTTGACAAACTTTAATGACCAAAGGGTTCTGGTTAGTAATCATGAACATAGTTTAAAATTAATCAGTTGAATAATTTAAACCACAGCGATAGGTTGTGAAATTGTGCCTTAACATGGAAAATCCCAGGTCCGTATCGATAGAAAATCCTGATGATGTTGTTATTCCTGATCAAAACGTCAAAAACCATAATCAAGTGATACATAGTTGTAAAGGGTATGAAGTATTCTTTCAAAAAATGCAGCAAAAATCCATGTCCGTATTTGAAAAAAACAAGTTAGTATCAGTAACCCAGTAAAAACAAATGGTATAAATAAAACAATAACGCTACTTTAGAGAAGGTAAAAAATTGTGTCATTTTTGTAAAAACAACTTTTTTCTAACTATAACAGTTTTCGAGATATTTAAGAATTAAATTTTTGACTATTTTTAAAAACTCCTCTGTAGATAAGAAACTATAGAGAATTTGGCAACTCCGTAAACGGAATATGAATAGGGACTAGAAATGGCACATTTTCTCTAATTTAACCGACCTCGTATCTTTTACCATTTCGGAGATAGCAATAGTGGTATCACCTATTTTAGACACCCTGTATAGTAGTATCAAATTTGATTATTTATTCATAATATTAAATAAAAACGCTGTGTTATAGTGTTTACTTTTTGAAAGTGAGTGTTTTAAAAGAGTTAGATAGTAGGATGTCTTTCTTACAAGGTAGCAAAAAATTGTTTTTTCAAACTTTTTACATATGAATATGGTAGAAGAGACTTGGCTACGCCACAGCGAGTACTGACGTCAAAACAAACCTTTTTTCTGTGACTGACGATGCTCATTGTTTTAATATGGCCATGTATTTATACCCAGTGGTGCTTAGCGACTGAATTTGTTTTTTCTGACGGACTACCTTTTTTATCGTAAAGCGCCATTTATGAATAATTTTATTCAATCTGACATATCAGGATTTACCGGTTTCAATATATGCAGTGAATTTCATAACACCCTGTATAATTATAAAAAAAAACGAGTAGGCATCTTGTCCAATTGCGGTACTAAGGCTATAACAAATCACACTTTTAAAGCACTTTTCCTGCTGCTAGTGGCCCCAGCAAAAGCTTAATAAATACAATACGTAGATTACAACCATGATAAACAATGATAGATTATCTGAAACTTGAGAACTTATTTCCTGGTCTAAATTGGCAATATTTAATTCCGAGAACTGAATCCTTTATACTGTGAATTTATGAGAGCTCTAAAGAATCAAAAAGTTGTGAGCAAAACAACAATGACCTATTTGCTAGAGAAATAGGGTCAGTCAACTCTTTTCCCTTGGCCTGAATAGTAAATGATTTAGATTTAATATATGTGGGTTGTTATTTTGATAAACGATTTAGAAAATAAAAGCTTTCTGTAAAATATAGGTCATGAATCTTGTTGGGTTTTACGACTGATAGTTTCACTGCGTGGTTTATTCAACAAACATTATAACTACTCAATCTTCACCTGCGGCTAAACTTTCTTTCAGTAAAAAGATTTTTTGCATATAAGGCAAGGTCGCCGAATTTCGCGCCCATTTTCGTTTTTAGTTACAAGTTATGGTTGTGGATTTTCATGGTAAAACAAAACACCAAAGTAATCGTTATTTATCCCCTTGTTAAAAACATATTAATTTTAACAGTTTATGACTCAGCTTTCACAAATTTTACGTAAACAGAAATACAGAATTTCGTTAAATTATTTTTCTGGTTAATAATAACGTATGTAACAAAAGTTTTCGGATTTTTTTTCTTCTGCAGTATCTGAAAAACCAATCATTGTTTTGAAATAATTTATTTTGGAACTTAAAACATTATATTTGTTTAACAGAAAACACAAATCAAATTTTACTTAAAGGTCCATTATCTCCAATAGCACATAATTTTGTTTTAACTTTTCGCATCATATTCTGGACTGTCATGTTGTCTATTTCGCGAATTTTTTGAATATCCCATTCGTACCAAAAAATGACAATACCCCAAATGTTCCTCAAGCAAGACCCATTGAAGATTTGTGGGCAATATTGAGCAGAAAGATTTATGACAGTGGTTGAGAAGCCGAAAATGAACAAGTGTTACGACGCAGAATATTTCAAAAAATTCGCGAAATAGACAATATGTTGACCGTCCAGAGCATGATGCGACAGGTTAAAACAAAATTACGTGCTATTGAAGATAATGGACCTTTAAGTATAATTTGGTTTGTGTTTTCTGTTAAACAAATATAACGTTTTAAGTTCCAAAATTAATTATTTCAAAACAATGATTTGTTTTTTCTATACTGCAGAAGCAAAAAATTCCGAAAACTTTTGTTACATACGTTACCACCCTCCGGGTGATATTTGGCATATATTTAGAAATTTCCTGTATTATTAAATAAAGTATACGGAATAATTTGGTGTCATCGATTAGTAGTTGCTATGGTAAAGGATAAGATGTATGACAACAAGCCATCGACTAGCACAAATATTGCGGGGCAGTTTACTAATTTAGTTCAATAATGCCACATGCTGATGACCTTTCAATGTTCTTACCAAAAATAAAGCTAAGTTTCTTAACATCATCGATCTCGACCAATGAACAGATCTAATAGGGCGCCACTTACAGTAATATAAATGTATGAAATATCCCACTGTCCAATAAATTAAAGGTCCTGTAAGTAAACCCAAAAAGTACATAATCATGAAACAACATTAAAAGTAAATTAAATGTTTAATTTAAATGGAATATAAATTAGTTGCATCAGAAAAGAAAATGATAACTTTATAACTAGCTTTAGGAGTTTTCAATGCCTTTACGTAGCTAGGACACTATGTTAAATCAGTTTTTCTTATAAATGTGGCTATTCTAGCGATAAAAAACTTAGTACTTATCTTAATATGTGATGTTGTTAATAGCTCAAACACTGGAACTCTCAAAAATTTAAGTACGGCCACAAAAACATTAAAGGGACAGTCTACAAAGCAACGTAATGTACCCTTAAAGGGAATCGTGCAGAGATGCATTAAGATAAACAATTATATAAATTATTTCGGTAATTCGGCCAATTAAATAATTAGGCTAGGTTTTCCCTAAAAAAGCAATATGATCAAATTCCACCACATGAAATTATAGATTAGAATCCACATCCATTTAAAACATGTAATAAAACATATTAAACATCGCCCCTACTTACCCTTTAGAGTCCGCAACAAAGATTCATCTGTAAAAACAGCAGGGATGAAACTTGATCTTTAACGTCTTCCAAAAAATGGACCTTACGATCCCGGAGCCGTTCAGAATGACATCGGACAATAACGACCTACTCAAAAGTCATAAAGTTCAAGCAACACAGTGTGATCGATACTGCTACCGTGGATTCATCCACTCGTGAATACACGCGATTCATTTGAACTACTGGAAAATATGACAGTAATGAACATTACAAAACAATAAACATATTTTCATTTGACTTAAGTATACAAGTATTGGAACTGTCACAAAAAAGACCTAAACACTCATCTTCTTCTTAGGTCATTGTTTTTGTTTCAAAACAGAGTGGTGCAGCGCTCTCATACTTACATTGTTAATATAACATAATGACCTTAGATTTCTTTAGTTACGCTACTGACTCTCAGGCACCGCAAGTTAGTTTTTGAAATGCTGAGAGGTATGAAATTAGAACTGGATGTGGAATTTAGTGACCTAACTTTGATTTACGTAAGAATCAAACTTATTTTTCAGAAAATATTTTTCTCATATGATACAATCCATTTTTCTTTAGATTTACCCTTTAAGACTCAGAGCTCTAATAGATATTTTGTGACCAGCTGCTTATGTTCTCTATTTCACTTTTCATTGGGTGACCTATTTTTTCTACAAATATATTATCTGTTTTTGTGTCAATAGATCTCCTTTTCCAATTATTTTACAATATTTTTGGACAACCTGTTTCGTCTATCTTCTTTTCGAGCAGTATAATTCTTATTTCCGTATTTATTAAGGTATATGGAATCATATCATTGAGAATGCCAGTACTGTCTGAGGATATTATATTTTATAAATATTTGTAAAAAATTTGAATTATAAATTCAGATGCTGCTGGTCAACTAGAAACTATTATATTTAAAAACACAGAAACAGCTGCCTTGCAGTTCTAGACAAAACTGGTTCAGTGGTAAAGTGTTTTCTCAAGCGTTTATTTTTAGACACTGAGACACTCTAAATTGGGAATTCAGATGATACTGAGCAACTACAAACTAGTATAGCTAAGAACGCAGGAAGGAAATAAAACAGGTTTAATGATGAATTTTTTTCTTAAGCCTAGGTTTTTCTACGTTGGTATATTAGTTGCCGATTTTGTTATATTTTGTACTTCACACTACCTTGTATAACATTAGTCCAGATAAGGAACTCACTTCGTATTTGTTCCCCTTACTCTTTTGTTTTTAACTTTTCCAATAACAACTAAAACATTCCCGTATAGATCTGGCATTATTTTTTGAGAAAGGCTGTATCTGACATCAAATTATTATTTTTCTTTAAATAAAAGATGACAGGCTCTTTCTCCGCAAACATTATCTAAAAGCATAAAGAGAAAAGTTGGAAACACAATTGAATTAATGTTATTTGTAGATATGATTTGTTATAAGTCCTAAAGTTATATCTCCAATAAAAGAAACAAAAGACAGTTGCGACAAGAAAAATCATTATTTATTTTTTACACAATTTTAATAATACATAGTTTTAAATAAGAGTGGTATAAAAAAGTAATAACAGTAATAAAATAATATACTGCAAAAAAGTAAGAAGTAATAATAAAAGTGGTTAGCTTATACACCGTATGAAATGATTAAAATTACAAATGGAAAATAACCTTTTCCTACGACCACCTATGAAAGTGAGTAAAAAAGCACGGTTAACTTGGCGAGAAAGTGCCTTATATCACACGCGTGTTGAAAAGTACTTTTCAACACGTGTGTTGAAAAGTAGTTGTCAACATGACATTTAAATAGATGCTGCCGATTTCATTTGTTTTATTTTCAGCACACTTGATGAAAATGTTATTGTTGAAAGTGAGGGTTTTAAAAGACAGAAATTGAGGTTTTTTTGTAAATATTTTTGTAGTCGTAAGAAAAATATTGTACATTACTCGTGTGAAAGTAATTTTCGCACCCTCGTGGGATTATCGCACTCGGCTGTCGCCTCATGCGACAACACTCCCACTCGTGTGAAAAATGTCACTTTCAACACTTGTTATGTAATATACTCTTTCAATATTGCGTATAAAAAAAACAGTTCTTCCAACTTAATTACCTTTGTAACATACCTAAGGTGATTTACTGTTTCAATATACTGCGTGTCCATCTTAATAGATTAAAAAACTTTTTTATTTTTGTCGACAAAAAGTTATTCCTTATAAAAGGGCAGCTTCTTGAGAAAATAGCACTCAGTCAAAAATTTTGACCCGACATATACGGGGGTCAAAAAAAGTAAAAACGATACGTGCCGTAGAAGGAAAACTATCTTTAATTGTATTTGTAAAGTACAATAACGCAAAAGAGTGTCGTCCAGAACTGAAAAATTATCGAGTGATGAGAATCCCCACTTTGTAATTGAGGGTCGTGATCAGTATTCTTTTCCTCCTTTAACTACTGATCACAGAGCTCAACGTTTGCTTTAGTGCAATGAACGGATAAACTGGCGGGATGATTGGAAGACCGTGATGTTTGCAGATGAGAGCCGCTTTTGTCTTTGTAATGACAGACGTACAGTTCGTGTCTAGATACCGCCCAATTCACGAGTTAATGACCGATATATCTAGGAAGTACGTCCGTTCGGAGGTGCCCGTGCCTATGGTATGGGGTGGAATTTTTACGAAGACCGAACGGAGTTGCTTGGGTTTGCTTGGGTGGCAGTACCTCCACTCTCTCCAGATCCAAGCTATATAGAACATATCTGGGACATGCTTGGGAAAGCACTAATCTCCCTCTTTGTGGCGTAAGGACACTGAGGCAAGTCCATCCGGATTTATGGGATGTCTTGGACCAAGATAAGTTAAATTGCTTAATTCTAAGTATGCTCCGACGAGTCCAAGCGGTTATAGACGACAGAGGTGAAATTACTCGCTGTTCAATATTTTTTAATTTTCGAAAATATTTTGTTTTGTTGCATATTAGAAAAACATATTAGATTTTGATACTAAACATTTTTAAGTTGAACAAATGTGTTTTATTTCTAGTAATGATGAGGGAACATGGACCTATGTGAACTTTATTCCTGATAATTTTTCCCAGCGAAACCACAATATCCATGACTTATTTCGATCAGTTTACTAGAAATTAAGCCAACGCTCTTGTGTTAACGACCCATAATATATCACGGAATTAAAGAAATCAGTGAGGTACACCTGGTTTACTCTCCTTGTAAAAGTCAATTAAAAGTACCAACCGTGGTTGTCTTATTCTTACACTTGTTAGTTTCAGTCCTTATTTGCCAAATTAAACCGTTGTTAATAGTAGTGAATTTGGCTGTAATTTTTTTAAAAAATTTCTGGAATATCCTATATATATATATATATATATATATATATATATATATATATATATATATATATATATATTTTTTTTTTTTATTTGAAATAAAAGACAAACTATGTCTGATTTCCACATTTATTTTCTTATTCTCCGACGCGTTTCGCTACACTGTAGCTTTATCGAGGAGTTACAACTGAATGAAAATGTAAACCAACTAAATTCATTCAGTTGTAACTCCTCGATAAAGCTACAGCGTAGCGAAACGCGTCGGAGAATAAGAAAATAAATGTGGAAATCAGACATAGTTTGTCTTTTATTTCAAATAAATTTTGTAATGAATTTCCATCAAGTAGAAGCCAGCACCATTCAAAAAATATATATATATATATATATATATATATATATATATATATATATATATATATATATATATATATATATATATATATATATATACAAAAAGTGGAGAAAATAACGGGGGAAACACTGTCTGTAAGGTAGTACTAGACACGTGTTTCGTGCTTATTTGCACTCATCAGTAGCACATAACCAAGTTATTAGCTGAGAAACTTGGAAGTTGGAAAAAGGAAAAAGAAACACAAAGAGTTCACAGATAAGGGACCTGCAAGCCCATTTGAGGTTGATCTGTCGGGTGACCCATGGTTTGCGGGCACCAACCCAACATCACCACAGAGGCTGCAATAGCACCTGCATGAAACCTCTAACCCCAAGGAATAAGAAGGTAAAGAATTAACGACAGGAAAATATACAAAAATTGAAGAAAATAACGGGGGAAAAACTGTCTGTAAGGTAGTGCTAGACACGTGTTTCGTGCTTATTAGCACTCATCAGTAGCACATAACCAAGTTACTAGCTGAGAAACTTGGAAGTTGGAAAAAGGAAAAAGAAACACAAAGAGTTCACAGACCAGGGACCTGCAAGCCCATTTGAGGTTGATCTATCGGGTGACCCATGGTTTGCGGGCACCAACCCAACATCACCACAGAGGCTGCAATAGCACCTGCGTGAAACCTCTAACCCCAAGGAATAAGAAGGTAAAGAATTAACGACAGGAAAATATACAAAAAGTGAAGAAAATAACGGGGGAAAAACTGTCTGTAAGGTAGTGCTAGACACGCGTTTCGTGCTTATTAGCACTCATCAGTAGCACATAACCAAGTTATTAGCTGAGAAACTTGGAAGTTGGAAAAAGGAAAAAGAACCTCAAATGGGCTTGCAGGTCCCTGGTCTGTGAACTCTTTGTGTTTCTTTTTCCTTTTTCCAACTTCCAAGTTTCTCAGCTAATAACTTGGTTATGTGCTACTGATGAGTGCTAATAAGCACGAAACACGTGTCTAGCACTACCTCACAGACAGTTTTTCCCCCGTTATTTTATTCACTTTTTGTATATTTTCCTGTCGTTAATTCTTTACCTTCTTATATATATATATATATATATATATATATATATATATATATATATATATATATATATATATATATATATATATATATATACTATTCTCAAAAAGTCATAGGAAGCGGTAATGCGACAAAATAGGTACCTCTAACATATAATTTAATCAAAAAATACACATGAAATATTCAAGTTATTATAAAAAGAAATTAAAGGTATAGAAAATCGCAAAACAAAAAGCGCCACAAACCACAATTTTAAATAAATAATCCTTATGTTAAATATTTGCAAAGTTTGTCTAAAGAATCCGACTAGGAACAAGTTTATTTCGAAATAATTTTGAACTAAACCTAATGCTTTAATATGCTAAACTAGTTTACATATTGGTCGTAGCTTTCTCGCAAAACTTTCATCGCGTTGTTTTAAAGCCACATGGAGCATATTTTATTTAAGCCTACTTTTCGATATAATGCAGTATGGAGCATATTTAAGATTACTTTTCGATATAATCCTGCTAAAATACGGATTGAAAAGCTAATATAAAAGAAGTGTTTGAAAATCAATTGCTCGAAGTTCGTGTCTAAGACATTAGTAAAGTTGAAGTTTATTGTATATTAAAAATTTTATACGACACTACGCGGTTTTAAGGAGTAAGCTAATTCAATAGACACTTCTGGGCGTAATAATTCAATATCTATGTTTGAAAAAATTGGCTTCTAGGTCCAGTGGCGTAGCTAGGGGGGGCGTGCGGGGCGGCCCGCCCCGGGTGACACCCTTTCAGGGGTGACACCCGCATCAAACAAAAATCAAAATTATAACAATACAATAGCCTGTCCTGGGTGATACCCTTTAAGGAGTGACACCCGCATCAAACAAAAATCAAAATTATAACAATACAATAGCCTGCCCCGGGTGACACCCCTTAAAGGAGTGACACCCGCATCAAACAAAAATCAAAATTATAACAATACAACAAAAAATCGCACATTCGAGGACAATGGACTTGTTTAGTTATTTCGCGTTTTCAATAAATATGTTAATATTATTGCACAATCAGTCAATCGAAAAACACACACACAAAATTACGTCTGTTGGACGGATAACAACTAAAATATTAAGGTTTAAAATTCGACAAAATTGAAAACATTCAGTTTCCAGCTTGACGTCATCCCACGAAAAACAACTGAATGTAACGGGCAATGCGAGAAATCCAATACAACACCGCCATGATTCCCTAAGGGGAATAAGATTTTTGACAAGTGTCATTTTGACACAGTTCATTGCAAGATCTTTCCAGCGGTGCCAGTGTTTATCGCTCATCGTGGGATTACGTCACCAGACGCCATCGTCCCGTTTCATAATGAGCGATGTTTGACCGCTGTTTTGGGGGTAAATTCCATCAAAAATAATTCTAATATTTTGGAGATAAGCTGTTCGAATCAAGAACTTTTGTATTATGAAATAAAAAAAGTTGCTGGATAAGCCCATTAAAATTAAAATATAAAAAAAATTGCACGTTTGTGCGAGCTTAAAAAAGTCGATTTGCAAAACTCTCCAAAATTCAATAAATCTAGCCAATATCAATACCAAAACGTAATGCAGACCAGTCAAATAATGGTTGTTTAATGAATCCACTTATGGTAAAAGAAATGATGACTGATCAGAAATGTACTGAGAGCGAGAGGCGGTAGCAAGCGCCTTGGTTATTCCTCCATTGGCGGCGCGGCGTAATTAGGTACTCATCATGGATCAAATGATAAAAAGTCAAACGCGAGAAGTGATTGCCAATGTTTATAGGGTCTGTTATGAAGAGGCCATTGTTTTCATTGTTAAAAGTGTTTGTTAAATATTTAAGTAAATCTATAGTGAATATTTTTGCTATATTTATTTGTTATCTTTTATTCAGACAAAAATAATAAGCACGCCCATTTTCGTAGAATTTATTAGAATAGCCTGGCCATTTTTTGTGGCATTTCCCCCTTTCGTCTCTGTCACAGACTGATTTGCCAAACTTCATACATACTAGTTTATGAATAAAAGCTTGTAAATGTTTCAAGCAAGAATTTTTATCTACATGTAAAATTTTATACCTAGAGATTTGTTTCAATTATAGGACTTTAGTAATTATTTTTAAAAAATTATCTATTTTAAATTTTTCCTATTTAAAAATCCAGGAGTATCAACAAAAATGTAATGATAAAATAGAAATTTTGCCGCCAAAAGTAACCCAAACGGGTTAGTTTGGGCGTGGCACCCAACAAATTTTCGCGCATTTTTATTTAGCCATCATACCCTGCCATGGGGTGATAACATTGATAGCCGCCCCGGGTGTCACCCACCCTAGCTACGCCACTGTCTAGGTCGTTATAGAAGTCAAAACTTCACTCAATAAATATAAAATTAAACTAAGCCTTGTGAATTACAATTACCACAAAAAAAGGGCAGATCTTACAAGCACAAGGAGGTAATGAGTCCCAAATTTACCAAATAAAAATTAAAATACATCATCCTTATATTAATTTATTTATAAAGTTTCTCTGAAAACCCCGACCAGAAACAAAAATGAGATTAATTTTCAACCAAACCCACCACATAGTGTTTTAATATGCTAAACTAGTTTACATATTGGTCGTAGCTTCTAAAAGTTATTTTTCGCAAAACTTTCCTGGCGTTGATTTAAGACAATGTAGAGAATATTTAGGTCTACTTTGTGATATAATCCTGCTAAAATACGGATTGAGAGAGTCAATACAATAGAAATGCTTTAAAATCAATTTCTTGAATTTCGAATCTTAAAAATGATATATGACCCTACGCCATTTTAAGAAATAGACTAATTTAATAGACACTTCTGGTCATAATAATTCAATATCTATGTTTGGGAAAATTGATTTCTAGGTTGTTATAGAAGTCCAAATTTTAGTTAGCTTGTTAACTAGAAGAAATAAATTTAAAACTAAACGAAGCAATGTGAATTACAATTACTACAAAGAGGGGCAGATTTTACAAGCACAAGGAGGAAATGCGTCCCAAATTTTCCAAATAAAAATTAGAATACATCATCCTTATATTAAAAACCCAGACTAGAAATAAATGAGATTAATTTTCAACTAAACCCACTATAGCTGGCGTTTTAATCTGCTAAACTAGTTTACATATTGGTCGTAGTTTTAAAAGTTATTTTTCGAAAAACTTTCCTGGCACTGTTTTAAGGCAACGCCGACGTAGAAAATATTTAAGTCTACTCTAAGGATACGGCTCTAGTTTAAACCCTACCTCCATTTACTGTAATAGATTTTTGTAGGTAACTGGTTCACTGTCATCCAAATGCACGATCTCAGGCAGTCGCGACTTTTTTCATTAAGAGACGTTAATTTCACTAAACACTTTGCATATTTATTACTGTTAAATATTGGTATTTTATACACTGCTGGTTTTGAAAGGTACTTGATATATATTAGTCATATTCTGGTGTTACGAGCAGTTATTGATTTATAGTCATTATAACTTTCTTTTGTTTTATATCATAATTTATAGGACCATTCCTAAGAGAAAAGGGGACTTCTTCCCGAACTGAAATGCTTTTAAAGGACCATGCCTTAGAGAAAAACTGTTACTTTTCCCACACTGGTACACCTAATTTGTGTCACTTAACGAGATTTACAGGACTATGCCTAAGGTAAAACTGAAGTTCTTATGAACTAGAAAACAGGACCATGCCTGGAGAAACGAAAGGGGGATTCTTTACCCGCACTAACTATGATTCGGTCTACTAGACCTTTTGTCTACGAGACCTTCGCGGTTCTGTCGCGTCAAGGGGCGCGGCAGTCTTACTCTGTGGTAGTAGGTGAAATGAAGCTGTTCCCTCGCCGCCGCCGGGAGCTAAGTTAAACTGGAATGGAACCTTTCGGAGATAGGCGTGACCGCACTCGGCCAACCGCAGGGTACCCTCGCGATGACGCGAGTCTTGTCTCACCATTAGGGAATAGGAAAAGGAAGCGCTTTCACTCGGCACGGTTCAGAGATGCAAAGGGGTTGGTAGCCATACTTGCTGCATTCGCTAGTAATATTTTTAGAACGTCACGGTAATAAACTAGGAGATAAGAGAACTTCAAAAGAAACTAGGCCTTTGAAGTTCGCCGACAATATGCCGGTTATAGAGAACTAAATTAAAGGAAAGATTTTCTTTGATATTTTAGCTGAGATAGTCTTTGTATTTTGCCGATGACTGCGTATTTTTATGCAAGTTAAATTTCCAAGAAAGACAAATTTGAGCTTATGTATTTTGTGGGGGATTTTATACCTGCTTGGTTATTGATATTTATTTGGAAATAAAAATAGAGATATTGAAATTGAATAAACGGTTGGGTTTCCCCAACATCTACTTTTTGATATAATCCTGCTAAAGTACGGATTGACAGAGTCAATATAAAAGAAATGCTTTACAATCAATGTCTCGAATTTCGAATCTTAAAAATGTTATATCACACTCCTGGCCATACAATATTGTAGACACTCCTGGCCATAATAATTCAATATCTACGTTTGGAAAAATTGATTTCTCTGTTGTTATAGAAGTCCAAACTTTACTTAGCTAGTTAACTCGAAGAAATAAATTAAAAACCAAACTAAGCCTTGTGAATTATAATTATTACAAAAAGGGACATATCTTACTAACAGAACGAAGAGAAGCTGCCCAAACTTAACAAAAAAATTATACAAATTAAACCAAATCATCCTTATATTAATTTATTTATTAAGTTTCCCTGAAAACTCCGACTAGAAACAAAAATTAGATTAATTTTCAACTAAACCCACTAGCTAGTGTTTTAATGTTAACTATTTTACATATTGGTCGTAGCTTTTAGGACTTATTTTTCACTAAACTTTCCTCTCATTTTATTAAGGGAATGTAGAGAATATTTGTCTACTTTTTGATAATAATATACATAATTCTGCTAAATTACGGGTTCCCAAGTCAATACAAGGTGTTTTAAAATTACTTCTCGCAGTTCAAATCTAGAACATTTTTAAAGTCAAAGTTTATTGTAGGTATATTAGAAATTTTATATCGCCCCTGTCCAGGCAAACTATCGTTAGCACCATTTTCGCAAAAACAAGTTTATGGCATCGTCGAATCTGAGAGACACATCGAATAAGTGCAACGTCGTAAGTACAAAAAATGTTTAGTAGAAGAAAGAAGACTAAATGATATGCAAGAAGTCCTAACCTAAATACGCGATGCCTTCATATTGCCTTAGTTTTTCACAGCATTTACATGATCGCACGGAACGGATGTTATTTCTTAGAGACAGACTTTAGGCCGTAATAGAAAAAAAAACTTTGAAATTTTTAAAACTGATCCTGTAAAACAAATATTTCGAATATCCTTTAGGGCATCGTTTCTGAACCTGGGGTTCGGGATCAGGTACGGGGGGGGGGGGTCACCATCTGTCCACCAAAGGCAAGTATACGAAAAATCGTTTTATTAAATAAATAATTTTAAGTTATAGATCAAGTGTTACATATTTATATAAGAATATAAAAACTAAGAACTAAAGATGTGTTAATTCATTAATTAATGCGACGGTTGAGATTATTTTTCACTTAAAAGTTTTTCTATACGTGGATCGACACTGGAAACACACACAAGTAAATTATTTTCACAACACCATAGACAAGAAGCCTTTGTCGCAGAAGTAAGAAGTGGCAAATGGGATCAATGGTTTTAAACCGTCCATTTACGGCCTTGTAAACTCAAGTTCAAGTCATTCAAATGTAAAAATATAATATCACTCTAGTAAACCAACAGTAATAAAGATTCTTTATCTTGTAAAAACTCTGAAAATGAGTTATTTTTATTTGTAAAAAAGATTTTCAATTCATCTCGCATTTCAAAATGCCTTGTAAGAACTTTTCCTCGCGACAACCATCTGACTTCTGTTGACATGTTCTTGGCTCCCATTTCTTCGCACTGTGCGAAAAGCAATCTAGTGCCAAGCGGATGTCTGTGAAGAAAACAGTGCGTCCATTCCATCTGTCGCATAATGTCTTTTAATTTTACTATCACGCCACTGTTCTTCCCCGTTATCACTTTCGCATCAGTACACGACGCAATAGATTTATTCCAGTCCAAATTTTCGTTTCTTGTTGCATCAGTAAAAACTTTTAAAAGTCCTTCGCCAGTTGCATGACCAGGTATTGACTTGCGAAATAGCAGATTTTCTTTAATTGACCCATCGCATTTGTATCGAACGAAATATAAAAATTGAGCCAAGTTGGACACGTCCCTTGACTCGTCGAACTAAATGGCAAAAAATTCACTTGACCTTTTAAATTATTTGATTGTGCACATCGATAGTTATTTCATTAATACGCCTCGATATTGTGTCATTTGAAAGTGGTATACTTAGTTTTCATTTTTTTTTTGCTTCTTCGGAGCCTATCATCACATTGACCATATCAATAGCAGCGGGCAGAATGAGATTTTCCGCGATCTTGTGAGGCTTAAACTCTCTAGCTACTCTTAATGCTACTAAAGAGGATGCTTGATTGCTTTGTAAGGACGGGTGTTTTGTTTCCAAACGTCGGAGTAATTTCGAAGGCTTTCCGCGGACAGAACCTAGAAAACAACACATTGCGGCTTGTTGTCCAGTGAAGTACAGTACTGTGCAAAAGAAAAAATTTCCCACTTATAACATTTAAAAACGATAAATTAGGCAGTAATAAAAACTTTGCATGTCTGAAATACGTTTTATACTTAAATTTTAATGCAAGCAGAATATTAAGAGTATAAATCAAGAAAAGAAAATCTAATATTTTGTATGGCCACCTTTGTCTTTTATGACATTACGATCACGACTGTTAAGGCTGTTGTGCAATTTCTTTATAAAGTCATTGGCAACGTTATGCCATTCTTCTTGTAGAACAGTCCAGAGTTCTTAAAGACTTGTTGGCGACCTTTTACTTCTTTTCTATCCATATAGTCCCAAACGTGCTCTGTAATATTTAGATCTGGACTCGGTGGGGGCCAAGCCATTATACGGAACAGATTTGATTGACATTTTGATTGAGCTAAGTAATTTTTAACTAGCCTAAAAGCATGTTTGGGATCATTGTCTTGCTGCAGGATGAAGTTATTACCAATAAGTCGTAACCCAGATTGTACAACATGCTGTTTCAATACTTTGTATTTATCAGCTGTCAATTTCCCTTCAATTTTTACCAAATCGCCAACACCTTCGGACGAAATGCAGCCCCATACATGAATATTTCCTTCACCATGCTTAACTGTGGGCTACCAGTGCCCAACAGCTATAATTTGGACTCGTCAGTCCATAAAACTTGCTTCCATTCATCGTCACTCCCTCGTTAATGCTCCTTAGCGTATTCATCTTTTCCCTTTATTTCCTCGTAATAAATGTTTTCTTACTGCTACACATCTTCGTAATCCGGACCTTAGTAGAGATCTCCTAAGAGTAGAAGCATCGATAGACGTACCAGGTGCTTTTTTCTTTTGCACGGTACTGTAAATCCATGCCTTAATAGTGGAACGTTCTATAACCTGGCCTTCTTCGTCACTGTTTCACCAGATATAGACGGCGCATTTCGTTTTGTCACAAATGTGTTCATTTTAATTTTTGAAAATATTTCCCAATTTGCTGTTACATCACACTCCTTTTTTAATTTTTTGGATTTTTAGGGGGGTCGCGACAATAAAAAGGTTGAGAAACAATGCTTTAGGGCATACTTAATAAAATAAATTGCTAAACTTCTTCTTGTAAGAGAAATCTCAATAACTGTTATTGTAAATTGTGACAGGGACACGAACGGAACTAACATTATACCATTATTTTAAGGTTAACAGAAAAAAATAATAAAAGCCTTACTTAACTACGCCTCACTTAATCACAATTTAGTATCCAAACTAACACTGTGAACCTTTTGATTATAATATGATTAGTTAAATTTTTTGAGCAATAAAACAAGTTGACTCACTTTTGGGGCCACCCAAAAACTAAAACAAGATTTCCCGTAGTTTCAAGTTCATATTTGACAGTGACCTTAAATTGTAGACAGATATAAAATGATGAAAAAACTATCTTTGAATAACTTACCAGATTCCGGAATCCATGCATAAATTCCATTTGACCTCGGGCCCAGAGAATAGGAACTCCAGCATGCCGAGCTGCCAACCCCACCGTAAACGCGGCCGGCGACGAGCCGACAACCAGCACTGCAACGATATGTTTTCCTTCGAACATATCGCAAAGATGTTCAAGCAGAAAACTACTAAAACTTCCATTTTCCGGAAGTTCGATCACTAACGGCTCCAAACTGATGTTATAACTGAATTTTTTTGAACTACCAAACAAGTAATTTTGAGTGAGATTTGTTAAAGTTTTATTAAAAGCTCTACTGTAACTTTGCCCTGACGCTGATACCGCTATACCGAAATATACCCTTCCTCGGATAGGTCTACGTAAATCTCTCTCAAATCGAGTATCTTCGAATGTATAAATGTGCGTGAAAATTGTAGCCAATATTAAAACTATTTTTAAAGGTGAATTTTCAAACTTTAACATTTTATCGGGTTATAGGGGATATGGGGAGGAAGAAATATTTTAAAATTATCATAGTCTATAAGGTAAAGGTCCTCTATAGTGAGAATGAAAGTTGTTTAAGGCAATTATAGTATCCAAATCTATTATAAGAATAAGTTTTTTTGACATATTTAAGGATTAGTCAGAGGTATTGCTCAATGGTTTGTGATTTAAGGCAGAAGGTAAAGAAATTTAAATTTGACTCGGTTGTATTTTGGTTTGCGAAGATTGCATGGTATCATGTTCCGGGAAGGATGTGGTTTTCCATTTTGATCTGAAACAAAAAAAAACATATATTTTAGATATCATGCCATGTTTTGTATTACAACATAAAGTAAAAAGTTGATAATTTTTTATGAAAGATATAGCTGACTGTTAAGAAGTGTAAGTTTTCCAGCGAACGACTGGACAGCTTTCATTAATTCGCAGTCATGTTAGTTAACCATATGCGCGTTACTTTTAATTTTGCTAAATATTTACATTTTTATATTATTTTCGACTGTTGGTGCAAATGAAATTTTTTTCTCCATTTCACATATACAGTGACTCACAGCTTAAGTGATGCAGTGCCATTTAAAACTATTTAAGTACCAACTTGAACACAACAATGCAATTTTACCGCACGCAAGGCACTAGAAATAAAGATATACATACTTTGCTAAAGACCGATTTGTTTATTTCGACAAAAAATGAACAGACAGCAAAAATATAATACAATAAAATTACATGTGCATAATTTTATGTCACAGCTTAAAAGATGCACTATTGAATAAAACATAATTAAGTACCAACAAAATAACCTTACCTTACTTACATAAAAGCTATTTAGTTCAGCCATCTCCAAACAAGTTGTTTTTATTTTGTTGGTCCTCTTTTATTGTCAATAATAGCTTGAAGACGTTTTGACACCCAACCAAGTTCGCCGTGTATTCCGGGAAAATAATATTCAATTCCTCCATAATTTTCATTTCTAAATTATTTTTGCTCGTTATATGACTACTTATGTATCTTATTTTTTAACATTAACCATAAATAATTTTTCATTACGTTAAGATCATGTGATTGGGCTGGAGTTTTAACAACACATGGACAATTGTAAAGTATCCATTCACGATTCGGTACGAGGTATGCTTGGGATCATTGTCATGGTAGAATCGATAATTCTGTTTGTTCCAACTTTTCTACACTAGCAGCTAAATGTTGCCTTTTAAATATCTAAATGCATTGTTATAGTTGGAAAACAACTCATTTTCATTAATAAAATAAAACTTTCATAATTTCTTTTGGTAGACGCATATTTTATTTTAGGATTTTGGAAACTATTTTTTAACCTTATTTTGTGATTAAATATTGATTCTATAAGCTATACCTTTAATTTTCTCTGATAGTTCTTAACGGGAGATGATACATATTCGAGTTGATTTTTTTTCATGGTAAAGTTTGAAGTAAACCTGTTGAACCCTTTTGTAGAGCTTTCGATAAAAAGCTGGCAATCTTAGTTAATGAACTTATAGCACCGGTGTTCATCTAAACAATTATTTTAAAGGTATATATTTTGACCTTTACGACATGGTTTTCCTTGTTTACAATACATAGGAGTTGGTGGCTAAAAATTTGTAGTAGCTAATTGTAGCTTGATTTGCATTGAACTTCGATTAGTTCACTATCTTAAAAAGCAAATTTGACATATATTTTAAAGAGTGTGTTTATTGTTATCTATTTCGAATTTTTGTTGACAAATGAAGTTAGCTGTATATTATGTATGTCAATGTCAGGACATTGGCATTGACACCACTTCTTCTTGGTTTTTGCCCAAGATAGACCTGTTGACCGGAGCCGATTTTAACCGTTTTCTTGATCATGAAAAAGGTGACCTTTTATGGTGATTTTCCGAATTAGCGGGATTCTTGGTACGAGAATTTGGTTTTGGACCGAATGTCCGACTGTTAAAAAACAGTTTTTTTTTTGAATAATAGGAAAGGAATGTAAGGAATGTTATATGGTTCTTACATAGAAGGGGTAAACGTTGAACTCTTTTCTTTGATGGCCGGTCACCGAGGAACGAAGATGGACGTCCAGTAAAGTTTTGCTTTTTAGTTTTTTTTTTGGACTTGAAATGCCATGTGGGCAAATAGAATTTTAATGGAATGTTTTCTTACGAAGCAGTAGTTGATTTTTGGAGTAATTTTGCATTTTATGGCCGCCTTGCCGATTAAATCTGACTAACTATATAAAAACCCTTATTCTATAAGGTAGATGTAAAATTGTACAGATAAGAATGAAGGATTATAAACATGTAAATTTAAAGTGATGTTATTATTTCTGTCAATATGTAAAGTTGAATTGATGTACTTATTTCTGCTACAATCTTGTGCTGAGAATGGTATTTCTTTACCTTGGGTGGTTTTAACCTATATTTTATGTAGGTTATTTCATTTTAGGGGTCTTCCGGTTGGGTAAGTAACTACTTGGCTTGGACATTTTAAAGGGTTATAGTAACTGATCTTATATTTTGGACACTAGAAGGTTTTTAGGGTTGCGTTTCAGAACCCAAACCTTAGTAAAATGTGCTAGGATAATCTTACGTAATTTTTGGACCTGCTAAGTGCCAGTTTAGACGAATTTTATATTATCTTGTTAATGCCAGGAGGACAAGGTTTTGCAGAGGAATAAAGAGCACCGACCCCCCCCCCCCCGGTTGATTTTCACCGGACTGGGAGGCAACTACAACGGATGCAAACAGCTAAGTGTAGCCTTATTTGGAGAGTCGATGTTGAATACCTTACTGGTTGAGTCTTTCAGACAGTCTTTTTTATGACACATTAAGATCACTTTGTTTTACCTTCTTTTAATAACTTTTTTATGCGTACGCACGAATGTTAGTGCCGGTAACGTGTAAACGTATAGCGGATTGTCGACAACATATGCTGTTCATTTTCCCTTTAATGAAATAAAATCGACACCAGCAGATGCTATACATCCCCACAACATAACACTACCTCTGCCATGCTTCACCGTAGTCTTAATATTTTATTTTTTTTTAGCTCTTCATTTGGTCTCTTCCAGACTGTTATTTTGCCATCAGATGCAAATAAATTTATTTTCGTTTCATCTGCAAAGATTACCCACTCCCAAAGTTCCGCATTTTTACTGAGATGTTCGTCGGCAAATTGTATTCTTAAAAGTTTTCGGCTAACGAAGGGTGTGTTTCTTGCTGTTCTGTCATGTAAATTATTCTTCCTCAAAACTCGTCGAATCGTATCCAAGTTATTCCGAATTGTCTTTATACTTCAATGGCTAATTTTGGTGAGTTTTTTAGGGTTATTCTGCATTTCTCTGACAATCCATATCTTTACACGTTTAGTTAACTTTTTATTTGGAACCATTCTTGATTTATTTAAGATTCTATTTTCCCTACTGTATTGTTGATATGCTATGTTGTAAGTAGATGCACATTTATTAACCATTTTGGTAATATTTTTCTGACTAAAGCCATTTCTAAAATAAGTTTTTAGTAAATTTCGCTCTGCAGTGGCAGTTTGACGACTGATTATTGTTTTACTATGCGATAACAACTGTAGTTAAATTTGATGTCGGTACCTAACCCCTGTTACAAAAGTTTTGAGAGAAAAAATTAAGGTGCTGTCCAAAAATAGGGATGCAGTACATCAAGTCATCCTTGGAATTTACTGTTGCTACGGGTTTTGCCATTTTTTTAGACATGTCAAATTGTTGACAGTTCTTTTCGCGATGGCATACTTGTTGGGCAAATACCCAAAAAGGAAATAGTAAGACTTTCAAGGCGAAAATATTTCAAAAGCAACGATATATCGAACAATTCGGGAATGTGAAGAAGGAATCCCTTGTGTGAACCTCCCAAAAACTGGTCGACCACGCAAGTTATCTCAAGCACAGCAGAACAGGTTAGCTCGAATAATGAAAAATTCCATTGGAAAATCTACAAGAAAGGTTGCTCCTCGTTTCCGAATTTCCAACGCCACCGTTTGTCGTTATAATGCTAGGAGCGGTATAAAATACCGAAAGAGAAAAAAGGCGCCCAAATATACCGATGCCCAGATAGCAAGGATACCCAGATGCTGCCGCAATTTAAGACGAATTCACTTCGCGAACAACAGATGCGTTGTCATGGATGATGAAAAATATTTCACCCTTAGCCATGCAGAACTACCTGGAAATTCTGGATTTTATACCGACAACATAGAGGAGACCCCAAATGAAGTTAGATATAAAGCCAAAGCTAAATTTTCAGAAAAACTATTGGTTTGGTGTGCCATATCCGAAAGGGGAATATCCAGGCCTTTTGTTAGTCGTGTAAGAGGAGAGGTAGTGAATGCTGTAGTCTATATCAGAGACTGTCTCACAAAATTAGTTGATTTTATCAACCAGCATCACGCAGATGGAAATTATATGTTTTGGCCGGATCTAGCATCAACACATTATGCTAGAGCTACACTTGACTGGTTGGAAGCAAGAAACATTCCGTATGTGCCCAGGATTGATAATCCCCCGAATCTTCCCCAAGCCAGACCAATTGAAACTTTTTGGGCTCGATTGGTTCAGAAAGTCTACAATGACGGTTAGGAGGCCAGAAACGAGCAGGAACTTCGGCAGCGAATCATCCGGAAAATAAGAGAAATGAATATACATGACGCCCAAAACCTCATGAGACCAGTTCGACATATACTGAGAGTTGTTGAAGAACACGGACCCTTAGCGGCATTAAACTAGATGATTTTTGTAGAGTAACAATTGATGTTATAAATATATTGTTGTACAATAAAAGTTTATTCAGTTTTAGAAAAGTAGCTAAGGCCAAACTTTTTCTCAAAACTTTTGTAACAGGGGTTACTTTGTTTATTGTACATCAAATTGATTAATTTCCAGTATATTGCTGTTAGCGAAATTGAATTTTAATGTCTAGCTTGGTATATAAAAAGTTTTAAATGCAACTGCATCATTTCAGCTTTGAATCACTGTATTTGAACTGAAAGAAAATGAAGTTAATTCCCGACTCAAATTAAGATTAAGGTGATTTTCTAACTACTATAACGGGGAATGTTTTCGTTTCGTCTTTGTCTTTATCGTATTATTTGACCTCTTCATCATTTTGTCATCAAGTAAGCCCTTCTTCCCCGTTAAAAATTAGCTTATTGCAACTGACTTTCTTAATTTGAGTCGCCAATGGTTCAACTGAAACCACAGAAATGACGTGCTATCTTAACCGTTTTAAATAAATTTTGGTTTTCTTATAATGTGGTACTGATATTTCATTCATATTCACATTACTGATATTTCATTCATATTAGGAACATTACAAAATAAATATGTGTGTTTTTCTTCCTATAAAAAATGGTTCGGTTTTATCCACTTGATACCCGAAATAAAATTTTGCTTATTGGCAAGACTTTAGTTGGTTTAGTTTTCGTTTTATTACTTGGTCCACATCAATGTGGCAATCTCGTATCTTTATAATATTACGACAAATAATGAATAAACAAATCTGAATCAATCAATCAATCAGTCAATCAATAAATGACTGTATTTTATTACCTTGCATTTCTTGTCCAGCATTTGACATAAGAATATTGCCAACATAGTTAACACACAGAAAGAAAGTAATGTTGCCTACTTAATTTCCCATGTTCTGACTTTCGCATTGCTTTATAGAACAATGTAATATTATCCAAATAAATCATGATTTTATTATATTATATCTAGTTGCCAGTTTACTTTCTTATAATTCACTCAATTTATGGAGGTTTATGGTGACGTTTTGTTTCAGTAAGGCACACTATTCGCACTTTTGACACGTTTACGAGATCTTACCCACTGCGACAGTTATACCCTGGATCGGAGAAGCGGGCGGTATATATATATATATATATATATATATATATATATATATATATATATATATATATATATATATATATATATATATATATATATATATATATAAAGTGGAGAAAATAACGGGGAAAATGTCCGGAAGGTAGTGCTAGACACGTGTTTCGTGCTTATTAGCACTCATCAGTAGCACATATCCAAGTTATTGGATGGGAAACTTGGAAGTTGAAAAACACAAAAGAGTTCACAGACCAGGGCCTGCTAGCCCATTTGCAGTTTTTTTGTCAGGTGACCCATGCGGTTTGTGGGCAACAACCGAACAATATCCACGGAGGCTGCAATAGCCCTGCGTGAACACTCTAACCCCAAGGAACAAGACAAAGTAAGGAAATAACGACAGTATAATTTATAAAGTGGAGAAAATAACGGGGAAAATGTCCGTTATTTTCTCCACTTTATAAATTATACTGTCGTTATTTCCTTACTTTGTCTTGTTCCTTGGGGTTAGAGTGTTCACGCAGGGCTATTGCAGCCTCCGTGGATATTGTTTGGTTGTTGCCCACAAATCGCATGGGTCACCTGACAAAAAAACTGCAAATGGGCTAGCAGGCCCTGGTCTGTGAACTCTTTTGTGTTTTTCAACTTCCAAGTTTCCCATCCAATAACTTGGTTATGTGCTACTGATGAGTGCTAATAAGCACGAAACACGTGTCTAGCACTACCTTCCGGACAGTTTCCCCGTTATTTTCTCCACTTTATAAATTATACTGTCGTTATTTCCTTACTTTGTCTTGTTCCTTGGGGTTAGAGTGTTCACGCAGGGCCATTGCAGCCTCCGTGGATATTGTTTGGTTGTTGCCCACAAACCGCATGGGTCACCTGACAAAAAAACTGCAAATGGGCTAGCAGGCCCTGGTCTATGAACTCTTTTGTGTTTTTGAACTTCCAAGTTTCCCATCCAATAACTTGGTTATGTGCTACTGATGAGTGCTAATAAGCACGAAAGACGTGTCTAGCACTACCTTCCGGACAGTTTCCCCGTTATTTTCTCCACTTTATAAATTATACTGTCGTTATTTCCTTACTTTGTCTTGTTCCTTGGGGTTAGAGTGTTCACGCAGGGCTATTGCAGCCTCCGTGGATATTGTTTGGTTGTTGCCCACAAACCGCATGGGTCACCTGACAAAAAAACTGCAAATGGGCTAGCAGGCCCTGGTCTGTGAACTCTTTTGTGTTTTTCAACTTCCAAGTTTCCCATCCAATAACTTGGTTATGTGCTACTGATGAGTGCTAATAAGCACGAAACACGTGTCTAGCACTACCTGCCGGACAGTTTCCCCGTTATTTTCTCCACTTTATAAATTATACTGTCGTTATTTCCTTACTTTATATATATATATATATATATATATATATATATATATATATATATATATATATATATATATATATATATATATATATATATATGTATATATATATAAAGTAAGGAAATAACGACAGTATATATATATATATATATATATATATATATATATATATATATATATATATATATATATATATATATATATATATATATATATATATATATATATAGACATATGTCGTAGGCGGAATGCAAATTTAGGCTATTTATAAACTTCCTAGGCATTATTGAAAAAGCCGGCAAAACGCGAGCATAAAATGCATTTTTCGTTATGACTGAAACAAATTCAGGCAAATTGATAAATGTCGGCAAAACAAGAACAGAAGAATATATATCATGTTGTGACTGATTATTTTTAGGCATTTTACAATTTGCCAAAAACGGTGCCGTCAAAACGTGAATATTAAACTAGTCGACTTTTGCACGCGAAGACGTGCACATCAACACAACCGAAGAGGACCCCAACCAACACCCTGGCGCACCGATCCCTCTTCGCCTGCGAGGATAGAGACTGGTCAGGGCCCCTAACCAGGTGCTAACCCTGTTCCGACCTTAGGGTGCCCTCCGCTCCACCGTTCGCATAAAAACCTTTCTAAGTCCGTATAATTAGGGCATTGCAGATTAGTGACAAAACTGAACTTAGGTGGCAGAAAATATTATTCTCAATACTTAATAATATTTTCCATTTTATATTCAGGTTTTGACGGCACCGTTTTTGGCAAATTGTAAAATGCCTAAAAATAATCAGTCACAACGCGATATATATTCTTCTGTTCTTGTTTGGCCGGCATTTATCAATTTGCCTGAATTGGTGTTAGTCATAACGAAAAATGCATTTTATGCTCGCGTTTTGTCGGCGTTTTCTAGAATGCCTAGGAAGTTTATTTATAAATAGCCTAAATTTGCATTCTGCCTACGATATATATATATATATATATATATATATATATATATATATATATATATATATATATATATATATATATATATATATATAATATATTCATCCAGCACGACAATAATAAAAACAGAAGTGACTAACAAACCATTATTTTTATGTCTGAAATGTTATTTATCTAGTATTATTAAGTGTAACAAAATATTTAGTTAGCAAAAGGGAGTATAATATAACTGTCGTGGACAATTTGGTTCTAAACTACCAAACATTTAAAATAACAATAACTAGTCAAGAATCGTGACTCTATACCTAATTCTCCTAATTTCGTTATTTTTTAATTTCAATAGTTGAACCCAAAAGTTCTAGTGAACTATGCCGGACAAGGGAATATACTGGGATACGCCTGGGGAAATCCTAAAACCTGGGTTTATTAGGGTTGGATTTATTTCACTGACCTTTTGTACAATGAAAAATATTTACTTTGCGGAATCGCTTTATTTTTACCCTTAAAAATATTACCTTTAAATCCAAAACACGGAGGTAATTTTATTAAATAAAGAAAATTTTGTGTGAGCCGAAAAGAAATTTATGATTGTATTTTCGGAGGTAATAATATAAAGGACATAAAAAATTTAAATCCCATTTTAATGTAAATATTAACGTTAAGACCGTTATACTTTTTAGTAATGAAATATAGCTTTTTATGTATTTTTGGTATCACCCGATTTCTTTGTTTAAGAGGCGTTTCTCACACGACTAATGGTCAGTCCTGATGATCGTTCGAAAAGAAAATGAACTGATCATCAGTCAATTATTTTGTTTCCGCATAAATGCGATTCATCAGTTTTAAAAATGCATATGCTACGTATATGTTGTCGCATTGTGTGTGAAAAGATTATTACAGCGAAGAAAGAAAAAGTTCAAAAATATTTGGGTGCATCCGTTATGTCTAGAACGGCCCATAAAAGGTACATTTATGTGTCACCCTTTATTCAAAGTTAAGAGATAATCCAATCAAATTTTTTTAAGTATCTTTAAATTTTTCTCCAATAAGAACATGTTTTTCGTCACTTAAAGCTTGTAGTACTGCTTGTATGTTTTCTAATATTTGTAGTGATTCGGCTAACGACAACGACGACTTTTGTAATTCTCTGATGGCGGCGATTATTACTTGGTAGTTTATTAAATAGTTTATAGATCAATTTCCACTTGAGGATCTTGAAATTTTAAGTGACTTTCTTTGATCGAGGCAGCTTCTTTCGCGTTAAATTGTAAGACAAGTGACCGTACTTGCTGAAAATGCTGGCGATAATAAAAGGCAGCTTCCAACCATGTTCCCCATCTTGTAAGAACATGCTGTGGAGGAGGATTTTAGAAATATGGCTTTTGTACGCCTTATAAGTGCATTCACACCTGGGTAACAAGAGCGAATGGTTTCTGCTATAAGATGTAATGCATGTAAGATACACATAACATGTAGTACATAAGTGCAAACTTGTTTCAGTAACGAAGCATAGATGATCCCCCATCAGTAACAAATATTAGAAGTTGGTTTGTTGAAATTTAAAATTTTTGTAGGGTGGTTAATACCAAATCTGTTATAGCTTCGCCAGTACAGTTTTGAAGTCTATTACCGGCTAGTAAATAGGGAACTGAAGATTTACGTGGATCTAGTGTTCGAACTACAACATTGACCACCGAGTTTTTCTTTACATCTGTTAATTCATCTGTAGTTAGCAACACTTTTTTACCATTCACTTCACGCCGAATTTTATTCTCTATTCTTTCGCGCACACTTGATAAATAATTCCGTAACGTTTGGTCACGGAATTATATTTTTCTGAAAACGTACGAAACGGTCGTTTCGCGAGAGTATAAAATGCTATTTTTTTTTATCTGGGACATCCCACGTAGACTTCAAGCCTAAGAACTAACGTACCGTGGGTGTCTGAAGAGAAGGGAAATGTAGTCTATTGACACGGGATTTGAAGGATTGGAGGTTGGGACGGGAAGGAAAAACATCTGCATGCAATTTGTTCCATTATCTGGAGACCCTAGGAATAAATGAGCGAGAGAAGTGGTCTGTTCTAGGCTTTTGTAGCTGGACAGTAAAGGGACGCATACGTAACGCGCCTCTTGTTGTTCTGTTAGGGACATTCAAGGGGGGAATAATACCGGCTAGTTCTTCAGAGCAAAATCCGTGGAAGTAGCGGTAGAAAAGGGATAAATTCCCTACAGCGCGGCGATGAGCGAGAGAAGGGAGTTTTCTCGTGAGGGCTGGGTCATTGATAAGTCGAATAGCTCTCTTTTGGATAGAATCAAGGATCTTAAGTGTCGAAGGTGATGCCGCTCCCCAGATGTGGGAGCAGTACTCTAGGTTAGGTCTTATTTGGGAAACATAGAGAGTGTATAAGTTGGAAGGGGAGAAGAATTTTCTGGCTCGAAAGAGAAAACCAAGCTTTTTAGCTGCCGATGTGGCTACTGAAGTAATGTGTTTGTTCCAGCTATATTTCAAGCACGCATCATAAATAATACAACAAACTCAATATAGGATTCGGAGCCGCTTTTTTTAAATTTATGAGTTGCCGTTCGCAGCAAGATCTTTTTCAACATAATAACTCCTCATGACACACTTAACACCACAGATGAGTCCCATCATATTTTAGGTCAGGAAATGAAAAAATAAACCTCCGAACATTATGCAAATTGTTTTTACGCACGTACTTTACTCATACTCGCACCCCAATGTTGTCCTCACAATAAATATGGCGGCGTACTGTACCTGCATTACATCAGTCGACTCCCGGTCCCGTTTGCTTACCGTCGAACCAATTGTAAAATTCTGCCTGCACAACGTTGCCGGCCCTCCTCACCGTTCGACGTTTATGGTTAGATACGAAAGTTCTACATATTACCACGGACTGGAAAATAGTTCTGTTCAAGTACTATGTTGTGCTTTATACGTCAACATGCTACCTGTAAGAAGACAGTTAACACAATTTGAACTCGGTCTTACTGAAGAGCTACGGGAAGCTGGCCCGCTTACTTCCGGGAAGTTACTGACCAATTTGGGCGAAACAATTTTGAGAGCAATGTGTTCGTGGCTCTGGACGATGAGGAAATACTGATGCATGCCAATACCGCCACTGAAGGTTGTGAATTTTTGCATATTTATATGTACCCCTGACAAGTAGACTTTCATTCATACGTTTGAAAATTTTACCTTACGGTAAACTCTACTCTGAATGCTCGAAACTGCTAATGGATGGCGCTGCCTGTGTCTCACTGCTTATGCAGTACGACAGTTGTAGCTTTAAGGGATTACTTTTTCGGAAGGTTGGTATGTTCGTCTATCCTGTACTGATGAGAACCAACGAGTTCGAAACCGGTCTGCAAGTGACGACATCCTAACTAAAGAAAAAGCTTCCTTCTTCCTAGTAGTTTCTTGCATTCAAAACAAGTATTTTATTATCTAACTGTGTTAGAAGAAAATACGGCAAATTTTGGTATGTAATTCAGCGCTCGGAGGGGCATATAGCCCGGAGAATAGCTGTTTTACCATTATTTGTTGAAATCCTTATTGTATAAGGAACAGCGTTGTGCTTGCTATTACAATTGTACTAGATCTATTACAATTTAACATTCAATATTACCCTATTACTACATTACCAAAAACCCCAATAATCTAGTACATTCTCAACTTCATGCACAACCTTGAACTCAATGTGGTGTCGTGCCTCGTGTCCGACTTCTGGCTAACCGACATACCGACAACGGAGTAGCGCATTCTCTAAATAAAAGTAATGTAAGAGAAGGAGACAGCCATTGACGGTAGGTTTGTAATTTTCTTATTACGCTTGGGATTCCCATGACCAAACTGTGGCGCGTATAGCGGATAATGGACATGTCAAACTATTGCTATTCTTCTCTTTTTAATACTTTACATTAGACTAATCGAGGAACGTATGATGTCTAAATTCCATGGGCATGCGGTGAAATTTCAAAGTTGTATATCTCTGTTCCTACTTACAGGAACCGCACCAAATGTAGGAGTTTTTATAGCAAGTCCACTGGGAATGTTTTGGTAAAGACAAAAAAACATTTTGTAATTTGCGAAAAAAGTTGAATTTTTGCATTGCTTCCACTTGGAAAAAAATGAACACGTTTAGGTATGTTATTTATTATTTTTTCTAAACAAATTTTACATCATTTTGTCGACAATTTTTAAATTTTAAGAGAAAAAAATGTGTTTGTAGAAAGTTATAGTCATTTGCATTTTTTGAAACCTAAAATATAGGTAATTTAAAAAAAAAATCAATTGACTATAACTTTCTACTAACACATTTTTTTCTCTTAAAATTTAAAAATTGTCGGTAAAATGATGTAAGATTAGTTTAGAAAAAATAATAAATAACATACCTAAACGTGTTCATTTTTTTCCAAGTGGAAGCAATGCAAAAATTCAACTTTTTTCGCAAATTACAAAATGTTTTTTTCTCTTTACCAAAACATTCCCAGTGGGCTCACTATTAAAACCTCTGAATTTGGTGAGGTTCCTGTAAGTAGGAAATTTCACCGCACGCCCATGCTAAATTCTAAATCGTTCCAAATTCGTCCTGTTAAGAATGTTTTGTTTGTAAGTCTACTTATAATGTTTAATTATTGATTTATGTTATACTATTCATGTTTCGATTTTTTGTTGATTATGTCATATGAAAGTATCATTTTTTGTTAATTATAATTAAACGTATTTAGTAAAGCTATTTGTTCATCCAAAAAATGATGTATTACTAATCAGGTGGTCAAAAATTGTCAATGGGAGTGAGGACACGCCACGGATTTCAATCTATTACAATCTAGTACAATTGTATGTAAAATTATAGTACATTCAGCAAGCATCAAAAGCCCAACGCTGATAAGGAATTTTCAGGTGGTTAGAGAATTTATTCTCAATTTTTGCATATTTATATGTACCCCTGACAAGTAGACTTTCATTCATACGTTTGAAAACTTTTAGGTACCGATTCAACAGTTCTCGTGCTGTGGCAGAATGAGTTGGCGTTCTTGGAAGGCTTCTATCTTTATTATCGGTTTATCGTGGAACTACATCACTTGGACTGCATTCCTATCATCCTCATTTTGTACTGCCAGTAACAGCGGAGCATCGTTGCCAAAGACTTTAATGGTGTTGAGAAAAAGTTCACTGAGACCAAGAATAGAACTCGACAGTCTTGTCCGATGAACTGCGATTTTGTTAAGAGATGCATAATAGGCCACAATGGCTCAGAAGAATTCGTGATGAACGAAGAATTTTTGCAAAAACAATATTCAAGCGGCTGGTAAGGTGGCATTATACCTGAAAGTGGATGTTACATATCTCAAAATGATTTAGTAGAAGACAAAATGTGTCATTGGACAAAATGTGCTAAAAATTATCTCATATTTTGATTGCCGTAACTTTAAAATTAGCTTATGGTAATGATAATATTGTGATATTGTAAAATTCATATTTTCACTAATTTCTTTGCATAATTTTAAGTTAAATTATAACTTCATTAAAAAGTTTTTAAAAAACTTTATATTCCTATAACATAGAGAGTAAATTTATTTATGACACATTTTAGCGGCTTAGCATGTAATATGTTATTACTACATGACTAGAACAGGGATGACATAAAATTTGCATAAAACCAACACATAGCATAAGATAAATCTCTGATGCGGAGCACAGTGTCAGAGATAAAGATAAGAGATAAATGTGTGATGTAACTGGAAAACGTAATGTAAATTCAGACAGATTTACGTTCATAATAAATTACTTTGCTGATGTGCGTTTATGTTGTTTTCAAGGTTACGTTTTTAGGAAATAAATACATATACGAAACATAGAACTTTTAAACGTGTTCTGTTTGCTAAAATCATGAGACATTAAGGCGACAATTAACAAATAATAATTATTTTATACAGTATTAAGAATCAGTTAAATCTGATCTTGCCTAACTGAAAATACCTGCTTCCCTAACCAGTCCCAAAACTTAAACTGGAGAAGCTTGGATTTTTTTTTCTGAATCGGAAAATTTCCTTTTTCCAGTCTGTATACGTACTGCCTATGTTTGCCAAGTACATCTGGAGCCCAATACCCGAACATCATTGGCCAAGTATGGCATGCCGCACTCCTCAACAAACTACCTTCTTACGGTCTTCCTACCAAACTATGTACCTGGATCGGTAGCTTTCTCTCTAATCGGCGCATATCTATCGTGGTTGACGGTCACTCATCTAATAATGCTGGCATCCCCCAAGGTTCAGTCCTGGCATCAACCCTATCTCTTCTTCATATTAATGACCTGCTCTCTTCAGCTACCATTCTCATCCACAGTTATGCTGACTCACTCCAATATTCATTTTTTCAGACAAATCTCGAATCAAGAACTAGATAATATACGCAGATTTATGCACCGATCCCTTTCCCAAGACCTTCAATTAATCTTACACTGGGGTGACAAGAACCTTGTTCAGTTCAACGCCTCTAAAACCCAGTTATTCTCCTTATCACCCAAAAAATCTGGCAACGCTTACCCCATCCACATGAATGGCCATAGCCCTACCGAACGATGAAACGTTCGATCTTGTTGGCATCGCTTTCGAACATGATCTCAGCTGGCACAAACATATTACTTCAATAGCCACATCGACGGCTAAAAAGCTTGGATTTCTCTTTCGAGCCAGAGAATACTTGTCCCCTTCCAACTTGTCCATACTCTATGTTTCCCATATAAGACCTGACCTAGAGTACTGCCCCCACATCTGGGGAGCGGCATTGGACACCTATAATCCTTAATTCCATCCAAAAGAGAGCCATTCGAATCATCAATGACCCAGTCCGCACAAGAAAACTCCCTTCTCTCGCTCATCGCCTCGCTGTTGGGGATTTATCTCTTTTCTACCGGTACTTTCACGGATTTTGCTCTGAAGAGCTAGTCGGTATTATTCCCCCCTTAATTGTTCCAAACAGAACAACATGAGGCGCGTTAGGTATGCATTCATTTACTGTCCAGGTGCAAAAGCCTAGACCAGACTTCTTCTCTCGCTCATTCATACCTAGGGTCTCCAGATTATGGAACAAATTGTCTGCAGATGTTTTTCCTTCCCGTCCCAACCTCCAGTCCTGTAAGTCCCGTGTCAATAGACTACATTTTCCTTCTCTTCAGATGCCCACGGTACATTAGTACTTAGGCTTGAAGTCTACGTGGGATGTCTTAGGTAAAAAAACATACAGAATCTCTCATTTTTGCTTTCATAATTTTATATTATTTTGGATTTTTTACAATATTTTTTTCAATTTACTTTACTTTTGTTCTCAAAACAGAATTTCTTTAAAATCAATACCAACAAACAGATTATAACAGAAAAGCATTAATTCCTTAGGCAATCCAATTATTAAACCTTATTAATTAGTACGAATAGCAATCTTATACAAAATCTGCTTCACAAACGCCACTAAATAGCAAGAAGCTAATAATATATCGATATAGGTCGCATACATGGGTTTTCAGATTATACTAATCCCAACAGAATATTGAGGCAAAAGATAATTTAAAGTGTTGTACTCAGTAGCGGAACATCGTTATAAATGACCCCAAGCCTATATTTATTTAGGGTCGACCTCATTTATCGATCAATACGGGCGGTTACTAAAAAATATTTACACATCTTTCCTTCAGTCTTTTCTGTTAAGAAAAAACATACAACGGCCCCGTTATAAGCGTACCTTATAGAAAAGTTCTTGTAAATGTAAGAGTAGCAAGAAGAGCATTAAATAGTTTGACTTGGTCGGAACAAATCTACATTCATGTGCGGTAAAGATGCGGTTTCACACAATCAAATTGGTTCATTACGCTAAATTCAAACGATAAATGTGAAAGAGAGACAATCTGGCAAAGGAGTGTTTGCTTTTGGAGGAGAGATATCTTTATAATCGCTGGTTTTTGTAATTAAATACTTGAAGCCGTAATATCTTTTTACAGAAATAAATGCGAAAAATATTTTTACGGTTATTCCTTATGAGAAAATAGATTATTTGGTGTCATACTGAGACCCCTCACTGTGCCCATCGCATGTGTTCGAGGACAACATGACCTTTTAGCGAGCTTGTAAAAATACATAGATTAGATATACTTTATTCAAATATATGTCCGCTGCGTTTTTTACGAGTGGGCGTAAAATTGTGAGTGGATCATGCCTGATTCGGTATTTCATTATATCTTGGGGCTAGGTAGAGCCCTCGCTAGCTGCACTACACGCTTTTGTGGGAGCAACTTGGCCTAATTTTGGACATCCCTTGACTCAGCAAAAAAGCTCTTAATTTTCTATCCCTTTTACTTTTCAAGTTAATTGAATCCACAAATTAGTTATTGTAACCCTGACTGACTCAAAATTCTAGGTCACTTCCCCTTGACCTAGAATACTGAAATTCGAAAAAGCACACAAACGGGAAAATTCTAAAAACGGAGACTTTCTTTCTTTCAAACCCAGACGTGGATGGTGATACCGTAGGTAGATCAAAATCGTTTGTTATCTGTTTCTCGATTAATATTCATTGATTATTTCGTTCCTTGATATCATTAATTTACATAAAAGCAACTTATCAGTTGTAATGCTATAATTCCCCTTTACATTGATTTTTAAGGAATGTCGTGAATTCCATCGTTCGTTTGCTTTTGAACGCCCCTGAGGTGACCACCGGCTGAACGCGATTTCACGGATTCCTCCAAGGCGTTCAACAAGGTTAATCACTCCGTGCTTTTGTCTAAGCTTCGTAGTACTGGCGTTGATGATGCTTTACTTAACTGGTTTGAGGGTTGCTTAACTGGGCGCTCTCAGATTGTCCGATTTGATAACTTTCTAATAAAAAGTATACATGTTCCATCTTGGGACCTCTTTTTTAATTTATTTATTAATGATCTCAGATTTAGCTTTCAGCACAGTCAATTTCTCCTCTTTCAGATGATTTAAAGTTGTATATGGAAGTCTGCTTCTCAGACGATTCTTCTAAACTCTAATCTGACTTAAACCAACTACCAACTTGATGTAATGATAATGGTATGGAACTCATGCAATGCCTCCAAGTGTTACTCTATAACATTTTATAAATCTACAGCGGCGATTGAATATGATTATTTGATTGGAAATTATGTTCTCTCTAATGTCTCTGAAATTAAGGACTTGGATTCACTATGGATCCAGAATTTACATTTGTGCCTCACATTCAGTTTTCAATATCCAAGTCACTCCAGCTTCTGGGATTTGTGAAGCGTTTAACCTGTGACTTTACTAACATCAGCGCTTTTAAACAACTGTACTCTATTCATTGATAAGAACACATTTAAAATACACTTCTAGTGTTTGGAATCCTTGCTACAATGTTCATATTCGGAAAGTAGAGCGAGTTCAACATACATTTTTGAAATAAATTACATAAATACAAATTGAATGTCGCCGAAGTCTCTAGAATCTTAAAAAGTTATATTATGTCTTACAGACCAACTATAACTGTCCCCTTCTTCTTAACAACATAAGCTTGCATGTGCCTTCCAGGAAAAGGCGTCTAAGGAGCACATTCTTTGTGCCGGCCTATAGAAGAAATTTTGACCTGAACAGTTTTATATCACGGTCATGCAGACTAGCCAATGCATATTTTGTATACTGTTTTTGTTGGCTATTATTTCTTTGTATGTATGTCAAGATTACTTAATCATTTTTTAGTATTTTACTCTGCATTAGGATTAGTGATTAATATAATGCGTTTTGTGAAATTAGAGGGTGCTAATAGATAATTAATTAATGTAAAATAAATACATGTAACAAAAATTTACGTCTATAACCTCTCCATACATTAAACGACAACTTCAAAACCCAGTAATAACCGTCCAAAAAAAGTGTAATATCAACAAAACCGAGCCCGTTTCTCGTGATTGGTCAATCGCAAAAATAAGTGAGATTTCATGGAAAGTCTAGTTCAACATCTCTGTTACCTACTAAGACTAAAACTTTTTATTTTACAAGATTCTCTATAGTTTCATCAACCTGTACCTTCAACCGAAAAGGATTTCACGTTATTTGACAGTTAAGCATTTTAAGTAATAATCACAATGTCACGTTTCTGTAACGCGTAAGGGTTAAGTCAGTTTATACAAGATACATATTAATTAAACCTAAGAGAAACTTGTAAAATAAAGAATTTCAGACGAAGTCAGTAATACATGAAATCTCACCAATATTTACGGCTGATCAGTCATGAGAACTTGACTCTGTTTTACAGTAACGTATTTGTTGGGATAATCCGCCCCGAGGAGTTAGGAATTGTATCCTCAACAGTATTTATCGTAGCGAATAAAAAATACTTTAAGCTTATAAACTAAGCGTCTGCTGTGTATCTGCTCTGGTAGATTCTAGAAACTCCGTCAATGTTCTGGTTTTTAATTACCTTCGGTTAAACAAACAAAAGCCAAACTTAGGTTCGTGTGATTTCTAGTTAAATACATAAGCAATTAATTTGCTCAAATTTGTTTAGTGGAAGCTGCTTTAGTAGATCTGATGTTTGATTTTAACTCTACAGTAATTCTACTCAGCTTTGAGACAAGTGGTTGGATTGCAAATCTACATCTGCCCATAGTATTTGTAATAAATAATAATGATAACCGTTGGACAAATGCTACCCTAGATTTTTGAAACTGTAGTGTACAGGGTCTTCCAACGAGGACTGAACAGGGGCTCATTTTTGAGCTTACTTGTATTTAAAGAAAAATCTAAAATAGCCAATCGATGTACTTTTTCCTGCAGAATTCAAAAATGAAACCAAAAATTTATTTGAACCAGAAACAAAAGAGTTACGCTATGGATAAGGTGTTTTTTAAATGGAACATAGCTTTTTTTATACGATTTTCGGAACGAGTGATTTTTTTTTATGTCCGTTCTGATTAAAATATTTAATATTGTGACAGCTATTTTTATTAAATTTTAATGTTTTATCCAGTATAATTTAACTTCAACCTGTTTGAAACATACACTAGGTAATAAAGGTAAAGTCACCTTGAAATCCTTCAAAGTCAAAAAATTTAAATAGGTTCTTTATCCTTAGAATAGTATTGACGGATATATTTCTGTGAAAATTTGCAATAAATCTTCTCCTTGCTTCTCTTGCATTTTCTTGGCATTTGAAGAACAAGATAACAATCTGCAATCTCTCATCTAATGAATATTTCATTTCGGCAATATTATAGTAAATTTGTCAAATTTTTTGACTTTGAAGGATTTCAAGGTGATTTTACCTTTATTACCTAGTGTATGTTTCAAACAGGTTGAAGTTAAATTATACTGGATAAAACATTAAAATTTAATAAAAATAGCTGTCACAATATTAAATATTTTAATCAGAACGGACATAAAAAAAATCACTCGTTCCGAAAATCGTATAAAAAGCTATGTTCCATTTAAAAAACACCTTATCCATAGCGTAACTCTTTTGTTTCTGGTTCAAATATTTTTGGTTTCATTTTTGAATTCTGCAGGAAAAAGTACATCGATTGGCTATTTTAGATTTTTCTTTAAATACAAGGAAGCTCAAAAATGAGCCCCTGTTCAGTCCTCGTTGGAAGACCCTGTACATAATATTTTTATTTGATCGCGGTTAACAGAACGAAGTTACTGCCTTCTAGTCTTAGTAGATAATACTTTGTGAAACATCCTAATACATTTCAGTAATTCGGATAATCTTGAATGTAAATTTCAGTCAAGTTCATTAACATGGCATTATACAACTGGGCGTTAGAAGTTTATTGAAAGTTCTACTAAGCCTGTCACTGTCATAATTAATTTTAGCCTTCTATCACACCCTTTGATAAGGATACTACTAGAAAATACGAGTAAAATGGAAAGTGAAACAATACACCTATGGTTACAGTTTTCAGTAATGTTGATTAGAAACTGAAAACTTGTTATTTTATGTATATAAAGGACTAAGTACAAAGAGATTTACTAGCACTTAAAAACTGTCTATTTCGACAACTAAGTTTTATACTGTAAATAATAATCTGGGTTTTATTATAAACTTTGTAGACCACAAAATTAAAATATGCAGTTGCTTATGATAAAAAAAAACTTTACAAACTTCTAGTATTATAAAATGAGAGTTTTAAATAAATAAGTTAATTTATAATTGTACCCAACTCTATAAAACTGAATAATAAAATTTAAATTTTTATATAATTTCGGCTATTATTGGATGCTAATATTTTATCCAATTGTTAAACCATTAAACTTGTTTTACTCTCTATCTCTCTGTTTAATTACTTTCCGTAAACCCAATAATACTCGGAGTAATTTGTGGCGAAAATTTATTTGTGGTTTTGTGCTGTTTAATTGCCCTTTTGTTCTAAAATTTAATATGAATGTGGTAAAGTGAAGTACTTCGTGTTGTATGTATATGGATATATTAATGGGAAATAACGAGTCGTGTTTTCAGGAGCAAAATTTTTATTTGTTTATTAATTTATTTAAAACTCTCACAGTTTTAAAGAAAAGTTACCGAAACTCCTGAGTTGTTATTTATGTCATGTTGTGATATGAGCCGTGTGTCGGGAAATAAGAGTACCTACAAGTTGGAAAAGTGGGAATTACTTTTTATAGATAAAAACTTCTTTACGCCTTATTTAGTAAGGTGGAGTGAAAAATATTTTTTTTCGATTCCGCTAACGACTGGTATGCCGAAAGTTGCAAGTCATAAATATAAGACCGCCTGCAGAAACTGAAATTTTTTGAACCACCCCTTCAGGTGCCCCACCCCCCAAAAAAAATGTAAACAAAATTTTTTTTTACATGTTTTTATTTTTTTTCGGCAGTGTATTTAAGGGCATTATTTTAGTCTTAGAAACTTGTGATCCAAAAGTCATCTCCAAGGTGTTATGTTTTCAAGGGCCCCAAAGCGCAAATGTTTTTAAATGTATATAAATAAATATTTTTTCCAGTAAAAACCGTGTTGTTTTATTTAATTTATTCCCAAAATAGCCAATAAATATAACAGTAAAAGTTTTTGTTTCAGATAACCAATCATGAGTTTTACGAGGCAAAAAACTGCCTGTCCAATATTTGGTAATCCCTCGGAACTTTCAGAAACAATGCTTCCAACAAATGGTGATATAATTAAATATTATTTACATGTTCGGCACAAAAATAGTTCAGCCAACCAAAAAGAACCGTCTGCTTTAGAGGTCTCGCAGGAAATGACAAAAATAATTGAACTTCTCTTGAAAAAGGCATCTATTCCAACTATTTCTTCCAAGCGAATATCTGACGAAATACGCCTAGTGCATGATTCCTACAGAAATATTGTGAAACCTTATAAGGGTAGAATAAATCAAGACACTTTCCAAAAGAAACTGAAGGAATTTAAGGATAAGGCTCTAGCTACCCTTTTCGATATATGCTGTTGTAAATGTGTAGATCTTAATAATTGCAGCTGCGAAAAAATTAAAAAAGCACCCATTAATGAAAGGCAGTTTTTAATAGACCAGCGAACAACAAGAAATATGATGGTTGGTGGAATTGAAATCAAAACAAGTAAACAGATAGAAAAACGAGAACTGCGAAAATCAAGCTTGTTTAATTCAGACATGCTATTTGAAGAAAGTGGTTCTAAAACTATACCCGTACGATTAAACATTTTGGCAGAGACGAGTAAACCAAGCACATCTACTTCTTTAGCTGACTCGGTTGATTCGGGTTCCTCAACTGCTCAGATGAGATTAAAACTTCCCACATTAGCAAGAGAATGTGACCGCCACTGGGTATCTGACAGATGTGCTGCATCTATTGCAACGGCAGTTTTAGAAGATCTGGGAATCATAAACCAAGGTAACTGCAGCAAAGTAATCGATAGAAGCAAGATTCGAAGAGAACGGGAAAAACTTAGAAGTGTATTAAAAACTGGAGACACAGACGATTTGACTGCATTGTTTTTTGACCGAAGAAAGGACAAAACAAGAACAAAGATTCAGAAAGGAAACAAGTTTCATTTTAGTGTGACGGAAGAACATGTTGTGTTAGTAGGGGAGCCAGGATCAAAGTACGTAGGCCATATTTCTGTGTCTTCCGGTTCTGCGAAAAACATTAAAGACGAAATACTTGCATTTTTTAGATCTAAAATGATTTCGACTGATGCCCTGACTGCAATTGGATGTGATGGTACAAATGTTAACACCGGTGTAAACGGTGGAATCATTCCATTATTAGAGGTTAAGTTAAATCGGCCATTGCAATGGCTTGTGTGCTTATTACATTTAAATGAGCTGCCTCTGAGGCACCTTTTTCAGGAACTAGACGGTGGTACCCATGGACCAAATGCTTTTTCAGGAAATATTGGCAGGTCCATTCAAAATTGTGAAGTATTATACCCGTAATCGACTTTTCTAAAATTTAAGGCAATACCATTCCTGATATAGACGGAAGTGTTCTAAGCACTGACCAAAAGTATCTCCTAGATATGTCTTTAGCTGTGTCCTCTGGAAAATGCTCACAAGATCTGGCCAATCTTAAACCTGGACCAGTTGTTCATTCACGATGGCTGAAAACGGCGAGCAGAATACTTCGACTATATGTTGCGACCGAAACCCCCATCGATAACTTAGTACAATTAACAACCTATATTATGAAAGTCTACGCGCCCCTTTGGTTTCATATTAAAACAAACTCTGTTTGCACTGAAGGTTCACGTCATTTATACAGATTAATAAGCTTATCAAGATATCTACCCCTTAAACTTAGAAAAGTTGTAGATGCTGTAATTCAGAGAAATGCTTTTTTTGCGCACTATGAAAACAAAATACTTTGCATGTTAGCTGACGAAAGAATTTATATTCGCAAATTAGCGTGCAGAAAAATTATAGCAGCTAGACAGAAAAACCTTTCTTCAAAAAATGTTCGAACCTTTCGAGTTCCCATCCTTAATTTCGACGCGGAGGACTACATTGACATGATATTTTGGCAAAGCTTGGATAGATCTGATCCTGCAGTTTTAGAAATGTTTCTACTTCTGTCTTTGTGGACTTTCTCAAGGAAGGCGATCCTTCAGAATATCTTGAACTACCCAAGTATCCCTGTCATACTCAAGGAACTGAAAGATGTATTCGATTGGTTACCGAGGCATCAGCTTCAGTCATTGGACAAGAAAACAGAGATGGGTTTATCAAAGCACGAATTTACTCGAGGGCTATTCTACCTACTTTCAATACTAAATCAGAATATAAGACAACATTATTTTTTATTTGTATAATTACATGACTTTATTACTACTAACAGGAGAAAGATTTTCTGTTTGTATTACTTTTATATTAGTATGTTTTGATTATTTTTGTGTTTAACTTGATTAGTAGAGTGATTTACATAATAAAAAAAAACGTTGGTTTTTATATTTTACACGAAACACTCATTCATTGGGGCACTTGAAAACATAATACTAGGGAGCTCATTTTTGGAACACATATTTCTAAGATTAAAATAAAGCCCTTAAATATACTGCCGAAAAAAAAATAAAAATATTGACAAAAAAAATTTTTTTAATTTTTTTTTTTTGGGGTGGGGCGCCTTCAAAAAATTTCAGTTTCTACAGGCGGTCTTATATTTATGACTTGCAACTTTTGGCATACCAGCCGTTAGTGGAATCGAAAAAAAAGATTTTTCACTCCACCTTATTATTTAGTCAGCAAAACTCACAACTGATAAGTAAAAATTTTCAGACTTTATGTTCACACAGTTGAGAATTTTGCTTTCCTGTCTCTCTCTTAGACACAGTGCTCTTGTTCAATTTCTGGTCATATTCTAAGAAGCAAATCGTTTATCGAGTAAATTTTTAAACGCAACCTTTAAGGTTTTAGGAAATGAAATATATTTTCAACTGGATTTTTTTATTTATTCTTACGATACATACAAAATAGGTTAAATTTTAATTAAATATTTTAATATAAGTTACGCGAAATACACTCTTTTGCAAGGATTTCAGCTTGTGTCTGTAATGCTTAGCTTCGGCAAAAACAAGTATGTTTAAACTACTCCTAAAGAAGGCATATCATAGAACAATGTATCGTGACAAATATAAAGAAAGGGGAGTCATAGTTCTTAGTATTGTGATAAATATAAGGAACTCTGGTCATAATTTTTACTACTGCTTTTTATCGCCACTATTTACAAAACTCTCCCGATGGTACTGATATTTTATCGTTGGTAGCCAGACTAGATTTGTAATCAGAAGTCGCTTATATATACTACTGGAATCTCCAATGCCCAACTGCTCGAGATAACCAGAACACTGTTGTTGGGAAACAGCATCACTAGAATCAATTCAGAGCTAAAATAATGATATTGGATAAATCCTAAAATTAATATTTGTGGGTAGATTTAGAAAGCAACAGTATAACTACAGTAGTGTGCTAAGGAGTGCAGTAAAAACATAATTCTGAAGATGTGAAGCTATAGCAAGCTAATATAATCTGGATTATAATATTAAACAGCATCGATCATGCTAAACGATAGATTTATTTTATAGATATATTCTTAAAAATAAAATAGAAGTCAATAAATTTAAATACAACATTTATTTCAGATGTCTCCGTCACTCCATCGATCAATCCTTATTAATAGTAAGTAGAACCAACCAAACCTAACTTCAAAACGGTAATACAATAACATGACGCTAATAATATATCAATATAGGTCGAGGAAGTAAAGTTTTAGCTTACTTTAATCCCAGTGGAATTTAAGACAAAATGTCTTGTAACTACACAGAAATTTTCCAGGTGAGCAACGCTCAAAGTAATTTAGTTTATGAGAGAAATTAAGGCGAGACGCCGAAATTATTTTAGAAAATAGAGCTGTGGAAGCTGGTTTTTCGGGGTCTATTTATTTTCAGAATTTTAGACATCTCCGACCTGAAATAGTAATGAACTGGTTTTCTTTAGATGTAGAGCTATTTCTTCTTTCCAGGCATCCAATAATATTGCACTTCTTTATTGTTAGGAGGTACAGCATGTTATGAAATATAAAATCTGTCCATAATAGAGAAAATTAAATGTTTTCATATATCTAAGAAAAAAAAATTTAGTCCTGAAACTAATATATTCTAATTATTTTACAATATTGAAATATTTTATTTTTATGAGAACCGTCATAGAAGTTAAGTTAGTCGTAAACATTATTTATTCTATTGTATTGGTTATAAAAACTCTACTTTTTAAATACAGGATGTTATAAACTTCACTGCAAATATTTGAATGGGTGACTCCTGGTGTAGTCCACAGACATACCCAACACTTTTCCCTCGAATCGCACATTTTTTTCGTTTTAAAAAATGCCCAAATACCGGCCCTTATCTCATGCTTCTGAAGAGCCTGACGTCATAGGCTTTAATATTATAAAGAAAAAACAAATGAGTCAGCCGGGGACTTGCTAAACTTAAATATTAGTAAAACCGTATTTACGGTTAGACTATTTAGTCTAAAGTATTTTTAATTCCACAGACGCATTTTACCAAAAATGTGTATTATAATTAAATACGTAATTTCTTTACTTAATATGGGAAAATGTGGACCACTCGTGAAAAAAAACGACCAAAACGAAACAGGATATGTTGAACAGTTAACACAAAGAATTGTCACTTACCTATTACGTTATTTATTAATGAGATCAGCATAATTCTTACTAGCTTAAACTTTCTGCCTTTCAAAGAAGGTTAAAAGTCAACAATAAATTATGTATAGCAGAGTTCAAAACAAACTTTGTGGAAGTTATTTCAGCCGTCGCTTCAAAATTTGACTGCACAATATAAAAAGAGTTAAATCACCTATTTATTACTTATTTTTTGGTAGGTTTCCGCCTTCGGTATTATTATTCGCATGAATAAACGGTTTTCGTCAGTATTTAACAAAATGTGAAAAATTATTGACATCAAATAAATTCTTGGTTTTGACAGCTACGAAATATAACATATCTCGCTCTTGCTTGCTGGTCATGGCCTCCGTCTCAAAGCTGATCCTCAAATCAGCTGTAACTAGCATAATACCACATTAAATTTTATCGTTTACGGGTGAGCATTGCTAGTTGCAAAATATCACTATGAAGTGTTTGGCTTGCCTATGCTTTTTTCTTCCTTTTTAATATAATAATAAATACATTTTTAGTTGTCAGTTTTTAATAACGAACCCTTTATTTTTCTGTGATTTTTTAATAGGGCTGATAGTAAAAATACCATGGATTCTTTTAAGCATTGTATGTAATTAGTTAGTGCAATGTTTTTTCTCATTAATGGCTATACCTACGGTTTTGTTAGTATTGCATAAGTGCGTCGAGTTTAATGTAAAAATCTTTTTATAATAAGGGAAGTGAATTTTACACAGATTTTACTTTAAAAGTAACAAAAACATTAGTTTTCAGTTTTTAGTAGTGCGGGTAGTGGCATAATACCGTGGAATCTTTTAAATCTTGTGTTTGATGCGTTATTGGAAGTTTTTTAGTTAGTCCGGCTTCCTGCATTAAATTAATGGCTGAACAGTGTTTTTTGATTTATTGGTATCTTCAAAACCAAAAAATTTTAAAGGGATCTTACTACAAAGGTAATAATAACGTTATTTCGTATGCTAACTTGTTATATAAAAAATTATTGATATAATTGGCAACATCCTTCGTATTATGTGTTTCTTGCCAGTGGTGAGTACCGCTGGTTAGAGAAAATTTATGGGGCGATTACCAGCTTATTATTGCGAAGCACCATTTACGACTATTTTTCTTTAATCTGAATTCATATCAGGATTTACCGGTTTTAATATATGCAGTGAATTTCATAAAACCCTGTATATTGAACCACGGATTCAAATATTTATATACTTTAAATATTTATATTCTTGACTGTATATTTTTCTAATAAATATTTTTATTAGGGAAAAAAGACAGTTGTTCTAAATACTTTTTTGTCAGAACAGTTAATCTAAAGCTATTAAAATAACAAAATGTATTTACCCACCAAACAATTTAAAACATATATTAAAGGAACTTTACATTACGAGGAAAAACAATTGAATAAAGGGAACAAAAGTCCCTTTTAAAATAAATCACACAAATCTCCTTGTGAAAGCGTTTAAAACGTGCGTAATGCCAAATTAGCTTTTCTTGTTTTCCCACTGGTAAATTTATCTTCTCTATCTTAAAAACGACGAATATTCTCTGTATTGGCTTTATATATTCTTATAGAGCCTATTTTTAGGTTTCTTGGTTAATGCCTTAGCAAAATAGAGTTAGCAGATTTTTTAAAAGAAATTGTAATTTTAGAATCTCTTGTCTTCGCTTAAATGCACGACAAATAGGAGATAATAAAGTTCGAAGCAAAACAAAACAGCTATTTAAATATCATGTAATTTAAGGCTATTGTAATAAATGCAAGATATTAAGAGAATGTGACAAACAAAAAAGTTTGAAAATAAAATAGTGGTACTGATTACACAACCCCACGAAAAAAAAACAAAGTCATTTCCACTGGACTAGATCCCCATGTCCATATGTTTTCGAGGTCGCTGAATCCGAATCCGACATCCCTTTCACCCCATCAGGTCATTGGACACCGTAAACCACCCCCGAAATTTCTAGGGTTGCTAAGCATCTGGCTCGGGTGTCCGCTGCTCTTCTTCTTTGTTTATTCCAAAGTGAGAGGTGGGGAGGGTAGAGGGTTAACATCCGATCCGAAACCCCCCTGAGGGGGTGAAACCACCCTTTCAGGGGGTGAAGCCGGTTTTTTTCTGTTTTCGAAGGATTTTTGTCAGAAGCACGACGGAGGAGGGGTTTGTATATACATACACATGTACAAATATGAATTTATATATACATTATATATACACATGTATACAGGGGGATGTTTATTTAAGGCCGTCTCACCCGTATAGCATAGGCAATTTTCCGGGGAATCGAATAATGTTGTCAGATTTGGTGCCGATAAGGGCCTGGGCCCTGTGAGGCCTAAGTTTCAGTTTTCATATGGGGACCCCGTTTTTTGCATATTCGGATTCAGCCGAAAATTGTGGGAGCTGTAACCATACTTATTGCTGATTGTAGCCACAAACAGCCAATCGCTATAGATAAGCATGATCGCGTGTTTAAATTGCCACGCACTGCACTCGTCCATTCTCAAATTCCTTCGATCTGACGGTCCCATGATGATGTCACAGGCCTACCAAAATGGCTCTCTAAAGGCGAAGGCTAGTATTGGGCCCGATATGGCCCATAAAAATTTCAGATCCACGTATCTGAACGCAAAATTTTCGGCTGAATCCGAATCTGCAAAAAACGGGGGTCCCCATATGAAAGCTCAAACTTAGGCCTCACAGGGCCCAGGCCCTTATCGGGACCAAATCTGAAAACGGTATTCGATTCCCCGGAAAATTTCCCATGCTATACGAGTGAGACGGCCTTAAATAAACATCTCCCCTGGGAAATTTTTGGGAGTACCGGCCTTTTTCCAACACCATGTATATATGTGTATATATAATATATAAATTCATATTTGTACATGTATATGTATATACAAACCCCTCCTCCGTCGTGATTCTGATAAAAATCCTTCGAAAAGAGAAAAAACTGGTTTCACCCCCTGAAAGGGTGGTTTTCACCCCCTCAGGGGTGCGTTCCGGATCGGATGTTAACCCTCTACCCTCCCCACCTCTCACTTTGGAATAAACAAAGAAGAAGAGCAGAGGACACCCGAGCCAGATGCTTAGCAACCCTAGAAATTAAGGGGGTGGTTTACGGTGTCCAATGATCTGATGGGGTGAAACGGATGTCAGATTCGGATTCAGCGACCTCGAAAACATATAGACATGGGGATCTAGTCCAGTGGACATGACTTTGTTTTTTTTTCGTGGGGTAGTGATATTTAACTAGGTAAGTAAAGAAGTCGGTAGAGTAAAAGAATGCAAACACAAAAAAAAATTATATTGTTTCTTATATTTTTAATACTTTTCTCGTAAAAAAGTGTAAAAATTCCGCTGCGTATAAAACTGTCTAGCATGCGAAGCAAGTATCTGAAAATACGTTTAACATGGAGAGTTTTGGACCAGCTTTTGGATAATGGTACTACAGTCTTATAGTATCACTATATTAACAAAGTATCGCACTCTCTCAAGCCAGTTCCGAGGTAAAATGTTTCAAACCTTTTGTGGCAACTTATATCCTTTATCTTGCTTTCCATTATTAGCATGCCTAGTGGCTACATGGGTAACGAACATTTCAGACAAATTGTTCAGAACCAAACCGACACTATCAGAACTCAACCAAATACTAACCAACATAAGGCACAATGACGAAGTTACACACAAACAGCAAACTACCAATTTATTTTGAAAACATCAGCAGCACTATATTTTACATACACAACAGCCACTTTCCTTCAATCATTCACTCCTCCTCCTTTCGTCCTGTTGGATGTACTCTGAATCTACTTTTCAAGATAGCACAGCGCCTACAACCAACAAAAAATTTCCAATAAAACAGTATATAAATTTCGTAATAATTATTAAACAATTTCATTAATTGAATTAATAATAAATATAATATATAATTTTTTTGAATAAAATGAACAAAATAAAAACAAAAAAAAAGTATAAAAAAAACTTTCATTGCTAAGAATCAAACTTGCGCTCCAGAAGCCAGCACATTACCCCTGTAGCCACTAGGCATGCTGACAATGGAAAGCAAGTTAGAGTATGTAAGTTGCAATGGAAGGTTTGAAACGTTTTATCTCGGAACTGACTGGATAGTGCGCGCTACTATTTTAACATAGTGATACTATAAGACTATTTATACTACCATTAAACAAAATCTGGTGCCGAACTCAAATTCCCACCTCGAACCCTTTCCTTGTCAGATAAAAAAACTATAACGAAATGGACTTTAGAAACCTTGTGAAGAGGACTAGTTTGCTTCCAAATTGGTAAAAGGGCATGTTTAATTATGGATTGGTCTGATTAACTGATAATATTTTTTTTGCAATTACCCCAACAATTTAATGGAACTTATTTACATAATAAAAAACTCCAAAATATATTGGAATAAAGTTCTTATTGACCCAAAAATACTAACACGGAAAAACTCAACTGACGAAACTTCTATTACTTTACCGTTTTTCGATCTAGTTAGTAGGTTATGAGCAAAACGTTTTATATTTCTATAGATTTTTAGAGAAATAAGAAAAATTTCAATCACGATATTACAATTTAAAGTTTTACTCGCCCTTAACACAACTTTTGAAGTTTTCGCAACATTTTTAACTTGGGAAATCGCCAAAGCATCGTAGGAGAAATCACTTTTTCGGCAGCTCAATGTACTTAAAGGAGAAAAATAAAACGGGACTGAAATTTACTTCATTGTCATGACAAGAATGTTCAAGCGAAAACCGATATCAAATTAAATCAAACTAAATTGTGTTTAAATCGACTGAAAAGCTTTATTGTAAAACGATATAAAAGATGGTTTACTGTCAATTGAATAACGGGACACTTTGAAATTGATTATATTGAGGTTGTGGAAAATTGTGAGTTTTACCAGAGCGCACAATATTGCGATTAGTTCATCAGATATCCTTTCGTTTAAAAATATGGAACAGAGAATATAATCGTTCTATAATTATGTAGGTTCTATCTATTTTCTATAATAAAATGCATATAAGTATTAAGTAGTTATTATCCTTTTATTCGATTTTTGTTCTTCCTGTAAAGTACTCATTTTGGACTTATGTTCTTTAGTCTGCCGATTCTACAGTTATGAACCTATTAAAGTCCAGTTAAATTTAAAAATCCGCTAAAACCCAATGCTTTTTTTTTATTAAATTTCGCATTCAAATCTGGTCTGTATTACGAAAAGGTTTTAGAAAATATATTAAGTCTACAGTCCTTAATTTAAAAGCATATTTTCACTGGTAAACTTTACGTAAATTAGATTTCTTTTGTTTAATTTAGAAATTTAAATGTGAGGAAAAGTGTTTGGGATAATGGGACGCCATTTATTTTTTAAAACAATGTTTACGTCAGACCAGATGTAAAAGCTGCCTGAATTCCTCTGGTAGCGACTGTAACAAATGTTTAGAAAGTGATGGAATATTTCAATATTAAACGTGCTTAATGGTCCAAATAATATCGAAAAAATCTTTTTGTTGACGGTAAAATTTATTGGTTTTTAGCACATAATATATATTTCCCACACACTGATTTTGCTAGATATACCAACCTTCTCTCAAAATTAATTATGCTGGTCAGTGCTAAATAAAGTAGGCGAAGAGTTCTGCACTAGCCACTAAAGCGTAAGTAGTGTCATGCTTTTAATTTTTTTGATTCAACTTAACTTGAACAGGTTTCTATATCAACAACAAAATTTCAGAGACGAGAGTTTCACCAACGATAAAAAAAGCCTATTAAGGTACTTAGGTCCAGAAAAACTTCGTTTCCGAGATACGGGATAGAGATGGATAGGTGATAAAATTTTTAATTTATTCTTCTCTTTATTACTTATTTTACACAATTTCAGAGAATATTTCAGTCATACATTGTGTAACAATGTAACAGGAATTGAATTAATAAGTGTGAATTTAAAAAATTACAGTGGAAATGCCACATTGTTATGACCAGTAAATGTCATTTTAACAACATAGAAAAATGTGAAACATTCATTCTCAAAATGATTTTTGTATGTCTTCTAGTTTCTTTGTTCCTAGGATTGACTTCAATACAAACAAACGTTTTCCTCTTCATTTTTGTACAAAACTCACCAAAATGAGTCGTTTTGGCGAAATTGAAGAAGAAGAAATTTATAAAAATGTATTGAAAATAAACCAATAAACACGGTACAAAGCACAACTGGTGTTTGGAAACAATTTATGTTATTTTGTGCAGGAAAAAGTACACATTCAATCGAGATACTCCATTATCTGAACTTGCATCCATTTTGAAAAGCTAGGCCTTTAATATGAGGAAGAAAAACTGTGAAGAATACAAAGAATATACAGTAAAAGTCCTTTGGAATGTCATTCCAAAATTATTGATGGAAAAGTATTTTAACGACTATGGATTAAAATAATTCTTTTTGAACAAATTGAATTTAAAGCTGCCCGGGATGCAAGGAGTACCAAAAAAAAATGTACAACGTATGGAAGACAAACGTAAAGAGTGTGCCACTTTCTTGATCTACGAGGAACTTAAAAAAATAGTAGAAACATGCAACAAAGAAAGTTCAGAAGTGTTAAGCTATCCTTTTCTAATGAGTAATATTGAAGGAGTTGTACTTAAATCTTTGATTACCTCGGAACTTTATGTTGACAATTGAGAGCTATGAAACAGTTTTATATCGATTCCTTTATACCAGCTATCCCTAGTATCGACTTGGTATTATATGCCAGACATTGTGACAACAGCGCAAATCAATATAATATTTTATTGTTGGAAAATATGGCGGGTTTTTTACTTCCTTGCAATTTTTCACGGTCAATATATTGCCGTAGTCTTGTTTTAAGAAAAATTTGATTTCATTTTATAAATTGCACCCTACCCACTATTGTTTTACTTATAAATAATACTTAAATTCGATTGAATGCAACAGACCCATTGTATCATGTAGAATGGTTACCCAAATTAAAACAAATAACATAATAGAATGTCCGAAAATTTGAAAAAAAATGTTTTCATGACAATACATCTAAAAAGTCCAAGATACCAAAAAGTTAAATAATAAACATAGCAATGTTGTCTTTTTATCAAAAGATAGTGTTGTCGCAAAAAATATTCAGGGGGTAAAAAGGATCATGACCCCTAAGAAAATACCACCGTGTAGATTATTTTACATGATAATAAGATACGTCGTATAGGCACTAAAAATTATACATTTAAACTAAATGAGAGACGTGTCCACCTTCTACTTCCTAACATGTTCTCATTCTTTTGCTCACAGCATCAAAAACATTTGTGAGCACTTGGGGTAGGTTCCCCTGAAATTTATTAACTCTAGCCCGTAGGTCTTCTAAATTCTGAAATCCGAGTTTTTAATGTGTGGCCTTAAAAAAGTCGCATGGCCTGAGATCGCAGGACCGTGGTGGCCACCTAACTGGCACATTACGACTAATGATTCAATCTTGGAAAAAAATTTCCAAAACATTTACATTATCAAGAGTTACGTGAATTGGTGCACCGCGCCGTCCTGTTGGAAGTAGCCTTGTCTCATCTCTTCGTCGTATAATGCGTTTAAAAAATTTTCTAAATTTTAATTACGGTATCGTGCCGAATTTAGAATTTCTTCAAAAACAATCGGTAAATGCAGAGGCATCACTATAAAGAAATATGGATTTTCAATACTCCTTATTCTTATTTGTTGAGAATTTACATAACCATGCCTCGTCAGTAAAAAAGGTTTTTCAAATACGTTTTCATTATTAAGCAAATTACCCATAAACCACTCTGAAAATTGCATTTGCTGCGGCTTGTCGTTTGGTAAGAGTTCTTGAACCGAGCTTAGATGATAAGCGTACATATGCAGGTCATATTTCGGTAGTGTATTGCAGGTTCAGTAGGATACATTCACTTGCTGGCTTAAACGCAGAACAGAGGTTTGAGGGTGTTCAATAACGATTTGCCTCAATTCTTCTACTTTTTGTGCAGTGCGAACTTTGAGTCTCCCACTGCATTCCTTTCCATTCACACTTCCTGTATCTCTAAATAAAGTCACAGATCTAGTCGAAACTGGTCAAAATCCGTGACTATGTGTGGAAATTCTGTTTTTAAATTCCCGAATGGCGTCCCGTGTTGAATAAACCCACTGGCCATCAACCCTTCTACCATTTCTTGAGTAACTTTCGATAATAAAAGTTTTTTGTTCTGCCGTGATTGTCATATTTAATTTTCTTAAAAATATAAACTTCATAACTTGACAGTTTTATTTTTTATTCTCCTATACCTTTTACCTATGTTACCTTTCAAGAGTGATAATAATTCTATACGTGCGTAATTGATTCCGAGGCATACTTTAGCACGCTTTTTTTTATCTTACGTTATGTACGTAATTTGAACCCATTATCTTTAAAAATGTGAAAAATATATAAGAAAAACGAAAAAAGAATCAAACTTTTATCATAAAATCCCGGAAACGAAGCGCTGTCGGAGTTATGTTTGAATGAACTTTTTTCCTTGTTTGGCTAAAAAATCACCTGTTAAATTTTATCGGTAAAGTTTTGCCACACCCTGTATAAAGTAAAAGAGGGCACTACTATCAGCAAATAAATTATTGAAACCAAAAATTACCATATTAAAGTAGGAGGTGAAGGATTTTAGTTAAGAATACTGCTTTTCAATGAGTAATTCCTCCAATTATTCTGGCCAAGTTAAACCTTTTTTATTTGATAATAAATTTTACTTTAATGAGGTCGAGATTTCTGCTTTAAAATATGCCGTTTCCAAATCTAATGCAATAACTTTCCTTTTCTTTTATTGGTTTACCTATTAAACATAAAGTCTTAAGTAAGGACATTAAATATCCCGGTCGTTCCAAAAAGATTTTCTTGATGGTATATTTTAATGTGCTGGTTCAAGAACTCTATACCTAAAATATTCATGTTTTCAATTAAATAAGAATTAACCCAAGAAAGGCTGTGTCGTTATCTTATTTTCAAACTATTTCCGTCGAAATTATTATGTAAAATACAATACTTTTAAAGGAAGTCCCAATATGTCAAAAAATAATACACGTATACGAAAAATCCTTTTATTAAATGATAATTTTTAAGTTGTAATCAAGTGTTACATATTTATATAAGAAAATATAAACTAATCACTAAAGATTTGCCAATTAATTAATTAAAACGACGGTTAAGTTTGTTTTTCACCTAAAAGGTTTTATACGTGGATCGACATTGGAAACACACATAAATAATTTATTTTAAGGTGATAATAGACGGTTTTTGTATTTGGTTTTTAAAGCTACCATAGACGAGAAGCCTTTTTCGCACAAGGAAGAAGTGACAAATCGGATCAATGTTCAAGTCATGTAAAAATATATCTCTCAAGTAAGCCAACAGTAATAAAGATGTTGTAAAAACTGAAAATTATTTTTTTTTATCTGTGAAAAGATTTTCAATTCATCTAGCAATTTGACACAACCATTTGCCTTCAGTATGAAAAAGCAGTGACTTGTTTTTGGCACCCATTTCTTCGCACAGTGCGGAAAGTAATCTAGTCTAGAACGGTCAACTTTTAGCAAAAGTAACTATTTTTACAGCTTCGGACAGAAAATTTTTCAAATTATCTGACATCTTCTTGTGGCAAGCGCATGTCTCTGGCGAAGGCAGTGCCCCATCTATGACATATTATCTTTTAATTTTGTTGTCACGCCACTATTAACTCTTCCCCGTTATCGCTTTCGTGCCATCAGTACAGGCCGCAATATACTATTTATTCCAATCTAAATTTTTGTTTGTTGTTGCATCAGTAAAAACTTTAAAAGTCCTGGTTGCATGGCCAGGTATTGATTTGCAAAAATTCTTTAATTGATCCATCGCATTCGTATCGTACGAAACATCAAAATTGAGCCAAGTTCGACACGTCTGTTGACTCGTCGAAGTGAGTAGCAAAAAATTCACTTGATTTTACCTTTTGAATTATTTAATTGGGAACATCGATGCCCGTTTCATTAACACGTCTCGATATTGTGTCATTTAAAAGTGATACAGTTTTCATTTTTTTTTCTTCTTCCGGGCCTATCATCACATTGACCATATCAGTAGCAGCGGGCAGAATATGTGGGGCTTAGACTTGCTGGCCACTCTTAATGCTACTAAATTGGATGCTTGAAGTGTTGCGGCCTCACTACGACTCGATTTGTTACTAGAAGATTGTTGATTTTTCAAGATGTAATTTGAGCTCGAAGAATTCTAATGGTTTGCTTCGAAAAGACGGGTGTTTTGTTTCCAGATGCCGGAGTAATTTTGAAGGCTTCATACTTTCCGCGGACAGAACATTATAGCAAACAACACATTGCGGTTGGTCATCCAGTGGAATAAATCCAAATTTTAAATATATATCGTTAAATGACCTGGCAAGGGAGTACCCAGGATTTAAACTAGAGGGGGGCAACTAATATTATTTTCAAAGAAGAGGCGGGATGCGAATTCGGTTTGCGAAGAGCATAGACTATTTTTCTTTTAAGGGGGGACAGCTGCCCAGGAGGGGGGCGGGATGCGAACTCAGTTTGCGAAGATCATGGGCTATTTTTTCTTCTAGGGGGGACAGCTGCCCCCTGCCCCTCGCTGGGTACACCCTTGTAACCTGGTCTTTTTCTATACTGTTTCACTAGACGTAGACGGTGCATTTCGATTTGTTACAAATTAGTCCATTTAAATTTTTTTTAACCATTATTATCCAATTTTCTGTTACACCACACTGTTATTTATTCTTTCCGAAAACATGTAATTAACAATGAAAGTCGTCTTCCCGTTCCTGTGCTTTTGTAACTAGGGCGAGATAACTTGCACAAACCTGTCTAAGCGTATCAAAGCACACACTCCGCCGCCTGCTCCGCCCCCACGCGCCTTTCAACAAGTAAATGTAAGCGCGGTAAGTAGTTACAAGTTCGAACTGGTAAAAGTAATATAAGACCAGAGGTTTATACACGCCTTCTGGTTTGAACTTGTCTCTCGTCGATATTCGTGTCAAATGTAAACATATTCTTTATCACGTTAGTAATGTAAAACTGTGATAAATGTTAAAATATATAGTAAGATGGTCGTTCTTTATTTTATTTTTTGGCTTTTTTGGGTCTCAACTAAAATGGTTAAGAAACGATGTTCTAGAGGCACGACTTCAGATCGTTCATTATCCAAAAAGTTGGGAGTTATACCACTTGGAAAATAAACAGCCAATATTACACCTTTACAACGTCACAAAAATGCTACTAAAGTCTATTCAGTTTTAAATGAAGTATAAGCAGCAATATTGACTTATTGATAGAAATTCAAAATTGTCAATGTATAATAAATTATTGATACAAAAGCAGATATTTAAACCGGCGTGGCTTTACGGCATACAGTTGTAGGGGTGCACCAAGGACTAATATAAATAACAATTCAGACGTTCCACAACAAAGTATTGCGCAACATTGTGAATGCCCCTTGGTATGCGGATATTCATAGTGACTTAGAAATTCCCACTATTAAAGAAAATATTAGGAGGTATGCTGGCAAATATGAGACAAGACTACACCTCCATGTCAACGTAGAAGCTCTTCAACTACTGGACAACCAACACGATGTCCGGAGATTGAAGGGGATCAAACCATTTGATCTCGTGTATTGTGTGAAAGCAGAGCGCAGCGCGTGAGTGATAGTGTAGTTAGTTATTAGTTGAACCTATAAGATATCACTGGATTGACTTTAGATAAGTACCTAGTTTTAAGCCTTAAGCGTACCTTACACGGTCAATAATATTGATATCAATCAACCTCAATCTCTGTATCAATATTCTTCAACCTTACACGATAAGTATTATTGCCAATATTTCCTTCAGTACATAACCTACTTAATCCGTGCCTGTTGAAAATGGATCCTCGACAGAGAGCATGTATCACGATAATTTTATTAAGTTTAGGCATAAAACGTACAGTAAAACGTAAACGCTGGATAAAAGATTGATTAAAAAAGCATGCTTGCTGCTTGCATTGTTGACAGCAGCTCTGTAACGACACTAAGGATTGATTCAATATTGTCAGCGCACCCTAGATGATCAGTAATACTGACAGTATCCCTCTACTCGCAGATATTGATGCCTGATATTCAGAAATTCGAATTCGCGTCAGTTCAATCCATCAATATATCCACCTTACTCTGTAACCTATTGTCAGTATTATTGACCGTGTAAGGTACGGTTTTATTAGAGCAAAATTAATGGTTAGTCTTGTAGACTAGTTTTAATAGCCAGACACGAGCAGGTGAGTTATTTAAAAAAAAAATTAATTGCGGACAATGTCAACAAAAGCACGTAGACGCTGAAGCAGGTGATGGTCTGTAGTCCAATAGCGTTGCGTAACTTGCCGATCACGAGGCTACATTACCTGTTACGAGGCTGGCATGTCGTTTATATCGGACGTATTTGAAATGTGAAAAGAGTATAGTATTATTTTTCTTTATAATAAAAGCAGGAAGATTACCAGAACACTGTCAATAAAAAGGAAACTAATGCTATTTTTCATGTTGTAAAAATTCCTGACATTCATTTATAAAAAAAGTTTGGGTAATAAAACCAACGGACTATACCGCAAACACGTTTTAACATAAACCTAGTTCGCAGTGCTAATTACATAAAAGCTGTATATACTCGTATACGGATTTTTATTAGTTGGGTATAAGTTTATTACATTTAATTTGAGCCCCCTCTTTTATAACCTCTTTTATATGTCGAAATCTCAGCATGAAACTTAACAAAAGAATAATAAAATGCTTCACGTTACCAATATAGCGTGGACTAGAATCACAGAAGTTATTTGACACATTAGAAAAAGGCATTAAAGCTTTACAGATGTGGGTTTATTAACAAATCGTTAAAATTTCCTGGGATCATAAAACAATGTCTAGTAATTTGAGTTTATCCAAACATAAAAAAGCACAAAACTTTGATATAGTGGTCTCATAATAATGAACTCCAGGAAATACGACAGTGTCAGAAAATCCTGCAAGATACACCAACCAAGAGGGAAAATAGGCCCAGGGAGAAGGATCGTCCCCTGACTTGCTAATTTAAGAAGTATCTAATGAGGTTTTACGCGCTGCAGGACGAAGGGGGTCGAAGAAGAATATACGTGAGTAGGTGGGGCGCTACCTTAGTCTCAGAAGATCTGGGCGTTAGCTACCAGAGTGAAGTTAGCTACCGATGGCGTTAGCTACATATGGCACTAGCTACATATGGCACTAACTACTTCAGGCGCGCGCTACACTGGGCATTAACTACTTAGGCATTAGTTACTGCTGTCTTTGGTCTTCTTAGCGACTTGGGCATGAGCTACTTAGGCCTTAACTACTTGGGTATTAATTATTTGACCTTGAACCGAATTTGTAATTGGCCAAAGCAGGTCTTTAGGCATTAGTTACCGCTGTCTTTGGTCTTCTTAGCGACTTGGGCATGAGCTACTTAGGCCTTAACTACTTGGGTATTAATTATTTGACCTTGAACCGAATTTGTAATTGGCCAAAGCAGGTCTTTAGGCATTAGTTACCGCTGTCTTTGGTCTTCTTCTTAGCCACTTGGGCGTGAGCTACTTAGGCCTTAACTACTTGGGTATAAATTATTTGACCTTGAACCAAACTCGTCAATGGCCAAAACAGGTCTTAACTACATAAGCATTAGTTATTGTCGGTCTTCTTAGCCACTCAGGCGTGATCTGCTTAGGCCACAACCATTTGACCCTGAACCAAATTTGAAATAGGCCAAAGCATCAACCTTGAAAGAGAGTTGAGCTTAAACAAAACTTGATGCCCGTAAGTATTTTATTGTGACGTATTTATTAAAAGGTTATGTATTTTAGAGGGCGGGCATCTATAATGGCCATTTGTTTCAAAGTTATGTAATTGTTATGCATTTTTAAGGTTATGCGTTTATATTGCTCAGGTGTACGATGATTGTTTCAAGATCAAATAAATATTACACGTATTATCGCGCATAGGCCTGCCAATAAAGACGATCAGGTGTAGCCATTTTTAATTCAGCGACCAAATCGTAAACTAGTCAGACCATAGGGCAACAGTGCCTCATTTAATCTTAATACTTTGATTTTTTTAGGTTAGATATTAAGTATATGGAGCAATGGCGCCAAATAAGGTGACGTAGTCATGACCGGGTTACTGATTTAAAGCCGTCTTTAGAGTATGTTTTAAAAAATATCAGGTATTTTTTTTTACTCTAGAGAGGGCGTGCGATATCGCATTAAAAGACAGAAGGGGTGGCATATTTATTAGAAATACTTAATACTAAACACTTATGCATGGTTAAGTTATAGTTTAAAAGTTGTATGAAATATAACATAAAAATACCTAATGCTAAACCCTTGACTGCTAGTTGGCTGGAATATATTTAATTAACACACACATCATGGGGCTTTACATATTAAATTTTTAACTTGAATTCTATTAGAAGATATAGGATGTGACATTTTTCTTTGAAGTATTAAAAGCTTTTTTATACAATTATGCGCTGTCATTGTTCTTTTCTTCTTCACAGCTCGGTGGTAAACTGCTACAAATATGAGAAAATTGTGTAGCTAGATCCAAGGGTGAGGGTAACATCCTGGTTGCCCCATCACTGGTAACGATGCCTAAAAATTACAAAAAGTTACACTTTATACCTAATTACTTATAGAGGATATTTCGTGGGCATTCTTTGCGCAAACAAAATTTCAAACATAAAATTAAAATTGGTAGACAAATAGCAAACAAGTGATGTCATTATTTTACAGAAGAAAACATGTATATTTGGCGTGAAAAATACTTACAAATACATACCTCGATTTTACAGGAACTGCGATTTTAGAACTCCTATTCCAGATTTTCTTATAATAAAATCTATGCTGCTGTGACTGTACTGGTCTATGTTTCCATATTTTCTTTTAATTTAGGTGACTGAAGGAATAACGGCCTTCCTTTAGCAGGCAATCTAAAAGTAATGTAATATTTATTCTGTAACTATCTATATAACACATACTGTAAACTAATTAAAAAAAAACACGCTTTTATCTCTATGGTATTGTATTACATTTTGCTTGTCTGACTCTAAAACGTGCCGTAGAAGGCCCCGTCGACAGAAGCAGCTATATTAACCCTCATTCATGGTTTGAACAAAAACAGCCCTTTTCTTAAAGCGATAGCCTTATTTTACAGGAGAAAACAAGTATATTTAGCGTGAACAATATGCACTTACAAACACATACCTTGGTTTAGCTGGAGCTGCAGTTTGAGGCTTCTCATTCCAGTTATAATAAAATCTATGCTGTAACTGTACCATGTCCCCACATTTTCTTTTAATTTAAGTGACTGAAGGAATAGCGGCCTTCCTTTACCAGGAAATCTAAAAGTAATGTAATATTTATTCAACAGCTATCTATATATAGCACATACTGTAAACTAATTAAAAAAAACACGTTTTTATCTCTATGCTATTGTATTACATTTTGCTTGTCTGACTCTAAAACGTGCCCTAGAGGGCCCCGTCGACAGAAGCAGCTATATTAACCCTTATTCATGGGTTGAACAAAAACAACCCATTTCTTAAAGCGATAGCCTTATTTTACAGAAGAAATCAAGTATATTTAGCGTGAACAATATGCACTTACAAACACATACCTTGGTTTAGCTGGAGCTGCAGTCTGAGGCTTCTCGTTTCAGTTTCAAAAAAATCTACATCATATATATATCGTTGAATTCATCTTGCCGAAAACTACTTTTCCATACAGTCTCGGCTCTGTCTGCGCCCATTTTGACAGATTTCTTAGGTATGCGGTGTTCAAATGAAGTTTACCTCTGAAATAATAAAAAAATCTGTCAAGTGCAGGCTATACTTGCACAATTAGCGTTCGGCGCCGCGCAGCTGTTTTTAATGCCCGAGTAAAGTGGTATTCGCGCAATCTAAACCTAACTCTCAATGTTCATAATTTTTATATTTCGGGCATTTCTAAAAACAGTCGGAACTATTTTAATGCTTGAGTAAAGTTGTATTTCAATCAAAAGATTGAATACCTACGTTTAGTTTCTATTTGAGACATTACTGGGGATATCTTAAAGGTGCCTTTAAAGTAACCTTGCAGGTTGTTTTTTTATAGTTTTTACCCTTGAGGCCCCTCTAAATTGTTTATTTCAATTAAAAAGATTGAATACCTGCTTTTAGCTTGAGAGAAACTCTTTTCGTAATAGCATTTCAGAACATTTAATATACCTAAAACTTCTTATGACCAAGATGACCAAACTAATCAAAATTTAACCTATATTTGAGAACGCCATTTGTTTAAATCATATTTTTACAATAAATCCGAGTTTTTAGCCCTATGTTAAAAACAAAAGACTGTGCTAGCATAATAATAGCCTTAGGAGAAAAGAAACTTAAAGTAATAGTAAAATTTCGCAGTTCTGGAGGATTTTTATTTTCACAATTTAAGTTTTAGCAAGAGTTTGCTTATAAAACGCCTAGAAGGGCCAACATTAATTTTCCTTCGCCATATTGTCAAAGGTGCTGAAATATATTCAGCTGTTTAGAAGGGGTAACAACTAACTTATTGTTATAAAATTGATACTCCAGGTGAAACATGAATTTTTCTTGAGATATATAAAAAATTGAAAAATTATATAGCTACCTATTTTACAAATAATATTAAAAAATGTTGTTGCATATAGTAGTATAGTATAGACTTACTCGCTTTGTTCATGGTGTTTCCTAGAGATATTTATTCAATTTCTCAAATATTGTAGGGCCTACACCAACCAGTTGACAAGCTGTTTCACTTAGGTTATAATGGTCTTCAGGGGCTCGGGGGCTCTACAACAAATCGATTAAATTATTTACTGTTTTCAGAACAAACCTGCTGTAGTGCCTAAGTTAACACACAACGTTAATGCAATATTTTTCCGAATAAAACATTTCCGTCACAGGAAAAAGCTCCCCATTATAATAATTTATATCTTTAATGAGTTTTTATCTAAGACACCCCACATAGACTTCAAGTCTAAGTACTAACGTACCGTGGGCGTCTGAAGAGAAGGGAAATGTAGTCTATTGGCACGGGATTTGAAGGATTGGAGGCGGGTACGGGAAGGGAAAACATCTGCAGGCAATTTGTTCCATAATCCGGAGCCCTAGGTATGAACGAGGGAGAGAAGTGGTCTGCTAGAGGCTTTTGTAGACGGGCAGTGAAGGGATGCGCACGTAACACGCCTCTTGTTCTGTTAGGAGCAGTCAAGGGGGAATAATACCGACTAGCTCTTCAGAGTAAAATCCGTAGCGGTAGAAAAGGGATAAATCCCCAACAGCGCGGCGATGAACGACAGAAGGTAGTTTTCACGCCTATACAAAGTATTTTACTTCAAAGAAAAAAATATTGTATATGCAATAATGCCAGGCTAATGATTTGTTTTTATTGTACGATTTAAGCTACAAATATGGTTAAATCACATAGCAAGCGTCAAAACATGTTTAAAACGTATTTTGGTAGCTAATTTGGCTGAAGATTATTAATAACTTTTCCAAGAAACGGTCGAAATTTACAAAAGATGCTCCAAATATTTTTCTGTTACAAGACCCTGTCATTCTTTGTAAATACTGTTTTCTAAAATAAATAATAAAATATCTTCAAATTTTGATTAATAATATAATGTTATTGTTAAAAAAATTTAAAGCCAGGTTTAAAAGCCGACAAACCATGTAAAACGAAATTAAGCTGCCTAGCATGGCCGTCAGGTACAATGTCTTCTGACATCCAAAAATTAAAGATTATAAAGCTCCTATATTACAAATAATATTAAAAAATATTGCTGTATAAGGCAAGTCGGACTTACTCGTTTCGTATGTGTCATTTCCTAGAGATATTAAGACCATTCCCCCAAATCCATCGTACGAACTATGAGAAATTCCTCATCAAACTAACCGGGGCTCAAATCAAAATGGTTCCTGCTCCCACAAACACATTTTTTATCGACAAACTACTTTAACTATACGACCAGAATTAAATAGAAAAATCGCTCCAAAACTTTCCTTCGAGAAAACAGGTATTTCGGGAGCAATTTTATAGATACTCGCTTATAAAATTTTAAGAAATATCGTTTTAAGTACTGCATAATGCAGCGTCGACCACTACAGAACAGCTCGTCCCACCATATTATTATACGACCCTTCTCTCTCTACAACAAAAATCAATATTCGGCACTAGTACCTTTAGATGCGTCTGTCTGGGGGATTTTGGCTGAAGTACAGTGACACGCTATATAGAAGTCATCTGTCATGATATTGATTTCTTAACGGTGGAACCTTTAGCTAGAGCCCCCCTAGAGAAAGCGATTGAACCTTTGAACGGCAACCAAACATGCAGAACGAGTCCTTTGTGATTATATTGATTTTCTTTGACTTAATTATTAAATAATTAAATAAATTGATAATAAATAAATTGTTGTATATACAATCCTCTTCATGCTATCTGACAAAAAATAAAGGAGAGGATCAATAGCGACAAAGCCAAACAATTTTAGTCTTATACAAGTTTTGCATAAGTGCCCGGAAATGTCTTAAAAATTTAAATAAAAACATGTTTTTGTAATATATTAATTTCTATTGTTATATTAAGAGCGGTAAAAACCTTTTTAGTTCTATACAGTCTGGAGCATTCAGTCGTTTGTATGGGACAGTTGTACAAAATTAATCTGTAATTAGGTAAGCTGCCTTTTTTTTTTAAAGGAACAAACCTAACAATATGTGATTGGCGTGAATGGGCTAATGTGCTACTATTTGTAGTAATACACAGATATTTTTAATATTTATGTGAAAAATGGATGCTATGACTAAAAAGACTGCATTTAAACAGGGCAATGTTTTATATCAGAGTTATTTATAGAGAATTTAATAAGCTTTCAGTAGAAATAAAACGCAGCATTGAAGACATTACGTTCAATTAGAAAAAATCTAAATATTTGAATAGGAACAAATTTGAATGGGTGTGCTGGTTAATACGTTTAAGGGGAGCGACAAAGCCAAACAATTTTAGTCTTATATACGTTTTGCATAAGGTGGTTGGAAAATGCCTTAAAAATTTAAATAAAAACATATTTTTGTAATATATTAATTTCTATTGTTTTATTAAGAGCGGTAAAAACCGTTTTAGTTCTATACAGTTTGGAGCATTCAGTCGTTTGCATGGGACGGTTGTACAAAATTAACCTGTAATTAAGTAATCTGACTTTTTAAAGGAACAAACCTAACAATGTGTGATTTGCGCGATAGCCTGATGTGTTACTATTTATTGTAGTATTGCACAGATATTTTTAATACCTATTTGTGTGAAAAATGGATGCTATGGCTAAAAAGACTGCATTTAAATGGGGCAAAGTTTTATGCTAGAGTTATTTATAGGGTATTTAATAAGATTTCAGTAGAAATAAAACACAGCATTGAAGACATTACGTTTAATTAAAAAAAAAATTCAAACTATATGAACAGGAACAAATTTGAATGGGTACGTGCTGGTTAATACGTTTAAGGGGAATATTTTTCAAGATAATATGGAATATTGATTCCAATTTTACATAGTGCATGCTTTTTGAAGCTTATTTGATTGCGAAAATCTCTATTTGTATATACCGAATATAACTATTATAAACAAATGCCCGCCTATGTTTATTTACTGTTTAATTATAAACAATTATCCCTTGCCACACACACACACAAAGAATTTGATTATTATACTTTTAGGACGTCCCAGCTCGATGTTTTAGGATAAAGCAATTCTTTCAAAGCAAAAACCATGTTTATTTAAACAAATTAATTCTATATTTTAAATTTCTTTATTAATTACATTTACTTTACAATTTTATATGTTTACTTAAACAAATTAATTCTATATTTTAACTTTCTTTATTAATTACATTTACTTTACAATTTTATATGTTTACTTAAACAAATTAATTCTATATTTTAAGTTTCTTTATTAATTACATTTACTTTACAATTTTATATATTTTTTATATCCGAGTTTATTATTTAAATACAGTCTGTTCTTTGCTTCTTGTATCCATAGGGCTCAGAGTTACCGTCAGGGAGAAACTTTCTCTTTACTGAATTCGGTCTATAAAGCTTGGTTTCCGTATTGGTTGTTACAGTATGGTCTTTCGTTCGTCGAATGTTCTTTGATATAATAGGTACTGGGTCTGTCTTGTGGAGAACCATATTTTTTATTGTTTCAAAATTTATTAATTTTGATGCAGCATAATTTAAAGATATGCCTTTTACCTTGCAAACTACTTCCTCTGTGTTGCATTTTGTTGAGTGAACTTTAAATGCGTAATTCTTAGGACCTCCGGAAACGAACTTGGTAATATAACTACCGGAACCATAGCACTCTAACTCATTAGTCAGATCTCCGATAAATTCACCTGTTGGTAAATCAATTTGACCCGGTCTGGACACATAAATTACAGAGTCCGTGTCATAATAAAGAACCCTGTCTTCGAGTTGTTCAAGATAGTTGTATAACTTCAATCTAGCCTGCGCCGTTACGAAAGCAGCAATAGACACGTTAACAGTAGATAGCGGATCAGCTGATTCTTCTGTGTGCTCATAACTAACAATCAATGTTTTTTCATTAACGGGGAAAACGCTATTAACATAAATTCCAGAATTAGTAAACAAGGTAAAAAAATCTGATGGTGTGTTTATAATTTTTGTTTTAGGTAGATTTTCCCTCTGACCAAATTTTCCCCAAAAGGAGTTAAGTATTAACTTGGCCAGGGACCGGAGCCCTGGATTCTCGATTATTTTGGAATACTCAAGTTTAACATCTTCTCTCTCGAAAAATTCTTTAATATACCGGTTTTTTTCTTTTTCCGTGGTGCAAACATCCGGCCACCCTGATGCTTCCTGTTTTATCTTTATAAACTTATTCATCATCGCTGTAAATAAGCCTTCCTCTCCTGTGTCTTTACTGAACCTCTGAACCTTATATCTCCAAATTTCAAAAATTTCTAATATCTGATATCCCTTCTCAACTGCTTTTAAGACTTCGTCTATCACCCAAGTACCTTCTATGGACCTTTCTTTATCGGTATGGACGCAAGAACTATTTTGGTTCATTTCTTGTCCGCATGTTTGACATAATACAAACATAAGTTTATTGTTCGCCTTTAGAGGCAATACGGGATGGTAAAGGTCCTTAGGTGGAAGCATACAGCATTTAATAAGTCCATCAGTAGAATTCAAATCCAAACGATTGCAATCTGCACCCACAAAAACTTCAGGGTGGCCAATGGGAAATTTACCGTATTTACAGACGTAAGGATACAAGCTGCAAACATCAGCGTATTTTATCTTTTCTCCTTCTGTTATTTCATAATACTCCCTAACATTACCAGTTCGGCCTCCAAAAAAGGCGTCTCTAGGGTTTAAAGGGCTCGTAAGTAGAAGTGGATGTCTCTGAGTAAATTGTCTGATCTCAGGCTTTGATTCTAACTGCTGTCGAAATTCGCACTCCCACATTTCAGTTACCAAATAGCCAAATTCCTTTAATCTTTTAATTTTTATCTGTGTTGTCTCATAGCGCAAACTTAAAGTTGTTGTTGGGTCGTCGGAAAGGGATTCATCTCTGCCAAATTTGTAACACCTAGGACAGCCATGATAATAACATCCTTGAAACTCAAATATTTCATTAAGGTCGGAACAATACCCGTCAACCTTTATACCTCGTAGAACGGCTTCTTGACCTTTGGCTGCATGCACAATATTTATTTTTCTTTGGTTCTCTATCCACAATAACCACTCAGTTGCAATACGACTCTGATTATCTCTCCAGCGATAGCCGTTTTTAGGAATAATCCCAATGGTGTTGGGCTTAAGAAAATTCCTTCTAAATACCTTATTACAACAGGAAGCGATTGTAGTAGCCTCTGTAAAGGGACATACGCTGGTGGTGTTTAGCATTTGATCTCTAAATTTCAGGCATGCCTCGGTTAAAATCTCTACATCGGAAACACAGTAGTCAACAATATCTTTTTGCATGTCAAATACAGTATCTTTGTGCTCTTCATACCATTTCAGAAATTTAGCTCGTTCGTCCTCTTTCATTGTTTCTGGAGAGTAATATTCGATTGGGGGAAGAGTTCCAACATAGTTTTCGTTAGCCTTGGTATTAAACAGGTGAGGAAAATATCCTTTTTTAAAGGTGTCTGGGAGACCGAAAGCTTTCGGCAGTTTTGCTAAAGCCATGGGAAAATAATTTATCGAGTCTATAAATTTCATATTCCCCACTAACATCATAAGGATTTTGGTTCCTCTCATAATAAGCTCAGGTGTTAGATCTGTTTTAGTCAGGATGTAATTTAAAATGAATTGATGATCAAATGCTTGACCATTGTGCGCAATAACAATTACTTCTTTAAAGTTCTTCCTGATCTGTAGCAAGTGTTGTGTAAAGCCCTCTACCACGTCTAAACTTTTAAGCTTTTGCAATCTGATGCCACACCTCGTACAAATATCAATCGTTCGTGATTTTATGCACTCGTCGCAACGCTGTTGAAATATACAAAGATTGACACTATGACTGATCACACCGGGTTCCATTTCCTCTTCTTGCTGCGTCTCCAAATCATAAAATACAAATATTGTATCTTTATTTTTTTGTTTTCCTGTATCAGGTTGAATGTGACAGAGATGATTGTCGGTAATGTGAGTACGACAGATCTTGCAAAATATCTCCCCACATATATGGTTTCTGGTGCGTCGAGTTATTTTAAAGCATTGATTACAACTTCGAAGTTCCGCGCAGACAGTAGTTTTTTCCCATGAGCCAACTTTTAGATGATTTTCGTAACAGTCCTTTCCTTTAAAATACCGATAACAAGAATCACATTTAACTTTAATTTGATCATCAGGACAGAGGGAGGCTTGGAGACAAGATCGACATGTTTTATTACATCTATGTTTATGTTTGTGATCATAAGGAATAAAACACTGCTCACAATAATAGCTACAGACAAAGGCGGCTGTCAAAGAAGTTATCACGTTGTAATGATTATTATGGTGCAAAAGATTAAGTCTCTTGCTACTTTCTGTCGACCCCTCGAATAAAATGTCTCTTCCCTTCGAACCATAGCTGTAGACAACAATTTTATAGTCCTTAAGATGTTCTTGAAACTTTTCCAATTCAGAAATTCCAGCTCCTTCTTTCGGAATGGTAACAAGGGCGACCTCCAATAAAGTTTTACTCATCTCTGTTTGAATTTTTCCAACATCTTTTCTAATTTTAGCTAATCTAGGATCTTTGTCCACGCGCGCCATTGCAACAACTAATGCCCTTGGCAAACACATATTGTCCGTGTTCTTGATGGCGATAATTCCTTTTCTCATGCCGCATTCTTCTTCAAAACTGTTGTAGTTCTTTCCTATGCCTTGACCAATCGGTAATCGTACACTTGTTACTTTAAGGCAAAAGGATTCCGTATTCAGACCCGACGAATTTGACTGATAAATGTTGCTTATCACATTCCAAACATCCTCATAATTTACTTCTGCGGCTGGTTTAAAACGAAGCCATCCTTCACCACGACTAAAATCCTTGGAACAAAAACTAAATCCAACATAATCCGACGGTTGTAGGCCCGCCGTAGATCTCTGAATAACTTGGTGAATCGCCTTTCGCACCCAGCCAACCGGCTCAGCTCCTTCGGGCACAGGTTTCAGTCTAAACTCCAATGCACGACCAGTAACATTGTATCTTCCAACTTTCTGAATGGTATCCTTAATAACAAGAAACTTTTCCATTTTAACTAGGCACGTCCGTATACTTCAGGAGACTAATGCAAAATGACTGTTTACCACCTCTATTTATAGCTTCGGTTTGGTAGAAAGGAAGGGTGTTCAGAAAACAGGGGTGCGTTCCGAAAACCAACTGAAGCTCTGCAAAAGAGTTTAAAGTTTAGTAAAATTAAATTATTGAGTACTTACTAGCAATATTAATAAATACGAGAACAAGACCCCAGCGTTCGAGAAGAATGTTCTCTGTAATAAACGTTTACGGTTTTATTGTGCTACAGAATAATATTGAAATGTAATGACATCGGTACTCACACCTTCAAATATTTTAGTTACCAAGAAAAAGACTTAATTACGGCAATGCATGTCTGTAACAATTAAAGAATTTACCCGCCCTTTGACCCCTTTAAGGAAAGAAAGAGAATTTTACCCTAAACTTATTGTTTTGGATGATATCAGAAAGATATCGGTCAATATGAACAAGCAAGATTCGAATTATTAAAGGCAATAGTCGTGAATCCAGTTCGGCCAGAGCAAAAATATTTTAAATCGTAGACAGAGGACGATATTTACACAACACTTTAGGTTGTTTTCAAGCTGAGTTAAACAGATAAAATGAGCACTAAGCGGTACACTTGATATAGTCAAGATAGCGTTTTCCGATAGTTTTAATTCAGGAAAAGAACGAAAGAACTTTGGTACGATGGAAATGGAGTTCCCTCAACGAGGAGATTTATTGGAGTGGTTTACCAAAACTGTAATCGAGGCGTTAATTACACAAATAAATAACCAAGAATTTATAAATTATTATACCTCGATGCAACCTGTTTTTTTGTGTTTTCCGATAATTTTTATTTTTGTACATATTAAGAACGACAAAGCGTAATATATGGACCGTTAAGACCATGTCTGAGAGAGCCACGAACAGCTAGATACGTCATAGTATTTTGTTTATGAAGAAGCAAAAAGGTGAGACAGATTACAATGAACTTTACCGCATTATCTACGACGATCTACGAGATGCTGATGTCATCTGTGTTAAGGGTAGTGTAAAGAAGATATTTTTACTTGAAACTTTTTCCACGCTGAAATATCTGAAGAATATACCCGATACTGTTAATATCGAATTTACTAGGGACTGGGTTAATGTACCGAAATTATTTAAATCGTTAATGCATTTTTTTCCTCTTTCCAACTCCATCCATGGACACACTGTATGTAGTATCTCCCTTTTCGGTCTGAATTTAAAATAAAAGTTTCGTCCAGAAGTCTTTAAAAACTGCATACGTAGATCGATAGAGGCTATTTTCTTTTGACATAAAGTCACCATTATTACTGGAAATAATTAGGTGTTTATTTGCTAGAAATATGCGAATAACTCTTCTCTTTTAAGCTCGAAAATTAATATAGAAATTTTACACAAAGCAACTTTAATATCCACACTCCGTACAGACTATTTTCTTTAGCCCTAATGAAGGTCATTAGGAAGACTTTTGGAGGTTTTAAGGTTCGGTTGCAATTCAAACAGTTTCAAACATTAATTAACATACGTCACGTGTTGAGGATGGCGTCATAAGACATAGGTGTGTATATGTAAATTTTGTCAGCTGTTACCTAGCGTCCTCGATGTGACAACTGTCGCCTGTCACTTGTCAAACGTTAATTAAAAAAAAATGCCTTAAACAAATTTATGAAAATGGCGAAAAAAATCTAAAATCTTTATTTCTCGCTTTTTCAAATTTAAAAAATGCCAAAAAATGGTACAAATAAATCCAAATATTTTTATGATTTACACTTTTGCCGTAAAGTGTCGGGAAATGCCTTAAAAAATTTATGGAAATGGCGAAAAATTGAAAATCTTTATTTCTTATTTTTTTCAAATTTAAAAAATGCCAAAAATTAGTTTAAATGATTCAAAATCTTTTATGCTTTCCACTTTTGCCGTAAAGTGGCGGGAAACGCCCTAAAAAATTTATGAAAATGGCGAAAATCTCTAAAATCTTTATTTCTCACTTTTTCAAATTTAAAAAATGCCAAAAAATGGTTTAAATAAATCAAAATCTTTTACGCCTTCCACTTTTGCCGTAAAGTGTCGGGAAATGCCTTAAACAAATTTATGAAAATGGCGAAAAAAATAAAAAATCTTTATTTCTCATGTTTTTCAAATTTAAAAAATGCCATCCGGGCAAAATATTTACTGGAAAGATAAATTATTCACAAAATAGCAAAAAATTAAAGTAATGTTCTATACGGTACTGGCAAGCAAGTGCAAACACTAACAAGCTTAAAAATAATTACTTTGTTTCCCTATTAAGAACATTATACGGGTAGTAATAAAATTGATGTAAGTATATAATGAATGATAAATGAAATATTATGATTTGAAATGTGATAAACGCAATTACTGTTACGTACCTTTAACAAACACTTGTAGAACACACCACAGATACAATATCTCTATATGTCTAGGCAATAGTTAACGCATACAATGTACGTGTGACTATGAAAGCTATTTCCGAAGTGATCCATATTTATCAGAAAATAATCCAAGGCCAAATATTCATTTAAAGCGGGAGGAATACATCCGACGGCCTTGAAAACATGCATCACAAATTAATGTATCCTTGAAACAAGCATCGCGTACACCTGGTCATCAGCAAATAAAGAAACAGCTGCTCGCGTTCAAGGCCAAGTTCTTGTGCCGACAACCTTGAAAAGATGCATCACAAATGTATCTTTGAAACAAGCGTCGTACATATGGTATTATATATCATTTTAAAATCTCCCTCTATGCATATTGACTGTTTTGGGTCTTAAAAGTATAATAAACAAATTCTTTGTGTGTGTGTGGGGCAAGGGATAATTGTTTATAATTAAACAGTAAATAAACATAGGCGGGGCATTTGTTTATAATAGTTATATTCGGTATATCCAAATAGAGATTTTCGCAATCAAATAAGCTTCAACAAGCATGCACTATGTAAAATTGGAATCAATATTCCATATTATCTTGAAAAATATTCCCCTTAAACGTATTAACCAGCACGTACCCATTCAAATTTGTTCCTGTTCATATAGTTTGAATTTTTTTTTTAATTAAACGTAATGTCTTCAATGCTGTGTTTTATTTCTACTGAAATCTTATTAAATACCCTATAAATAACTCTAGCATAAAACTTTGCCCCATTTAAATGCAGTCTTTTTAGCCATAGCATCCATTTTTCACACAAATAGGTATTAAAAATATCTGTGCAATACTACAATAAATAGTAACACATCAGGCTATCGCGCAAATCACACATTGTTAGGTTTGTTCCTTTAAAAAGTCAGATTACTTAATTACAGGTTAATTTTGTACAACCGTCCCATGCAAACGACTGAATGCTCCAAACTGTATAGAACTAAAACGGTTTTTACCGCTCTTAATAAAACAATAGAAATTAATATATTACAAAAATATGTTTTTATTTAAATTTTTAAGGCATTTTCCAACCACCTTATGCAAAACGTGTATAAGAAGAAAATTGTTTGGCTTTGTCGCTCCCCTTAAACGTATTAACCAGCACACCCATTCAAATTTGTTCCCATTCAAATATTTAGATTTTTTCTAATTGAACGTAATGTCTTCAATGCTGCGTTTTATTTCTACTGAAAGCTTATTAAATTCTCTATAAATAACTCTGATATAAAACATTGCCCTGTTTAAATGCAGTCTTTTTAGTCATAGCATCAATTTTTCACATAAATATTAAAAATATCTGTGTATTACTACAAATAGTAGCACATTAGCCCATTCACGCCAATCACATATTGTTAGGTTTGTTCCTTTAAAAAAAATCAGCTTACCTAATTACAGATTAATTTTGTACAACTGTCCCATACAAACGACTGAATGCTCCAGACTGTATAGAACTAAAAAGGTTTTTACCGCTCTTAATATAACAATAGAAATTAATATATTACAAAAACATGTTTTTATTTAAATTTTTAAGGCATTTCCGGGCACTTATGCAAAACTTGTATAAGACTAAAATTGTTTGGCTTTGTCGCTATTGATCCTCTCCTTTATTTTTTGTCAGATAGCATGAAGAGGATTGTATATACAACAATTTATTTATTATCAATTTATTTAATTATTTAATAATTAAGTCAAAGAAAATCAATATAATCACAAAGGACTCGTTCTGCATGTTTGGTTGCCGTTCAAAGGTTCAATCGCTTTCTCTAGGGGGGCTCTAGCTAAAGGTTCCACCGTTAAGAAATCAATATCATGACAGATGTCTTCTATATAGCGTGTCACTGTACTTCAGCCAAAATCCCCCAGACAGACGCATCTAAAGGTACTAGTGCCGAATATTGATTTTTGTTGTAGAGAGAGAAGGGTCGTATAATAATATGGTGGGACGAGCTGTTTTGTAGTGGTCGACGCTGCATTATGCAGTACTTAAAACGATATTTCTTAAAATTTTATAAGCGAGTATCTATAAAATTGCTCCCGAAATACCTGTTTTCTCGAAGGAAACTTTTGGAGCGATTTTTCTATTTAATTCTGGTCGTATAGTTAAAGTAGTTTGTCGATAAAAAATGTGTTTGTGGGAGCAGGAACCATTTTGATTTGAGCCCCGGTTAGTTTGATGAGGAATTTCTCATAGTTCGTACGATGGATTTGGGGGAATGGTCTTAATATCTCTAGGAAATGACACATACGAAACGAGTAAGTCCGACTTGCCTTATACAGCAATATTTTTTAATATTATTTGTAATATAGGAGCTTTATAATCTTTAATTTTTGGATGTCAGAAGACATTGTACCTGACGGCCATGCTAGGCAGCTTAATTTCGTTTTACATGGTTTGTCGGCTTTTAAACCTGGCTTTAAATTTTTTTAACAATAACATTATATTATTAATCAAAATTTGAAGATATTTTATTATTTATTTTAGAAAACAATATTTACAAAGAATGACAGGGTCTTGTAACAGAAAAATATTTGGAGCATCTTTTGTAAATTTCGACCGTTTCTTGGAAAAGTTATTAATAATCTTCAGCCAAATTAGCTACCAAAATACGTTTTAAACATGTTTTGACGCTTGCTATGTGATTTAACCATATTTGTAGCTTAAATCGTACAATAAAAACAAATCATTAGCCTGGCATTATTGCATATACAATATTTTTTTCTTTGAAGTAAAATACTTTGTATAGGCGTGAAAACTACCTTCTGTCGTTCATCGCCGCGCTGTTGGGGATTTATCCCTTTTCTACCGCTACGGATTTTACTCTGAAGAACTAGTCGGTATTATTCCCCCTTGACTGCTCCTAACAGAACAACAAGAGGCGTGTTACGTGCGCATCCCTTCACTGCCCGTCTACAAAAGCCTCTAGCAGACCACTTCTCTCCCTCGTTCATACCTAGGGCTCCGGATTATGGAACAAACTACCTGCAGATGTTTTCCCTTCCCGTACCCGCCTCCAATCCTTCAAATCCCGTGCCAATAGACTACATTTCCCTTCTCTTCAGACGCCCACGGTACGTTAGTACTTAGACTTGAAGTCTATGTGGGGTGTCTTAGATAAAAACTCATTAAAGATATAAATTATTATAATGGGGAGCTTTTTCCTGTGACGGAAATGTTTTATTCGGAAAAATATTGCATTAACGTTGTGTGTTAACTTAGGCAGTACAGCAGGTTTGTTCTGAAAACAGTAAATAATTTAATCGATTTGTTGTAGAGTCCCCGAGCCCCTGAAGACCATTATAACCTAAGTGAAACAGCTTGTCAACTGGTTGGTGTAGTCCCTACAATATTTGAGAAATTGAATAAATATCTCTAGGAAATACCATGAACAAAGCGAGTAAGTCTATACTATACTACTATATGCAACAACATTTTTTAATATTATTTGTAAAATAGGTAGCTATATAATTTTTAAATTTTTTATATATCTCAAGAAAAATTCATGTTTCACCTGGAGTATCAATTTTATAACAATAAGTTAGTTGTTACCCCTTCTAAACAGCTGAATATATTTCAGCACCTTTGACAATATGGCGAAGGAAAATTAATGTTGGCCCTTCTAGGCGTTTTATAAGCAAACTCTTGCTAAAACTTAAATTGTGAAAATAAAAATCCTCCAGAACTGCGAAATTTTACTATTACTTTAAGTTTCTTTTCTCCTAAGGCTATTATTATGCTAGCACAGTCTTTTGTTTTTAACATAGGGCTAAAAACTCGGATTTATTGTAAAAATATGATTTAAACAAATGGCGTTCTCAAATATAGGTTAAATTTTGATTAGTTTGGTCATCTTGGTCATAAGAAGTTTTAGGTATATTAAATGTTCTGAAATGCTATTACGAAAAGAGTTTCTCTCAAGCTAAAAGCAGGTATTCAATCTTTTTAATTGAAATAAACAATTTAGAGGGGCCTCAAGGGTAAAAACTATAAAAAAACAACCTGCAAGGTTACTTTAAAGGCACCTTTAAGATATCCCCAGTAATGTCTCAAATAGAAACTAAACGTAGGTATTCAATCTTTTGATTGAAATACAACTTTACTCAAGCATTAAAATAGTTCCGACTGTTTTTAGAAATGCCCGAAATATAAAAATTATGAACATTGAGAGTTAGGTTTAGATTGCGCGAATACCACTTTACTCGGGCATTAAAAACAGCTGCGCGGCGCCGAACGCTAATTGTGCAAGTATAGCCTGCACTTGACAGATTTTTTTATTATTTCAGAGGTAAACTTCATTTGAACACCGCATACCTAAGAAATCTGTCAAAATGGGCGCAGACAGAGCCGAGACTGTATGGAAAAGTAGTTTTCGGCAAGATGAATTCAACGATATATATATGATGTAGATTTTTTTGAAACTGAAACGAGAAGCCTCAGACTGCAGCTCCAGCTAAACCAAGGTATGTGTTTGTAAGTGCATATTGTTCACGCTAAATATACTTGATTTCTTCTGTAAAATAAGGCTATCGCTTTAAGAAATGGGTTGTTTTTGTTCAACCCATGAATAAGGGTTAATATAGCTGCTTCTGTCGACGGGGCCCTCTAGGGCACGTTTTAGAGTCAGACAAGCAAAATGTAATACAATAGCATAGAGATAAAAACGTGTTTTTTTTAATTAGTTTACAGTATGTGCTATATATAGATAGCTGTTGAATAAATATTACATTACTTTTAGATTTCCTGGTAAAGGAAGGCCGCTATTCCTTCAGTCACTTAAATTAAAAGAAAATGTGGGGACATGGTACAGTTACAGCATAGATTTTATTATAACTGGAATGAGAAGCCTCAAACTGCAGCTCCAGCTAAACCAAGGTATGTGTTTGTAAGTGCATATTGTTCACGCTAAATATACTTGTTTTCTCCTGTAAAATAAGGCTATCGCTTTAAGAAAAGGGCTGTTTTTGTTCAAACCATGAATGAGGGTTAATATAGCTGCTTCTGTCGACGGGGCCTTCTACGGCACGTTTTAGAGTCAGACAAGCAAAATGTAATACAATACCATAGAGATAAAAGCGTGTTTTTTTTTAATTAGTTTACAGTATGTGTTATATAGATAGTTACAGAATAAATATTACATTACTTTTAGATTGCCTGCTAAAGGAAGGCCGTTATTCCTTCAGTCACCTAAATTAAAAGAAAATATGGAAACATAGACCAGTACAGTCACAGCAGCATAGATTTTATTATAAGAAAATCTGGAATAGGAGTTCTAAAATCGCAGTTCCTGTAAAATCGAGGTATGTATTTGTAAGTATTTTTCACGCCAAATATACATGTTTTCTTCTGTAAAATAATGACATCACTTGTTTGCTATTTGTCTACCAATTTTAATTTTATGTTTGAAATTTTGTTTGCGCAAAGAATGCCCACGAAATATCCTCTATAAGTAATTAGGTATAAAGTGTAACTTTTTGTAATTTTTAGGCATCGTTACCAGTGATGGGGCAACCAGGATGTTACCCTCACCCTTGGATCTAGCTACACAATTTTCTCATATTTGTAGCAGTTTACCACCGAGCTGTGAAGAAGAAAAGAACAATGACAGCGCATAATTGTATAAAAAAGCTTTTAATACTTCAAAGAAAAATGTCACATCCTATATCTTCTAATAGAATTCAAGTTAAAAATTTAATATGTAAAGCCCCATGATGTGTGTGTTAATTAAATATATTCCAGCCAACTAGCAGTCAAGGGTTTAGCATTAGGTATTTTTATGTTATATTTCATACAACTTTTAAACTATAACTTAACCATGCATAAGTGTTTAGTATTAAGTATTTCTAATAAATATGCCACCCCTTCTGTCTTTTAATGCGATATCGCACGCCCTCTCTAGAGTAAAAAAAAATACCTGATATTTTTTAAAACATACTCTAAAGACGGCTTTAAATCAGTAACCCGGTCATGACTACGTCACCTTATTTGGCGCCATTGCTCCATATACTTAATATCTAACCTAAAAAAATCAAAGTATTAAGATTAAATGAGGCACTGTTGCCCTATGGTCTGACTAGTTTACGATTTGGTCGCTGAATTAAAAATGGCTACACCTGATCGTCTTTATTGGCAGGCCTATGCGCGATAATACGTGTAATATTTATTTGATCTTGAAACAATCATCGTACACCTGAGCAATATAAACGCATAACCTTAAAAATGCATAACAATTACATAACTTTGAAACAAATGGCCATTATAGATGCCCGCCCTCTAAAATACATAACCTTTTAATAAATACGTCACAATAAAATACTTACGGGCATCAAGTTTTGTTTAAGCTCAACTCTCTTTCAAGGTTGATGCTTTGGCCTATTTCAAATTTGGTTCAGGGTCAAATGGTTGTGGCCTAAGCAGATCACGCCTGAGTGGCTAAGAAGACCGACAATAACTAATGCTTATGTAGTTAAGACCTGTTTTGGCCATTGACGAGTTTGGTTCAAGGTCAAATAATTTATACCCAAGTAGTTAAGGCCTAAGTAGCTCACGCCCAAGTGGCTAAGAAGAAGACCAAAGACAGCGGTAACTAATGCCTAAAGACCTGCTTTGGCCAATTACAAATTCGGTTCAAGGTCAAATAATTAATACCCAAGTAGTTAAGGCCTAAGTAGCTCATGCCCAAGTCGCTAAGAAGACCAAAGACAGCGGTAACTAATGCCTAAAGACCTGCTTTGGCCAATTACAAATTCGGTTCAAGGTCAAATAATTAATACCCAAGTAGTTAAGGCCTAAGTAGCTCATGCCCAAGTCGCTAAGAAGACCAAAGACAGCAGTAACTAATGCCTAAGTAGTTAATGCCCAGTGTAGCGCGCGCCTGAAGTAGTTAGTGCCATATGTAGCTAGTGCCATATGTAGCTAACGCCATCGGTAGCTAACTTCACTCTGGTAGCTAACGCCCAGATCTTCTGAGACTAAGGTAGCGCCCCACCTACTTACGTGTCCAGAAACCATCTAAACAGATGGGAAATTTAATTTTTGAGTTTACGGAAAAAAATTATTCTTCATAAAAAGTTCTGCTGTTTAGAAAACAACACTCGAAAATTTTGACCCAGGATAGTCAACCCAAGAGTATCAAAAAAAGGAAAAACAATAAATGCCATAGAAGAAACACTACCTTTAATTTTAATTGCAAAGTACAATGACGTAAAATCGTGTCGTCCAGAACTGAAAAGTCATCAAATATGAAATTTGACAAAATAACTTAATGATCATTCGTACGTACCTTTGAATTTAAAAAAAAAGTGTTTTGAAATACATGTTTTCTAAATAAAATGTTACCAAAATAAACAATAAGAAAATCCTGTTTTTACTTAAAATATAAAAAAGTAGGTATAGCAGCGCTAAACTCAGCCAGTTTAGAGCTGCATTACAAATAGAGCTCTAGACATCCATAGACAGAGCTCCAGGAGTTGATGCAAGGGTCGATGACCTGCACACGCAGTAGGTAGACTTTCACTTCACTTTTTACAGGGATATAGATGACGATCTGCTGTAGTCAGTCGATTTAATCTTTATTAAATTGAAAAAAAGTTTTCGGACCGAATGAGTCTCGAACCGCCAACCTTCCGATTAGTACTCCAACGCCGTATCCTACGAGCCACCGAGGTATATTAATAATTTCGCCTTTCATGTGTGAGACAATCGTTATACGTCGTAGCAAACTTTTTGTAGTAAAGTAAAAATAACAAATTGTTGATTTTAAGGATATGATAAAATGACATAATTACTAGTTTTTAGAAATCATGTATCTCCACGTAGGTATATCACTCACTTGACGGTGCTATTAAAATCTATAAAATAAAATTTAATTACAACTTATTTAAGATTAAGTAGGTAATGATTAAAAGTGAGGGATTTTAAATACAGCATTGTGAGTGATCACATTTTCTTAGAGGTTATGTGTGTTTTGTTATTAAAACATGAGCTCTGACATTGCTGTTAACTCTGCAGCAAAATTTTTAATTAATGGTGATTTTGTTCATGCGAAAATGTGTAATTGTATATTAATTGCGGTATTCGAAGATACACAATACAAACACTCTAATGCTCCTGTTTATTAACAGATTATACACCTATGTTCACACTTGAACAGACTGACAACTGTCAAAATAATAGATTACGGGATATTTCACCTATCCATTATTTTGGTGTGTTTAAAAGTGTTGCCAAATCAACAGGCTTTGGTTTGTTTGTCACAGTAGTAGATAAAAATAGTTGGCAAGCAGATTAAAGTAGCAAAAAATTTAATAAAAAATAATGTTATTTTAAGGGCAGTAAAATTTTTCCTTCATCACTTATATTTTGTCGAGTAACATCGCGTTCTTTTACCAGCAATCTAGATATTTAATATCTACCAAAAGTATTATCCACTTTAAAGCAAAAAAAACAGTGAAATAATAAGTAAAGAATGGTTTAATTAAAAGTTAGCTATAGAATAGCTAAATAGAATACTGACAGGACGGTAAATTAATAGATACATTTACTATATATAAAGCAGCCAGAGGGTTTTTTTTTGTTATCTAAATAGTAATTTATAATTAGCCAGTCACACCTTATTTTAAAAAGTCAAAAATGTCCCTTCGATATTATTAATGAATGTTGTCTTAAGAGTTTTCTGGTCGATTTTTATTTTCTGAGTGTTAAACACAATAGCAATAGGGGAGCTAAAGGTCTTAAATTCTACATTATAGTTAATATAATACTGGGAAAAATTTTAACAGGACATTAGTCGTGAACTCAAACTCTTGTTCATGTCCCATTCGATTTTATTTAAATGGAGAACGAAGTTTCGAAGCAAAAACCACGTCATTATTTAAACAAATTAATTCTATATTTTATTACAACTTTATATATATTTGTTATACCCCAGAGTTTATTAACGTCGTTGCGAACCTCCCTATTGTTGACCGAATACTGCCCTGTCGTCCTGTTAATGCCCTATTGCTCCCCAGATAACGTCATGACGCTGATCTGTATGTGTTATAACAAAGTTTTGAAGGATAAAAAGATCATGTAGAGAATAAAGGTTTTAGTTGTGAACTGTATCTGTTCTTATTAAATATTACGATTAAAATTCCTACGTCATCTAAAATCACATATGTTCTACACTTTATCCTCACTTATTTTAAACATTGCATTTATATTAATTTCGGCAACTAGAGAAAATGTTCTGATATTGTTTTATAGAGACAATATAACGCCTCTTACCGAAATGGCTTTCGCACCCTTGATATATTTACCTTATAACGTAAAGAAATAATTTTTACTAGTGTTAATAAATAGAACAATTGTATGGTGTTTTTCCGATTGCACCCCTGTATAGTACATGTTCTAATGCAAAACTTCAATAAAAGTATTAAAACTATCGATGATATTTATGCCTGAAATTATGCAAGCAGATAAAGGGTTTATATTTTAAGCTTATAGTACACTGTTTGAACTTAAAACATGTTGCAGATAGAAACGTGGCCTGCAGAATAATTAAATTTAACACGTTGGTCTTAGTTAAAAAGCTCTACCGTCGTGCGAACGTATCGACAGAGGCCCCACCTTCCAACCCCTATATGTTTACAGGCCTACATAAATTATGTCTTGCTATACACCATTTAGTTTTATTTTTATTTTTAATATTAAGGTTTACTTTTAAGCGCTATAGGCTTTAGAGATTTTAACTAAAAAATAAATACCTATTAGGTGAACAAATAAAACATCAGCTTGTGTTACTATCTTTATTTAACCACCAGTGTACATCTTACTTAGTAAAAACATTGCATTCATAACTAATACTATTAATAAATCTCAATACCAAGTTGCTTCAGTTCTCTTAAAATACTCATAATTTCAGGTGTATTAATGCCATCCGTATTATTCTCTTCCAAACATCGAAATTGGTCTATCGTGTCGTTGACATCTGTGTACTCTAATATAGGACTCGCCGTCTAACTTCCTGAAGTCCTCCTCCCCATTTTTCTACTTCGTAGCCCCCATCGCAAGTGTCTTGGCTGTCTTCGATTAATTTTCTCCTTTGGATTTCTTTTTGAAATTTTAAAAATTTTAAATATTTCGTATTTTTCTTTTTACCCACTATATTATCCAATTCTTTATAAGTGCTTCGGGGAGGAAATAGCTTTTTAATAATATTTACATACTTCCAACCAGACGATGAACTAATGCGTTCACTCCGTTTAAAGTTTCTTTTGTGGGCATTTGTTAGAACTAAAATGTTTCTATAATGTAAGAGGTCGCTATCGGTGTACTCTACAGGGTGTTCCTCAGTCAGGAGATTTAGTAGGCCATCTGTTAACTTAAACTCTACCCCACTAATAATTAGAGTATTTCCTTTAAAATCAGTTGGCACATTTCCAAGAAACCAATTAGAGCACACCTCCCGAAATCCAAACACGTTTTTATTAGACATTTCCATCAACTTTAAAGTTATTTTGCTGCTAGCCATCTTATCTCTTTGACGTCTAACTTGATAATGAAGCTTTATTACTGATGGTAGGATATTTATTAACGCGTAATGGCGTCGTAACATAGACGTAAAATAGACGTAACATAGACGTAACATAGACGTAAAATACTAGTAGCATACATTATATTATATATAACCTTCACGTATAAAAATTGTCGTAAAATAGACGTAACATAGACGTAACATAGGCGTAACATAGACGTAAAATAGACGTAACATAGTCGTAACATAGACGTAACATATACGTGTAGATTATATATAATATAATGTATGTTACTGATTTAAATGTTCAACTTTTTAACAGATTTTTAAAAATCAGGTAATATTTATTGACAAATTTTTTAAAAATTTCACCAGCCTATTTTCAGTTATTATTATTATTATTATTATTATTATAGTGTCTAATTATTAAAATCAAAATTAAAACAGATACTAATTTTTTACGTTTTCTGCTTTTTAAAAACCGTAGGGGACTGAATCAAAACCTCTAAATTTACGTTTTAAGGAGTTGGGCTTATATTCTTTTGTCACCAAGAAATTCCAGCTCCTTCTTCCGGAATAGTAACAAGGGGTACCTCCAATAAAGTTTTAGTCATCTCTGTTTGAATTTTTCCAACATCTCTTCTAATTTTAGCTAATTTAGGATCCTTGTCAACACACGCCATTGCAACAACTAATGCCCTTGGCAAACACATATTTTCCGTGTTCTTGATGGTGGATAATTCCTTGTCTCATGCCACATTCCTCTTCAACCTGTTGTAGTTTTTTCCTCTACCTTGACCAGACGGCAATCCTACACTTGTTACTTTAAGACAAAAGGATTCCGTATTCAGACCCAACGAATTCGACTGATAAATGTTGCTTATCACATTCCAAACATCCTCATAATTTATTTCTCCGGCTGGTTTAAAGCGAAGCCCTCCTTCACCACGACTAAAGTCCTTGGAGCAAAAACTAAATCCAACATAATCCGATGGTTGTAGGCCCTCTGTAGATCTCTGAATAACTTGGTGAATCGCTTCTCGCACCCAGCCAACCGGTTCAACTCCTTCGGGCACAGGTTTCAGCCTAAACTCCAATGCACGACCAGTAACATTGTATCTTCCAACTTTCTGAACGGTATCCTTAATAACAAGAAACTTTTCCATTTTAACTAGACACGTCCGTAAACTTCAGGAATCAGGAAACTAATGCGAAATGCTGTTTGCCACACCTCTATTTATAACTTCGGTTTGGCAGAAAAGAAGAGTGTTCAGAAAACAGGAGGGCGTTGCGAAAACCAACTGAAGTCCTGCAAAAGAGTTTAAGGTTAGTATGCAGTATAATTAAATTATCGAGTACTTACTAACAATATTAATAAATACGAAAACAAGACCAAGCGTTCGAGAAGAATATTCTCTGTAATAAATGTTTACGGTTTTACTATGCAGCAGAATAATATTGAAATGTGTCTGTTCTCACACCTTAAAATATTTTAGTTACCAGGAAAAACTTAATTACAGAAATACATGTATGTAGCAATTAAACAATTTACCTCACCCTTTAAAAGAAAGAGAATTTTACCCCCACTACTTCGAAATTTAATATTTTACTTATCAGTTGAATATTCTAAGTACCTGCGACAAAAACAGTTATCGCTTTACCTATTACCACTTTTCTGTACTTTTAGGAGGTTAGATAGAAATATTTTTATACTTACCAAACGAAAATAAATTTCAAAGTTTCTAGTGCCTGAGCCTCGGGCACACACTCGCTGTTAAATAAGCAGGAACAGGACGGGGATATCTGTAACAAATAACACAACTTTTACATCTTAGCTGTTAATATTTCGTCTAATTAAAATATTGACAAGCTATAAAAGTGTAAATAGCTTCAAAATGTATCTGAAAATGTTAGATTTGAACAGTCTGTTTTGTCTTACCATAAGAACGAAAATACTAATAGTCTTCTTTTTATCTTTTATTATCTTTGTCTTTTAAAACACTCGAACCGCAAGTGGTCCTTGGATGATACGGCAAAGCTGCTTGGCACTTTGACTATCTCGGTCAACGGTGGCGAAACAACTGTAAAAGGAAATATCAACTAAGAAGAAACACAATATAACGCAACGACTTAACACCCCCAGCGAGTATATCAGCTAGTTCTCCTGTGCGGGTTATACACGATTAGCATACCTATTTAAATGAAAATTTCCTGCTCTGGTATGGGAATACGTACAAAAACAATAGTCATTTAAGCTTGTATTAAACGAATGTGCATCTCCAAAGCAGCACGCTTTATCAAAATAAATGAAAACTTACCCCTTCCCAACTCTATTCTTCTAGACCACTCTTTAATCGTCATTTTAAACCCTCTACCTTCACCCCCTTTAACCCCATGTGAGCGTGCTATATCTTAGCAAATTCAAAAGTTTTTGTTCATCTAGACACCAGGCACTACATCACACCCTACATTACTACTTACTTATGAACCGAAAAATCAAAATCACTCCTAGCACCCGCTTAAAATACCAAAAATATTCCTCTCTAGATATCGAATGTCACAATATTACTGTCCTTACTTATTTTTACAGATTTATCTTTTAGCCAAAAAATTTGAAGCCCAAGTTTATCAAAATAAATAAAAAATTGTCTTTCGTCTACTCTGTTTTTCTAGACCGCTTTTCTAAGTGTCAGTTATATAAGCCCTTTGCCCGCACTGCCTCCAACCCCAAATGAACGCACTAAATCTGAGCATAAGCATTCACTACCAGATTAACTCGAAGTGTTTTCTAAGTCTAGATACTATCACTAATCACTTAGGTACTAAAAACTCGCTCCTAGCACCCTTTTTTGTTGTTGTAAATACTGTTGCGCTTTCATCAAAAAGGTGCTTTTTTACCAAAAAACAGAGCAAGAATTACCTACTCTCCTCTATCTTTTCGTTACAGCTCGCCCTCTATACCGATAATAGAAGTTTGAGCCCTTCCCTCCTACCCTCTAACCCCCACAGAGACGTGCTAAAGTATTTTCAGCTCCTTGCATGCTCTCAGCACAAACTCATACTAAAAAAGTCCGCTCCTAGAAGCCTTTATAACCTGTAACAACGCACGCGCATCTCATTATGTCCACAATATTTTTTAAAAAATTACTTTAAATCTCAAAACTACAAAAAATATTTTCTAGCACAGGTTTAGCAAAAAAAAAATCAAGTCAAAAGAAGTAAAAATTAACATAATAATATGTACATTATCTTCAATTATGGAATAATTGAATAAAAAAAAATCAATCTCTGATTAGATGTCCTATGTAAAATATGTACCTAGCTTTTAAATTCTCTTCTTCTGTATCCAACGCCCTTTTATTCTACAGGGTAACATTTATATTAGAAAGTGTCGGAAATTCTAAGTTTTAAAAAGCTGATAAATATGTTCAGGCAGGCCTACGTAATAGACAAATGTCAATTCTAGCTGTACTGTGTAATATACGCAAGCCACCCACCTTCTGATTTAAAAACGCCTCTTATTTACCTAATAACAGTAAAAATGTAATATCCTAAAACGATAATTTAAAAAATAAATGAAATAATTCATATATCATTTCTTATACCCTGTAGTAAATGGCACAATAATTAAAAGCGTATCCCCTAATTAAATTTTGAAATGTTCATATACAAAAATCATTTTGAATAGCTAAAACAAGTAATAGATAACAATGAAGAAAATTAGAGTCTTTCCTGTCTCGACAGGTTTTGACAAGTCCGGACAAGTTTAGCGAACTACGAAAAACTACACTAGTTAAAATCAAAATACTGTATATTTAAAAAAGGTATTGTTTAGGACTGTTAGCTTTTATTATCTTTCCCTAATTGCACTGTGCTTCTTGGATATACTCGTACATACATACGAGTACTAGGGTTTGTAATTCCACAAGAATTTTTCTAAGTCCAAAAAGAATAAAAAAAACAAGCAAATATCTCAAAAACTGTGCCTTTTATCAAAAAAATAAACGCAATTTTACCCCCAAATCCCCTGCCGACTCTGGCAACGCTTTAACACTTCAGGTACGTTTCAACCCCCTACGCCCAAGGGTTCCATCCCTCCACACCACATATCCCCTCAGGGTATACCCGTAAACTGACATAAAGTAGACCGAGCTATTAAAACTTAAGCCACTTACCTCATAAATCCCGCCCGTTTATAGACCTCCAGACTAGACACTATGCGACATAACACCTTCCACACATACTGGAGAAAATTCTCACCCTGCGACCTTATATAGTAAAAAACCAACTGACGACGTACGAAATAGTTTAAAAGAGAGGGGGGACACTTTAAAGTGAATCCTGCATATATCCTTGTACAATATGGGCGGGTTGAATTACATTCTAGGGTATGTAATTCCACAAGAATTTTTCTAAGTCCAAAAGGGATAAAAAACAAGCAAATATCTCAAAAACTGAGCCTTTTATCAAAAAAATAAACGCAATTTTACCCCCAGTCGACTTTGGCAAGGGTTTAACACTTCAGGTACGTTTCAACCCCCTACGCCCAATGGTTCCATCCCTCCACACCACAAACCCTGCAGTGTACACCTGTAAACTCACATAAAGTAGCCAGAACTATTAAAATTTAAGCCACCTACCTTATAAACCAGCCGACTAGACACTTCGCGAGACAACACCTTCACATACTGAAGAAAATTCTCACCCCGCGACCTTATAAAGCCAACTGACGATGTACGAAATAGTTTAAAAGAGAGGGGGGGATTCACTTTACAACACTAAATCCCCCCACTCCTTATATGAAGGAGTGAGGGGATATAGTGGGGGGATTTAGTGTTGTAAAGTGAATCCCCCCCTCTCTTTTAAACTATTTCGTACATCGTCAGTTGGCTTTATAAGGTCGCGGGGTGAGAATTTTCTTCAGTATGTGAAGGTGTTGTCTCGCGAAGTGTCTAGTCGGCTGGTTTATAAGGTAGGTGGCTTAAATTTTAATAGTTCTGGCTACTTTATGTGAGTTTACAGGTGTACACTGCAGGGTTTGTGGTGTGGAGGGATGGAACCATTGGGCGTAGGGGGTTGAAACGTACCTGAAGTGTTAAACCCTTGCCAAAGTCGACTGGGGGTAAAATTGCGTTTATTTTTTTGATAAAAGGCTCAGTTTTTGAGATATTTGCTTGTTTTTTATCCCTTTTGGACTTAGAAAAATTCTTGTGGAATTACATACCCTAGAATGTAATTCAACCCGCCCATATTGTACAAGGATATATGCAGGATTCACTTTAAAGTGTCCCCCCTCTCTTTTAAACTATTTCGTACGTCGTCAGTTGGTTTTTTACTATATAAGGTCGCAGGGTGAGAATTTTCTCCAGTATGTGTGGAAGGTGTTATGTCGCATAGTGTCTAGTCTGGAGGTCTATAAACGGGCGGGATTTATGAGGTAAGTGGCTTAAGTTTTAATAGCTCGGTCTACTTTATGTCAGTTTACGGGTATACCCTGAGGGGATATGTGGTGTGGAGGGATGGAACCCTTGGGCGTAGGGGGTTGAAACGTACCTGAAGTGTTAAAGCGTTGCCAGAGTCAGCAGGGGATTTGGGGGTAAAATTGCGTTTATTTTTTTGATAAAAGGCACAGTTTTTGAGATATTTGCTTGTTTTTTTTATTCTTTTTGGACTTAGAAAAATTCTTGTGGAATTACAAACCCTAGTACTCGTATGTATGTACGAGTATATCCAAGAAGCACAGTGCAATTAGGGAAAGATAATAAAAGCTAACAGTCCTAAACAATACCTTTTTTAAATATACAGTATTTTGATTTTAACTAGTGTAGTTTTTCGTAGTTCGCTAAACTTGTCCGGACTTGTCAAAACCTGTCGAGACAGGAAAGACTCTAATTTTCTTCATTGTTATCTATTACTTGTTTTAGCTATTCAAAATGATTTTTGTATATGAACATTTCAAAATTTAATTAGGGGATACGCTTTTAATTATTGTGCCATTTACTACAGGGTATAAGAAATGATATATGAATTATTTCATTTATTTTTTAAATTATCGTTTTAGGATATTACATTTTTACTGTTATTAGGTAAATAAGAGGCGTTTTTAAATCAGAAGGTGGGTGGCTTGCGTATATTACACAGTACAGCTAGAATTGACATTTGTCTATTACGTAGGCCTGCCTGAACATATTTATCAGCTTTTTAAAACTTAGAATTTCTGACACTTTCTAATATAAATGTTACCCTGTAGAATAAAAGGGCGTTGGATACAGAAGAAGAGAATTTAAAAGCTAGGTACATATTTTACATAGGACATCTAATCAGAGATTGATTTTTTTTTATTCAATTATTCCATAATTGAAGATAATGTACATATTATTATGTTAATTTTTACTTCTTTTGACTTGATTTTTTTTTTGCTAAACCTGTGCTAGAAAATATTTTTTGTAGTTTTGAGATTTAAAGTAATTTTTTAAAAAATATTGTGGACATAATGAGATGCGCGTGCGTTGTTACAGGTTATAAAGGCTTCTAGGAGCGGACTTTTTTAGTATGAGTTTGTGCTGAGAGCATGCAAGGAGCTGAAAATACTTTAGCACGTCTCTGTGGGGGTTAGAGGGTAGGAGGGAAGGGCTCAAACTTCTATTATCGGTATAGAGGGCGAGCTGTAACGAAAAGATAGAGGAGAGTAGGTAATTCTTGCTCTGTTTTTTGGTAAAAAAGCACCTTTTTGATGAAAGCGCAACAGTATTTACAACAACAAAAAAGGGTGCTAGGAGCGAGTTTTTAGTACCTAAGTGATTAGTGATAGTATCTAGACTTAGAAAACACTTCGAGTTAATCTGGTAGTGAATGCTTATGCTCAGATTTAGTGCGTTCATTTGGGGTTGGAGGCAGTGCGGGCAAAGGGCTTATATAACTGACACTTAGAAAAGCGGTCTAGAAAAACAGAGTAGAGGAAAGACAATTTTTTATTTATTTTGATAAACTTGGGCTTCAAATTTTTTGGCTAAAAGATAAATCTGTAAAAATAAGTAAGGACAGTAATATTGTGACATTCGATATCTAGAGAGGAATATTTTTGGTATTTTAAGCGGGTGCTAGGAGTGATTTTGATTTTTCGGTTCATAAGTAAGTAGTAATGTAGGGTGTGATGTAGTGCCTGGTGTCTAGATGAACAAAAACTTTTGAATTTGCTAAGATATAGCACGCTCACATGGGGTTAAAGGGGGTGAAGGTAGAGGGTTTAAAATGACGATTAAAGAGTGGTCTAGAAGAATAGAGTTGGGAAGGGGTAAGTTTTCATTTATTTTGATAAAGCGTGCTGCTTTGGAGATGCACATTCGTTTAATACAAGCTTAAATGACTATTGTTTTTGTACGTATTCCCATACCAGAGCAGGAAATTTTCATTTAAATAGGTATGCTAATCGTGTATAACCCGCACAGGAGAACTAGCTGATATACTCGCTGGGGGTGTTAAGTCGTTGCGTTATATTGTGTTTCTTCTTAGTTGATATTTCCTTTTACAGTTGTTTCGCCACCGTTGACCGAGATAGTCAAAGTGCCAAGCAGCTTTGCCGTATCATCCAAGGACCACTTGCGGTTCGAGTGTTTTAAAAGACAAAGATAATAAAAGATAAAAAGAAGACTATTAGTATTTTCGTTCTTATGGTAAGACAAAACAGACTGTTCAAATCTAACATTTTCAGATACATTTTGAAGCTATTTACACTTTTATAGCTTGTCAATATTTTAATTAGACGAAATATTAACAGCTAAGATGTAAAAGTTGTGTTATTTGTTACAGATATCCCCGTCCTGTTCCTGCTTATTTAACAGCGAGTGTGTGCCCGAGGCTCAGGCACTAGAAACTTTGAAATTTATTTTCGTTTGGTAAGTATAAAAATATTTCTATCTAACCTCCTAAAAGTACAGAAAAGTGGTAATAGGTAAAGCGATAACTGTTTTTGTCGCAGGTACTTAGAATATTCAACTGATAAGTAAAATATTAAATTTCGAAGTAGTGGGGGTAAAATTCTCTTTCTTTTAAAGGGTGAGGTAAATTGTTTAATTGCTACATACATGTATTTCTGTAATTAAGTTTTTCCTGGTAACTAAAATATTTTAAGGTGTGAGAACAGACACATTTCAATATTATTCTGCTGCATAGTAAAACCGTAAACATTTATTACAGAGAATATTCTTCTCGAACGCTTGGTCTTGTTTTCGTATTTATTAATATTGTTAGTAAGTACTCGATAATTTAATTATACTGCATACTAACCTTAAACTCTTTTGCAGGACTTCAGTTGGTTTTCGCAACGCCCTCCTGTTTTCTGAACACTCTTCTTTTCTGCCAAACCGAAGTTATAAATAGAGGTGTGGCAAACAGCATTTCGCATTAGTTTCCTGATTCCTGAAGTTTACGGACGTGTCTAGTTAAAATGGAAAAGTTTCTTGTTATTAAGGATACCGTTCAGAAAGTTGGAAGATACAATGTTACTGGTCGTGCATTGGAGTTTAGGCTGAAACCTGTGCCCGAAGGAGTTGAACCGGTTGGCTGGGTGCGAGAAGCGATTCACCAAGTTATTCAGAGATCTACAGAGGGCCTACAACCATCGGATTATGTTGGATTTAGTTTTTGCTCCAAGGACTTTAGTCGTGGTGAAGGAGGGCTTCGCTTTAAACCAGCCGGAGAAATAAATTATGAGGATGTTTGGAATGTGATAAGCAACATTTATCAGTCGAATTCGTTGGGTCTGAATACGGAATCCTTTTGTCTTAAAGTAACAAGTGTAGGATTGCCGTCTGGTCAAGGTAGAGGAAAAAACTACAACAGGTTGAAGAGGAATGTGGCATGAGACAAGGAATTATCCACCATCAAGAACACGGAAAATATGTGTTTGCCAAGGGCATTAGTTGTTGCAATGGCGTGTGTTGACAAGGATCCTAAATTAGCTAAAATTAGAAGAGATGTTGGAAAAATTCAAACAGAGATGACTAAAACTTTATTGGAGGTACCCCTTGTTACTATTCCGGAAGAAGGAGCTGGAATTTCTTGGTGACAAAAGAATATAAGCCCAACTCCTTAAAACGTAAATTTAGAGGTTTTGATTCAGTCCCCTACGGTTTTTAAAAAGCAGAAAACGTAAAAAATTAGTATCTGTTTTAATTTTGATTTTAATAATTAGACACTATAATAATAATAATAATAATAATAATAACTGAAAATAGGCTGGTGAAATTTTTAAAAAATTTGTCAATAAATATTACCTGATTTTTAAAAATCTGTTAAAAAGTTGAACATTTAAATCAGTAACATACATTATATTATATATAATCTACACGTATATGTTACGTCTATGTTACGACTATGTTACGTCTATTTTACGTCTATGTTACGCCTATGTTACGTCTATGTTACGTCTATTTTACGACAATTTTTATACGTGAAGGTTATATATAATATAATGTATGCTACTAGTATTTTACGTCTATGTTACGTCTATGTTACGTCTATTTTACGTCTATGTTACGACGCCATTACGCGTTAATAAATATCCTACCATCAGTAATAAAGCTTCATTATCAAGTTAGACGTCAAAGAGATAAGATGGCTAGCAGCAAAATAACTTTAAAGTTGATGGAAATGTCTAATAAAAACGTGTTTGGATTTCGGGAGGTGTGCTCTAATTGGTTTCTTGGAAATGTGCCAACTGATTTTAAAGGAAATACTCTAATTATTAGTGGGGTAGAGTTTAAGTTAACAGATGGCCTACTAAATCTCCTGACTGAGGAACACCCTGTAGAGTACACCGATAGCGACCTCTTACATTATAGAAACATTTTAGTTCTAACAAATGCCCACAAAAGAAACTTTAAACGGAGTGAACGCATTAGTTCATCGTCTGGTTGGAAGTATGTAAATATTATTAAAAAGCTATTTCCTCCCCGAAGCACTTATAAAGAATTGGATAATATAGTGGGTAAAAAGAAAAATACGAAATATTTAAAATTTTTAAAATTTCAAAAAGAAATCCAAAGGAGAAAATTAATCGAAGACAGCCAAGACACTTGCGATGGGGGCTACGAAGTAGAAAAATGGGGAGGAGGACTTCAGGAAGTTAGACGGCGAGTCCTATATTAGAGCACACAGATGTCAACGACACGATAGACCAATTTCGATGTTTGGAAGAGAATAATACGGATGGCATTAATACACCTGAAATTATGAGTATTTTAAGAGAACTGAAGCAACTTGGTATTGAGATTTATTAATAGTATTAGTTATGAATGCAATGTTTTTACTAAGTAAGATGTACACTGGTGGTTAAATAAAGATAGTAACACAAGCTGATGTTTTATTTGTTCACCTAATAGGTATTTATTTTTTAGTTAAAATCTCTAAAGCCTATAGCGCTTAAAAGTAAACCTTAATATTAAAAATAAAAATAAAACTAAATGGTGTATAGCAAGACATAATTTATGTAGGCCTGTAAACATATAGGGGTTGGAAGGTGGGGCCTCTGTCGATACGTTCGCACGACGGTAGAGCTTTTTAACTAAGACCAACGTGTTAAATTTAATTATTCTGCAGGCCACGTTTCTATCTGCAACATGTTTTAAGTTCAAACAGTGTACTATAAGCTTAAAATATAAACCCTTTATCTGCTTGCATAATTTCAGGCATAAATATCATCGATAGTTTTAATACTTTTATTGAAGTTTTGCATTAGAACATGTACTATACAGGGGTGCAATCGGAAAAACACCATACAATTGTTCTATTTATTAACACTAGTAAAAATTATTTCTTTACGTTATAAGGTAAATATATCAAGGGTGCGAAAGCCATTTCGGTAAGAGGCGTTATATTGTCTCTATAAAACAATATCAGAACATTTTCTCTAGTTGCCGAAATTAATATAAATGCAATGTTTAAAATAAGTGAGGATAAAGTGTAGAACATATGTGATTTTAGATGACGTAGGAATTTTAATCGTAATATTTAATAAGAACAGATACAGTTCACAACTAAAACCTTTATTCTCTACATGATCTTTTTATCCTTCAAAACTTTGTTATAACACATACAGATCAGCGTCATGACGTTATCTGGGGAGCAATAGGGCATTAACAGGACGACAGGGCAGTATTCGGTCAACAATAGGGAGGTTCGCAACGACGTTAATAAACTCTGGGGTATAACAAATATATATAAAGTTGTAATAAAATATAGAATTAATTTGTTTAAATAATGACGTGGTTTTTGCTTCGAAACTTCGTTCTCCATTTAAATAAAATCGAATGGGACATGAACAAGAGTTTGAGTTCACGACTAATGTCCTGTTAAAATTTTTCCCAGTATTATATTAACTATAATGTAGAATTTAAGACCTTTAGCTCCCCTATTGCTATTGTGTTTAACACTCAGAAAATAAAAATCGACCAGAAAACTCTTAAGACAACATTCATTAATAATATCGAAGGGACATTTTTGACTTTTTAAAATAAGGTGTGACTGGCTAATTATAAATTACTATTTAGATAACAAAAAAAAACCCTCTGGCTGCTTTATATATAGTAAATGTATCTATTAATTTACCGTCCTGTCAGTATTCTATTTAGCTATTCTATAGCTAACTTTTAATTAAACCATTCTTTACTTATTATTTCACTGTTTTTTTTGCTTTAAAGTGGATAATACTTTTGGTAGATATTAAATATCTAGATTGCTGGTAAAAGAACGCGATGTTACTCGACAAAATATAAGTGATGAAGGAAAAATTTTACTGCCCTTAAAATAACATTATTTTTTATTAAATTTTTTGCTACTTTAATCTGCTTGCCAACTATTTTTATCTACTACTGTGACAAACAAACCAAAGCCTGTTGATTTGGCAACACTTTTAAACACACCAAAATAATGGATAGGTGAAATATCCCGTAATCTATTATTTTGACAGTTGTCAGTCTGTTCAAGTGTGAACATAGGTGTATAATCTGTTAATAAACAGGAGCATTAGAGTGTTTGTATTGTGTATCTTCGAATACCGCAATTAATATACAATTACACATTTTCGCATGAACAAAATCACCATTAATTAAAAATTTTGCTGCAGAGTTAACAGCAATGTCAGAGCTCATGTTTTAATAACAAAACACACATAACCTCTAAGAAAATGTGATCACTCACAATGCTGTATTTAAAATCCCTCACTTTTAATCATTACCTACTTAATCTTAAATAAGTTGTAATTAAATTTTATTTTATAGATTTTAATAGCACCGTCAAGTGAGTGATATACCTACGTGGAGATACATGATTTCTAAAAACTAGTAATTATGTCATTTTATCATATCCTTAAAATCAACAATTTGTTATTTTTACTTTACTACAAAAAGTTTGCTACGACGTATAACGATTGTCTCACACATGAAAGGCGAAATTATTAATATACCTCGGTGGCTCGTAGGATACGGCGTTGGAGTACTAATCGGAAGGTTGGCGGTTCGAGACTCATTCGGTCCGAAAACTTTTTTTCAATTTAATAAAGATTAAATCGACTGACTACAGCAGATCGTCATCTATATCCCTGTAAAAAGTGAAGTGAAAGTCTACCTACTGCGTGTGCAGGTCATCGACCCTTGCATCAACTCCTGGAGCTCTGTCTATGGATGTCTAGAGCTCTATTTGTAATGCAGCTCTAAACTGGCTGAGTTTAGCGCTGCTATACCTACTTAAAAAAAATATTTTCGGAACATTTTTCATTCATCTACCTTACCTTACCTGGAAAAGTACAAAGTAAGGTATGATACCAAATAAAACTTTGACTACTAATTGTTTTATGTGTTCATGCTGCTAGTTGTGTTTCCTTTTTATTAAATATGGTGCTTAAACTAACCACGAAGGAACATATTGAAATAATACTAATTGTTAGGGACCACCATAAAACATACAGAGAGGCTGCTCGAAATTTTAATGAACGATATACGAAACAAATAATAAGCCATGCGACTGTTGGAGATATTGTTAATAAATTTTAAAGTACCGAATCTGTAAGCAATAAATTTTCAATCCCCAGGTTTGGCGGACGGACGAAGATATCCAATTAAAGGTTTCGCAAGCTGCCGTGGAAAATCCGAAAATCTCATTGAGAAATATTTTATAAACTGTTCCACGACCTGTTACAAAATCCACGGCCCATATTATTGTACGGAAAAATCATTTTCACCCATAGAAACCATAATTTCTTCACAAAATGCAGCCTAGAGATTTTGATTCGCCATTTTTGTTTAACTCTTGGTTTCAAGGTGAGTTAGAAGATTTTTTAGACTTTTTGCCAGAAAAATGTTATTTTCAGATGAGGCCACGTTCCCCTCAAATGGAATGGTGTGCTCCCAAAACTGTAGGTGGTGGAGTGATGGGAACCCGCAAGTAATTAAGTGTCGTGACCAGTATTCTTTCAAGACAAACGTTTGGTGTGGTGTTTTTAAGAGCAAAATTGTAGGGTCGTACTTTTTTCGAGAAAATATTACCGGTGATATTTACTTGAACTTCTTGAACACTGAATCATTTGAATTTTTTCATCGACTACCACTGGATATAAGAAACACGCTTTGGTGCCAACATAATTTTTACATGGAACACATCCACAGAGGTGGATTGGACGAAGGTCAGAATTTGCTTGGCCACCAAGGACCCCAGAGTTTTTCTTTCAAATAAACGAGATAATGAAATAATTTAATTTCACCCCTTTTTCAGGTTTAAATCGAAAAATATAGATCGTAGATAAAAAATTGTTGAAACACAAGTTGTTGAGAATTAAATTTCCTACAAGTTCTGGTATGATGATTTTTAGTCAAAAGTTAAAAATGGACGAGTTATTTAACAAAGAAAAATTCCTCCTTAAATTCAAGATGATGGTCACCAGTTAGACAACCTTCGTAAAAAAGTCCTAATACTCTGTCACCAATAACGCCACACCAAACGGCCTTTATAACATAAGTGGTGTCTTGACCCCAATGATTAGTATTATGTCTATTATAGACACTGTTTGTAGCAAAGCAAGCCTCATCTGTCCATGTCACAAAAGTGTCATTCCTGTGTAGTTGTTCTAGTATAACATTACAAAATTCCATCAGTCGTTTGAGGTTATTTTCTTCAAAAAACTGTTGAACTTTACGGAACTTATGTGGTTTATATTTGAACTGATTGAGGGCTTAAGACTGCAAAATGTAGTATGTAATGCTTCTCGTGCCACCGGTATAGAGTTAGTCAGTTTTTTATTAAAATAAAGCAGAATATCTAGGTGGATGTGTTCGTCAGGCTGGCGTGCTGTTCTTTGGAAATCTATAGAATTTATTATTTTCCTGTAGGTCCTTACTTACAAAGGTGTTTAGGCTTGAAACTTGCCGGTAATCATACAGTCTTCCATATAATGTCCTTGCTTCCCTCTTATTTTTATTGTATTTTATATACACATGTTGTAATTATAGCAATCATTTCTCGCTAACTGTAGCCCATAATAAATGAACTAATTCAGTTAGGTTTCCTGGTGGTTCTTGTACAAATCTACAATTTTTCTTAAACATTTTGGTCTCTTTGTAAATAAAAAAGTTACCTATTGGTCCAAATAAATCAACAACCTTGTTCAAATCAAGCCATTTGTGAAAGAAATTACCGTCAGACTTCATATATCAAAACTGATATATGAAGTCTATATCAACCTAAATTTTAAAAATATTTTTGACTCTCTATTATATTTAGTTTTTACTTTAAAAAATGATATATTATAATATTTTGACAAATTCGACTTACGGGTTTTGTTGACAACGACCATATTTTAGGCACTGTCATAAAAACATTTCCTTAAAAGTATCTAATTAGTTTTGCATGTTGGCTTTTAGTAGCTGCAAGAGCGGACTGAAACCTTTTAGTGTCAAGCAAGCAGACCTTGTTGGACCCTTCCTGTCAACCCCTTTTTACATCTGGATAATATCAGCTCGTTCCCGATCTACCATTGATAAATGGAAAATGGCCTAGAGGAATACATTTACAGCTTGCCCAAAAAATATGTAGGACAAATGAAAATGTTTTTTTCTGCTCTTGTGTAACCCCTTTAAATTTATATACAGTGCATCTTTTTAAAGCTGACCATAAGACTTTACGTGTTAATTTTGTAACCTCCTTTTATATTAGATGTATTTATGGAGGTAAATTCTTATAGTTGAGCTCTAAAAACTGTAAATTACAAAGGCACACACAAAAAAAGTTTTACGTTTGGTAGACTAGACCCCCTACTCCTATGTATTTTAAGCTGCTGTGGACACGAATTTGACATCAGAATGACGTCAGATAGTAGATCGAAATAGCGAAAAATTGTGCTTTATTCTAACTCAAACAGAACTCGCTGACGTCACGAGAATTACTGCGCCTGTGATAAATTGATGAAAATAAATACTTAAGTATGTGGTTCTCAGCGAGTATAGGTTAGGATTCCGAGCAAACCTTGAAAAAACTTGCGTGATTGCATTCAAAACATACAGATTGTATGAAAGTTAGGAAATGGAAAGTTTCTGGTACGTTTATAAAAGGAACTCAAGAACAGAATTGATAATTTGAATGATGGCCACGTTTTAACTTCAAAAAAATCGCACTAGTCGAAGTTCTGTAGACACAGGCTCGTCTGAATGCTTGATGACTGCGTGAAATGAGAGGAAACGCAATAAAATAAAAAACCTGTTAATTTAAATTCACAGGATACAACGCTTTTAGGACATGGATAAGAATTTCAACCTAACCTAAAAAAATCGCACTAAATCATTGAACATGGGGGCAGAAACCCTTGTAGCCTATATTTCCTTGCCGTCCGTCAATGTATACGGAAGTTCGACTAATGTGATTTTTTTTAGGTTAGAATGTGGTTGTCATTCGATTTATCAATTCCGTTGTTGAATTTCTTTTATGAACGTACCAGAAACTTTCCATTTACTAACGTTCATACAATATGTACATTTTGAATGCATTCACGCAAGTTTTTCAAAGTGAGGTTGGAAACCACATAGATCAGTATTGATTTTCATCAATTTATTACAAGGGCAGTATTTCTCGTAATGTCAGCGATTTAGTTTGAGTTATATAGCTTTGTATCAGAATGAAGCATCATTTTTCGCTATTTTGATCTATTTTTTGAGGTTACAAACAAAACCTGACCTGATGACGTAATTCAAATTCATGTCTCTCTGTGGGTATATATTTTAATAAGCATATGCCTCTAAGTAAAAAAGCATTATCTTGATTATTAGGCATAGTTTTATTTTATAAAATTATTTACCTTTTCTTTTCCAGTAAATAAATACATAGAACGCAATTGGCAGGCTATTTACCAAAATCTATTATTTTAAATTTATTTATCCCTTTATTTACATGATTATTTTAAATCATATACTTTAAAAATTGTATTATAATCAGGAGGCAAAGTATATTGCCAATAGAATTTATATAAAATCGCCTATTACTAACGTAAACTCTATATTGCGCGTTATATGTAAATTTCAAAAGTAACTCACAGCGTGACGACATGCGCGAACATGATACCGTTTGGTGGGGTGATACAGAAGATTGAATTGATGATTTTATACTAATTATACTGTTTTTTTCGCGATTTTTTTTGTAATTTTTAGTTAAAAAATAAAATGCCAACAATGAAAATATAGCAGAAATTTTCATTGCTCTTAAGCCCCGAAGCGTTTTTTGTTTATTGTCAAACATAAATGTCAAGACAGATAATGGAAGTTAAAAGTAGCTTCGGTGAAGAAATTTCCGAAAGCATTAAAATTTTTGCAAATACTGCAAAAGATGTCTTACTGCCATCCAAATCAATGCAATTATATGGAGAAACGTATGCCGCTTACAGAGAAAGGTGTGCAAGTAAGAAAATTATTGAAACTTCTGAACACAGTATGCTGATATACTTCTAGAGCAATGGAGTAATTTTATTGTACTAGTACAATAATTGCCACTTTTTAAGGGCAAAATTGTTCCATAAACAGTGCTATATACCTTGTAGCATCGTACAAAATGTTTTGTTTCATAATCTGCTTTCGATATTCCAATATTTAATAATTTAAATTGGCGTCGGTACATAAATAAACAAAGAGCCCGGTAAGTTACATATACATATGGCAACGTTTTACCGGCTCTGATAATGTAATAACGTATTTACTGGACCGAAATTAATGTACCGCAAGAATGGAAAATGTTTTCGAGCGGTAACTAATCACACCCAAATTTTGTGTCCGCATATTTAAATAACTTTGTTACTGATACCTCATGGCATAGAAAAATTGTTACCAAGCGTAGAAGGTTGTGAATATCGAATATTGTCGACAGAAATCAAGGTAAGACAGCTTTGCCACCGCGTTACTTAAATACGAGTATCCTGGTGTACTAGCGTTGACTGCTGCATGCAGAAACATGATTTTCAGTCAGAGGAGGCTGGCCCGTTTATTCATTTTTATATTTCTTACATTGTATGTGTGTAGGAAACAGAAAGAGAGCTATAACTGCGTCTCCGTGCGCTACCGTTATGGCTTTCCGGGCCGTCTGTTTTCCACCGAGCAAACCTGTGAAAAGATAGTTTCGGATGAAAAGACTCCATTTTTCCACACACTTGGCATAGGTTTTTAGGAAGAGTTCTTTTAGGAAAAACCAAAAATTACTTTGGATTGAATCAAGGATATTAAGGGTCGAAGGTGATGCCGCTCCCCAGATGTGAAAACAGTGCTCTAGGTTAGATCTTATTTGAGAAACATAGAGAGTGTGTAAGGTGGACTGGAAAAAGTTGGGAGCAAACCAAACTTTCTAGCTGCTGATGTGGCTATCGAAATAATGTGTTTGTGTCAGCTCAGATCATGTTCGAAAGCGATGCCAACAAGATCAAACGTTTTGTTGTTCCGTAGGGCTCGACCATTCACGTAGATGGGGCAACCTTTGTCGGATTTTTTGCGTGACTGGGTTTTGGAGGCGTTGAACTGAATAAGGTTTTTGGCACGCCCGTCTAAGATTAATTGAAGATTTTGGAAAAGGAACAGGTGCATAGATCTGCGTCTATTATCCAGCTCTTAACTCGGGTCTGGAAAAATGAATGTTGGAATGAAGAGTACTATCGTCAGCTGAAACTAATATTTAATAATCAACAGAAATAGATACTTTTAAGTAGGGTAGACTGGGTACGGTTGTGACAATTTTGGTTTGATCGCCAATAATTTTGTTAATTTTCTAGTTAGCTGCGACAAGGGTAATTTAAATCTTAATTTGTACTTTCGTCTACGTAAAAATACCAAAATGTTGTCCCTAAATACGCTGTGTTAGTTATAGCATCAAATTGAAAAAAAAGAGAAAGTGTCACAACCGACCATACCCCAAGGACGGTTGTGACAGTGGTTGGGGTCAGTAGTGACAGACATAAACATACTCAGAAATGGTTTATAATTACTTTTATTGTTAGAAATATGTAACATAACACAACATAACTGCCTTCTATAAAAAGTTAACATTCATAATTAAAGCAAATGACCTTAAATCTACGATCACTTCTATTCTTACAATTAATAATGCACTGCAACATCTAATGTTATTATAACCATCTTCTTTAAAATCAGTCAAAATGTTTTGTTTTACCATAACTATGACATGCTTAACAAATATTCATAGACTGTAACATTTAACGTTATTATAATAACAGTCTTCTTAGAATCAGTCAAAACGTTAACTAAACTTAAATTACCGTAACTGTGACGAGATGCTTAACAATTCATAAACTGGTAACATCTAACGTTATTATAACAGCCTTCTTACAGTCATTCAAAACATTAACTAAACTTAAATTAACTGTAGGTAACTGGAAGAAGTTTTACTAAATTGTAACAAAAACTATTCCAAAAATAAACATTTATGAATATAAGAACATACTGAGATCTAGTCAGATTCATCATCACAGTTGTGACAAATGTAATGGTTATTGTCACCTGCGCACTCTACGTGGGCCCAGAGTCCAAATATCCCTTGGCACTTGATCCATTTTTCGCCAGCCCTACTTTCAGAATATGCGCAAGCAAAAATATAAAAAAAATATATGTCACAACCGTACCCACAACATTTGTCACAACCGTACCCAACGCATACTTTCGAAAACAAACAATCGCCATGACTGGGCCAAGTAATCTACGTAAAAATTAATCACTCGTAATTAACTACTAATATTCAACTTATAACAAAAAAATATATGATATAATCTATCTGTATACAAATAACAGTAAATATTAAAAGAAATTAAATAAAAAAACTTACTTTTGACCGTTAAAAAGCAATGTAGACTCCTGCTTACGTTAGCGTCTCGCGCTGGCCTTACGCAACCTGGGGAACGCGTTTAGACATGCATGCCGCTTCTCCCTCCCCTTGCACCCTTTCCCGAATTCCGTATAGTTTTGCTGTTATGACGACTGTCACTACCGTACCCTGGCACAACCGTACCCAGTCTACCCTATGTCACAAAAGAGGTTTGTAATTAGTATATATTTTTGATATAGGTACAGTAATTCAAACATCTCGTGGTTAAATAACAATCCAACTGATACGGCACAATGCTCCGACTTGATATGAGAACCATTTTGCGTCAAGACGTTATACGAGATCAGTTAGAAGTAACGATATTAAAAGAATCAAGGTACATATTTTCTTCAAAATTTGATAGATTATGAAGTATCTGCAGCAAAGCAATTTAAATATATGCAATTTCCAACGATCAACTATAATAACAAACTTTCCCCTGTTTGTAAAATAAGTGTATATTCTTAATTAAGAACAGATTCTAATTGTGAAGCGGTAAAACTTTTTAACGACTTTTTTATATAGTGTCTCGGGTTCAGAGATATTTACAGAGCGAATAATTTAATGCACGTAATGTAATTAAACACGAACAATTTTCGCTAAAATCATGACCTACGCGTAATTGCATAAAGCTATTAATTCTCCTTTGTATAGCTTACAGGTGAGTTTCGGGCTAACCGAATCGCCATCGAATATGGCATATTGTAATACGTGTTGCGAGCGTTAGCAAGCATGGAATTTGTTAGACATCTGATGCATAAACCGATCAAATTAGTTCACAATAAGGAAATATAATCTGTTGCGAAAGTTCATATTTTTTATTAATTTATTTTTAGAATGGAAAGTAAATATTTTTCGTATTTTATCCAATAAAATATCCAAGATATAAATTGCGAAAAAGACTCACTTTTAGCACGAAACAACGGCTAGAGGAAAGTAGCCAAATATGAAATACCACTTTTCTCTAATACCTAGTAGGTAATCTAACAAAATAGCTCATAAAAATTAAAGGTTTCTGGCAACATTTTTATACTTTTAATTTAATTACCTGTACTCAATCCCACTTAAGATTTTAATGGCGGCCGTTGACACATTAGGAGAAGTTCTAGACATATTTTGTATAACATACCCTATGCGGATTTTCAACCTTTTTGAAATATTTCAGATTAAAAATTATTTCGCATAAATATGCTTTGAACGTATCTATCCAGGTTGCGAACGAAATACCTGCTACCTTTTTAAATTTTCTTTGTAGGTCAGTCAAAGTTAATGTCGTTGACAATAATACTTCAGTCACCGTGAATATAATTTTATTTTTATGCTGAATGAGTTATTCTATTAAAAAATAAATGTTGACTTTTATTGGTTACCAGTGATCATAAATAATAACAAATGAATTATTACATAAACAAATAAATGTTAACATTGGCGAATAAATATCAAAATAAATTTTCAACTTGTCCGCCATTTAATTTTTCGCACTTTTTATACATTCTTCTCTGCCTCTGAAGTGTGTTTAATACTTTCAGCATCATTTTCGTTTAGATTTCTTATCTTACTTCATTTCTCAACTTCCTTTGAATTTCTTTAATATTTTCATTATGATTGCTGTGTAGGACATTTTTCAAATGACCCCAAAGAAATGTATAAATTATGTGAGATCTGGGCTATTTGCAGACCAATGTAACATTCCATATCTACCGATCCATTCGATATACTGAATACAGAATACTGAAAAATTGCGAACCTCAATTATTATATTATAGGAAGGCGCTCCTGTTGCCATATAATACGTCGGCGTTCTTCAAGTAGCAATTCGTCGGGAATATCTTCGATTTCATTTTCTAAGAAATTAAGATAGCGCTGGCCAGTTAATGCTCCCCGAAAACACAATGGTAGAATTTTATTTTGTAATATCCCACACCAAACGTTGATTGAATTACGCCCCTGAAAAGCAATATCTTCGACGGTACAGGGATTTTCATCCCACCAAACGTGAACATTTCGTCTATTAAACATTCCCGCAATTGAGAAAGTTGCTTCGTCTGACCAAACGATAGTATGAAATAAATTAGGGTCTTGCCGCATTCTTTCGTTAATATTTGTGACAAAAATATATCTTCTTTCTTTTTGATCGGCACTAAGCTTTTGAACTGGTATAATGTTATATGGTCTATCTATACTTAAAATACTTTAACGTTCTTTGAACTGTTCAATAAGTCAACATTTTATTTCTTCTTCCATACCTGAGATACCGCACACAATCGGGGATTGATTTTTTTGGATTCTCTTGAAAATGTAATAAAATAACTAGGTCTCATTCCTCTTTCTTCTAGTCTTCTATTTGTTTTTATAATGGTGTTTAATGATGGAGTTCTTAGTCCCTCTTCAATACTTTCTTCATATTGTCTTTCAGCCGCTCTAACATTATTGTTATTTTTTAAATATGATTTTAAAATTTTGTATTTGTCATTAGTAGAATAACTCATTTTGCATAAAAATAAAATTACAAATTCAAGGTGACTAAAGTATTATTGTCAACCTTGACATTAACTTTGACTTACCTACGAGGAAAATTTTCGCAACCTAGATAGTTACGTTTAAAGTATACTTATGCGAAATAATTTTTAATTTGAAATATTTCAAAAACGATTGAAAAACCGCATAGGGTATACAAAATATGTCTAGAACTTCTCCTAGAATCCAAAAATATAATAAAAGTCATACCATCCAATTTAAAATAAGCGAGAAAATCGATGTTTTATATTCTATTTCTTATTCGACGCTCAGTTGTTTTACTGATAAGATATATGAATGATCTATAGAAATCCGCAAAACTTTCATATTTAACATTTTTTCCATCTTTAAAAATAAAAAAGTTATAAGGTCTGTTGACGTTTATGTGTATATCCCTGTACATAAATAAAAAAAATCTGTATCCATATAGCGCGGAAACAAAAAATGTTTTATCTCATGGTTTGGCTTACGTGCCAAATCAAAAAATATCATTCGCTATAACTACTTTCTCCAACATAATCAGTACAATAATCTCTGGAAATTTTAGGGTGATTAACGGTTTTCATTACATTTATGTTTCCACATTCTATATGGGAATGTCGAATTGTGTAATTTCGGAACCCTTCTTGTTTGACGTAAATCAATGCATTAATAGCTTCATAATGTCATGCCATTAGTTTATAGATAATTGCTACTATTACCAAAAGATAACAGGAATTTTTGTGAATTATTTTTTGTTTTTACCACGATTATACCGCAACGTAAAAAATATTTTATTTACCATAAACAAAGAAGGTCCTATCAAATGCTTTTAAGTCACCAATATAGATAACTGAGAGTACCAAGTTTCATGCGTCGGTTTTATGTTTAAATATAAATTCCCTTTTATATTTTTAGATTTTTTTACGTTTTATGTTTAATAAAAATGTAAATCACAAAGCACTTTTTATTACGGTTATCATTTGAGCAATTACTATAATACGAGTTAATAATAATTGGAGAAGATAAGCCACTTAGGGATATTTTAGGAAATACAAGGCTAGACAAAAAAGAAGAAACAAAAGCTTATTACGGATTTATGGTTTTGCTAATGCACTAATTTAATCTAAGGTTTTCCTCCAGCATTCCATAAGTTGTTTACGTAGTTGTGACATACATATACATAGACCATATCAGTTTAGTTTTGTTTTATCTTAATTATCACTTAAACCAATAAACAAACTTAACTCTTCACACTAGTCTTGTGTTGCACACGGACCCTTTTTTTATCGATACAGTCGCGATATAACCGCGAATCAATCGTGATGCGAACGCGATACTGTCGATATCAACTGCATCACATCAGCTTATGAGGCAAAAGCATACATATGCGATTCAGTAGCGCGACTGACTCAATCGCGACTGTATCGTTTGCATCCAGACTTGTGTTGTTATGAAGTTGCTGAAGATTTTTTGGTACCTACGTACTACATACAGTACTACACAAACTGTAACTTTGTAGTATTATAGTTCTATCATACCTAAACAAGACGTGTGCGGTCTGCCAGGGAAAGATTGGTCAGCACTTTTGAGGGTGACTCGATAATTTATCATTCAGTTTTATGATAAATTTTCTATGAGCGGTGCATATTTAATACTTTGCAAGATACTGCCATTAAAGAATTATCCTGTTCCCATTTTGACAGGCTGTAGAATCTAAAAATCACTATTCCGCAGTTGCGTTCAGCTATCGACATAACCTACGACGAATTTTTTCGAGTATTCAAGTTCACCAATGTTCAAAAAATAGAACAGAATAAAAAAGAAAAAATAATTCCCCACTTTTCGCACAGTGATGAGTTTGTAGTTAAATACGACATACATGCATATTATATTGTGTTGACAGCCGAATGCAATTTCGGGGCGACACTGACATGAGTGAATTGTATATTGTAGTTGACGCGAGCCACTACATCTCACCCATCCAAAACTCGTCGATAGATGTACAATATATGCCCAGATTCTCCAACGCTAGTCCGATCTACTTTGACAACCAAAAGTTTTAAACTGACAAGAAGTGTAAGTACAAAACAATTATTTTATACTATGAATTTGCTTTTTCGCAAATTTAAAATTGTTTTGTGAAATGATTGTCTGATTTTAATTGTAATGTAAGAATATTTTAATGTGTTTAACTGTTATTCGTTCGGCTGGATTTTTGACTGGCATCCTGACAAGAAGCACCGATGATGACCTATAAGGTCGAAAGCGCTCTGCTAATTAATTAAATTTTGCACTTAATACAAAAATTTTTGTTTCATTCAATTATTATAGAGTCTGTCAGATGTGCATCTTGTCGCTTTTCTGACCTTTCTATACAAGTTGAGGGAATCATATTTTCGCTCTTTATCTCGTCGAGCCTCTATCTCGTCACCACTAGTGTGTCGTATAGAGAGCCAGGAGGGCGACGCCTCCCCGCCCGTTGCTCTGCGGCGCCCCCATGCCCTCCTATATGGAAAAATGGGGACAATGGAAAAAATCTAAAATTTAAAAATAGTAATTTTGATACAGGTGCGCTAAATTCAAAATTTACCCGCGAATTCTGTGAGTTATCGATAGTCATCGGATCATCCGATTAGCTCTTGGGCTGTTGGCGAGGGAGCGCGGAAATTGCGTAGTTATACACAGTCATAGCATATATAGCATTTTAAATCCCGAAATAAGTCAGGCAAATCCACTTGTAGATGATACCAATATTGATTGCCGAATACAAGTCTCGGAGGCAGTTGATTCTGATCAAATAATTCCAGAAAGAGATGATGCTAAACTGCACAGCAACTACCTGGTTCGATACCTCCACAAACAAGCTAGTGTCCGATGTCAGTCTTTAAAATGGGATTTTCCTAAAATTTCCTCGAAAGGTGAAGTTCTTGCTCAACAATCGCCATTACTCAGCCAGAAAATTGGAAGGCAATCCGGAAATAATCCCAGGAAAACTTCTTGACCAGATCTTTCCCATTCCAGACATCACAAAATTAAAAAAGTAACAAAAAGATCAAGAAACCTAGCAACAATCTTAAACACCGACGATACTATCCACGCCTAAAAATTAGGAAAAGGACACAAGGAAACAAAGAGGACTCCCCAAGGATTGAAGAAGCCGCAGGCTCGCATAAACCTAAAACACGAAAGAAAAATATCTGACAGTTCCGAAGAAGATAATGAAGATCTCATGCGTTGAAAAGATGAAGAAAAGGTAATTTTTTAAATTTGTTTAAACATTATCAATTTCTAAATATATTTTTAGGCCAGCGACGAAGTTTACGACATTTATGTTGGTTATGAGGAGCCTTACCTGTTAACCAAGAAATCTGTTGGACACAATGTCATTGTGTAATCGGTGGTTACATGAGGACTGCACCAACTTCTTGAATATTTGTCAACCCTGTGGCCATTTCGCTGCTAAGAAAAAATGGATTTACCTTATAACTCTGTATCACCAACTGACCCCTACTCCTATCAGCATCTAATACCCATATCCAGTAGGGTGCGATGGTAATGACACAATTTTTTTAAGGTGGGTTTTCTATATTATATTTAAAAAATTTGAGACCACCTAGAGCTGGTTTATGTTCACACAAATATATGTGTTAATGGGTTAAATATTTCTAAGCATTTAAAATTTTTATCGCCATCTATCCCTAGTTTACCCTACAATAACCGTACCTATTTGTACCTATATGTTTCGAAATTTTGTGTAATTTTTTAATAACTGTTTTGAATTTTTAATTTTTAGTGTTCCGTGAAACGTAATAAGGGGTTAATTTCGGGGGGTAAATTGGGCAATGAAAAAAAAATTCAAGGACATCGTGTACAATAATGATAATAATAATACGTTTATTTTGCAACAATTTAGTAACTAAAAATACATAGTTCAATAGTACTTTATATATCTGCAAAAAAGGAGCACATAAATAAAATAGAATACAAAAATATTAATAAAAAGAATAGTATGGTAGTAAGGTGTCCAATGAAAGCTTATTGAAGCACGAATTGATGTATTTTTTATTGCATTTTTTTGAACATTTTTCGGGAAAAAACGCTTAAAAATTGCTCTCTCTCACCCTTATCACCAGAAGGACTGCTCAGAAAAATTTGAAAAAATCATGAACATTGAGAATTGGGTGTAGATTGAGCGAAAATTATCGAGATTGAGAAATTCTGGCGTGGTCAATTGTTATATAAACAATTTAATTGTTTATTTCCTTATAACTGCTGAACCACTGGTTTTAGAGCTTTTGTTCTTACACGTTTTTAAAAAATTTTAATTTGACCCACTCAGCTCCTAGCATACGCGATGTGATACGGCGATAGTGCCGTCGGCGGCGGGTAGCGCTTGCAGTACAGCTTGCACTTGACCGATTATTTTTTACTTTTGGCGTCCTTTGCCCGTACCAGCTCCCTCCGACCCCAAACCCACGACACGCCACTGCTCGTCACAATGTTTTTTTATCTAGTTTTTCTTCGATACTCTTATCTCGTTTCTTATTTTTCTTTTCAGAGTTTGGTATTTTTTTTATCGTTCTTGGAGTTCCGTCTTTCTTTCCTGAGTTGTTGAATTTTGTGAATTTTTACCTAAATACCGATATATTGAACTAACGTTACTGACTAAGAAAAAATTACCTATTAATCACATAATATTAGGTTGTAATTTTCTATAAATTTCTCAAAGGACTGTTTTAATGTTCTTGTCTAGTATCTGTCGCTATACTTACAATTATTAGTACGATATAAACCGGGAGAATTTCCAGGTGATTATACTTCGTCCAATTACCCTTTTGTTTTCGAGTTTAGTAGAGATTAGGGTAAAATCGGATCCTACGTGTTCGATATGTGTATTAACAACATCATGCAGTAAAGCCGTGATTTTCGGGTAAATTGCCCTTGTTTAATCGCCTTGCGTAATTTAATTAATTGTGTGTTAAGCGCGTTTAAAAATCAAGCTTGATGAAAAATTTATCCAATAGGCTTATCCAGCAATTTCTTTTATTTCATGATACAAAAGTGCTTTATTGGAAAAGCTTACCACCAAAAAATTATAATTTTCTTCGTCAAATTTACCACCGAAATACCAGCCAAACATCGCCAATTTAAAAACGGGGATATGGCCTCTGGTGACGTAGTCCCATGTAGGGCGACCGAAAAAGAAATAAAATAAGCGTTGGCACCGCTGCAAAAATTTTGCGGGTTGGTCATTGAGGTTATGCCCTCAAACTAAGTCATAAAAAAAGTTTTAATATTTGCAATTTGTACTCAACTATTACCCAGAAATATTAAAAGAATTTACATGCGGACATATAAAAAATATTAACCATAATAGGGACTATTATGACTGAAATATCTCTTTTATATTCTCTACATCAGTGGTTCTTAACCGGTGGTCCGCGGACCACAGGTGGTCTGCGAGAACTAAAATAGTTCCGCGAAATAAATAAACATTTATTCATTTTACTGGAGATTCAATCGTTATTATTAATAATAATTAATTTGATTCGCCAGTTTGTTCACTCGTAGAATGACGTCCAGCGGGAAACTGAATGTTTTAAATTTGTTGAATTTTAAACCTTAATATTTTTGTTATCTGTCCAACGACGAAATTTTTGTGGACGCATTTCGATTGACTTATTGTGCAATAATATTAACATATTTATTAGAAACGCAAAGCCGAACAAATTCATTATAAAATTAATGCATCTGTTAAAATTGACCAAAAAATGATGACTTACCAAAACACATATGACATATTATGAATAATTTAAATCCAACGACTGGTTTGATTTTTAGAAAAAATAAACAGCTTTCTAAGTTTTAAGGAGTATATGAAACATCAACATAATCATTACTTCGGCAGCATGTTTAGTTATATAGTGACATTGTTAAAAAGTTTAAGAATCTATCCGTTATTTAACCCATCTTGACTCTCTCTCAGACTTTTTCTTCAGTATTCGTGAAAATTATACGGCCGGCTGTGATTGTTGATTCATGCACTGGTCGGCAAGTTTATCTTTTTTATTTAGGGTTTTGTTACTTTTTTATAACCGTGCTAAAATAAAGGAGTGTACCTTGACCCTTTTAGTGCTTTTTTATGATCCAGGGTCATGATTAACCACTAAAAATATCTATCTTCAAACATACAAAACTTTAAGTTCTAATGGGTTTTCTTAAATTTTTTCTTATTTTTGCGAGTAACGGTGGGCTGCAGTGGTCCTGTAAAAGCTAACAAATACCTTAAAAACTTTGCAAAGAGTAGTGGAATGTGGGATAAATGAGATAAATTTAAAAATATAATGATTATGTCACCTTCGAACTTCTTGGGGTCAGAAAGACATATTTTTTATTCCTTAATTTCTTGTTTCCACTATTTCCTTAAGGAGGTGCTCAAAACACCTGAGCAAACCTGAGTGATGGGAAAGGGAATGATTAATTGGATTCCATTTCTCAAGATAACCACAATTTTTTTTAATTTTATTGAAAATAATAAAAAAACCTTTACGGCCAGATTCTCCGACGCTAGTCATTCATGATTTAACAACCAAAAGTTTTAAACTGAGAAGTGTAAGAGTAAGACAACTAAGTTTTATAGTATGAATTTGTTTGTGAGTTTTTTTCGCAAAATTTATAAAAAATGACAATTTTAGTACGAACTTTCGACTAAAATAAAACTAAATTCATTCTAGCACCACGTTTGGTGAAAATTACTTGGAAAGCAAGCAAATCGCTGAAATATCAGAATAATTTATAAGTTTTTAATGATGACTTATTAACAATGACAGGACAAAAACCTGTCAAAACATAACTGATCAACTAGAAGAGCTTAATTTGAATCAGTACTAAATGTTAAACCTTTTTAGTGAATCTGAACGTTTCTGTTTAAATCTATTAACTAAAATGATGTTGGTAAATAAATATAAAAAATATTTCCAACATGTCCGCCATTTCATTCATCGCACTTTTCATATATTCTTCTCTGCCTCTGAAGTGTGTTTATAATACTTTTAGGATGGTTTTTGTTCAGATTCCTTACTTCATTTCTCACCTTCCTTTAAAGTTCTTCAATATTTTCATTATGACTGCTGTATACATTTTTCAAATTACCCCAAAAAATGTATATACAGGTGCGAGATTTGGGCTATTTGCAGGCCAATGTAACGTTTCATATCTACCGATCCATTCGTTATACTGATGGTTTAAAAAATTGCAAACCTTATCTATATTATGGCGAGGCGCTCCGTCCTATTGCCATATAATACGTCGACGTTCTTCAAGTGGCAATTGGTCGAGAACATGTTCGATTTAATTTTCTAAAAAATTAAGATAGCGCTGGCCAGTTAATGCTCTCGAAGAAACGATAGTCCTAGAATTTTATTTTGTAATATCCCACACGAAACGTTGATTGAATTACGCCCCTGAAAAACAATATCTTCGACGGTAAAGGGATTTTCATACGACCGAACATGAACATTTCGTCCATTAAACATTCCCGAAGTTAAGAAAGTTGCTTTGTCTATCCAAACGATAGTATAAAATAAATTAGGATCTTTCCGCATTATTTCGTTAATATTTTTGACAAAAGTATATCTCCTTTTTTTCTGCTCGGCACTAAGTTTTTGAACTGACATAATTTTATATGGTCTATACTTAAAATACTTTAACATTCTTTCAACTGCTCCATAAGTCAACATTTTATCTCTTCTTCCATATCTGAGATACCGCACACAATCGCGAATTGATTTTTTTGGATTCTCTTGATAATATTATAAAATCGCTAGGTCCCTTTCTTCATTTCTTTCTCTTCCCCTTTTTCCATTGCCCAGAATTCCTCTTTCTTCTAGTATTCTATTTGTTTTTATTATGGTGTTTAATGATAGAGTTCTTTGTCCATCTTCAATAGTTTCTTCATATTGTTTTTGAACCGCTCTAACATTACTATTATTTTTTAAATATAAATTTAACATTTTGTATCTGATTAATAGAATAACTCATTTTGCATAAAAATGAAATTATAAATTCACGGTGACTAAAGTATTATTGTCAACCTTGACATTAACTTTAACTTACATACCTACGAAAAAAATTTAAAAAGTGGCAGATATTTCGTTGGCAACCTGGATAGTTACGTTTAAAGTATATTTATGCGAAATAATTTTTAATTTGAAATATTTCAAAAACGATTGGAAAACCGCATAGGGTATGTTTTACAAAATATGTCTAGAACGTCTTCTAGAATCCAAAAATATGATAAAAATCATACCATCCAGTTTAAAATAAGCGAGAAAATCCATGTTTTATCCTATATTTTTTTTATTAGATGGTCAATTGTTTTACTGATAAGATATATATGAATGATCCATAAAAATCCCCAAAACTTTAATATTTAACATTTTTTCTCATCTTTAAAAATAAAAAAGTTATAAGGCTGGTTCACTTTCATTTGGATATTCCTGTATGTTTGAATTTTTTAAAAAAGTGTTTTGAACTACATGATTAAATAACATATTACCAAAACAAACAACAATAACATTTTATGAAATACTACACTAAGATTCGATACGAATCTTAGTGTATTATCATACAAACTATTGGACGTCGTGAAAATTCCGCCGCTGCATTAAGCATCTGACAATAAGAGGAATTTTATGGGACATATTCTCTGATAATTTTCTCTAAATGGTCTACGTTTTCAGAAGGTCTGTGGGAATAGACTTTCTCTTTTAAGAAACCCCATAAGAAAAAATCTAGGGAAGTTGTATCTGGGCACCTTGATGGCCAAGCAAATTCTGACCTTCATCCAATCCACCCCTGTGGAAATGTCCGGTTTAAAAATTCTGTCACCCTTGCAGAGCTGTGACATGGAGCACCGTCATGTTGGACCGAAAGTGTGTTTCTTATATCCAGTCAATGAAAAAATTCAAATAACTTCGTGTTCAAAAAGTTCAAGTAAATTTCACCGGTAATATTTTCTCAAAAAAGTACGGCCCTACAATTTTACTCTTTAAAACACCACACCATATGTTTGTTTTGAAAGAATACTGGTCACGACATTCAATTACAAAGTGGGGATTCTCATTGCTCTATCTACTCTATCACCTACAGTTTTGGGAACACACCACTCCATTTGAGGCGAACGTGGCCTCATGTAAGAATAACATTTTTCCTGCAAAAAATGGGTCATCTTCCCAACCCAACCTAAACAGGTATTTCAGAACCGTTTTTTTTAAAAGTTCAAAAATTTCAAAGGTAAGTACAATGAATGACCATAAACTTATTTTGTCAAATTTTCTGAACGACACTTTCTTACGTTGCAATTAAATGAAAGATAATTTTCCTTCTACGGCATTTATCGTTTTTACTTTTTTTGACACCCCGTATATGCCGGGTCAAAATTGTTAATTTGAGTGATATTTTCTCAAGAAGCAGAAATTTTTATAAAGAATAACTTTTTTCCGTAAAGTCAAAAATAAAAAAGTTTCCGAGATAATTTCTGGACACGCTGTAATTTGTTTATACGCATATTTTTGTTTATTTTCCGAAGAAGGGTCCCCTAAGAAGTACCTACTGGGGCACACTTAAAAGGTGAATCGATTATTGTACCCAAACAGCGTCTTTACGTGCTATTCACTAATTAGGTTTGCTCAGGTTTATTAAAGCACATTGGCTAGGGCCATTCGGAAATAATCGATTTAACTACTAATGATTTTAATTTATAATAAAAGTGTAATTAAGTTTTTATTTTACCTAATTTCCCACTGAGACCAATAATAATAAGAGGTCGCAGAAATTAAAAGCAAAATGATGTTTAACGTTCACTGACTGAGCTGCTTTAGAAAGTTTTTCACAATATCTCTAGTATATGAACATGCTTTCTTTTTCGTAAAAAGCAATTATTTCCGTTTGTTTAAATAGGAATAAATAAATAAAAAATTTAGTAGTGAATATCATATCAGCAATTATTGCTTTTTATACAAGTTATTTTAAAAATTGATGTAGGAGCAATTATGCTTACAAATATATTTAAATAAAATAATTAACTTGTATTAAATCTATTATAATGTTTTAAAACCGATTTGCAAAAGTGACCGTGTTATCTACAATAATTATTTTGCTAATTAGAGCTTTTACAAATTTAATGTTTGATATACGCGTTGAAAGCAAAGTGAAATAAATAAATTGGTCATAATATTTCAGTGATATAATTTAATAGAATAAACAAAAACTTCAAACGTAGAGAAATAATTTTAGGAAATGTAAATAAAATGAAGCAATATGCAAAGTTTGGGTCTATACTCCGATTGCCGAACAGATGGAGTAAACAGGTGCAAACCACGCGTACCCGAAGCCAATGTTTTTACTTTATCACTTACTAGAAAATGATATTTGGCCTACCATTATCTATGAAAACCCGCTCGTCTAATCCGGCAACCTCTTATACGCGTCGATTACGCAGTTTTATTGCTCCATCTGTTCGGCGGTTTAACTTTAGCTAAATATTGAGGATCAATTTAATGAGTATAAAGTATGTTAGTGGGTCATTTTTGTCATTTTCATAGTCAATGTATTTATAGATATACGTTGACTATGAAATCTTTAGCTAAACCATTGTAACATGGTATGATTGATTAGAAACCATGGTAACAATTATTTTAAAGGAATTATTGTCTAATTTTTACCAGCTTGCAAAATAAATAAAATTACGAATCCCTTTGAACAAATGCAACTCAAGAAAACTAAAATTACTGTTTCCGACAATTGCTGAGCAGTTTAACTCATTATATTTTAAACAGAATTTGCATTTTACAGCATTTAATAATACAAGCAATTTAATTAAACCAGATAATTTTATGAACATTAATGGCAATCATAAACAAATGACAATTGGTTATTGCCAATATTTTAACTATATGCACATACTGATTAGAACTTTGTTTTTTATGATAGAGCATGCTTTTTCATAAAGAAAAGTTTGAGTAATTTTTTTTGGATGGTCTTTCTTGACTAGGGAAGAATTATACATACTTTCTTAGCATTTTTACTATAATAGCTATGGACAGAAATAATTCCCCTATCTTTATATAGTCTTGCTGGTCATCTACTTTCAAAGATTAGCTATCGCAACATCCTGTTCCTTTCTGGTAAAATACCCACAAAAATTTAATTTCTTTCTATTATTGTTGGCAATAGGTGCATTAGTAAAAGAAAAATGAAAATAATGTTGTTGCCAATAATCAAGAATATGTTCAAATTTTTCTCATAGTTTTCTTGGTTTGTACAGGTGTTTCTGGTTGTATACTTTAAAAGATTTATCAGAATCCAGTCATAAAAAATAAACTTTTAGCCTTGAAAAATATTTAGGTACCCGAAAAAAGCTTTTTTCTACAACCGAGCGAAAAGTACAAATTTGCGCTTTCAAAAGAAAGCGCAAAGTTGGACATTTTCGAGGAACAAGCGTTTGTTTTACTTTGTCGCTCGCCGAGCGACAAAGTTACTTTGTCGCTCGCTTAGTTACCATGGACACCTTAATAATAATAAAGAAACTTCCAGCGTATCTGCGACTTTTGACACAAAATATAAACTGTCAAATTTGATATCAATAATTACACAGGACCACAAATGGGAACCGAAAAAGTCGTTTGGCGAGATTGATATCCTATATGTATTTTGGTGCGCTGATTACGAATCCGAGGTCCATATAACCCCAGCACATCACGTTCAAGGTCATTTGAAGGTCAAATGCATATATTACGGAAAAACAAAATCTGACCACGGATTCGGAAAGAACGGGAAATTTTACGTCCAAATATGTAGTTTTTAGTTTTTCCAACATGACCCTCCAAGGTCATCTGGGGGTGAAATGACTCACCCATAGACCAAATTCTTATTTCCCATATACATCATCACAACTTGAAAGTGACGTGCTGGGATTATATGGACCTCGGATTCGTAATCAGCGCACCAAAATACATATAGAATATCAATCTCGCCAAAGGACTTTTTTCGGTTCCCATTTGTGGTCCTGTGTTATTAATTACATTACAAAATATTTTTATAAAAACACCGGTTGTAGAAAAAATCATGTGTGTAATTCGAGCGCAAAGTGACATTGCCGCTCTCGCGAGATAGCCGCGCTCCGCTACGCGTCGCGCGTCTAACTTCTCGCTCAGAGCGGCAATATATTGCGCTCTTAATACACAAATAGCTATTTTCTACAACCGAGCGAAAAGGACAAATTTGCGCTTTCAAAAGAAAGCGCAAAGTTGGACATTTTCGAGGAACAAGCGTTTGTTTTACTTTGTCGCTCGCCGAGCGACAAAGTTACTTTGTCGCTCGCTTAGTTACCATGGACATCTTAATAATAATAAAGAAACGTCCAGCGTATCTGCGACTTTTGATACAAAATATAAACTGTCAAATTTGATATCAATAATTATTAATTACATTACAAAATATTTTTATAAAAACACCGGTTGTAGAAAAAATCATGTGTGTAATTCGAGCGCAAAGTGACATTGCCGCTCTCGCGAGATAGCCGCGCTCCGCTAACTTCTCGCTCACAGCGGCAATATATCACTTTGCGCTCTTAATACACAAATAGCTATTGTCTGTGGCAAGTTCTATGATTGTAGCCACAACTATCTTTTTTAAATAAATAAAAAAGTTATTCAAAATGAGTTAAGGAAATTTTTATTACAATAAATAATTTTAATAATGCGATTTTAAAATAAGTATTTCCTATTCTCCGATATAATTATTATACAATTCAAACTGGATCGAGCCTACCTGCGAACAGTGACATTTGTGAGTTACAAAGGCGAAAAAAATTGTTTAATTGAATATATCAAGTAGTTTCTCAATTTTGAATTGTAAGGATTGAAAATCTCAGCTCTAGAAGGACATGACTTAACTTTTTATTAATTATCAAAATTTCGAAATATGAGAAAGAAGACGAGAAATAATAAAGATTAGAGAGAAAGCAGATGAGATAGAGAGAGAGAGTGAGAGACAGAGAGAGAAAGAGAGACATAATTTTATCTTTCATTTTTGTAAAATGGGTTTCTGTCATCATTCTCAATTCAAATTGGATGGACCATAGTCGGCGTGGGGCACTATATCTCACCCATACAAAACTCACTGATGGATGTAAAGGGTCCAAATTTGATTCTGGTACAACATAGCCTGTTCTTTGGCCACCATAGGTGTAAGCCTGCCTGATGAGGGTAAGAGTCCAGATAAGGACATAAACCTGGACTTAAATCAAAAACAGGCTGTATTGCCCAGAGACCGAAAGAATTTCCCCAATATTATTTATAGAAAAGAGGTATTAGACTATGAATTCACAAAAAAAATATCTAGTATGTTTTAATTAATATCGTCCTCAAAACATCGTTATAAATTTATTTTTTTGTTTGGAATCACTTTTGGCAGAAACCGACAATGAGTAAATTATTATTAGTTAGAGATTTATTAAATACTTATCTGACCTCTAGTTTCCTCATAGTAATTGGTAAAACAACAAACTTAAATTTAGTATGAGAGACAACATCGGCCTTATTCAGTTTCCATTAAGTCTAATTAAAATTGTGGTTAATCAAATCAATACAATATTGTATATCCGGCTAGACCGATTCATGTTATAATTATGGAGGTAAACTCAATTTAATATTTACTGGTAATTAATTTATTCAAATAAAATACGGTTTCATCGTAACAGTGTTATAATATAATATAATATTATATCTTAAATGAAAATTAAAATTGTAAATATTTTATAAAGGGGTGTTACAAAAAGATGTTAAGAAATTTTAAGGGCAGATTCTACATCTAAAAAGATGAAAATAAGTTTATATAAACATGGATCCTTAAATGCTTCTTTTTCGAGATACAGGGTGTTTAAAATTATCTTTTATAAATGTTTCGTTTTACTTTCTCGAAAATGCGTTAAGATATTGACATGAATTTTGGTACACGCCTGTATGTAATCAAAGGGTATCTATACGTACAAATATTTATTTTCTAATGTACTTGCACCAGTGGCGTGCGTGCCGGTAAGTCTTTATTTTTAGCGAAAAACATAGCACGCCACTGATTTTTTGCAAAATTGATATCGTTTCCTTTAAGTCCAATTAATTAGGCGTGAAAAGTTTCTCTTGAGCTTTTTTGTTCTGACGTACCGTTTTCGAGATAAAAATTAATTTATTTCTTACAATAAAAGCAAATAATGAAAATTAATTTTTAAAAATATTTTTTGTTCAGAAAACGGTGATTTTTAATTTAAGTTTATAGTGGATGCTGGAAATGGCTTCTCCGTGATTCAATAATGCTCTAAATTGTCTTCGCATATTTCTCCTAACTCTTTGGAATACTTGAGGTGTGAAAATATGAAACACCCTGTATCTCGAAAGAGAAGCGTTTGAGAATCCATGTTTATATAAACTTATTTTCATATTCGTAGAAGTAGAATGTGCCCTTAAAATTTCCTAAAATCTTTTTGTAACACCCTGTATATACGGATAAAACTAAAAGTATGTGATCATGAATATTCTGTCCGAAATAAAATAACTACGCTCAGATCCACTAAAAAGGCTTAGGATTTAGCACTGGTTTAGGTTAAGATCTTTTGGTTGATCAGCTAGATTTTGACAGGTTTTAGTCGTGTTATTGTCAGTAAGTAGTAATAAGTTATTCTAATATTTTAGCGATTTGCTTGGTTTACAAATGACTTATCTTGAAAAGTATTGCTAAAGTGAATTAGGTTGTATTATTGTGGAAAGTACATACTAAAAATGCCCTTTTATTTATACATGTGTGAAACAACAGAAACAAACTTATGAAGCAACAATTTAGTTGTCTGATTCTCTGTTGTCTTTTGAATTTAAAACTTTGAGTAGTCAAATTAGACCAGTCTAGCGTTGAATCATCTGGCTTTTAGTTTGTAGATAAGGTGTCAAGTCTAATTGACAAGGTAATCTTAGGATTGTGAAGGTCACAAGGCCTTTAGGGTGAAATTGTTTGTTTATTTAAAACATTTTAACATTAAGTATGATTTAGCTTTCTGAACTTGGTAAATAAATTAACACAGAAAGGAAAAAATCACATCCTTCAAGTTTGTTTAAGCGCGACCTTTAATTGTTTTAAAGGTTAAAGTTATTCCACGAAAGCTCTTCGTTATTCTAATAAATTGTCGTTTGGACATCTAAAAATTCTTAATAATTAAAACAGATATAAGCCAACTTAATTTTATTTGTTAGTTTAATCAAAGTTCTTTGTGTATATATATCTTCATCCTTTGTTATGTAAGAGTGTTTACTTCTTAATATGCCCTGAAACTCTTTTATCTTTCGTACGCATGCCTATTGCGGCAAAGTTACTATTTGTTTGATTAAAAAATTATTTAGAGGTATTCGGTACGATACTTTATATAGCACAGAAGACAAAGCTCCAGAAATCGTCAAAAAATTGACCTAATAAAAAAATTTAGATCAATTTCCTTTAACTTTTAAAACGATAAAAAGCTTGACAAAAGTTTTTATTATACATTAACATCATGAAAAATTTATGTTTGTTAATCTATTGATACAAAACCTTTTGCCAAATATCTGTGCTCAGGTTGCAGAAAATTCTGGAAAACTTTTTGAAAATCCAATACTGATGTCACAGTAGTACAGGCGCCTTTTACAGTTGTAAACGTAAACTTAGTTTTATATGCTTTTCATACCTCCTTCGCTTTTTATACCTCCTATTTTTGTTAAATTATTAAAAATAGATGTATCGAAATTTTCATAATTTATATTATATTAATATAAGGCATTCTTTGTGTTTGATACTACTCAAAAGGGGTGTGTTCAAGGAGATAAAAGGATGAAATAATTTGAAGTTATAATCGGTAAGTATTGTTTTTGAAAACCATCAATGCTTTACTAACCATGCTAGAGAACTCTATAGGGAAACAGTATCAATTACTATAGGGGTAATAATTTTTTTAAATAAAAGAATGTCCAAAAGTAAGACACAAACAAGAATACTCTCAAAACCGATAAATAGCATAAACCACTAAATAATGAAAACTATTGTAGTTTGATTAAGCTTCCTGTTAATTTTTTGATACTTTTTCTTTTTTTGTGGTTAGTAAATTCTTATGTATGTTTAGAACCAACGCCGGAAAAATTACATATTGGTAAATTTAAAAAAAAGTTTATCTTAAACTAGCGCATTTCTTACCTTTTTCAAAAACTCTTTAGAATAGTCCATTAATATACAGTTAACATTATTTACACAAACTATTAAATTAAGTCCAAAAGTCTTTGTCCTTTATCCGCGCGAATTTAGTAGAAATGCTTCGCAAAACTTTTTCGAAAATCGAAATGTTTGCGTCACAAAAATTCATGCACTCTCCCAACTTATTTCCCGCGGTATAGAGATCGAGATCCAGCGGCGGCTGAGGCAAAAATAACTGCGCAATCTCCCCATTCAAATCGATGGGACCCATCCCAACTATAAAGACATAATTTCTGTTGTTTTTCTTTTTTTTTTCTTTTTTGTTAATGTACATTTCTAGCACAGTAAAATAATTTGAAACAAGCAAATGATTTTTTATTAATTCTTGGTTTAAGATAGTCAAATTATGGTTACTTTTTTCATCTAATAGAAAGTCATTAGTTTCAAACCACTTAGTTCCGGTTTAAAATTTGGACCTTTTAGTGGACCCGTTGTGCTTTGTCAACTTTTGGTTGTGATATATTTTATAGGTGGCATCAAAATCTTTACGTTATGTGAAAATGATTTTTAGTTGAAAGAAACCTGAACTTTGTTATTTTTACACATGCAAATTTAGACCTCTAGTGGTCAGATTAGACCGGCTTCAAAGATAAAACTCGATAGTTAATTGGTTCGTGAATTATTTAATGATTCTGTACTTTGTAAATATTATTAGATTTATAATAACACCCCAACAGTAAAATATGTACCAAATTTCATTCAGTCGTTACCAGTGTTTCCGTCACATTTACTAACCAAGTGAATTAAGTAATTTTAGAAATTTGGACGAATAACCAGGCGCTAGATAAAAATTTACAGAAACTATCAGCGAATACTGCATGAAAATTGAAGGATATGAAATATTAAAGATTTATAATAAATAATAAAGTACAACATTCAAGATTAGAGATGGCAACCCCCTCCACCAAAACCACCATATTATAATTAAACTTAATATTTTAACGTAAAGTTAAATTTCCTTTTCGTTATTCATTCCCCCAAGGAATTCTCATCCTAATTAAGGTAAGTGCGAGCAGTAAATATTTGATTGTTCTTTTTGTTTCAGATACTTTTGGCATACACAAATTTGTTTCCAAAAATGATAAAACCGAGTATGTCATAGTCTAATACGTTGTGAAAAATCGAGCAACAAAAAATAATAAAACGGAATTTTTATATTTAATTTCAAACCTAATTTTAGTTCGCTATAAGCTACTCGAAGGCCGAAGCTTTTTTAATTTTTGTCAATTCACTAAAAATTATTGCGTCTATAAATGTTTTGCCAAATAATCGGAGTCAGGAGACAAAAAAGTTTTCAGTGCAGTAAGTAATGTAATCAAAATAAGAAGATAATATTATCACAACAAAATTTTTTTAATTCATCATATTTAATTAATTGTCTGTTGTAAAAGTTAACGTTTGTTATCCTGTGTCTTGAAAACTAGGTGGTACTGAATACTTTAAATTCATCTTCTCTAGGATTATAAAGTATGTCCGAGGATGGGGTTTAAATGAGGATAAATGGGCCAAATTTTGCACCCAATCAAACCCAATAATTTTTTTAAAGTCCCACCTATTCTCATTCACACCTGTAACTAGACTACTAGTTTGTACATATTGAATAATAGTGACACATATGGACGTGATTTTCAATGTCTTTATTAAATGAAGCAATTATTTGATTTAAAATACTTCTTTCTCATCAAAATGCTTGGGTATTTATATTATATATAAATACCAAGGCATTATGAATGCTTACTCGTTACTGTCAAGTCGTAAACTGATACTGATCAGTTTACGACTTGACAGCAACGAGTTAGCATTGATAATGCCAAGTGAGACCTTGGCGATACGTCTGCCAGATTCCAGCAGGAATTTAACAAACGAACGGATAAACATTAGAGAAGAGAAAATATCTTTTTGGTGCTGTACATAAAATTTAGTTTACGACACATGAATTGCAGATATTCTTATTTCTCGTTCGGAGAATGTGAGTTTTGGAGCATATTTTTGAAAAATTTTTTGTTTGGCAGCGAACAAATTTGGAGAATATAGACGCAAAAGATTTACGATAAAATAAAAAAGCACCACATTTTTTATTTTAACCAAAACAATACAAGAAAACAAAGAAATAGTTTTAAATGCGAGGTTCAGTAGGTATACCTTTTAACTTTCAATTGATTTTCCTCTTTTCTGAAGACTTTTTCCTTTTTTTTTTGCTTTACTGCCTTCTTGACACGGAGTAGCCTTAACTTCCCTAGTAAAACAATTTACTTATTGCACATACGAGTACAACTGATTATTTTATTGAAAAAAAAAATGTTTTTTCGTCACGTATTGCACCAGACCTATACCTAATCTTTAAATAACGTTTATCAAACAAAATATCCAAATGATCTTTTAAGTCATATTATATTGTGGGCGTATATGTTTGTGTTACAACGCGAAATACACAGGGACCTGTTACGGATAATGTGAGTTTTGCAGTGACCCACTAAGATTTAGAATTAAATTTTTATGGGAAAATGCTTCTTTGCCACTAAGTTACGTTACAATCTTGTAGTTCTCAGGTTTCTCTATAGAGTAGGACAAATAACTCATTTTTAACAATTAGTGGAGAATGTTAGTTTTGCAACTACACGCCTAATATTTCATCTTACTTGTTTTGATAGAAAATAATAAACAAGATATGTTTACTCTTACGCAACATGACGTTTTCGTATTTTTTATGCTTACTGTATAAAATATTTAATTTTTTATACCGTGAGTCATGTTTACATATCTTGCAAAATTTGGTCCATTTGCCCTCTTCTAAACCCCATCCGAGGACATACTGTAGATCACTTAGGAGAATCATATTATATGAATAAATAAACTGAGTAATGAATTTCACGTATGACCAGTTACACAAACAATTTAGTCAAAAATTAAACTGATTGAATATTTGTAATGTGACAGCACTCATATTAATGTTATTTCCAAAGATGACTCTAAATTTCAATTCAATTTATTACTCGATCATAAGTTTCAAGCAACAGGCTATTAAAATTTACTTCTATATGCACTGGTAACTAACTAATATGAAATCAATTACTATAACTTTAGCAGTATCATGAAACTTTAAGTTTCAATTTAATATCTAGAGTTAGTAGACGGTTAACAAAAACTGCTCAGAGATAGATTTGTTCCACGAAATTGGGTCAGTATTTAATTGAATTATTTAGGTAATATACAGCGTCTGAGTAAATTATCATGCCCAATGAAAAAAAGAATAATATTGTTTTTTCGACAAAAAATTTGCTTTACCTACAACCTCAAATACCTTCATTAAAGTTAACCTGTCGCATACAGAGTGACAGAAAAACTGTTGATTTTAATATCCGAATTTTATTAAAATTTTTGTTTCTTTCAATATGACATTGTTTTAGTTGTATGCAGTGGCGGCTGGTGAAATTTCGAAGTTGTATATCTCTGTTCTTACTTACAGGACCCGTACCAAATTTAGGGTTTTAATAGTGAGCCCACTGGGAATGTTTTGGTAAAGAAACAAAAAACATTTTTAATTTGCGAAAAAAAGTTGAATTTTTGGTGTGCCCCTCCTAGGAAAAAAATGAACGCGCCTAGGTGTTTTATTTATTATTTTTCTACAATTTTGAGGGAAATAAATGTGTTAGTAGAAAGTTATAGTCATTTGAATTTTTTTTTAAGCCTAAAATATAATTAAAAAAAAATTCACATGACTATAACTTTCTACTAACACATTTTTTCTCTCAAAATTTAAAAACTCTCCACAAAATGATGTAAAATTTGTTTGGAAAAAATAATAAATAAAATACCTAGACGTGTTCATTTTTTTGTTAGGAGGGGCACACCCAAAATTCAACTTTTTTTCGCAAATTACAAAATGTTTTTTTTCTTTACCAAAACATTCCCAGTGGGCTCACTATTAAAGCCCCTAAATTTGGTACGGGTCCTGTAAGTAGGAATAGAGATATACAACTTTGAAATTTCACCAGCCGCCACTGGTTGTATGTACAAGGCGATTAAGAATTTTAGAGGAAGAGCAATTACCTGATAGTAACAAAAACCAACTAAATACTTTTTACAAAAAAAATAACATGGAATAATTGAATTCATATGGTTGACGTTCTTTTTTAAAATTACGAAATGCGTTTGCCAGTTAATATTGTTCAAGGTGGTTATATACAAATCAGAAATGTTTCTCCGGATAATACCATGGTAACATCATAACTATTTTTATTAACTAATCATACTCTCTAAATTTTATGTAGCCGTCCCACTATTTACTTCATAGCATTATTTTTTAAATCCTAGTTTCATCGTTTGTAAATAACTTCACTGGTCGAACCGTCCGATTACTAGTTTCTAGATAATGTGTCAATTTTACTTGAAGAAATGAGGCTACCAGTGCGAAATCGGCCTAACCCACAGATTTATGATTTTGAGATATTCGGCCTAACTCGTTCCCTAAGCATGTCTTTATACAATGCAAAACAGCCTATGCCACCTTCAGCTATTGTTCAAAAGATGGCGCCAGTAATTTACTTTTGCTTTAAAGTATTTTGTCAACACATAATGTGCCTAATCGGCCTAATCCACAGTTCTGTGGCTTAGGCCGTTCTTGCAAAAACAGTTTCAATTATTGACATCACTAAGCGTTAAAAGTTTTTTGTGGTGTGAGGGGAATAATTGAATTAAGAACAATAACTACGTATGTGTTAAAAAATAGAAGAAAATGAGTACTTCACCACATGTTAAAGGTAAGAACTTTAACTTTAATCATTTGGTACTAATTCTGCATATAAAAAATACGATTTTTTAAGGTTATGTTTTTTCATTTTCAGACCCGCATGAAAACGACCCATTTGAAGATTCTGGCTCCGAATATGTGCCTAGTAATCCTAGTGGCTCAGAAAGTGAAAGTGAAAGAGATGAAGCTACTACTAGTGCAACAGTGAAAACAAGAAAACGCATTAGGAATGAGAAAATATGGCCGAGAAATGTTATGAAAGCGAAGCGAATAAAAGGTGAAGAATATAAAAATTTCAAAGGTAGGGTGGTACCGCCTAAATTATTTGAAGAAATAGTGTGTCCCTGTTCTAATCAGTGCCATGTGAAAATAAATGCTGAACGACAAAAAACTTTACTCGAAACCTTTTATAGACTTGAAACTCATGATTTACAAACCTCTTATATTTTCGGCTTAGTTGAAGTTGTAAATAAATTAAGGTGTTACAAAACCAACGCAGATCCATCAAGACGTTCGAATACGCGATTGTACTATTTAACCAATGAAAATGGAGAAAAAGTAAAGATCTGCAAGGAGTTCTTCAAAAAGGTGTTGAAAGTTTCAGATGGAAGAATAAGCAGAATAATGTTGAGCAAAGCCGCTGGTATGACCCCTCCCGTAGATAAACGAGGAAAACATGCCCCCAGTAATAAGACAAGCGAGGAGAAAATACTGGAAATCAAGAATTTCATAAATAGATTCCCTGCCTATCAGTCACATTATTCAAGAATAAAAAACCCCCATAGAAAATACCTGTCACCCGATCTCAGTTTAGGGAAAATGTATAGTCTTTACAAAGATCAAACTCCTGAACCAGCTTCATATTTTGTTTTTGCCAACGTTTTTAATAAACAGTTCAATTTACATTTTCATGCTCCGGTGTCCGACTCATGTAGAAAATGTGATTTTCTAAAAGTAAAAATCGAAGCCTCAACCGATGAAGCTGCAAAGCAGCAACTTATTACCGAGCGAGAGTTACATCTTCGTAAGGCTGAATCAGCAAGGGAAGGAATGAAAGCAGATGCAGGGTTGGCAAGAAACGACAAAAATATCACTGTTATTAGTTTTGACCTAATGAAAACGTTAGCCACTCCAGTTTTGTCCACAGGTATAGCTTATTATAAGCGACAACTGTGGACATTTTGTTTGGGTATTCATAACCTGGCAACAAACGAAGCATTTATCTATGTTTGGGATGAATCAAAAGCTTCACGAGGTCCTGATGAGATAGGCTCGTGCCTCCTACATTTTGTGAAAAATTATGTTGTCTCGAAAAAACTGATACTATACTCAGACCAGTGCGGGGGCCAAAACCGGAATATCAAGATAGCGCTGCTCTGTAATTTTATTGTAAGTTCTGGTAATTACACAGTAGACGAGATTGATCAAAAGTTTTTGGTGAGTGGACACTCGTATTTGGCTTGCGATCAGGACTTTGGGCTCATCGAGAAACAAAAAAAATTCTACAAAGATATCTACATTCCGGAACATTGGTGTAATGTCATTAGATCTGCGAGGAAAAAGAACCCTTTCAAAATTGTTGTCATGACAAGCCAAGATTTTTTTTCTACTGCATCCCTTCAATCCCAAATCACCAACAGAAAAAAATCTATAAATGATGAAAAAGTAGAGTGGTTGAAAATGCAATGGCTAAAATTTAAAAAGGATGAACCATTTCTCATACATTTTAAATACTCCAACAATGATTGCGTTGCATTCAAAACAGTGAACATCGCAAAAAGGAATGCTGCGACATCTTCAGTAAATAATAATTTGCAGCTGTTGTATCCGAACGGGCATAAGATAGATATTAAAAAAAAACAGGACCTACTGACACTTTCCGACTTCATTCCACCCGTTTACCACCAATTTTATCAAAATTTGAAAACAACGGAGGAACAATCTGAAGATTTCATCGAAATGGAGGAGAACAATGATGAATAATTACATTCAAAGACATTTTTATAACTAGTTTCTTGTACGTTTGTATTTTCATAAAATATACTATCTGTTTTAACGAAATATTTGCCCAAAACAAGTTTTTTCTTACCCTGGCCTAATAAATTTTACAAAATTTTATAGGATGCAAATCAGCCTAACCCACTTTTTTTTTAAAAAAAATATGACATTTTGCAATTTTTCTGGTACTACATTCTTGGTATAGCTACAATAAAAAAAATTAAACAAAAATATATCGATTAAAATACTTTCGGATAGGAATGGAACAAAGCAGTATTTTCCAAAATTTTCTTTTCACATTTTCTCGAAACTATCTTTTTGGGGTTAGGCCGTTTTCGCACTGGATAATTCTAATATTGTTTAGGTTACTCCCACAGCTTTAGGGGATGATTAATTTAATATGATTTGGTAAATAAATCAACAAAAAAAATAGAAATAAATTAAGAAAATTTCCGGTGATTACTAACTTAAAGTTTTTTTGTCTCATTAAAGCTTAAAGTTAGACGGCGCCGGTCACGGTAAGTACTTGGACAGGTGACCGCCAGAGTACACCAAGTGTTGTTGCATTAGAAAAAGATGGTAAAGGAGCTCTCTCTTCCTAGATACACCCACGGTATATGGTACTAGCCTTTGTGAGCTCTCAACAAAAATAAAAAATTAGGATATTATTATTGGGAATTAGAACTATGTGATGATGCTCGAAAAAAAACTTTTACATATGCGAACATTAAATCCAAGGCAATATTTTTTCATCATAGACTCGCACATCACAGATAGACCACTTTTAATGGCGGCATTGAGGTTTAAGGTAAACCAAAACTGTTTTTAAACAGACTTTTTTTTCGAAAACCCAATAATAAAATATTCAATTTGGAGAGCGAATTTATGCACACACTGTATAACTACTAATATTCTTGATGATTACAAGAGAAATAATGCGTCATAAAAACGGTGGCTTCAGATGACGTACCATAACGTAATGTTGCGTGTCATGTTACAGGCATATCGCTCAGGTAACTGACATCAATTTCTCTATACTTCGTTTTCTTGTTTCCTGTTGGATTCTGAAGATATTTCCTGTAATATTAGAAATATATATATATATATATATATATATATATATATATATATATATATATATATATATATATATATATATATATATATATATATATATATATATATATATATATATATATATATATATATATATATATATATATATATATATATATTATATATATTATCTTCCCTAAGCATTGTAATCACTCTATATTTGATCTAGATATTCAAAGTGTTTTATGTTTAATTTACTTTTAATTTTTTGGTATTATTTGTTTTAAATTAGGTGTTAACAAATAAAATTGGTGTATAATTTTAACGTCATTGTACTTCTGTTTACGATATTGTAAAATTTTATCTGGTAGTGTACATGCAATAGAACGAAGATAAAATTTTAACAGCTATGCAAATTGTTATTCCTAAGATTGTTTCCATAAAAACTTTATTGGTAGTAAATCAAAGTTCTTAAAAAGATACTTAAATTTGTATCCCTAGAAATAGGAATAGATTTTAAATCATTATGTTGCTGAAAGACTGACAAAAATATTTTTTTAAAAATATTTATCACAATATAAAAATGTACAAAGTTAGACAAAATTTCAACTACAAATTAGGTACCATTTGCAGTAGTACCTAGGTATTTTAAAAGAGATCAAATTATACGTTAATTATATTTTCTTTATTAGGAAGATAATTAATGACCAATCTGCAAGTATCCTATTATAAACTGATAAAAATTATTAGTCTGTTAATGATACCAATCAAAATCTTAATTGATATTTTATAATATATCATTTAATTATAATTTATCTTTATTTCAATTTTATTATTGGTAGCACTAAATTTGGATACATTTTCCAAATTGAATGTTGGTAGTAACACAAATAAATTTATTATTAATAATTTTATTGACAACAAAGTCAACCTGTTCTGAAACATTAAAATCCTTGTAAATTTTATGAATGCATGAATATGCATAAATGTATATAATTTTTTAGAGCTTCACAAAAACTATTACAGCAAACTATAGGTGAAGGTATTAGAACTTCTCTGGGGAACACTGACATAGATCTGTAGACATTTAGAGAATTCTCATTCAAATTGGTTAAATTATAACAGCAATTTAACTTTCGAATTAATACTAAAACAAAGCTCTCCAACTTAATAACGTTTAAACTTGAGTTAACACACTGAATAGATCAGAGGATATTTTGAGAGGACATATACTTTTTTATTAGGTGTTTTTATATATGTATTTTAATTCTGTATAATTTGTTTAAAAAAATACTGGGCCAAAATATACCTAAAAGTAAATTTTGTTTAGTATCAGGGACTTATGTGTAAACAAATATCATAGCATTTTCAAGAGTCTCATATACCTTAACAACAAAAAGTCATATAGAAAAATATTCTCTTCTTTAAGAGAGAAGAACGAGAAATAAGTCTTCTGCGCAAAAAATTTATTAGGGTGTACTGTTTACCGAAAATGTCAAATCTCCAAAAGAGTAAAAACAGGAAGGTTCAGCAGCAAATTGAAGACAGCAGCAATTTGAAGAGGTAAATTGCAGGTTACCTCAACCTTCTAGGCTGCTGCTGAGATGCAATTTTTAAAGTGGACACAGAGAAAAACCATCACATACTAAGCGCGCAACATGACTAGGTTGATAAACATTATGAGTGCCTTCTAAAGAACTTCATAGAACTGGTTATAGATATTGACATCTAGCTATCGATTTTATAATGTGAAATATCACTGGGTCTTAATGGCATTAAGATGTTCAAGGTTTTTGGCAGACCAATGTAAAATTAGTAGAAGATTCTGTGAAAGTGCTATGGGCATAGACCTGCCCTTAACCCTTTCGCAGAATCAAGCTTTGGCACTGGTTTGACAAAGTAAATATTTGAGAACAAAATAATATCGAACTATGAATCAAATTTGTAGCAGAAGAAGGTTTCATTATTGTGGAGATTGTTGGCGCCAGTAGAAACCTTAGATTGGAAATAAAGTTATTCCTCCAGGCACACACAGGCTTTCAAAAGAAAGCAAACCCAAGCATGTCAGACTTGGTTGAAGGATAAGTCGAGGGCAATAATTTGGAATTCTTCGTCAATTGTAATCGGAACAGTACAATTGTGCGAGACAAAGCTGAAGAAATTTCCTGTGGATCTTTGATAATAAAAATATATTCTGTCTATCGTGCTAAGTTTATGTACTATCAGCTATTTTAGAATGGACCAATTAATAAGCATCTCCGTCGTCGATAAAAATATTTTAATAAAAACCGAACAGTTAACTACCAAAAAAGTTTATAGGAATTAGTCTTAATAAATCACAATTTAAAATTAAAGCAAATGTTTTCTTAATTTATACGAGTACTAAATTTAAAAAACCAGAAAATATTCAAGAAATAAAATTTTCGTATTTCCCCAATTTGCTTTTTAAATAACTAAGTCAAAGGGCCTTTCGTAGCGGTCGGCCACTGCCGCCATCTAAAATTGATTTTCTCAGCATAAGAATGTACTTTAGCATCATTTTGTGGACAAAGCCAAAAATAAAATTTAAAAATATGAAGGTTTTAATTTATTAAGTTAAAATAACTTTTTGTTTGGTAAATTATTTATTCTACAGACTTTTTCGCTCATATATTTTAGACAGAAAAAATTATATAGCAACGATCTGTTTTAATGAGTGGAAAAGCATCTACCTTTCAGTATTTTTGCCTCTACCTGAACCAATCATATCGCAAAGTCGAACAACCTATATGGTTTTTCAGGGGCAAAATTTTTTACTTTAAATTAGCAATAGTGAAAAACAAAACTTTTAGTTTTCAAAATTTATTAAACTTAATTTTTCGTATGTGTTTGCTGATTTTACGGGTAATAAAGTGTTTGCTACTCTTGTGGCCCGTCCACAATTTCTGATGGAGTTAAATTCTCAATTTCACTCCCACTATCGCACATGTTCACCGATTTTACGTGCAAAAAGCACAAATATTACGAATTTACTAAGCAAACATTAACTGTCAAAATTGATTAATTTTAAATTTGTCATGGTCATGGCAATCTTTGATATTGACCGAATATTGCTGTGATGTTGCATTTCTATTGGTTATAAACTTGTATCTTAATGAAAAATCTGTATCATAACCTCATTTAAGTACAGGAAGTAAATGTCTAATAAATCAATTAAAGTATGGGAGTAGAAAAAAAAGTCTTATTGCTAAGTATGTCCACAAATCAACAATCATTGTCACTTTAATCTGTCAGCTGAAAGTTTTGGTTTAAAAAAAAAACAAGGATAATCATTTAACTGTTATAGCTGTACTTTTATTTTTGCAAATCAATAAAATATTGTTGTTGGATAAATAAATCTGTGTACATAAAAGTGTTATTTTTTTTCCGTTGTTATATCGAATACCATTCGAGATAAAATTTTGTACAAAAAATTGTTCTTATGATTTTTAAATTTTTTCTCTTATGATATTATATCTGAAAAAAAAACTATTTGTACAACATATTAAATTAGATTTAGTGGATGTTCAAAAAAGCAGATGACATCAGTCATGTGGAGATTCCTCACCCAATAGGAAAAATATGGTTCCCCTCTTGCTTCGTTTCTAAGGCATAGGGATTTATTTTTTTTTTGGTTTTTTAAATATATCTCAGAAACGACTTTAGCAATTTAAATGAAATGTAGGTTGTAAAAGTACTTAAAATATATTCTGCGATAAAAATGTGCGGACAACTTCACTAGGAGCATGCATACGGGCTGGCAATAAAAATATTTTGGAAGAGAATACGTACGCTACTGCCTTTCCTAACTTTTCTTTCTTCTGTAGTTCTGTAGACAGTTAAATGCATAATAAAATTTATCTACTGACATTTTTTTTTCTATTTCGAGTTCATTTAGGAAATAAGCGTAATTTTATTACATAGCATGTGGCAATTTTTACCATTTTCTGTGATCCTATTCAGGTAGACTTAAAAAATCAATAAATTTAAATAAATTAAAGTCGTCTTAAAACGTACGCAATATAATAAAATTGCATTTATCTCCTAAACAATGCCAAAATCTCAAAAATATTAAGAGACAACTTTTATTGGGCATTTAACTGTTTATAGTGTTTATATAACTGTCCAATCAAAAATTTAAAAGCCAAAGGCGTACATATTTTCCTTGCAAAATTATTTCATTGTCAGCATGTATGCACGCTTCTGGTAAAGCTCTCCGCACCTTCTTGTTGCTGAAATATGTACTACTTATTACAACCCAAATTTGGTGGTATGAAGGAAATACTTTTGTTTTTGGATTTTAAACTGTTATAATAAAATAATATTTATATGTTAAAAAATCTAAAAACTGAACTCTATTAAAAATAAAACAAGTCTTATTAAAAAAAAAACAATAAACTTTATGAAGTGAAAGGAAAAACTAAAAACTCTAAGAATCGGCAACATCGCGTTTCTCTCAGCGCAGCAGCAAACATTCAAATTATGATTAAGATATATCGACACTAATTAAAAGTGATGAGAAAACATTGGTCATCATTTTAAATATGGTAAATACCCAAATTAATAACAAGGACTGATACATTTTTCGATTTTTTTTATTAATCGTTTTCAAAATTGCTAAACAATAAATCGCTCGTAACAGAACGATTTTTATTTTAATTATACAAAAAAGTATTTTATTAGAAATCTTTTGTCCATAAAATCGGGTAGTCAAAAAAAATTAACAATCGGGTTTTTAAAAGCAACCATTTTTATCATTTGCCAAAGGAAGTCTGCTTGACTGATATCTTGTATATTTTTTGTTAATTAGATAACGAATATGCCTTGTATATTTAGAGATGGGCAGAATTGTATTATTTTAAAATCGGATTATTAGGTTATGAATTTTTATTTAATGTCATTGAATTATAATTCAAATTAGGTATATTACCTATACCGCGCTGTCGCTTTTAATTCATACTAGGCAATGTAATTCGATTACGATAACCGATGTTTCTTTATCACTTATTATTTATATAGGTATAAGTTATTCTTAATTTAAATTTCTGCTTCTGCGAGGACCGAGTCGCGTTGCTGCTGGTTCTAAAAATATTTACTTTTACTTCAATACCTGTATTGTTATTTAATAACTTTATTTTTATTTTTAATGATCTAAGTTGAAGTCTTTTAGAGAATTATGAAATTAAATTTAATTTTATTACATCTTATAGTGTGTGAGCATATTAATAAACTGCAAGAAATTAAAACAGCTCGTTTTTCATACCGTAAAGTACCTTAAATGACAGATTACAGAAGAAGTTGCTTTATATTCGCTATGCAATACGTAAATTTAGCCAAGTTAATGTTGTTTTATATACTGTAAACTCGGCTGGTAAAACTATTATTGCCTGTTTCTGAATTATTCGGATAGGAGTTTATAATTTGCTTTATGATAATAATTACAAAATATTCAAAATGAAAATGACCAACAGTAAATTAAAAATTCAGATGCTCAGCTTCCCTAAAAAGAATTCAATTACCAAAAACCAAATCTGTCGAAACGCATTCAGAAAGCAAGCAAAACCAAAAATTGTATCTTTAAAAAAGTGCGTAACAGGGTTTTCATGATAACGTCAATAAGCTTGTAAATAGCTTTTTAAATAAATCATTTAAAACATCAGCCGTTTTTTTCCCACGCAATTATATCAAAAACTGTCTGACCCCAATTAAAGCACCCCAAATTTTGTAGAAGGTGAAAATTCCATTATCCCCTTCGCGCACAGCGTAGTGAGATAACAAATTTTATTTTTTAACCATTTTGTGAATTCAGTTATGAAGAGTTTTCGTAGGTATTAGATTTAAGTTTAAATCTAAAACTTTAACTTGCTAATTGATATTATTATGTCAGATTTTCTTATAAATGTTGATATATTTAACCTAAATATTAAATTGACAATGAAGGTTATAAAATTTTAGATTAGTTTTAATTGAGATGTAAAAATAAGAACTTGAAATCGGTATAATCGTGATAAACACTTTATGCCATTTGCTTGGCTTGTCATGGGTCAGTATAGCCTTAAGAGCTGTACAATTTTAAGGGCTCTTCTAAATCCGTGGAGAAAAAATTTAAGATTATTATTGTGAGTGAATTTCTTCATTTCTTTGCACCATCATGCCAGCACAAAAATGTATTAATAAAGCCAAGAAACAGCGAAACAGCGATAAAATAAAAGATAGTTTCTAATTAAAACAAAAAATTTGGAAAAGGATCAACTAGCATTAAAACCGGTCAAAATTAAGGTAATCCGGCGGTTAGTTGTTTTTATGTAGTTCGAAAAATAAGCGTCATAATATTAATATTTTTTTTTCTCGGAAATGAGTGTGAGAAATGAGTCATCAAGAACACCAAACAGACAAGTTTAAACAATTCGAGGTAACCTGTTCTAATTTTTTCTTTGAGTAGCTTATATAATATAACGTAAGATCAATAAAAAACGTCCTCAAAGTATGCCGTGGAATCGATCACTCATGTCTTGAATTATGACTATTGAAAGGTAATATAGGTAAAAGGTATAGGTGAATGAAAAATAGAACTGTCATGTTCTGAAATTTTTATTTTTAAGAAAATTAAATATGTTAATCATTGCAGAACAAAAAGCATTTGCGATCGAAAGTTACGTTAGAAATGGTAGAAGGATTGATGGCCAGTGGGCTTAGTCAACACGGAACGCCATTCAGGATTTTCAAACAGAATTTACACACATAGTCATGGAATTCGACCAGTTTCGCCAAGTTTTGACTAGTCTGTGGCTTTGTTATACATAAAAATGAAAACATATTTGAAAAAAACCCTTTTCACTGACAGGCATGGTTCTACCTCTCTGGTTACGTAAATTCGCAACAAATGAGAATGTCAAGTTCTAAAAATCCACATTTCTTTATAGAGGAGTCTCTTCATTCACAGAAAGTTGGCGTGTGGACGGCCATATCGAAAAGAAGGTTAATTGGATCGATTTTTTAAGGGAATATATTAATAAATTTCAGGAGACTGGAGCTCCCTGGACTGGAGCTCCCCAAGTGCTCACCAATATTTTCGATGGTGTAAAAAGAAGAATGAGAACATGTTTGGAAGTAGACGGTGGACACGTCTCTCAGTTAGTTTAAATTTAATATTTTTAGGTTCTTTGTTATATGTTTCTTTCTAATTATTCTGTATTATGCAATGACAATGACAATAATATAATTTTCTTAAAAATAAAAACTTTAGAACTTGACGTTTTTTTTTATCTTGCGTCATCTAGATAATATTACGAAAAGAACTTTGGTTGGCAATATTAGAACAAACAACCCACGGTTTCAGAATCCTGGTGTTTCGTCACCACACTAATTACCATTGAGACGAAATTTCAAAACACAGGAAAGTTTCTACACAATCTTGTAGGTTATGACAAATTTATCATAACCTTAAAGGTTATGACAACTTTCTCATAACATTAAAGGTTATGACGAACCTTTTCTAGGCTTGATATTCACCATAATCTTTTAAGTTATGGCGAATATTTTGCATGCCATCATGTCACAGCTGCAGCTTGGCTGCCAACTCCGACTTAAGTCAGTCATTTTAAAAATATTTTAATTATTTTAAATTCTACTAATTTCATTAGACTAAGAGCAAGCACGTCAAAATCTACATTACTTTTTCACGAAAATTTCGTGTGGTGGAAATCCAATAACAATTACGAAATTATTTTGTTAATAAGTTATCGAAATGTAGATATTACGAAAAGTGAAAGATGCAGATTTTGATGTCGCTAGCTCCTAGTCTATAAGGTTTAATTTTTACTTAAGCTAAATACGATTAAAATTGAAGGATCAAAGGGATACCTGGGTCATTTCAAGTTTTTCAAATATTTAGCTGGGTAATCAAAAGAAACCGGTGCTTTAAACTAGCATGTATATAGCCAAATGTTTTCCTTGATTCATTGTAGCTTTCTTGTAACAAAGTTTTACTATAACATTACAGCGTTACAAGAATGTGTGGCGTATCTGTCAAATCTTTATTTTTATGAGGCTATAAATCGTAAGAGTCGTTATCCAGAACTACCACTAAATTTGTGTTTTCAAATATCTTTTTTCCTTTGATAAGTCGTAAACCCGATATGGAAAGTGCCGCTCAGACTGCAATTTGCGAACTTTTAAAGTACAAATACTTAAAAGAGAAACATTAAGCATTAAGGTATGAAGGAATCCAAAACATTTGCACAACCCTAGACGGGACAGACACCTTGTAATTTTATTGAAAATTATCCTTGACGAATCCCACAGACCAACCTGAATTCGAGTGTCATTGTGAGCGTCAATGATCAAAAACATCGCAGCAAATAGGGAAGTATATAGCCCCAGTAAATCGGAAATATTTTTTTTATATTCTCTACATAAATTAAATATTTATGGCGGTTGCTGTTATCCATTTATTTTAATCGTTATTAACAAAAAAAAGAATTTTCTACAGCAAATTTTTGCGCGAATTTTGAAACTTGGAAAACATGATTCCACTGGCTGTGTCGTCAAGGGTGTTTTTATGACTCATAATGGAATATCTCTGGACTTTAAGTGGAAGGTTCCTAAAATTTTATTTATGTATATTTCAGGCCGAAATCGGTCCAGGAACCTATCAATTTTGCAACAGAACCTGGCCTTTTCCACTTTTGACAAATCATATCGTAATAATTTCGAGCAAATAAACTGCAATTATTTGTTTTTATGACAATCTTCGAAATTTAAAAATTTTTCAGATTTTGCATGTCCCCGATGAAAATAAACCTATTTATTTATAACTTCTAGGAACAAATAAGCGATTTAAATTAGTATAAGTTATTCTTAGATAATTAGCGGATAAAATAAACCCAAAAAGAATCGCTAAATAAGGAAAATAATCTGGATTTGTCGGAAAAAATAAAGAAAATTCTGTTTTTACCCCTTAAATTCGATCCTGGATGACCCATTCGGTATTAATTTTAAAATGCGATTATCTCTTTATAAGAGTGTCTTGAAAAATTGGGGGAAAATGGATAGAAAAAAATACAGAGTGATTCAAATGTACCGATGTCCAGGGCAAAAAAAGGCAAAAATCGAAATTTAACCGGCGATTGCTCCCTTCCTATAAAAAAATGAAGAAACTACAAAATATGGAAATCATGTATTTAGACGAGCTCAATGACGTATATGGGATTTTAATTTGAACAATTTTACCCCACAAAAAATTAAAAACCGTGAAATATTTTGGTCAAAAATCGAAATTTTCAGTGTTCCCAAATATATCCATTTTCCAGTGATTTTGGGTTTAGGTAAATGTATTTCAAAAAGAAAGTCTTTGAGACTTTACAGTTTCACTTATGAATCCGTTTCTTGATCCGACGTTTTGTTATCGAGTTACCAAAAATGGGATCTGCTAACGGCATTTCTCGACCTAAAAAAAATCCAAAGAATTGATATTTTTCGATCCTCACCAGTTTCAATAGAGTTCTGAAGCTCCGGGTCCTCTACAACCTCCGAAAATTTGCATCAATTTAATCTAATTTGTATCTGATTTCAACGGAAATTGCGAAAATTTCGATTTTGACGTTTAATATCTCCGAAACGAAACATCCTGTAAAACCGAATTTTCTAGCTAGTTGCACTATTCCAACCCAAGAAATTCGATGCTCGCCCTCTGACTGTTTCCAGGAAAAACAAACATATTCGACTTTAGGTTACGCTTAACATGTAGATTAAAACTTATTTTTGCTGATCTCCTGACGTCATTATTCACTAAGTACCAATGGCTGCTTTTTAAACTGTAATAAACCATACCGAATAGTAAACATTTTCTGTAGCTAAAGTATCCTAGTAATTTTGTTCGAAATCTTTTTTTTTTTTTGGGGTTTGCAATGACTTCCTTAAACGATTTATGCAATAAAAAAATATGTGCCTATTCCTTATTCGCGTGCTGGCTTTATGTAGCAAGGACATGATGAACATAAAAATTAAGTTGATATTTGCGATAATAGCATCAAAAGCGAAAATTAAGAATAATGAGAAAGAGCAACGCATTTTCAGTACAGCATGAGACAGCATCTTCCAGCTCTGGTGATTCTCAAACCATCAGTTATTTTTGAATTACCCAAAAATTTTGTTTCTGTAACTATAGATATTCTATTACAGTTTTAAACTAGGTTTTTCAACTTTCACACAAATTTAAAAATCATTTTTTACTGTTCCGAAAGCAAAATTTTACACCTGAGTTGCTTCTAAATTAAATTTAAATACGGTTCTCTATTACGTTGAAGCGGCGCCAGCAGTGGCAAATTTATTCATTAATATTTAAATTTGTTTAAAGGGAAGCCGAAAAATGGGCACCTAATATATTTTAAGAAGTTCAGGTAGCGAAAAACTTTTTTTTTTGTTTGGAAGTTCAATGCAGATATGTTTAAGAAAGAAACTGTAAATAATATACTGTAACATTAGTTACTGATATATTTTCATGTAGTTCAAATGAATCGCGTGAACCCGCGAGAGTATCGCTCATACCACTGTTGCTGACGTTGATGACTTTTGGAGTAGGTTATTTGTCTGACGCCACTGTGATGGCTGGGTTCACGTAAGGCCCCTTTTTGAGGAAACTAAATAAAATCTGGTTTCATCATACTGTTTTGACAGATGAATCTTTGTTAGGCACTCTAAAGGGTGAAGGGTATTGAATTGTCTAATTTTTGTTATATATTTTGTATGAGCGCGGTTTCTAACCTATAATTTCACATGTAAGAGTCTCACTGTTGTTTGTTTTTAGAGAAGACTCAGTCTAATGACCTATTGACCTAATGACCTAATGGTTTAATCAGTTGACCGGCTTAATTCTTTAACTGGCTTAATTACTTAAATTAATCATCTATATAATTAATTATCTCAATGCATCTTGGCATTGACGTTGCACGATGTTCCTTCATGAGCAAATTACGGTGAAAGTATCGGTAGAAAAGGGATAGATCCCCAATAGCGCGGTGAAGATCGAGAGAAGGAAGTTTCGTCGTGAGGACTGGGTCATTGATGGGTCGAATGGCTCTCTTTTGGATAGAATCAAGGATGCTAAGTGTCGAAGGTGATGCCTCTTCCCAGATATGGGAACAATAAGTCTTATGGAAACATTAGGTCTTATTTGGGAAACATAGAAAGTGTGTAGGTTGGAAGGGGAGAAGTATTTTCTGGCTCGAAAGAGAAAACTAAACTTTTTGGCTGCTGATGTGGCTACTGAAGTAATGTGTTTGTGCTACGCCAACAAGATCGAATGTTTCATTTTTCTGTAGGGCTTCGTTATATATGTGGATGGGGTGAGTGTTTCCGGATTTTTTGCGTGACAAGGAGCAAGGCTGGTTTTTGGAGGCGTTGAACTGAACAAGGTTCTTGGCACCCCAGTGATTAAGATCTTGGGAAAGGGAGAGTTGCATAGATTTGCGTCTATTATCCAGCTCTTGATTTGAAATTGTCTGGAAAAATGAATGTTGGAGTGAAGAGTACTGTCGTCAGCGTAACTGTGGAAAGGATTGGTAGTTAAAGAGAGCAGATTATTAACTTGAAGAAGAAAATAAAGCCATAAATGTTTTAGATGTGAAAATGTAGAAGACATAAAGTAAGAGTACGACGAGCTAACCTGAAAGAAATGGATAAATCCTATTTCCTTAGTAGAATAATAACAAAAAGAAAGAACCGCTAATGCTAAAGCGTTAAAAGACAGGCTGGCACAGGAAAACAAAGAAGTATTAATCCAGCTGCTTATTCTCCTCGATTTGGCTGAATCTTAGAGCTTGGTTAGGGGAAAATACAAGTTACTACATCATTGTATAAAATTATAATGACCCTTGTAAAGGAAATAAAAGATTTTGCAATTCACAAAAACAGCCATTTTCCACGTAGAAATCCTCAAAATGGCTATTTGAAATTTAGTTTAAATTGAACCGTCCAGAAAAAGGTCCATTAATATGTTTTTATTCCATGTCTAGACACGCATATTGCGATAAAAGCTTTGGAAATAGAACCATAAAGAGGCCATCGAAATATAGGAGACCTTTGAGAAGTTTTTTCAAATATTACAATAAGTATTTGTTACGAACAGGTTTTTATATTTAATTTTAACTATACTCCATCTACATTTACAGAAATAAGGATAACACCAGTATCTGCAAATGCAGGGTATCCAAAAAGTCTTAGTATGGGAAAATATCTGCTGTTAGTAAAGATAGAGACACTAAATTTTAGGTGAATCTTATTGGTTAATAAATCTACCTTTTTGTGTAATTTAACTTTTTCAACCTCCTTGAGAGGTGACGCTAGAGAGTTAAGGTTAAAAATTTTAAGTGCAAGTCTATGCCGTGCGTGGTATCTCATTTTAAAAGTCTTCAAAAAAGAAACATTTTACCGCAAACCCGAGGTCCGAATCTTAATTCGTTTTTAATTAATTTCAATTTTACATTTCTATTAACTGTCTGTGCTTTTATTTGTCCTTTCTATTTTAATAATACCTAGGTATTTTATTTTTGTAACTATTATCTACTATTATTTTTATTCAGTTTCTGATTTATGAATATTTATTTCAATTACTACCTCTGTGATTGTATAGACTATATACTCTCAATGTTTTCTAATTTTTATGTTTATTTAGTTTTGAGGTCTTTCTAACATTACCTATCTGTACTTTGACTACCTTAAGCATCATTACATAATAACGTATATTATAGATATTTATTTCATTGATTGATGACATTAAAACAATGTATTCAATTTAATACACCTAATGTATAAGAAATGTTAATTGGCGAACCAATTACATCCATGTATTTTATTGGTAATATATCATTCTATTCTAATGGCAAACTTTTAAAAATTAAAAATCGTGAAAAAAAATTACAAATTTAAAAATCTTTATTTCTCTTATTATTTTAGAAGTTGTTCAAAGTGACCACCGCGAACTTCTTGGCAGTAATAAAGTCGATTTTGCAACTCACTTCTGGCATTTTCGAGAATGGCAGGTGCTACTTCTTGGCGGAGTTCCAAAATCGACTTTATTACTGCCAAGAAGTTCATGGTCGTCATTTTGACCAACTTTTAATGTAAGAGAAATAAAGGTACTAAAAGTCTTAATTTGTTTTTTATAGGATCGGCTTGGGTTTGCGGTAAAATGTTTTTTTTTAAGACCTTTGAAATAAGGTACCATACGGCATAGGGTTGCATTTAAAGTTATTGATCTCAACTCCCTACCGATGTTAGGAACTCTAAAAGGGTGAGTAGTGTTGATCTTTTATTAAATATTTTGTATGGGCGTAGATTCTAACCTATAATTTCACTTGTAGGAGTCTCATTGTTGTTCCTTTTTAGGGATGTATAGCGTAATGGTTTGTCTACCTAATTGTTCGGATAGTTTACTAAATGAAATTACCTCATTGAGTCACGGTGTTTGGAAGTCAGAATTTTGACGTTTTGATAGTTCGGAGGGGTCCTGCGACTGTGTTTCTGTCCAAGCCGTTGGAGTGGAGGAGTAACCTCCACAAAGAATAATTTCCGATCTTGGGATCGACATTTGGTGTTCCAGGGTCCAAGCTTTAATTGACATCAAGATAAGTACCTAATTTTATAATTGCTAAGAAAATCCAACAGCCAGATTCTCCAACGCTAGACCGGTCTAATTTGACAACCAAAAGTTTTAAACTGACAACTGTAAGAATAAGACAACTAAATTTTATACTGTGAATTTATTCCGGAGCTCTTTCACAAATCTATAAATAAACGGGCAAATTTAGCACGCACTTTCGACATTAATAGAACTAAATTCACTCTAGCCACCCGTTCAAAGATGAAAATCATTTAGAAACCAAGCAAATCGCTGAAAAGTTGGAATAATTCATAAGTTTTTAATGACGTCTTATTAACAACGACAGGACAAAAACTTGTCAAAACATAACTGATCAACTAGAAGATCTTAATTTAAACCAGTACTAAATCTTAAACTTTCTTAGTGAATCTGGACGCAAATGTTTTGAATAGCATTTGCATAAAGAAAATTGATGTAAGATGAGTCCTAGCACTGTAAAGGCGTTGCAACTTCCTAGAGCTAGTTAAGGGATTATAATATTCCTTTTTATTACGTACCGTAAGTTCTACGATGTCCTTTTTTAAATTAAACATTTAAATTTCATAATAAATTTTCTCTAATGACTTCGCGCCTAATTTACACCCGTCTGAAATTAGCACATGAGCTAAATTTTTACGTTCACTTTTTTAATTTTATGACATTAGCTACGATGCTTCGTTAAAAGATACATTCCAAACAAAAGATAATAATAATTTATAATCCTGTTGGCAGGACTGTCGAGAAAATTGATTTTTCAGAACTTCGTTAATTGTTGGAAATTGTTTTCCGTTGCCTTGTAAGTAACTGTATTACCAGTACATTATTAACGGAATTGGTAGAAATAAAACTTTTTCTGTTTCCTTTTATCAGACAGCGTAGGATGAAAAACTTCTTTACCGATCAATATGGTCAGATTTACGACAAGATGTTTACGAAAATAACCTTGGGAAATAGAAGATTGGATAACAAACATCGTTTCTGGGAAATGTCAATAATTTGTTCTTTTCTCAAACTAGTCGCTTTTTAAATTGAGCTAAGTGGTAAAATGATTTCGTGGAAAGAAAAAGGGCAATGATATTTTTCTTGCCGTATTTGAGTGCTTACGGAGAAAAAAAGAAAAGATAATGACATCAACTCTAATGGGATTAGTTTTGTTACCCTATAAAAATAATGATGCTTATCCATTGCCTATATATGAAATTCATTCTGTTTTAATACTATGTTTAAAATATAATGTTTAAACAAGTAATTTCAGAAATGCAAACCACAAGGCGTATTTAGAGTTAATTGGTTACTGCTTCGGATACTTAACATTGTTCTTGCTCAATCATTTGCTGGCAATGCTCGTCACTGTTGTATGTTTAACTAGTTCAGTTGCTGTCTGAGTTTTGGCTATTTTCGAGCATGGGTTAATGCAACGCGTGAATTCGCGAGAAAATTAGAAAATGAACTCAAGGTAGACGTATCGGTCATACCATCTTGTGTGACGTTAATGACTTTTGAGTTGTCATTTGTCCGATGTCATTCCCCTTTTCCCCTTACCCCTTTTCTAGAGCTAATTAAAATCTAGTGGCAACCCTCCTATTTTTACAGATAAATCTTTGTTAGAGACACTACAAAGGTGAAATTATTGACTCCATGGTGAAGGAGAAGGAAAATCATTTAGTAGAACATAACGAAAGTTATGTTAGGAAATGTTTATTTATTAATAGTTATACCAAAGATATATATCATTGCCCAGACCACAGAAACCAGTTTTGCGAAACTATGGCGGAACTAACTGATACTAATCCTAAAATAGTGGGATTATTGATAACAGAATAATAGGACCGTATTTTTTTGGAGGACCTTTGACGGGAGAACGATATCATGACTTTGTAGAAAATGACTTCGTTCCAGCATTAGCGACACTATATCCCGTTCAAAATAGTCTAGGCGTGCCAAACACAGCGTTATGGTTTCAGCAGGATGGAGTTCCCCCACATTATGCTGCGAATGTTAGGAGATCCTTAAATACTGTTTTCCCAAATCGGCGGAGAGGAAGACATGGATCAGAAAAGTGGCCACCTAGGTCACCCGACCTTAATCCACTCGACCATTTTCTTTGGGGTTATGTTACAAACTAAGTGTATAAATATCAACCACGCACACGTGATATTCTTAAAGAGCGCATTCGTAATGTAATTAGGAATATTTCTCCGGATACCGTTGAAAATGTACAGCAAGAATTTATTGGTCGTCTGTGATATTGCTGAGCTGTTAACTTCCAACATTCCAACATTTGTTAAAATAATTTTTGATTTTTTTAAATGTAATTTAAGGATGACTGCAGGCGCGGCCCATGAGTTTTTTTACAGGTGGGTCAAAATTTTGTGGGCAACTAGTCAACGCAACAAGCAAAATACACTTTTTTAATTAAGGAAGGTTTTTAATAATGGGCCTAGTTTTGCCAAGAAATTATTTACCTACAAATAAGCAGCGCAAAAATCATAACATAGGTACTGTAGTATATTCATCACTGGTACTCTAGATGTTTATGACTTTTAGTATTACCTACTTTTCTATGTGTTTTATGTTAGCGGCTTCCCGTTTTGATACGTTTGCGTCTCCTCAATAGATACCTCGCCTTGTACGTAAAGTATGATTATTCGTAAAATTAAATTAGAAAAGCTAGCCAAAACTCCATTTTTTTAAATAAATACAATACTGGCGGCTAGACATATAATAATGTATATTATTTAAAAAGTAAAAAATACAGTTTTTGATTAATTTTTATTCTCTTGAATATTTTTATAGACCTATATAAGTACCTTATAATTTATGAAGTCAAATAAATAAACGTGAAAAAAAAATTAATTATAAAAATACTTTAATAATTCTATTCGGAATCAGATAATTCCGATGACTTTTTGTACCTTGTATATTATGTAAAGCCAATAGATTTTTATTAAACTCTGCAGATAAACAATTTTTGCTTTGTGAAGAAATAAAGCTTTTTGTGTGGAGTACCTGAAATACTTGATGTTACAAGCCTGTTTATCTGTTAAGTTTTAAGAAGATTTACATGTGAAAATATTCTTTTGACATTTGCGACATTAGATGTATATTTTAAAGTAAAGTTTCGGCTATTATTTCACCTTTCCTCGCAAACTAAATATAACAGTAGAATTTACCCTTCAGGCAGTAGAACAGTGGCTAAAGGCCCAAAACAGTAGATATACTGCAAAAACAGTAGACCTGGCAACACTTAGCATGGCTGAGTGATCATATTTCTATGTTTAGCGCATGCGCATATTAGGTACCTAATTAGTTTTTCTTTGTCCAACCGAAATGTTTTGAAAGAGTATATTTTACGGGGCGGTTCGAGTGTATTTCTATAATAGAAGTGGCGTGATATTATTGGTAGGCCGTCGACAAATTTTGTCTCTTTTTAACTTCCTAAAGCGCTTATGTCTGTTTCTCTCTTAGTTTTAATGAATTTATATCGTCCGTATAAACCTGTGAATTTAAAACACGACCCAGCCCGGAGCAAGCTTGGATAATCTTTCGACGCGACGATGGCTTGGCTTGATTCTTTCTTGGGGAGTTTTTGCATGGAACTTGCACTTTTTTGAAAGAAAAGTTTGGCTTTAAAAAATAAATTATTAGATGGATCATTGAAAATAAGTTTAGGTGGGTCCAAATGACCTTATGGACGGGCCGCGACTGGATGACTGTATGTTGTAATAAAGTAGTATTTTAATTTTAAAACGTAAATATTTCGGGAACGGCTCACTTAAGACATAGATTCCCTTATAAAAAAGTTATGTAGAATTGTCTGTAGAATCCAAATATACCATAATATATAATGAGTTCCATTTAAAAAAGTAACGTTAACGTGGTATCTCATTTATGTAACACCCTGTATATTCTGGTATAAAATAAAAAGTGTAGAAATAAAAATAAAAATTGACGTGCCCGAGGAATTTTCGATAATAATTTACCTCAACTTATATTGAATTTATCCGTTATTAAAATTTAATTACAACCCTGTATATGTTTAGTCAGTGGTTATAGAAAAGTGCAAGAACTATTATAAATAATTGTTTATTTTCTTTTTAGTTTTTATCAGACAACTCATATTGTCTGGCAGCTCAGCCCAAAATAAACGATATTAATAGACTTCAGATTAGTCTCCTACGCAGAAAAAAATCATTATTGTATTACCAATAACAGTTCTTTTAATAAACACGTTTACGACCATTCAAAAACTCATTTAGGGGATCTTTTTAAAAAAATCGGTAAGTTACAATACTTTTCTTGATAAAAGGGCGAATAACAACTTTCTGAACGTGCTGTGTAAAACAGAATAATGTTTTTTTTTTTGACAAATGCTACAAAAGAGAATGTTACAAAAGAGAAATATATTACAATTAGGAAAAACATAAAATTCCGGATACTTTCTAGACGGACTATATTATATCATAATTCGTTGTGTTGCCAGTATAACACAGCCTGTTTCGTTCTGGTTACAATTTCAACCGATTTCACGAGTGGTCCATATTTCCCGATATTAGGTATAGACAGACATTGCTATTAAATTAAAATACACATTTTTGGTAAAATGCGTCTGTGGAATTAAATACATTACCCGAAAAATTAGCAAAAACATAAAAAAAATAAGTTTATTAAATTTTAAAAATTAAAATTTTAGTTTTTCATTATTGTTACTGATCGTAGAAAAAATACTGTATGCAACTTACATTTAATAGCTATTAAGACACGAATGCGAGTGTCGTAATTCTTATACTCATGTCTTAATAGCTATCATTAAATGCTCATTGCAAAATATATTATTAAAGAACTATCCAATATAGAC